>JAQQSE010000229.1:0-640229 GCA_035772565.1 Antheraea assamensis | reverse complement strand
CCACGGCGTAGAGTAGGCGCTTGTTGCAAGTTTAGGGATTAGGTAGGGGCTATGATAGCTGGCGGTGATCTTAATATGTATAGTGAACTCGTTAAACTTTCGCTTGGCTCGGGACTTCCGATCAAGCGAACGTTTAACGAGTGCTATACATATGTAAATAATAACCGCCAGTGTTCATAGCCCCGTACCTAATTCCCTAAAACTTGCACAAGCGCCTCTCTCCGCGGTGGCCATTGTCGGAACTATAAAACCGGCAAGTCTGTAATAAACCGGTCGTGAAAAACGGCCCTACGCGTGTGCATACATCACTAATGATATACTATGTCCATTGACAGTTTAGTGTGTCACCTTTAGTGTTAAATGGGTGAGGAGGATCGATGGGGAAAGCGTTTATGAGATCGTCACGATATCAGGGGATATGAAAAGCTTTTTTTATAGTTTTGCACGTCGTACAAGGGTTAGGGTGGTTATGATTTTTGAATACATTCTGGACTATCTTTCATTTGACTAGTCATGAGTGTTAAATCAATGAGAGATGATGCTGGAGGTTTAACAGAGGACTCGCAACCATTTCGTTAGTGTAGATGTAGATTTGTCCCTTAGCTGAACATGCAACGTCAGGTTGTCCTCGACCTCACGGTAACCGCGATGATTGTGGTCAAACGCTCACCTATTAGTATTAAAAAAATAACGACAGACGGGTTCTATAATCCACCCGCCGGTCGCGGCTGGTGGCTGATCCTGAAGGTCATAAATTAAAAGCCGGTACGTGACGCTTTCTCTTTATTACTATATGCATGGTGCTATTGATTCAGCCGATACAGATAGTCTACTATTCAACTTGATTACTATACACCGGTTTCGGATACCGGTGATCCAAATGCGTTCACGCTAAGGGTGCCACTATTGCGGCCAGTTTATACTTTTCAGACAGTGGTCATTCCAGTCGGAATCGAATGTTCTATCCTCCACTTTTACCATCAATAAGTGAATTTTATTGGTAAAAGTAGTAATAATTAAAGAAAAAAAACAGGGTGTGTCGTTAAGACAATGAAAGAAGTGAAACTTTTATTTATAGAGAAAATTTTAATTACATTCTAGATTAGATTTCGAACCCTCCCATAAAAAGTCACCTATCCAAGTACAGGCCGCGCCCGAAGTTCCTTAACTTCAGTGATCGGACGAAAACTATTATTTTCAACATTCTATTCGACATAATATTTACCCCAACCACTTTTCCTCACAAGATTGTGATGAAAGAAGAAAGATTGTGGATCAGAATTTGAAAGCACCTCCATAACAAGTTTCAGTTTAAAGATTTAAAGACACTAAAAGAGACCTCACAATAACTTCAAATAAACATTTGAAGTCTCCATGAAAATCGTATTCATAAGAATAGAGTCGTAGGCAGCGCCAGTAATTAATATAATCTATATTCAAGAATAACATATGAAATGCCCAACTGAACTTTCTATCTATATTCTAATGAAATTCATTTAAGCGGGTTTGTAGTTCTCACTGGGTTTTACTAAGTAATTACAATACACTACAAGTAGTCCTGGATAAAAGATTAACACTGGTGAAATATCGATCCCAAATCTTCAGATTCCAGTCTCGGCATATACTGACAAAATTTTTCGATGTTTTGCGTGCATTTCGTAATTTGATTTTAATTAGTATACTGAGTTTGTAAAATGTATACAATATTTATAATATGGAATAATGAAACAGAGTATAACGCGTACAATACGGGCCATGAATAGTTCACCTAGGAGGAAGGCTTTCAAAATTTGATTGCACGGCAAATGTTATACACTGTCGTGTGTGTTTTCTCAGTAGTAGTTACTCCTTATATTCCTATTTGAAATTAAATTTCTATAAATAATTGAACGGTATTATGTACATTAGTATATCTCTTTCGTAACCCATAGCGTCCTCCTCCAGAATAACAAGAGCGTTCCATAAAAAGACCAAATAAATAAATACCAAATAAAACCAAATAATTTATGAAATATGTGTGAAGTGACAAACGCAGTAGGGAAGTAAATGTTAGATAATAGAAGTATTGAGTGTATGTGTGTATTTGACAGGAAATATAAGTACCAATATTTTTTGGAGGCGAAGAGAAGGTAAATGATGAAGTGTGATAAAAAGTATTATGCATTTCATGTGCCCTAAATTTCACATAATTTTTTTTTTTTTAATTGCTTTAGGTAAACACACTAAAAGTAAAGGTAGTCTAGCTTTAAATACAGCTGCCAGAACACACTCATAGGTGCTTGGAATTAGATTTAACTGAGTTGTAATCGTTTCAAATACTTTCTTACTTTTTTACAAACAGGCAAGCGAGCGATTTCATGACACGTGTTAATAAAAGGGTCGTCATTGGAAGGAAAAGCATACGAGACGAAAGGGTCGGAATGCTCGCGGTTACTAAAAAAATATCACTGTTACTTATTTTTTCATTTGCTTTTTTCTACAACTTTAATCTCCGCGATGATAACTCAACGTTGTAATACGATCCGACGTGTCTCGTTTCAGAAACCAGTCTGTGCATATCCATTAGCTAAAGGTTTATCGTGGTATGCTTTGAATTAATTTTGTCACGTGAACCCTTGCCTCGTCTGATGAAGTTTTCGTATCAGGTTTCAGAAAAGTATATACTTTTTGAGGTGAAGTTTCGGGATTTCTTTCATGATTTTTACAGTATATAATATCTTTAAATAAAAGAAACAGCTTTATATATTTTTTTTTAATCCTTATAAATTACGACACTTTACGTGGAATATGCAGTGAACACCGAAACTAGAGTCAGATATCGGAATTGTTCCCAACTCCTTAGAGCCATATCGTTGTATTTTGACCATGATCAAATATCTTCATAAAGTTTATTTATCAATGTATTTACAAGTAATAATAATATAGAGATGGCGGTAGTAGTTTCCATAAAAATGTACAATATTTACCGAACATACATGACCTTCGGATAACTCTTGAGGTCCTCTAATAATGAAGTGTAATAAAATATAAGTCTAAGTGCCATGTTAAACGGGTTTTGGTGTCAAAGGGCTATTATAGAGTGGATCAATATGTGAACGATGGTGATGTCTGGAATTGACTCCTCTCTGTGCATCCACTAAAATCGATTGTATTGTATAATGAATTTTAAATATATGAGTATATGTTAAAAAGATAAACCCGATCGAGTTTCTTGCCGGTTCTTCTCGATGACTGGGATGTATTCCGAACCGGTGGTAGTTTTGACGTTCATGAGCGCCTTCTTAGGGCCTAAATTGAATAAAGTATTTTTGATTTTGATTGCTTTCTTTTATATTATTCAATGACGAATATTTTAAGAAATGTCTATGAAACAAATAAATTATTGTCACCCTACCGGTTGCAAAATATTTGATAGGGTAAAGTTTTTACGGTCTAAAGCGGGATAATTACGCGGTCTATTGTTTTCTATGGTCGCCGCGCGGAGGGTGGATTGTTTTATGGTCAATGAAAAGTTTGTAAAGTCCTCAAGTGGGCCGGGAAGTGGGACTCGCGGGTGTTACGCGCAACTTAAACACCACGCTACTAGTCCTTCGAAGTTTTTTAAGTGCCGCACTGGATTTAGTGTTTGTTTGTATTGTTTGTGGGGGGATGAATATACAACTTGGAATCATACGAGTGTAAGTTGAGAGTTCTATAGAACACTAACAAATGTATGTATGTTACCTCATAGTTTGTTTTTTCGCAACTGGACAATATTACTAAAAAGTGTGTGCATCTACACAAGTTAATGACTTTGCTTGTGTGGTGGGTATAGATTGTAAATATGTCAGTACCTAATTTATATTTTATATCTTCACTAACATAGGCTGAGTTTACTAACAAAAGTGGATGTAATGTCCGAGTAAAATAAAAATAATAATAATTATTATTATATGGCTTCGTTCTGTTATACGGATATTTAAAAATCCCTTTTTAAAAAAAGAAGATTTATTACACAATTATTTATTTATTATTTCGAACAAGTTCACAATTAACTGATTAATAAGTAGATTGGAATGTCACGGACCGAGTCTGGGAAGGAACTGATGGGATGGTATTAAGGATCGTCAGAGGAAAGGCAAAAGTGCTGATGCTAAGTACTTGGAAATTTGCTAGGTAGGAAAGGACATAGTTTTGTGGTGTTGGAGAAAGGTCGGCATATTTGGGTACACGGTTCGGGTATAACAGTTCGTGTTAAATTACAATATTGAAGTTGATAGCAGTAAAATACAGACTAGCTCCAACTAGTGAGGAATTGTAGTGAAACGGATAATATAAAAATCTTCTCCATGACAAAAAGTTTAGGACATGCCAAACTTTATAATGATTTAACGATCTCTGTTGTAGGTTTTTTTTTAAATATTATAGGGGGAAAACGAACAGGTGGTTATAGGGGGCAAACGAACAGGTGAGTCACCTGATGGTAAGTGATCACCGCCGTCCATAAACACTAGCAACACCAGGGGAGTCGCAAGTGCATTGCCGGCTTTTTAAATATGTGGGCCTCCGGCGCTTTCACTGACCGAACGAAACGCAACAGTGCAAGCACTGTTACTTCACGTCGCTTTTCTGTGTGTCGGGTGGTACTACCCCGGGCGAGCCGACCCATTCATGCTGAAACCAGTAATAGCTTCAGCGTAGCTCTACCACCTACATAAAACCAACCAAGATACCAACAGACATGTTTATTAATACGTGCGATTTGTCAGAATTTGTGTTGAATAGTCATATTGTTCTATCAAACGGCCGCGACATTCATATCTTTCTGGGACACATTTTTGTAAGTGAACCAGGAATGTTAATTGTATGACAGATAACTTACTTTTTCTATCAATATTAATAACGCCTAACTGGCGAAAGACTTATCAAACGTTATAATATTATAGCGAGTAAGTTATTTAAATTCTATATACAATGTACAATTATCCACATTGGTTCACTACGCATGATAAATAATTCGCTTAATTCCATCTGACTGTCATCTCATTTCACCTGTATGATACCTATTTACATTTTTTTTAACGTGGCAAAGCCTATTATAGTTGTCCTTCTCTACCTGGGTATCCAACTTACCAGATTCCAACGACGATACCCTAGAGCAGCACGACTCCGTGGAAATACCGGGCAGCCTAATCACGGAGGATATCTCTACGTCTACTGAACAAGATCATGTGGTAATGGCCCTCCCGACCCTCATGCCTTTAGTTGAGCCTGGTGGAGAAACAACTCTTACTTATTCGGTGGTGATTTTTGACTCAGTTTTCTTCTTCGTACTCCTGTCATTCTTTAGATAGGTTTTCTCGACCTGCGTTATTTTACGGAGCTTTCATTTCTCCACCACCTGCATATGTGGCATGGCGCCCTCACTCGTTTTCCATCAAGGGAACGAAAAGTTATATCCAGAGCAAAGCCCTTAGTGAGAGTACATAACCAGCCTAGACAACCAATACATTAAATTGCCCTGGATGGAAACTGAGAATAATAGACGATATCTTTCAAATAATATTATACTATACCAAACTTACCTTACATTCAATTATCTGTTTGAACAATTAGATTTTAAACTGACAATTTTAAACCGCACCGCAAAACGTGGAAATTGTGAAGTGTACAATTTATTTCAATATTACTACATCATTAACTAGCGGTCGCTCGTGGTTTCGTTCGTTTGACTATTAAGAATGACATCACAAATAGCCTTCGTATTACTATAACCTTCTACATAGTGCACGCGTGATAAGTCTCAGATGACAAGATATTTCCCAATTCACTTGACACTTTTGTTTTTGTATTTTGGACAATCTATAGAATACATTTATAAACTAAAGTCTATTTGTTATTTTGCTATATAAGTTATATTACTATAAAATTCGTTGTATGGTTTTGTTGTGAAAGAGTAACAAACATACGACCAAACATTATATTATTATAATATTGATTAAAATAACATAGGTATATCGTATAGCAGTAGGAAATAATTTTCATTTGAAGCCCGTATTGATTGGAATTTACCGGGACTTCATTGTATGTTGTTGTAACGTTGTTCCTTTATACCAATAATTTGATTTGTTTGTTGATAATTAATTACGAATTATTTACAGTTTTGTATACGTATCCTGTAATATTATGTACGTAAGGTTAAAATGTGACGGTGTCGAAAGTTTGCCTGCTTTGAATAAGACTGGATATATAAGGAGCTGACTGCGGCCCTGGAACAGTTAGAACCGATACGCCCGAAGTGGAGCCTTCGAGCACGCTGCTAGCGCGATACAGTGACACACATAGTATAGTTACTATTTTTGGATTTTGATGCAACTGCTATTTGTTGTAGTACATTTATATTATATTATTTAAGGTAAAAATAGATGCGCGAAATAACAAACTATTATGTACAGAAAATAATACCCAAATTATGAAATTAGACAAATTTATTATTGTAATATTATAAGTACTTTTCTTTTTTACTTTAAAATATTAAGTATCACACATGACCAAATTCATTGGCTTATATATTAACTTAAACCTATATAAATAATAAACAATTATTATATAACTAAAATAGTCTATAAATAAGTTATAATATTCACTTAGCTTGTTATTTCTCCTTTATATCAGAGCTTTGCTCGAACCAACAGTTGAAGACAAAAGACCACAGCTATCCTTTTTTTTTTTAAACTAACTACACTGTTAGCCTGGCAAGGCCTCTACAGTTTCACCAGACTACAAAGGGGAGCGCTTAAGGCACTCACCTGATATCACAGCTATTCGAGCGGCAGCGCTTTTATATTGGCGAGTAACTAACATCACTTGTCACGCGTTTTAGTGAGAATTAAAACTAATGTTCTTTGAATAGAGATTTCGCTAATACATTTGTAAAAAGCCTTACTGGTCATTTTTACAAAACAATTTATACATATTATTATTTATTTACCAAGTTATTTACCATTTTAAAGACATTTTAACAGAAATTGTTCCAGTTTAATGTCTCATTTGGTCTTATTTAGTAATTGTTATTAGAATTTTTTCTTAATCAATCACGAGCGTGGCTCCACTTGCGTAGTCTACAAAATCATTGTTTAAGTTCCTTTTTTTTCATATAAAACTTTTGCATATTGTACTTTATTTTATCTAAACAAATAATAAAACTGAAGTGTTTGTTTGTAATGTCACAATAACAGCGTTTTGCTAAATAGTTATAGAACTATATACAGTCAAAATAAAACTGAAAAACGATCTTTACAATTTACAGGCCAGATTCTTCTTCAAACTCAGCCCCGAAACTGATCTTTAAAACGGTGAAATATTATGATATAGACAAATTTCTTAAAACGACACGTGCGCCATCTGTTACAGATTAAATAAGTAACCATCGGAAAGACATTCATTCATTTTTTATGTAAGTCTGACAAAATATAGGTATTCTCATGTAAGAAATCACTAATATAACGTTGTATAGTATTTTAAACATATTCGAGAAGTGGGAAAATATCCACAAGCTAATAAATAAAACTTCCATGAAATTTTAGACCAAAATTTTTCTTGTCTATGGAATTTTATCGACCGTCTTTTCGGTTGGAACCAACCGAGTGTGCGGCATGTCCGGATAGGTAGCAACGAGTGTCGAGACATCGTTGTCGAACTACGAAATTGTTGTAAGTGGAAACAATATAGAGTAAGCAATCTTCAAGCTACAGAATTTGTAAGCGAAGTAACATTAAGTTACTCTGATTATTTACTACGTAAGAACAAATTGATAACAGAAATGTCTAAATATATAATGTATTATAGCATATTTCGATATTATCCACCACCAGCCATGATATGAACTAAAATGATGACTTTCTCTAGAAACTTACTATTAGAAAGATTTTGATGTGTGTATTGAGAAAGCACTTAGTTATTATGGATTTTTGAATAATTGTATTTAGTATTCAATAAAAAAACTTTGAGAAGCAGGATTTCGTAAAAGACCGGCATGATTTAAATACTAGAAACTGTGACAAGCTGGTCATCCCATGTTTCAGACTCAGTAAAACTAGTAACAGATGTTTAAGTAATAGAGTTAGATTTTACAACTAACTTCCAAAGCATAATACCGATTTTCTGGATTGTAAGTTTAAGCGCCATGTCATGCAGGTTTTTGTATTAAAATGCTATTGATGAAGATACGATAATATTGGAATTGTAACGTGAATGTATTTTTAAATATATGTATGTTAAAAAATAAACCCGATCGAGTTTCTTCTCGATGACAGAGTTGTTTTCCAAACCGGTAGTTTGGTAGTTTATGACATTTATAAGCTCCTTCTTAGGTCCTAAATTGTGTAAAGTATTTCTGGTTTTAGTTTAGTTAGTTAGTGTACTTATGTACACGCGTTAGAAGTTATACTTCTTTGGTGTAACAAAATCAAAATCTTTTCAAAAATTTTATCTTTCGCCTCAATCTACGTTTGTAGAAAAAACGACACTAACAATAGAAAAAAGTTATTTAATACATACATACTTTTTTTGGATAAAATGTTGACTATAGCTAACCTCAGAGTGTCGGTTTTTCGTGACGGTGTACGCGCACATCGTAAAAATTTACACTCATCATTGTTCCGTAACGCGCCAAAAGAAGTATAACTTCAAAAATATAATAAGCTATATACATAGTAATACAATTGTAATAAAGTATAATACAACTATTTGGTAAGTTATTGTTGATAATATTGACTATAAATATACATAATACATGTACATATAATATACATATTTAATAGTTGGCTATGCTGTAAAGTTTGTACCGTCCAATAAATAATAACATTTTTTAATTAATAATAATTGTACATAACATAAGCGTAGACCTTGAAATATAATAAATTGGAAATCTAGAATTTTAATATGTTTTTTATAAAAAAATAATATTGACGCAGTAATATATTCCCGAGTTCACAAAACATCCACTCTATTTTATTCTCAGCTCCACGTTAAACGCAGACGGTATAGGTGCAGTGAGCTCAGACACGGCGGTGACTGACCTGCCTCTCTGATATACATTAAGCTAAAGGTACTCAGACTTTGGCTGGTGAAGACTGATAAATTTGTTCATATAAATTAAACCAATGGTATAACTATTTTTTAGATAATTAATAAGAATTTGTAAATATTTAATTATCCTACATAGCAATGCATTTACAATTAACGAATTAAGAACATTCGATTATTAGCCAATACATTTATTGTTAATCTTCTTATGAACATGATAAGGAAGCTTACTATTTTTAAATTATGCTGTAGTAGATATATGTGAAAGGGGGCAAACTTGGCCTCCTCGTAATAATATTCGACTTCCCTCTCTCAACCATATTGTGAAAATTACTTTTTATTTTATAATTTCAATTTGTCGATACTGTAACGTTCGACTTAATATCGAATTGTTATATCTTAATATCGAAGTATTGAAAATGTCTACTTTGTTGTTCTAAGGTGGACGAGTATATTATAATATACGCTCCGAGTGGATCTACACGAGCAGGGTTGTCATAAACGCATTCAGTGAAATTATTATAGAATGTAACAATTTTTATAAAACGAGGAAAAAAAAACTAGAAATTATATAAACAAGAGATAATGTAAAAAGAGAATGTAAGATATATTTATGTAAATACTTCTTATTTCAAGGATAAGTTTACTTGGCTATTTATTTCATAAAAGCAATTTTTTTACAAGTTTTTACTTAGTTTGCAATGTTTGTCGCTTTAAGTTAAACCTTGCAAGCCGAATTAGAACTCATTCTTTTAGACCTACGACTTTGCAATTTTGCATGTTCGTTCAGTTCACGAAAACGAAACGAAAACAAAATGACAAGTTACAAAATGGCCGTCATACACATTGAAAATGAACACAATCGAAAAATATAACCTAAAATTTCGTCCTGTATAGGAATAGAATCGGAATCTTTTCGAGGCCTGTTTTCTTAAAAAAACAAACACGTTTATTGCCTCAACTGCATAACTATTTCAATGCTATTTCATAATAGGCACTATTCATAGAAAAACAAAATTGATAAAGCAAATGCTTTGTATTTTCTTTGACAGCCCTATGTAGAGACTACAAGTTCTCTCTGTTTTTAATCTGTCTTTATTTTCAATCCTTACAAGAGAATGTTAGGTATTTGTAGCTTGTTTAACTCTATCAGGCTGGAAACAAGAGATTCTCTTCGTTATATATGACACAGAAATACAATTTACCTCGGTGTTTTTCTTTATCTACTTTTTTGCTTTCAATTTTACTATAGTGGCTACTAGATGGCGCTAAGCTATTTTTTTTATTGTTGTTAAGTTTCATAAGGTACCTTAATTGAAGAAGTCAAGGGTGGTTATTGGTATAATTTAAAAGTGAAATTTACGAATATCGAGTCATTGTAAAGTTAAATGGAATTTCACAACGAGATACGTATCCGTCTTGGCTTGATTTCACTTGCCCTCGAGATTGCTTACTCCGGTGTTATAAATTGGATTTATGCCAAATGAAAATGAACTCTATTTGCTAGGGGATAAGTTAGATATAAACTGCATTAAATAAAGTGCAGAAAGGATCCCCTTTTGCTTTACGATGACATAAGCAGTTTTATGTGACAATGAATCGTGTTTTGCGGTTTATTGTAATATTAATAAAAAATAATTGGTGAAAATACCTATGGTAATATAGGGTATCATATAGGTTATATCTCTACATCGGTATGACTCTTGGCATTCTTGTAACTCGAAAACTAATGAACAGATTCACATAATTATTTTCTTTTTTCATACTTGGACACTCTGGTCGAGTTTGGTGTATAAATCATTACATTAGGTGGTGTATGGAACTAGTTATGAATTTAAAATAAACTACGTTGACACAAAATGACTACCAGTACGTCGTTTCGGTGTATTTTGTCTAAACCATTAAATATTAAACAACAATATGGTGCAATTGACAGTTATTTAGAATAGGAATTACATTTCCAAAAAAATCTGAAAATATGTCCTGTAGCGCCATTAAAACGTCGAGTTGATTTCTAGAAAGTTCTATGGCCGAAGTTGGTTTTCATTTATTTCTCGATATCGTGTATCTGACGCGCGAACGTTCTCGTATGAATGCATATCAATTAGATCGGCTTCGAGAATATTCCACATTATGTATAAATATAAGTGGCTTAGAGAACATGTTTTAAGCCCGCCTGCTAGCCAAGCAGTTATATTACATTTCGGCATCTGCACATAAGAGCCGTTCCTTTATTAGGTTTAGGGTGTTCAGCATCTTAGACCATTTTTTTTTTACATGGGGAAAATCCGTAACGGATACCCACCCCGTCGGGCAGCGGAGGTGGGTTATGTCCGACTTCCACGGACTAAAAACCCCATGGTGCCTTCTCACACCTATTTGGCCGGGGAGCAGGCACTGCCAATGGCACTACTTCTGCATCCCCGACAGGTGTCGGCCCTCTAATCAGGGGCCCCGTCTGTAGTCTGAGGGGTCGAGATGGTGCCACCTTAGACCACATCGTATTTCACATCATGTGAGACTCTAGTGAAATACTAAAACTATAAAGTATAAAAATATTACTTAAAGCTCCATGAGCGGCATTTTAAATATGTTATTAAAATATACATAAGAACGTACACCTAACAATATGTTACCTAAGCAGTTGTAATATACATACATGAATATTAATGTCTACTGGAAAATATTATAAATCATGATTCATAAAGGGCAGGAACAAAGCGTTTGTCAAATGCGAAAAACTGAAAATAACGCGCAATAAATGTATATTAATTAGGTTATTGGTTCAAGTAGCACGTTGAACAAAGGTGAACTTCCGCGACTTCGCCTTTATTCTAATACTTACAAGGGACATTTCTTTTAAACACTACAAGCTATGTCCCGCGGTCTTGTTTGCATATAATTATTAAAAGCTCGAATTATTGTCAACGTAGTTTTTTTTTTACTTTATAGGTTATCCTTTGACCACAATCTCATCTCATGTTAAATGATGACGTGGTCTAAGATGGAAGTCACGCTAAACCTAGAGGGGGACTGGCTCTCAAGTACAGCAAGAAGGGCAGTGCAATATCAATTATAGTCAGTTAGGTAGATCCTAACGTAATTTCGTGTACATGTAAACGGCCGAAAGTTTTCACCGCCAATGACACTTGCTTTTTTCAAACTGATTAACGTCAGCATTTACAAGTTTGCTAGGCTAATCAATGAGGCTTGGTGGCAGACGCTTAAGGAACTCGATCCAAATAGTAACTAGTGCAAGGGTGTCAAAGCGCTCGGGACCTCGGCTTGGACTCTTGTTTAGAATACAGACACCACGGATTTCAAATAAGCCAACTAACCATGCGAGCTAATCTAAATGCTTACCGTAGTATGTGTCGCACAAACGTGTACACGTATTTGGGATTCGATAATTTTGATTAAGACTAACTAACCAAAAACAGGGGATAATATTAACTTCAAGGTGCTTCAAATATCGGTCATATTCGATATATATATATATATATATATATATATATATATATTATAGATAGATATATATATTAATCGAGTGAATGTGTTATGAAAATAATAAGATCATGTGAAGGTAGTTGGATTATTTTTGGCTATGGATGAAGTACATCGCTTAGTCTTAGTTAAATAAATAAATTCCTTATTAAACTTTCTTTGTTATATCAGGAACAGGATTCAGGCGTATTTATTAAGTGTCATTCGTTTACCAAACTTTAAGTTATCATTGGGCCATTGTCATTTGAAGCCTTGACCTCGAGCTGTGAAAGACAAAAAGAAATAAATAATTCAATAAAGGTAAAACGATTTGTCTGTCCGTATGTCTGACACAACGTCTCGGTAATCGCATGCCCGTAATTAAACAGTGAGTCACACGAGTGCCCCTTTGTCTCTTCGTATTGTGTTTGTTATTTATGAGGGTAGGTTGTTATTATGATGACTCTGTAAACGAAGTGTCGTCTAATTCGATAATTATAATTTGTAAATGTAAAAGAATACCTTTGATTATTATAAGACAGCGAAATATCTGAAAATCGTGTATTTTGTACATCTCTGTAAACTATACAAATATTTTTAAAACCAAGTCGCTTTTCACGTCTGTTGTGTGTTCCCTTAATTTTTTTAAACTTTAGGAGATTTCTATATATAATGTATGAGTTTTATATATTTGTATAAAGTAAAGAAAAGTCCATGTATTCTTCTTCTTCTATATTTTTTTTGGATCCGTCACGGTTTGTGCACTAGCGAGCGTCAAGTAACAAGATTTTGCCAAGTGTTTTGCGATAATTATAATGTTCTAACAAGATGGTGGTTTCCTTGTTAGAACTTTCCATGGAGTTTTGGTGGCATCTCAGAATGCATGCTCCGTGGTATTATGTCCCATCCACTTCACTTGTGCATAATAACCGAACTATATTACGTAAAACACCACCAATATTACAAAATATAGAGTCTAATAACACAAGATTATGAATAAAATATAAAAACCACTACATGACAGACTAAGATCCCGCCAAAAACTCCATCCATGTATTCTAGTATAGTTGTAAGAAAGAGATTTCGGGCAATTACACTAACAACGCTGGCTAAACATTATGCGATACATATAAATAACAATTGTACAACATAAAAATGCCTATAGAAAAAACCGCGATGGTGTATTTGTCTAATGATAACAACCCCCAGTAATCCTTTTGAATTTTTCACATATTATTTAAAAAAAAAAATTGGTTATTCGCTACGTTATTTTGCAGAATATAGTATTAATTCTTCCCCAATTAAATATTTTAGTTACTTTGGAAATTTTAATTTAAAAATTACGATAATTTTGGTGAATCTACGTCATGATTGGTGCGCAATGGAGGTTATGGTGGGTTTTTCATGGAGTAAGTTTTTATACTTCGCATATTATTATAAGTTACTACTAAGTGGAGTTCCAGCACAATTAAGTCTGTACCGTTCAGTCATCTCTATGGTAATTTTTACACCTATTCGTAAGATATTTTCGCGCTTTTTAATAAACTGAAAAAAAGGAGGCGGTTTTAAATGTTTGTTACTTGACAACAACGTCATTTATAAACCGATTTGAAAAAATCGTTTTTTTTTTATTAGGAAGAGGATTTTTTCAAGTTTGCCCTTACATAATTTAACATTGGATCGTAGATTCCGAAAATTTTTTTTTATATTATAAGGGGCTAAAGAACAGGTGGGTCACCTGATGGTAAGTGATCACCGCCGTCCATAGACACTAGCAACACCAGGAGAGTTGCAAGTGCGATGCCGGCCTTTTAAATATGTGGGCCTCCGGCGCTCTCACTGACCAAACGAAACGCAACAGTGGAAGCACTGTTACTTCACGTCGGTTTTCTGTGAGAGCGTGGTACTACCCCGGGCGAGCCGACCCATTCATGCTGAAACCAGTAATAGCTTCAGCGTAGCTCTACCACCTAGACAATCAGATATATCAGAGAGCTTCACTTCACAAAATCGAATATGAAATGTACAATGATTAGGTACGTTTATGGCAATCCAAGACTAGTTAGGTATTTAATTCTGGTCAAAGGTGTTCTGGTGCTTTATTTTAGAGTAGATTTTGTGAAGACGGTGTTTTTTTTCTTTATGTTCAAAAATTACTATAAGAAAATCCACTCTGTAAAGCTGGAATAGGTAGTATGTTCATAAAGTGCATGTTTCGCGTACGTTGTAACTAATAAAATCATGTGCGCCGACGAGAGCATTGAATTATGTTATGAATAAAAATTTTAATTATAGTAAAAAATAATAACTTATTTTAATTGTGAACGCTTCACGTAGAACGGAATGCAGTTAATTTTACAAAATAATTGGCTTTTTTCTGTGTCGTTTTTAAGTTTTTTTTTAACTTGTTTAATGTATATTTTCCCGTGTGTGTGTTAGTTCGTCTCCTGAAAGGTCTTATCGATTTCTATTGTATTTTATATATATATATGGGGGTCATCGGTATGATTCTCTGTTACAGTTAGATGCGGTCGAACGTCGTTACAATTGTTGATTTCCATTTTTTTTTAAATATCCGTCCCTTTTTTATTGGACGAAAAATATTAATGATTTCAAAAGAAAGTACCCCATGGTTATTACATTGACGTATACATAACTAGCTTAACTTGCGGCTTCGCTTGCGTGAACTACGAAATTATTTTATTTAATAAAAATATTTTATGTACAAATATTTATTTTAGGACCATTATATACACAATTAAATCAAATTGGACGCCGTAAAGGAGTAGCATATTTCAATATTAGCTTTAGCCCACGTCTTCGCTCGCCTTTTCCGTATCCCTGACAACATGTATAAAGAAAAGAAAGAAAATACATTTATTTTAGAAAATACTCGGAAAATACAATAGAGGAAAAAAAATTTTGTTACAACGATATGTATAGCCTAAATTTTATAAAGAAAATTAAATGTTGTAAGATATTAAATGATGCCATGGTATTGCAACAATGGCGCACAATTTAGCATGAGCTAGCTAGCTGCCACTGTAGCAGATGACCCCTAACGCTGATTTTCAACTGTTGCCAAGTGGGTTTAAATTAATGTTCATTAATTGTGAATGTTTCTTTTTTATATATATTATAGGGGGCAAACGAACAGGTGGGTCACCTGATGGTAAGTGATCACCGCCGTCCATAGACACTAGCAACACTAGGGGAGTCGCAAGTGTGTTGCCGGCCTTTTAAATATGTGGACCTCCGGCGCTCTCACTGACCGAACGAAACGCAACAGTGCAAGCACTGTTACTTCACGTCGGTTTTCTGTGAGAGGGTGGTACTACCACGCGCGTCGGGTGAGTCGACCCATTCATGCTGAAACCAGTAATAGCTTCAGCGTAGCTCTACCACCTACTAAAATTATTATAATATATAGGTATATATGCATTATAAGAAGATATATAATAAACACAGTAATAATTAAGTATGAACGAAGAAAGTAAGTCATATAAATTAAAACAATTAAAAAAGTGATGGTATTATGCAAAATTTCATAATAATCAGTCGAGTAGTTAAGGCGTGAACGCATAACGAACAAACATATGAACTCACATTCGTATTTACAATAATATTAGTTAGGATTCATTATTTAATTCGATTAAGAATAATGTTCTGCGTCGCGCTTAACATTAAAAAAAATAACATCCACGATAATTAATATTTAAGAGTACAACTATTTCTAACTATTGTTTTTTTCCCAACTGACTACACTGTTGACCTGGCAAGGCCTCTACAGTTTCGCCGGACTACTAAGGGGAGCGCTTAAGGCACTCACCCGATTTTATATAGGC
Organism: Antheraea assamensis; assembly: GCA_035772565.1. Classification (NCBI taxonomy): domain Eukaryota; kingdom Metazoa; phylum Arthropoda; class Insecta; order Lepidoptera; family Saturniidae; genus Antheraea; species Antheraea assamensis. The sequence goes on along the minus strand of JAQQSE010000229.1, from coordinate 623,835 downwards.
GATCAACCAGCACAAGGGCGCACGGCGCGCCTCTCCTTGGACTGTCACCAATTATTTCGAGTCTAACTAAGCTAATCAAGCTAACTGTTATTTCATACATATATGAATTCGTGAAACGTACACATGTACCAAGCATGTATGTTTCACGAATTTACTCTAAACCGCATAACGAATTATTTCATATATTATGTAACATATAGAATTGTTAAAACGTTGCTATAGAATACAATTTCGATTTAAAGAAAGAATTGTGTCAATCGGTTCATGAGTTTTCGAGTTATAGACCCAAATACGAGTACACCGACAGAAATACATCAGCTTTTATAAATAATATGTAAAGATACCGAGAGGATAACATCGTTATCTAAATACACGAATAAATACTCCATCAATAAACATTTCCAATAGGTAAACAAAACTTTTCGTATGTCAGTACATCATATCATATCTAAGTGCTATTCGATGATATGATACGTCCACGAAACTCGAAAAGCGAATATCAAGAGAGCCAACTACATCAAGTAAAACTCTCTGAGAGAAACCAAGTTTCGAGAACTTGCGAATTCATTTGTCTGTCTGGGAGTTTCGGCGGGTACGTCGGCCGTGACACACTGCTCGGACGATTGACGAATTAAAATTATACATTCTTTTTTGAAGTGAAAATTTCATTAGCCGCTTTGAGTGATCTATGGTAGGGGAGAAACTTATGGGTTCGTATCATAGATGAACTCGACGTGCTCGTGACGTGTTGCGCTTGCGCCAGACTAACGACGCGTAGTATAGCGGCCTGTATACATGTAATATTGATATTTTGTATATAAAATAAATAATAATAAAACTTTATTTGAACAAATTACAATATGATACAGAAGGTTTATCTTTCGACATACAGTACAGTACACATTTATTTATCCTAGCGCCTGAACTAGGCCGAGCCTGTATCTCAGACACTTTTTTCTCGCCGTGACGTATTACAGTATGTCCTAGATATGAGTTACATACATTTTAATTACATGATAATATGAGAATATTACATAAGATATACTATTATTTATTTTTATCCTACCTTACATTTATGATATAACAAGTTAGACTACAATATTGTGAACTTCCGTCATTGTGACTCACTGACTTTAAAATTTATGTAAAACAGATAGAAATATTTATCAATAGGAAGTTTGTAAATTTTAAATTTGAATGTGTCTTTAACTGTTTTATATGTGATATATTACTCATTTTTCTACCGGACAACTATCGTACGATAACAAATAATTTTTCTATGTCTTCATATTTCTGTGTCTTCAACCAGAATGTCACTACTTCCTTACATTTATGAGTATTTAGTGAATATATATCAAGAATTTTATTTATCTTATTATATAAAATAGGACCAAGGTAGAATTTAAATTTATTCACAAAAAAAGTTTTGTATTGCTTTGTAGCACAAACTGTGTATTTCCGTCTACTTGTTAATTGATCAGGTGTGTAAGGAATCATGTCATGTTGTTCGACTATGGCATATTTAATAAATAATTTTCTGACCGATAAAACATCCCATTCAGTATATAAATTTGTTGTAGGGTAACTGAAAGGTTTGAATGCCATTACTTTTAACATTATTCGTTGCGCTCTTTCAAGTTTCATTAAGTGAGTCTTTTAAGCTCCACCCCATGAAGTAATACAATAAGATATGATAGACTGGGGTAATGCAAAATATACAGTTCTCAGTAAGTCATAATCTGCTACATGTCGCAATTTCCTAAATATATATATTAACTTTCTTATTCTATCCGTAACTTGATTAATGTGAGGCTCCCATGTTAGATTTTCATCTATCAAAACACCTAGGTATTTTATTAATCTAACTCTGTCCAGAAAGCTACAGTTACATCTATTTGCAATTTGCTTGTAATTATACTGACAAGTGTGTACTTGGATACTGATATTACTCTCAGCAGGAAGTGTTCTCTTTGTATTTGTGAAACATATATATTTTGATTTGGATATATTCAGTGATAATAAATTTTCATATAACCAATTTACAATTATTAGCAATCCATTTTCAGCGTGTGATTTAGCTTCTTCCCAAGTTTTTCCATGAAAAATTAATGCTGTGTCATCAGCGAAAGTAAATATTTTACAGTTTCCTAATTTAAGATTGCAAAGACTGTTTATATATATCAAGAATAAGGTAGGTCCAAGTACACTACCCTGAGGCACACCAGTATTTACAGGCGCTGCATAACTAGTATAATCTCCTATTTTAACTGTCTGCGTTCTATTCTCTAAATAATCCTTAAACAGTTTAAGAGGTAATCCTCTGATACCAATTCTTTCCATTTTACTGAGCAGAATTTCATTGGAGACCGTGTCAAAGGCCTTAGCCAGATCTAAAAATATACCAATACACTTGTTTTTATTATCAATATTGGTGGCAACAAATTCTGTGAGTGAAGAAACTGCAAGAGCAGTGGATCTGCCCGCCCTAAAGCCATATTGGTTATCTGACAATATAGCTTCTTTTTCTAGGAACTTTAGTAATCTTCTGTTCAAAATCTTCTCAATAATTTTAGACAGTGCAGGTAATATTGAAATCGGACGGTAATTCTCAACTCGGTCTCTATCACCGGCTTTGTAGATTGGATGAATAATCGACATCTTAAATACTCGAGGAAAAGTTCCAGTTCTAATACATAAGTTTGTAATATGTGTAAGGAGTGGTGCAATAACTGAATGCATCATTTTTAGTAATTTCGTGGAAATTCCATCCCAACCTATGGCACTGTCAGATTTCAGGTTCAATAGGATAGACCGAACTTCTTGATCAGTTGTCTCCAGTAAAACCGCCGAGTGCACTGGTATATATGTGGTCTCATAACTATATTTAATTGCATTTGGTTTCGGTATTTTGTCTGATAATTCCTTTGCTACATTAACAAAATAAGAATTTACTTTTTCAATTGATAACTCTGGTGTATATGATACTTTGAGAAGCTCAGAAACGGGATTGGTTTTATTCTTTATAACTATCATATGTTGGAAACTCTATAAAACTATATAAAAATATATATAATTATTGCTCGGATTGCCAATAGATTTAAAAACCAGGCTAATGTTAATAATTTCTATTTACAATTAAATGACATTTAAATATTTCAGGCTATAATTAATTTAAAAATTCAAAACAGTACCCAGTTGTTTCAGTCTTTATTAGTGCCTCGAATTTTTTAAATAAAATCACCATTGATGAGGCGATCGTGTCTTATCTTAGTGATTGTACAAATGACATAATTGTCGTACTATTGACCCATACTAAATTACTATTTGATGCTTTAAAGAAATGGTTGACGTTTAGTGCATAAGCTCATTTCATTTGGATAGTCAGAACTATGTACAGACACATTCCTAAAGATGCTTCGTAACTATATTAAAAATTATATTTTTCTATATTGCCGTTTAAGTTATTCTATTTCAGTATTAACTAGCCATCTACCCTGGCTTCACACGAATCTACTAACGAAAAAAGGTCAAATCTTCTTATCATCTAAAATCATATTACTATCAGGTATGATTGTAGTCAAACGTTAGAAAAATATCAAATATTAAAAAAAAATCTGTATCCGCAAACATGGACCCTGATTTGTTTCCCAACATGCGCAGTATAATCAAAGGTCGGTGTGTCTCACAGACGGGTGTGAGTGACCCGACGAGCGACGGAGCCTATTCTACACTAGCCATTCACCCCGTCGCTGCCCAGACGACCTGTTACACACCTCACTTGTGCCGATGGGTTGTTTATACAGCCTTGTTGTGTATACGAACCTTCATTATCTATTGTTTATATTTGAAGTTTAACGTAAATATTGTTTGGATGATGATGTATCTATACATATACTCGTATGTATAATAAAAATACAGTCCCTTTGAGGCTAAATCGCTTTGAAAAGACCATCCGATGCGGAATTTTTCCATAAATGTGTTCTCGGCTACTTATTTTTTTTGGATTAGATTGACTTTTTGCCATTGTATTAAATATACATAGCGAAGTGTGCGGCTTTCAGCTAGTGCTTCTAAAAATATTTCGTATATTTTCGGTTTGACAAATAAAAGGTTACGAAGAGCAGGGGCGTAGTTAATCTTAAAATGACCCGGTATGCTAATTTGTTGGAGAGCCTTCTTATTTGGGGCTACTAGGACCCAAGGACTCTATTTTCATAATCTCATGATTAATTAATTACAAGTCCCTTATTAATAAGAATGTGAAGTGGTGAGTAACATTTTATTATACAAACTTTTGGTCAAACATGTAGGAGAACTTAGAGCATTGTGGTCCAGTTTTACAGATACGACAGTAGGTAGGTAGTGGTAGAGCTACGCTGAAGATATTACTAGTTTCAGCATGAATGGGTCGGCTCGCCCGGGGTAGTACCACCCTCTCACAGAAAACCGACGTGAAGTAACAGTGCTTGCACTGTTGCGTTTCGTTCGGTCAGTGAGAGCGCCGGAGGCCCACTTATTTAAAAGGCCGGCAACGCACTGGCGACTCCCCTGGTGTTGCTAGTGTCTATGGACGGCGGTGATCACTTACCATCAGGTGACCCACCTGTTTGGTTGCCCCCTATAACATAAAAAAAAAAAAGGCTATGCCTTTAATGATGAACCTGTGACATTAGTTCGCAAGGGTAAATCTATTGCAGAAATTGCTCAATATCAGCATCGATGTGGTAATTCATACCGTAGCGGTGGATGAGCAGTTTGATCGGCGAAATGTCACTTCGATGTTCGCAGGTTCAAACCCCAGTATAAAAACACGATTTTTTCGCAATCCTCGTACATTTACTAATTTAAATGAGTGACACTATCTGATGTCGGTGTAGGCAAACATCGTGAGGACACATGAACCGGAGAAATGTTTTTATAGTACCATGATATGTGGAGATATACAGAACTTTGGATTTCTCGGAGTTTGAAATCACCAATAGTGAAGTGGGTCTCTTATAAGATGATGTGATAATATGGTAAATTCAGATGCTGCACTTTCTATAAGCTCCGGGAAGTTATCCCCCCAACTTTTGTGTAACGATTTGAAAAATCGTAGAGGGTTTGCCCATCGATAGCCCATTTTTGCCCACTTTTTAATTTTTATTGCCCATCCCTATAAAAAGAGTTATGAAAGATTTTAAATTGCGTGGGCCAGCGTTCGAAAAAACTTTCAAAAATTGAAAATGTCAAGGTGGATTTTACAAATATGTCTTTTGCCCACGTTTGCCCTTCTTTTACTTTTTTGAAAATCAATTTCTAAAGGGTAAAAATCGGGGCAAAAAAATGTGAGGTGACGAGAATTTATAATTTTTCTTCGATTGTCCACCCTTAGTTACAGAAATATTTTAATTAGAATATGACGGTCTGCACTCTAGCAATAATCAATTATGCTGTGCCTACCTCACGATTCATTTTAGAAAACTGGGACTGAATAAGGGCCACTTCAATTGCCCGTCATTTTTGTTCTATTACCCTCCGTTTTCTAAGAGTTAAAGAAAACGATGAAAGTATAGCGTGTTGGTAGTTAATAATCGCCTGGCTACCTCTCATTCTTAAATTCATAATCTACCGCCAAGAATCATAGTATTTTCCGACAGCGACAATTAAGAGTCAGGCCTCTTGGTTTCATCTGTTACCAACCTGGACCACATTACTACTTCATACCAGATAAGATTTTCATAAAAAAAAAAAATGCAAAGATAAACCACATTATACACGCGAAAGTCGTTCTGTCTATTTGTTAGATACTCACGATCAAATCAATTTGCAATAAATATAATCCGAAAACTGGAGAAGAATATAAGCTACTTTTTGTTTAGAATCCATCGAAAAATACAGAGATGAAGTCGCGAGAAAATTTCGTAAACAATTATATAAGTTACTAATAATATGGGTATAGAGTTTTGGATAATGTGATTAATTATATATCGCTGCTTCTGATTTCACATGCCGATAAGCTAACCAGGAGTATAAAAAAGTTAGGGTATATATATATATATATATAATAAACATTATTATGGTCTCTCATATAAAGCATAATAATAACAATATTATATGAATGCAGTAAACTGAAATAGCTTTTGTGAGAGATGTTTCATCGGGATATATTTTCGAAATGGAATAGGTACGCTCAATCGTCGTAGATAAAAGAGGTTTGGTCATAGTAAGAATATTTCCAGGTCTTTAAAGTTCTCTCTTGTCTAACTACAGCATTAACTGATGTTAAGTAAGAGTGAGGCCAAAGATAACAGGATACCAAACCGGGTGATAACTCTGTTTCAAGTGCTGCTGCCGAAAATCACTACAGCGGCAAGTTAAGGATGGTAACTAGCTAGATGAAGATGGATTGGATATATTGAGTAGAGGTCTTCTACGGTGAGGTTCTCAAGATCATTTCTGCCTCGAACTTCGACCTTGTGGAATCGACTTCCAGCGACGTTATTTCCAAGCCATTACGAGTTACAAACCTTTAAGAAACAAGCGTACTCTTATTTAAAAGGCCGGCAACGTACTTGCAACTCCCCTGGTGTTGCTAGTGTCTATGGACGGCGGTGATCACTTACCATCAGGTGACCCAACTGTTCGTTTGCCCCCTATAACATAAAAAATAAACCAAAAACCTAAGATTTATTATAGTATTCCAATCTAAGACGATAGACGTGATGTCCGAAATTATTACCATAAACTGTAGGCTGATAGTGAGGGTGCTTATACACTATACACGCCTATTGGAGGATGTCGTATGATACGTAACGAGTGGTGGAGTCACAAAAGTACCAGCTGTTTATAGTTTCAGGAGTATAATTAATCAATTCATCTTAGGCATTGCATCCTTTCGAACTACACTATTCATACTATTATGTAATATGTTATAATTTTGCAAATTTTGAATTAAAAAAAAACACACTACGAACTGAAATAAATTCTGGCTTTGATATGGATTTTTTTTCGAACTGTCTACACTGTTGATCGGGCAAGGCCTCTCTACAGTTTAACCGGACTAGATGGAAATTTACTGGATGGTATTACCTATGAAAGGTAACATTACAAATGTAATTTTTTACATTTTTTATTAGTAATACTCGAATAAAACAAATATTTACCCCTGCGTTTTTCACATCTGTAGATACACTAACATTTGCAATTTATAAAGCAGTGTACCACATCCATATTGTACTATATCTGTGACGTTTAAATTTACGAGTTAAATAAACATGCGCGTGAGTTTCCGGAATTAATGCGAACATCTCAAGGCTGTGCTGACGCATCGGGCAGATGCATATGTTTGGACATAACTACCCTACAATCGTAAACATAATTACTTCCTTGTGTTTCTATTAATATCAACCGTTTTCGGTTTTCCACGGCCGGTACTAAATACATTCCGAAGAAAATGAAAATCTTAATCGAAATTTGTTTTTCTGCATGTGCCTCCGGAATTTAGCAGTTGGTAGGTACTCGTAAAATTATAAATGATCAAAGTTCACGCTCTTGTTTTCTAATCAAAATATGTAGTATTTGCAAGCAGATACTGATATCAACAGTTCATCTTAATTCATATTTAAGTATTTACCATTTTACTTATTGTGCCAAATTGGGGCTAAGGTTGTATCCAAAAGTGCTAGAAGTGACTAGAAAAAAATATATAATTCTTTTCTTTAAAAAAAAAACAGATCTACCTGTTTAAGGTATACAAATACGTAAATGTTTTATAAATTTAATAAAATATTTTTTTGTAAAAATGACACGTATTTTTTTGGTAAATGAAACTTTTATTCCGCTTCAAGGGGAAGTTAGAGAAAGACTCATATTTAGGTTATTTTATACTAGGCGCTAAATTATATTGTAATCTCAATGCGGCAATAATATAGGAGAATGGTCATTCGACCCAATTTTGTCCCTTATTCTTCTCCTATTTCGACGTTGCAAGAGTTTTGGTATATTTAAAAATTGACTTGAAACTACTAAATATTTAAAAATTACCACTGATATCTTTAATAGGAACCCTCAGAGTACACAATATGTTTAAAATTTAAATTCTTTAAACTAAAAAAAAAATGTGTGTATTTTATATACGAACATAGGAAGTTTATATTTCTTTAGAATAAATATAAAAATAATCTTTTTACACAATTTAACTCTTTTGAACCGAGTCAAAAGTTTGAACGACGAAATTATATACTGCTAGTTTGTACTCGCCATGATCTAGATTGGACCTATGCTTTGGGAACATTATTTTTTTTCTGAATAAAATGTACCCTATGTCCTTTTCTGTATCCCTGCCCACGTGTATGCAACATTTCATGATAATCGGTTGAGTGAGTAAGGCATAAAAGCGTAACAGACAAACTCACATTCGCATTTATGATATTATTGAGGATGGCTAAAGGTTTGAAAAAATGAGATACACAAAGTTTATTGAATAATTATTACATTCGAAAGAAATTGCTTAAATAATATTGCTAGAGAACATACTACACGTCACCATTGTTTCAAATTTAATTCGTAACCGAATGAACGCACCAAACACTCCATCTAGCAGATAATAAATTCTATATCCTTGTTCATAAGCTCTTTTGTCCATTTGAATATAATATTTTCATTAAAAAAAAATGTTTTATTTTTAATTTTATTTAATGACAAAAACATATTGTTATATGTGTATATGCATAAAGAGTATATTAATTTATGACAATGCTTTAATGTTAATTTAAATATAAATGTATAAATTTGAAGCGAAATGGCCTCGAAATTAATTAATTATTCATGCGACACAGAAAATGTTCATAATAATTACAATAAGCCGACCGAGTGAGTGACGCGGAAGCGTGCCTTGTCTGCCCACGCGCACCTTTTGTCACTAATTACATGGATCATTGTGCGTTTGTTTGCCATTTTTATAATATACTATAGCCGTGTCCGCGGCTTCGGGTGGGTATAACGCATTAATTATTGAAATACCGTAGTTATTTATTCATTATTTTCTATGGTTTTTTATATTCACCAAGTCATTCTTTAAGCTAAATACGTGATGATGATTCGGTGATAATATTTTCTTTTTTCTATATTATAGGGGGCAAACGAACAGGTGGGTCATCTGATGCTAAGTGATCACCGTCGTCCATAGACACTAGCAACATCAGGGGAGTCGCAAGTGCGTTGCCGGCCTTTTAAATATGTGTGCGAGCACTGTTACTTCACGTCGGCTTTCTGTGAGAGGTTGGTACTACCCCGGGCGAGGCGACCCATTCATGCTGAAACCAGTAATAGCTTCAGCGTAGCTCTACCACCTATAAATAAAAATAATTCTGAACACCGCCTCGATCGACGTACTTTAGAATCCGTGCAATGAACTGGAGCTTTCAGTGAAGGAAAATCGTCGTGGTGAAACCGTAGGATGGTGGTGGTGTTCCTTCTGATGCCCACCTCACTAGCTATCAACCTCAGATTGAATATATATCGCTTATTATCAATATGTGTGTAAGCATGTTCTTAGATTGTTGTCCATCTAAGAAACCTATAAAGTATATGTAAATTTGAATTATTAAAAACTATGGATGCGATTTATGAAAACTTTTCTAGACATCGTCCAGAATCACACGTAACTATGGCCTTTGGCATTTTATGTCTGAATAAGTGGGGGATAGCCGTACAACATAATATGTACCAGCAGTATCCTGTTTATCGAACGTTACGATTCTTCTATTACAAGTGCTTTCTATTGTAAATTAGTATATTTTAACAGCAATGCGTTTTCCAAAACTCCATTTGTAAATTGCAAGCTACAAGTGATATGGCTGGTAAAACAAGTGCTTTATCGTAGTTGTATTTAGGGTTTGGTTTACAATAAATGCCTTTGTATCTTGTTATCTAAAAAGTTCGAGCGCTTACGTGGACTCTAAAATAGGTTGTTAATGCACAAAACCAAGTTATTCGAATATAGTTTTATTTTGAATATTAACTTGACGAGTTATTGTACCTTAATTTCTATCTTACCGATATATAATATGATAGAAAAATCATTTTACAATTTACCAAAAATAAAGTATTGAAAATTGAAAGTTCATATAAACTTGTATAAAATATCCTTGTAATGTATATCGTAAGTTGTGGGTTTGTAGACTCGTATTTTTGGTAAATGTAAGCGAGACAGAGATGAAGAGGCACAGCTGCATAACGCTTTTCCCTTACGTAACAATTTCTATTAGTCAACTCTTATTGTAAACCGCGTTAAGAAAATTCGTTCAAAAGAATATTCAAATTAATCACAGAATCATTACCTGAGCTGCCCTAAAATCTATAACTAGTCACAATTACAGCCTTTTAATTAATCAGTTAGTACGCGTCTAAAATATAAACGAAATGGCCGACACATTTGCTATTACAGCCCCCCGGCATGCACCAGTAAGCATAATAGCTTGAACATCGTTAAACCCTTGCAAATTAGTTTGAAATCTACTTCCCTTCGTTCCTTTGTGGGCCCTCTGAACAATCTACGAGTAATTATCCTTAAATTAAGTTTAAATTTGTATGTTACATTCTTAATGTAAAATATTTTTACTATATATATATAAGATTGTCCTACAATTGTGGTATACGTATGTTTGAAATTCTCCACATGACCGATTTTAATTTGTTTTTACTTATAGATTTGTAGCTCCACAGTATACCTCTATACAGTCTACTAAGCAAATGCGAAAAAAAGATTAAATGTACAGACAAAACTAAAGTTTTATTTATATAGCCAGAAGCTACACGCCGATATCTTATAAGAAGAATTCCCAAGCTTTGCTTCCCGCTTGTGACCAAAATTTTCATTACAATTTTTGAATAAAATTATACACGTATAATTCGTTCGTTGGGCTCTTCGTAGACATAATTTTGGGTCTAGATTAAATTTATAATAGATGTATAAGTGAAAATCAATGTTCCAGGGTTCAGATCGATTAGTTAAAAGTAACATATACCACTCAAATGCATTACGCTTGTGTTGTATCTGAACGCATAACATGACATTGCACTGAACACGCAACATAAAAAATCGTTTTGTCTTTTTCGCACACGACCAAGATTATGAGCGTAAGAAAGACCGCTAGTATTTTATGTTTACAATATTCTGGAAATATAGCGTGTCCTTTGTAAGGAGCGAAACGAAGGCGTGACGCGATTTGATTGAAACACACTACAAGTGGAGAAATATGTGACGTCATGTAGGTATCGTTCTAAAAAAACAAACACTTCAAAGTATTGTGAAATCGATTGATACCTAAATAGGTTACTGTGTAAATGCTATTCAAAACATTATGTTATTTATAATACTATGGAGTACGAATATATATTACCAAATGTATAACTCTTGTCTGTAGATTTTTTCCAATTTTTTTTGATAAATATTTCTATTTAACATTTTCATTGTCTTGAATACAATATATTTTTTAATCGGTTTTAAGTCAATAAAGGCTGTATATTTCTTTACAATTTCTAAAATATTATTGACACATTTATAACCTATAAATTGTTGAAAAGCTTTCGCCAAGCACCTATTGGTGTGTTCCGGCAGCTATACTTGAGAGCCTTTAGGTTTAGCGTGACTACCATTTTAGACCAAACCATCAATTAACATTAGATGAGATTGTGGTCAAACGCTAACCTATAAAGTATAAAACAAATTGGGGAATGACATATACTTAAAATTTATAGATTTCATAAAAATCAGTTAACCAGTCTTTAAGTTAATCTAGATATTTTTATACGAACATTCGCAGATACCAATGATTTTCTTTGCGTTGCTTATTACCTTAACTATATATTTTATGCACAAAGGAATAAAATAAAAAAATGTACTTTTCTCACTTCACTCAGTCACTTTCTTTGTAAATAACATTATCCGTTTACTTCTACTCTCTAGTGCATGCGTACTACACCGCTTACCCTACTTCATAGGTCGTTTTTAATAACTTTATATTAAATGAAGATATCGTACTCATTTTTTTTTTTTGCATAAGAACCAAGAGTCTAAGAAGTAAAACGAAAATTTAACGAAATTTATCGATTAATTAAACGACAGACATCAATCAATTTATTTATATATGTAATATAAGGTAGACAGTAAAAGTAAATACACTGTATCTGATGGTAACTGATCGAAAGTCCTCGCTGTCTGGATGACTTCAAAACCTGTGAGCTGTCTGCGCAAACTTGGCAGCCTATATTGTTACATATTTAAAGGAGTATATTTATGCAAATTAGGAAAAAAAATATGCTGGTCGATATGGTCATCGAATTGACATTCTACCGGTTAAAACATCCAACCACTAGGAGTTCTGAGATTTTGATTAGCCCCTATTACGAATTCACAATTATTGTGAGTATTTACTATCCACCATCCAGAGAGAGAGGTAGTGGTAGTGTCTCGATTAGTACCAACATTCACCATAACATGAACGGCATGTTTATAAATACTCAAATTATTCGATCCAATACATAACAATGTGCACAAAAACGTGACTCAATTCAACATATTATATGTCGGTGTTCGGTTTCGTAAAACTCTAGTATTGCCTCATTCGTTATATATTTATGAGATGTTTACAATTTCAATTTCCAAACTCCATTCTTTTTTAGGTCATTGTGAAAGCGGAATTTAAATTTATTTAATGTAAACTCGATTTTTATTATTTATTTGAGGGTAGATATAAAAAACTTGCTCGAAGTTCCATTCCCGGGTATGTCGGTACGTGACATTCGGATATGTGAATTACTAGCTATCCGCTCCGGTCACGCGCATGCATGTCAAGCATGGCCAAGCTATCAATTTTGTCAACGTTTTGAAGTACTCCCAACGATCTACTCTCTCGCTCACATTTCTATATTAAGGTTTTTAACTCAAATTTTAGATTTCCATGTACTCAATTATTCAGGTATCAGGAGGATTAGGTATTCAAACATTTTCTTTAATACAAACCTTGTCCTGAGAATTACAAATAAAACAGAAAAGTGTTAGTCAAGTAGGTGACGCCGTTCCGAAGTGACGCACTTGCATACCTTCGGAAATTGTTTCCGAGGAGTCGTTGAGGAATCGAAATGAATTTGATCAATTTTAAGTACTCGAATAATTCACATAAATTAAATACAGTGCAAAAACTCTTTAGACTTGTTTAGAGACCATACATTTCTTTTACTAAAGAGATTTAAAAATCATTTTTATTTTCTCCACACTTACACGTATCAAACTAACTTTTTCGTTGACACATAACGTTTATCTTTTATTAGTCATGTTAATAGTGTGAAAGTTGGTTTACGACTAACCAGATTGGTACTTGATGTAATTGAGATCAAAATTTCCTAGAGACATTGTATTCCAAAAGTAATGACATATGCTATTCTTCGCAATGAGCAATAACAAAAGCTGTTCTATCTTAGAAATTTCGGCACCTCAAAGATTTAGTCGTAGACTTTTGTAAACTGATAACATAAACAATAATAAATCTTATTGTAAATATGTGCTGAGTTATTGTTATTATTGCGCTATAAAGAATGTATCAGTGCATGGGGTTTAAGGGAAACGAACCAAATTGAAATGTTTTTTTTTTTTGCGTTATACTAAACAACACTATAAAGAATTTACATTGTAACCAGACTATTTTCAATATTTACAAATCACATCAGATCAGGTTGTAAGAGACCCACTTCCCGAAGGAAGGTATCGGCAAGACACCGTGCCAGCCCACGACGTATTGTTGATTTCAAATTCTGACAACTTCAAAGTCATATGTTTTCCCACATAAGGTGATACCACAAGAACATTTCTCAGGTTCAGGTTTCCTCAAGACGTTTCCCTTCACTGTCAGCTGATAGGGTTACAAATTTTTAAATTAGTAAATGTACAGGAATTCAAATATATTCTTTAGTACAATCCGGGATTTGAACCTGAGGATATCGGCCCAATCACTAGCTCACCGTGACTTACATAATTTTCACATAATAATTTTATTATGATATTCATTGAGGAATACTTTAAGTAAGTAAGAGAAAACACATGTTAGGTTCGAGGCTGGAGTTACTGATAATTTCTATGCAACTGTAGGCTTGCATCGGGCATCAGTTTTAAGTCCTTATTTATTCCTTCTTGATATGGATACATACAGGAGAAGGCACCTTGGTGTATGCTGTTTGCTGATGATATTATTCTTGTTGGAGAAAACGCTGCCAAGGTCAAGAGTAGGCTAGAGAAATGGCGAGAAAAACTGGAGAATGTTGGTTTAAGGATTAGTAAAAATGGAAAAAGGTGGGGATAGTGTGGAAAATAATATATGTTTAAAAGGTGAGAATACTGAGATGACATTTGACAGAGGAGAGTGGAAAAGGAAAACATATTGTGCCAACTCTACTTAGATGCGATAAGTAAGACTGAGATTTGCAAGTTGGAATGATGGGAAAGTGAAAAGAATTAGCGGATGTCTTACAAAGAAGATGCATAAATTAGACTTGTTTGTAAGATACGATATAGAAAGGGAAGAAAGCGGATATAATTTGACTATTATGGGAGTAACTGTAAGAGAAATGGGGTAGACCTTGTATTACACAATCAGCTTATTAAATAAATGACGGATGTAAAAAGAGTGAATGATGGATTAGTATTGGTGAAGTTATCGATAGAACAGATGACTGTAAATATAATAAGTCTGTATGCGCCTCCATTTGTATGTAATGAGGCTGTCAAATAATAGGTTTTTGAAAGATTTTGATGTGGTTATGATGGATAATCCACAAAATAAGAATGCCTATATCGGAGGTGATTTTACAGGGTACGTGAGAAGAGTGAGTGAAGATTGTGAGAGAGTATATGGAGTCTGCGGTTTTGAGAATAAAAACAAAGAAGGCGAAAACCTCATTCAAACTAGAAATCTCAATCCAACTAAGGTAAATAGAATAGACATTTTAAATTATCATACTCTTGGATGCTTAACGATAGATTTTTAAACTTAAGGGTAGCAGTTACGAAGTCTGTCAAATAACCAGGCGTCGTTAACTTACATAGATATATTGTAAGATTCGAAATCGTCGAGGGATGGTACGACATATTAAAATTAAAAACTTATTGCAACAAGAAAAAGTGAGTACAAATAAAGAAGTTTTCTGTATCAGAACCGTGTCGTGTAAATTGTTTTTTTTTTTATTTGGCCTTTGATATATTTTTGTGTCGTAGCGTAATTAATGATAGTGTTCCAAGCATAGGGAATTATGTTCCGCTGTACAATTATTTTTTACAATAAGGTACAATTACAGATTGACAATTACATTCATAGCAAAACTATTATATCATTAAAAATCTGAAATCCAATTACAAATTGTACACAACATATTTAGTTAGAACAATATTCTAGAATACTACGAACCAAAGAAATATACAGAATAATCCATGAGTTAGCAGAGTGGTAAGTGGTAGAGCTACGCTGAAGCTATTACTGGTTTCAGCATGAATGGGTCGGCTCGCCCGACGCCCGGGGTAGTACCACCCTCTCACAGAAAGCCGACGTGAAGTAACAGTGCGCCCGCACTGTTGCGTTTCGTTCGGTCATTGAGAGCGCCGGAGGCCCACATATTTAAAAGGCCGTCAACGCACTTGCGACTCCCCTGGTGTTGCTAGTGTCTATGGAGGGCGGTGATCACTTACCATCAGGTGACCCACCTGTTCGTTTGCCACCTATAATATAAAAAAAAAAAAAATGGCTTGGCAGTACGTGTAACAAATCCGAGCATTCTATTAGCTTTGCTTGTGATATAGTTGAGGTATTATCGAAATGATAAGTTCGAATCAATCATGACACCTAGATCTCGCACTATGTCACTTCGATCAATGTTGATTCCTTGAATATTATAATTAAAAGTATAACGAGTTTTCTTTTTAGTGACTGTGATAGCTTGACACTTCTGTATATTTAGTGCCATACCATTGTCGACGCACCAAAATTGTACGATATTAAGGTTATTTATGAATGTGTAGCCGCGAATCATTGGGTAACCGATACCTGTAAAAAATATGTATATAATATTACTAAACACAAATTGAATGACACGTTATACCTATTTGTTGAATCAAAACCTAAAATAGACAATGCAAAACCTTTCATAATCCATATTTGCTATAGAAATAAAAAAGAGAATTGATAAAGTCGATACTCTGTTTCGGTACGGGCGGAACAATAATAATATTTAATAGTATATCGAATGTAGTTTTCTATACTTTATACATTTTAACGATTGCTTACATTTTGATATTATGTTAAATAATGTTGTGGCCTAAGGTGGTAAACATGCTAAGCCTAGAGGGGGAGTAGCTGTCAAGTACAGCTGCTGGAACACACCAACAAGTGCTTGGCGACAGATTTTCAACTTAAGAGTGGTAGTTATCCAGGTGACTTAGAAAAAGCCCTACCACTATGCTATAGTTTCGTCACGAAGTCTTCGCTCCAATTTATTGATTCGAACCAACGTCAATCGACACGGTGTCTCAATAAGCTATCAACTAAGTAACCTCCCATTTTAAAAATATTACCGCTTACAAAAATTTGTATTAAGAACCGCCAATAAGTATTTAAGAACTGCCAAATACATATAAATTTTTGGTACATCGAATATCACTCAGTTAAGTATAGCGTATTTATTAGAGACCAATACAACAGTTGATATATATACATACAACTGATATGTGATGTTTTTTTTTATATTATAGGGGGCAAACGAACAGGAGGGTCACCTGATGGTAAATGATCACCGCCGTCCATAGACACTAGCAACACCAAGGGAGTCGCAAGTGCGTTGCCAGCCTTTTAAATATGCGGGCTTCCGGCGCTCTCACTGACCGAACGAAACGGAACAATGCAAGCACTGTTACTTCACGTCGGTTTTTTGTGAAAGGGTGGTACTACCCCGGGCGAGCCGACCCATTCATGCTGAAATTAGTAATAGTTTCAGGGTAGCTCTACCACTTGATGTGTACATGTGATGATTTTTGTTACAGCATTTACAGATCGAGAAAAAGACCTCGCTCTGGTTATGTCATTATATTAGAGAAATGTGAATACTAATGAAATCTATTCAGTCTAAACTACTAAGAAAATTGTAAATGCATTTGGAAAATCTTAAATATTATATTAGTTCTTTATATATGAAATTAGTGTTTTATATGGAAATAGCAAAATTAAAAATATAATCAATCGAAGTATTTGCCATTATCATCTATGCTCTTTTATTGCTAAAAAAATAATCCTTGCTCCCACTAGGATTAGTAAAATCTTTGAAGGCGGTTTGAACTACCTCATCGGAATGGATTCCTTGTAAGGAATTGTCAGAATTCCGAAAAAAAAGTTAATCTGTTAGACCAACGTTCGACGAGTATGGTGAGTAGCAGAGATATTTCAACCGCAGTTCCTCTAATTTAGCGACCATCTCTCGTGCATTATGGGGTTTAGGGTTATCCTGAAGCAGTGCTGGGCTAGAAAAATTTACTAGTTTCAGTTGTGTAAAGGCTAGTTTTTCCATAATGGTTTGCAATTATTGGCAATACACATCTGTTGTAATCGTGTGGCCAGATGTTAGGAAGCTGTAGTGTATGACACCAGCATTGTTCCACCAAATACTCACCAGTACCTTTTTCTCAGACTACTTTACCGGGTCTCTTGGGTTCAACTATTCGAACACTGGGCATTTCCGATCGTCGTAAAGGATACATTTCTTGTCACAATTAACGATACGATACAAAATTCCTTCTTTATTGTGACCGTTGAGTAAAATGTGACGCAGCACTCAATATGTGGTTGTTGGCGTGCTTCAGTCAATTCTTGTGGTCGCCATATCTCGAGTTTTTTTCACTTTTCCAATTTGTTTCAATTGAATTAAAATTGTTATATCACTCACACCGAAGTCTGTCGCTAACATTGACGTGGTCAGCAATGGATCTGCTTCCACGATCACTTTTCATTCTTCGTTGTTAACTAGGGTCCTCCACCGTCCACGGGGTTTATTCCGTGGTTAAATTTTCCAGAACGAAAATTGAACATTGGAACCAAAAACGTACCGCGGTTTCTTATACAGTATAGCTTCTCTATACACGTCATTAATGCTTCAAGCTCTTTCTCCAACGCTGATGCTACGGTGGATCTCACATTTGTAAATAACGCAATATTTTAAGTTGTACATTTTTGTGAAAAGAACCATTTCAATGAAAAACCAAGTGCTGCGAAAACAAATGAATCATTCATTTAAAAAATATATACGAGTCTAATTATGAAATATATTTTATTTGGAATTCCTAACTAAACGCCAGATATTTAAGATCAATGTCACCTGTTCGACAAAACGTTATTTTCGTGTAAGGACCTAATATTATATACTTTTTTTTTATTTAATATGTAGTAACATTTAAAAATTGTGATTTACAGTGTCACCCAATTTTCACTAACTAATTTGAAGCGATGTTGCACTTTTTAATAACTAATTCATGGAATTGTACGACTGTATATCACTACACTACGGCGGAGTAAAGCTCCAGTGAAAGCGTTGCAAAGAAATATATTAATGTTTGCGTTGATGAACGCGTTTTCATATTACCGAATTGTTTGCGCAAGTTATTAACGCGACAAGTGACACCGTACGTTCGCTGATTAGTATATATATATTCGTGCTAAAATAAATCTCGAATAATTTTATATTTGTTTAAGTCGAAAAAGTAAACAGTAGTAATTAGCGATGGGCATAGAAAAGTAAATATTTGACCGCTTATTAGACAGTAGAACGTTAATTATATGTCTATAAACGTCCCACTTTTGAAGCAGTATGTTGTATTTTATATTTAACTAGCGGCCCGCTCCGGCTTCGCACGGGTATAAAATATATAACTTATGTCATTCACTGAAAAAATGATTAAAATCGATCCAGTAGTTTTGATTTATTCATTACTGCCCGTGGCCCGCACGCGTTAAATTTGGAGTAAAAAAATTACCTTTTTTTCTATACCATGAAGATTTCCTGCTATCTTTAGAATATCTAAATTCATACACTACATTTTTACGGTTCAGCCTGCGTTTGTTGCAATGTAAGCGGAAAAAATGAAATTATTTATGATATAACATTAGAAACCTCAAAAATAACAGTATTTCTCCACTATTTAATGGATGTTATTATACATATAAACCTTCCTCTTCAATTTATTAACAACTTTTTAACAACTATTTATTAACAAAAACTGCATCAAAATCCGTTCCGTAGTTTTAAAGATTTAAGCATACATAGGGATATAGGGACAGAGAAATCGACTTTGTTTTATACTATGTAGTGATACGTAAAAAATATTTATTATTCACTAGAGCGAGGCGCATTGGACATTTTGAGCGGTTGATGGCTGTGACCAAACTACGAACTTCAGTCTGTAGTCCGGTGAAACTGTAGCGGCCTCAACAAGCCAACAGTGCAGTCAGTTCGAAAAGAAAAATACCTTCAGTCGTAAATGACTGGTCTTATTGATATGTTGTTACCCATGAGGACAGGGTTGAAGCAACTCATGCACATACTTGGGTTGCTAAAACACCATTCAAGCTAGGATATACAATGGCAGTACTTTTCATTTGTCGTAGAATTAGATATTATAGAGTTTTGTGCCTTTGTTGAATATTGAGTAATTTTCCCTTATACATAAACTTCTGTATTTTGATCGTCTAGTAGTAATCTAAGTTCTAAATATACGTTGTAATCTAAACAGAAATACATTTTTCTTCATATCTCAACAAATTTTCTTAATTTTATTTTTATTTAGTAGCTATTGAAGAGCTTTAGTATAACATCAATAAAAAAAATAATTGGGAATAGTTTTTTTTTATACCATTATACAATCTACATAATTCGTACAATAGCCAATACAGATAATCACTACATAGTATAAAACAAAGTCGCTTTCTCTGTCCCTATATCCCTATGTATGCTTAAATCTTTAAAACTACGCAACGGATTTTGATGCGGTTAATAGATAAGAGTGATTGAAGAGGAAGGTTTATATGTATAATAACATAAATTAAATAGTGGATAAATACTGTTATTTTTGAGGTTACTCCAAATTCAACGCGTGCGGGCCACGCGGGCAGTAATGAATAAATCAAAACTACTGGATCGATTTGAATCATTTTTTCAGTGAATGACATAGGCTATATTTTATACCCGTGCGAAGCTGGAGGGGGCGCTAGTAATTTATATATATTATACAACACTAGAAGAAAAAAGCTTTGTAGTTTAAATTTCGACTACTAGACAAATACTAGTTTAATCAAATATGTGCTGTACAACCCAGAATCAGGAATGTAGCTAACGTTTTTTGTCGATAAAAATAAAGACGAACAATCAAAATGCATGTATCTACATAAATTATAAGTTAATCTGAGTCATATAGTTAAGCGTCGCAGACGCCTTTATGCCGCCCTACTTATCGGCCGGCTTTGTCGTCCTTTCACGTAGTTTCCCTTTGTTTAAACTGCATTTTTTCCGCGAACAAAAATGACAAAGTAAGATGAAACAAGCGCGCCTAATTACGTATGAAAACGTACGGGCTTGGAATTCTTTAGAAAATTAAAGCTTCAATATTTTCTAACTGGCGTTACTCGCGTTATTGTAGATTCGATCTATCTCTCGATCTCTCGGGTACAGTCTTTTTTCTCTCGATGAATGGTAGGTACCCTATGTTCCTTTTTTGTACCCTTAATTTCATGTTAATCGATAGAATAGCTAAAGCAGGAAATCGTAACCAATAAACAAACTCTCTTTCGCATTTCTAATATTACTTAGGATTATCAAAGACTGGTATTAATTATAGCTAAAGTTAAAAAAATCACATGCCAACAAGACTTGCTTTATACAAAAACTCCTTAGCATGTATGAAGAGAGATGATTTAATAAAGAAAGTAATAACATAAAACAACTCGCGGCTTTGTTCAAGTAAATATAAATTTTACCTATTCTTCGACAATATAACTTCATTTTTAGATGGAAAGTACTCTATTTTTTGTATGGGATTGGAGGCAAACGAACAGATGGGTTACCTGATAGTGAGTAATCACCGCCGCCCATGGACACCTGCGACACAAGGGATATCACAGATGCGTTACAGGCCTTTGAAGAAGGAGTAGGCTCGTATGTATGTACGAACATATGTATGTACTTTTCGCTATTGTTTTTCTCTATGTACTTTTTTGTAGTTCTGTCAATCTGTATGCAATATTTCATGATAATCACTTGAATAGTTAAGATGCGATACAAACAAACAAATTTAATATCGCATTTTTAATACTACTTTTAGATAATTGAAAGATTTGCCGGGCATAGTGGCAAGCTTTGACGTGTCGCGTTCGAAAATCAATCTATCTCCTTATTTAGTTTTTATTGTACCATTTCTTTGTACAATTCAACCAATGAATTTATTTATAAATATATTTGCAGTCGTGTCTGTATAACTCTATATTCCAATTTGACCTTATACATGGAATCTGAATAGGTTGCAGCAAGCCATTAAATGTATTATGAAACAATATAGTTTTTTGTAGAATTATTCGGAATGTAAATAGCTTCATATAACATGAACTTGGAGAACGTTGTGTAATCACCACGCAAAGCGTTCATCACGTTTTTTTTTAAATTAACTGTACGCTATTGGTTTGAGGGGCCTTCACAGCTTCACCGGACTAATATGGCGAGCGCTTATGGCGCTCCGCCGGTTAACAAGAAGCATAAGGGTGTTCACAAAAGATGTCAAAATCATAGCTATAGTACGAATGGAGGACGGAGACGGCAAAATATAAAGGATATTTGTGGGTTAAGAAGCTGGAATTATATCCGTCAAATTATATAGTAGTAAAAAACACGCTACATTTTATTGTGGTATTTAAATCGGTATGTTTCCACCCGTGATGCGATATTCAGGATATGACAATGCACTCCTCCTGCGTTTCATACACGCACCGTTTGACGAGACCGGCTTGCGGAATTACCGATTCGTTACGTCGACTGTAATTGATATTTTAAAGTTACACTTTGTTCATTTTTATTTGTCATGTTTTAATTCCACATACATGTTGTACGGACAAATCGAAATATCCGTCTTTTTAATGGGGTTATTCGTACTTACTGTCTTTATTGTTTAGTCGGTATGTATGTTCTTATAACATTAATTTTCACGTTCATACGGTACGGAGGTAGAAACGATTTGCAAATTCATTGCACTGTACGTTATCAAAATTAGTAGCTATAGGCTTCATTTAGGTAACATTATGAGTGTGATAAAAAAACGTTAAATTAAACAAAAAAAACATTTAGACTTTAGAATCAACTATATTATAGTTGGTATATATAATTTGAAAATACTAGTAAACCTTATTAATTTGATGTCTCTCTTTGTAAAACTAATTTTATTGCAAATACATTTTTATGTAGAAAATGTTATATGAACCGAACCATTCGTATTTCCATGATGGATTCATGTTTCATATTCCCATCTATACATATAAATAAAATTGGAGTGTCTGTTTGTAATATCAAAATAACGACTTTTTACTGATTCGATATGAACGTATACACGATACTGATAACAAAAATACAATTTTCAAAGTTTTAGTCTGTCTGTCTGTGTGTCCGGGTAATCTCCGAAACGGCTGGACCGATTTTGACAGAAATTTCACTGACGGATAGTTACAATTACAGCGGGTGACATAGGCTAAAATAAGACTAGCTTTTACCCATGGCTTTGTTTGCAGTACTATCTCCAAAACGTTTTAACTATTTTTCACGGAACTTTCACTAACAGATAGCTGATCTTATAAGAAGTAATTCACAATTATACAAAAAAAAACGCATGCGGAGCTGCGGGAAACAGCTATTAATTTATATAAAAGAATAATATAGGCTTTTGATGTTACGTATAATAATGTAATTATGTAGCAACGTCTACTAAGAATTTGTTTTATGATATTGCTTTCTATATTAAATCAACTTTCTTCATATATGCTAAGAAGTTTTTGTATAAACTAGGTTTTGATACAGGTTTTTTTATTTAATTACTTTTTTATATATGTGTTCCTTTGATCCTCAGACATGATCCGAGTCTTTGTTATTACAAGTGTCCTCTTTCTATACCCAGTGTATTTTCAATAAGTTGTTGTTTGTGTTACTTTATTCACGTGTGTGTGTAGCGTTACAGTTGATAAGTTTAGTTACAATCTTAGAATTAGAATTTATATTGTAATGGAAGTTATCACTGCATAGTATAAAACAAAGTCGCTTTCTCTGTCCCTATATCCCTATGTATGCTTAAATCTTTAAAACTACGCAACGGATTTTGTTGCGGTTTTGTTTTTAATAGATAGAGTGATTGAAGAGGAAGGTTTATATGTATAATAACAAAAATTAAATAGTGGAGAAATACTGTTATCTTTGAGGTTACTCCAAATTTAACGCGTGCGGGCCACGGGCAGTAATGATTAAATCAAAACTACTGGATCGATTTTAATCATTTTTTCAGTGACTGATATAGGCTTATATATTTTATACCCGTGCGAAGCCGGAGCGGGCCATATACCAATAACCATATATACAAGAAAAATAACAACAAAGTTTTTTTTTTTATAAAAAAAAGGTCCGGCATAAAGAATAGTAATGAAAGAGTAATAGTAGACATTACTATTTGATACTGATTTGTTTGGAAGAGTTTTTGTTCAAGCAAGTCTTGTTGACATGTCATTTTTTTTTATTTAACTATAATGTATTTGCGTGCCGCGTTCACTAAATTAATTAATTATTGACTCTTATTAGAATAATTATAGCCATTTATTATATTATAAAGCTTATAGAGATTTAGAAACGCATTGAGGTGAGATGAACGTGAGTTCTTTTTGTCCCTTTATAACCCTGAAAACTCTATACAGATATATAAGACTTTAACACGAAATCCTGCTCCTTTAAAGACCCAGTGACACATTGAAGGTAAGATGGACTTAAGGTTCATTGAACCTCGTGTCATACTGAGAATTATATAAATAAAATAGCTGACCCAGCGAACTGCGTACCGCGTAACAGTTGATTTTTATTTTTTTAATACTCATTCTGCTATTCGGGACGCTATATAATGTTAAATGTTACATTCGTATAAATATTGACAAATATTGACATTAATATTTATACGATACTAACGTCACTCAATTGTTTTGCCTTCCCGGAACCTCTACACTAACACTTAAACTTTATGCTATAGTATTAAAGTTCAAATTGACTTTTAAGTATTATTACGAATCGTTTGTATGGGAGTATAGAAAAGTTATGTTTTTAGACTTTTTCAGGCATTTTTTTTAATTTTTTACTCTCCGTAAGAACCATCCTCGTACTTCAAGGAATATTCTAAAAAAACAATTACCGAAATCGGTTCAGCTGCTCTCGAGATTTGCGCTTAGCAACACATTCAAGGATTCATTTTTATATTATAGAATAACCAGCTCAATGGATGTATTACGCGCTATTTTAACACTAAATACGTCTCCGTGTACAAGGTATCTGATAACGGGAAATATGAAGTAGTTCTCAACGGCTCCTAAACCATAGTTCGATGGATCCGCTTTTCCCCATTTCATAGTTGGCGTCGGACACTCGTAACTCCTCTTTGATGTTTTCACGGTGATTATTTAATGAATGATTCATACGATACCATTCAACTCGACGTCGAATAATAGTACATATAATACAGTTTATTTCTTCGACAGTATAGAATCATGTTTCATTTACTATTAATATTTTCTTCTATACAAAAATATATGTGTTTATTTCGCATTGTCTCCTTCCATGTGTAGTTTTAATAGTTTTCTTAAGAAACTTCTTTAGAATCGTGATTTCAAACCGCATGCAACGGAAAAACGACAGGTAAGAGACACAAATACGGCAAAGAATGAAACAGAAATATGTATACTATTTAATATTGATAAGTTACTAATAAGAAACTGATAAGTTTCTCCTCTTTGCGCCGTGCTTCGTAGCAACCCCACTCCCGTCTTCTAAGCATAGTCGCCTGTAATTAGTGAGTCAGAGCGAGATAGCAAATGTCGGTGTGTATGTATATTGCACACTGTTTAATACTTGCTTGTATTTGAGCATTTAACGTGTGTTAGTATATGTGAAAAGTACGTGTACTACTGTACACTGTATGCGCAGCGCGTATTACAGCTTTTTAGTAAGAAGTCGGCGTGGTGTGTTATTATTTGACATTTAACGCACACACACCTTTTTTTTAGCTTTTGTCTGAGGCTTCACTCCTGTTAATATAGATTTGATTTACACTGTATATTTTTTCCAGAGGAAATGTACCAAACATCCTTTTCTATAGCCCTATAGAAAAGATAGTGTGCAAAATGTCACGAAGATGGTTCGAGTAGTTAAATCAAATCAAATCAAAAATACTTTATTCAATTTAAGCCTTGAGAAGGCGTTTATGAACGTCAAAACTACCACCGGTTCGGAATACATCCCAGTCATCGAGAAGAACCGGCAAGAAACTCGATCGGGTTTATCTTTTTAACATATACTTATATAATTAAAATACATTATACATTACAATCGATTTTAGTGGATGCACAGAGAGGAGTCAATTCCAGACATCACTATTGTTCACATATTGATCCACTCTATAATAGTCCTTTGACGCCAAAACCCGCTTAACATGACACTTAAACTTATAGTCTGGCAAATCAGTCATCAATCATTAAGTTCTGTATCCGTCATTAAATGCATTCGAATGCAAACATAAATACGCAGCTACTGTGATATTTAGCTAATTCTTTCGTATGAATCTGTAAATGCGAGTAAATCTGTATACATGCTTAACTAGTTAGTTGTCCCGATTTCGCGTGGGTTCGATGTAATAATATGACCTCATAAGTTTTTTTTTTCTTCGAACTGATTTACACTGTTAACCTGGCAGGGCCACTACAGCACTCACCCGATTTGTTTAGGTGACCTCATACGTATATAACCAATTTAAATACATTAATGGTGTTTTGATATTTACAGCTCATCAAAGACATAGAAGATATTCAAGATTCATCACACAAAGAACTTGATTTTTGTTGCGTGCGGTATTCAATCTGCGTATCTTC
Source organism: Antheraea assamensis (assembly GCA_035772565.1). Taxonomy (NCBI): domain Eukaryota; kingdom Metazoa; phylum Arthropoda; class Insecta; order Lepidoptera; family Saturniidae; genus Antheraea; species Antheraea assamensis. The sequence continues at coordinate 597,619 of JAQQSE010000229.1, read as the reverse complement.
TGAGATATTCACATATTTAGCCGTGTTGAACGATTTTTGGTAGGAGAGAAACTTATGGGTTCGCATCACCGATGACCTCGACATGGTCGTGACGAATTGCGCTTACGCCAGGCCAGCGACGCGTTGTATAGTGATATTTTGTATTGAGCTTGTGCAGATATGGATTACTACAGAATATTGAGTAATATAGCGTAGCTGATAACCAATTATTTTTTTATAATATGTATAATATAAAATGATTACTGTACGTTAACGATAGACTATATCAGTAGAAGATATTACATATCTATGTAATATTATGGATTTTTCCGTAGGCATTTTTAAGATGTACAATTCTAGAGTATATTATTTTAAGTAAACTTATTAAGTTTAGGCAACGTTACCAATGTAAATGCTGAAAAAATCCTTCTTACGACATCTTCACTACATAGTATAAAACAAAGTCGCTTTCTCTGTCCCTATATCCCTATATATGCTTAAATCTTTAAAACTACGCAACGGATTTTGATGCGGTTTTTTTTAATAGATACGAGTGATTGAAGAGGAAGGTTTATATGTATAATGGCATAAATTAAATATTGGAGAAATACTGTTATTTCTGAGGTTACTCCAAATTAAACGCGTGCGGGCCACGGGCAGTAATGAATAAATCAAAACTACTGGATCGATTTTAATCATTTTTTCATCGAATGACATAGGCTATATAATTTATACCCGCGCGAAGCCGGAGCGGGCCGCTAGTTAATTTATGTAAATAACATAGTGCACTACACTTCTAGAACTAATTCTCTAAATAATATCGAAAAGCGTATTAAAAATCCGGTCCATAATTAACAAGAACTAAGTGAACACACAGGCAGACGCGAAAATCGACATTATTTCGTAAAAAAAAATATAGATTTTAGATAAATAAATGTCGCCCAGTATCCTATGCTGCCCAGACTACAGCCAAGCATTTCAAATCTAAGACACGAGAGGAATCACATATAAACCCTGTAACGATGACCTCGTAACGTTAAAAAAAAAACACAACAACGTCACGGTAATAAAACGGCCATTAAAATGTCGTAAATAAAACGTGCAGTATGCAAAAATATGATTTGCATCTTTATTACGCGTTTCGTTCAAGTCGCGCTTCGAGACCTCGGTTTTACGATCCGAGAAATGCACCGGGTTCATTAAACTCTACAAAAAAAAAATCGTTGCGGTTTCATCCCGTCGCTTATTAGAGTTATTAAGTATCGAGACTATGCCGTAGTTTTGTCGTGAAAATTTTTTCAATTAAAACCATCGATGTAACCTCTCATCTTCTAGAAACATCCGTTATAAGGTCGAAAGTTGTCATAAAAACGATTCCAATCTATATCGTATACTTTTGAATTTAGAGCTTAGTTTTATACAGCAAAGTATAGTGGAGATTCTATACATGTGATATAAGGACTGATAAAAAGAGATTTTTTTCAAAATCAAAAATAATTTATTCAGTTTAGGCCCTGAGAAGGCGCTTTTGAACGTCAAAGTTACCACCGGTTCGGAAAACAACCCAGTCATCGAGAAGAACCGGCAAGAAACTCGATTTGGTTTATCTTTTCATTAAACATATTATAAGTCATATTTTTAACACATTCATTTTCATTTTCTTAACATTGAATAGTATGGTGCTTATTTTAGGCAATTTCTAAAATACATGAAGTTTGAAGAAACTATTACTTCCAGAAAGAAGACTTGATATATAGATATTGTTACGCTGTTCCACAGTCATACATACACATAATGACAAAACTATAAATATTAAAACAAAAAACAACCTAAAATTAACCCCTATAAAATGTAGATCGGCCTTTCTATGAAATAACGAAACTAATTATATAAAAATAAAATCGCTGGCATTAGCTAGTTTATCTAATAAACTCCGTATAAAAATATTTAATTCGTAAATTGTAAATATTTCTCCCTCAAGGAAGATAAAAATCAAATAATTCCAATGATGCTACCGATCGAAAATCCCAAAGTCTCACTATGAAAAATTAACTCGTTTGTTGTCCCGTTATTTGTCTCTTATTATCAAATGATGCCAACGCAGAGTCGCAGGTCGGTGGGCGTTTTATCCGTCTCCTTCCACCTCCGTAGCTAAACCTGGGGGCATGGGGCCCATCTCCCCATTGCACAGATTCGGCTGACGAGGTAGGGACGGCTGGTGTGTACCCAGCTTGCCCTCCATTATTAGGACGACGCCCGGTGGACACCTTCCGATGGGCTGGCTGTTGGGGTGACATAGTGACAGTACTACACGATCCCATGTCGCCAAAGCGGCGGTCGGTACACCGTGGGGTTTTAGTGAGTAAGAGTCTCACACTACCCACTCTCTCCCCCGAGAAGGTGGCGTGTCCATGATGGATTTCCCCACGTTAATAATAAAAAAAACGTTAAAAGACGATAACGTAAATTAGCGGGTGGTCCGGTGGATCTGTAGAGACCTCCGGGTCGACAGGGTAGTCAGTTCGAAATAAAAGATAGTAACGCAATTCAACTTTTCTAACAACCCCATCTGTTGGTAGTATTGGAAATATAAAACTATCTTAATATATTGGGCTTCGTATTCTATTTAAAGATGCTTAATCGTCTGACTAATTAAGCTGTTCCCATAAATCGAGACGTTGAGATTTATCAGAAATGAAAGGCACATTCAATTTAGACATAATCGCAGTCAGTCATCGAAAATCATCACAGTTGTGATAGTCAAGTGCCAACGAATTTTTCTTTCAGAGTTCGCGTATATTTACTAATTGAATTTGGTAGCACTATCAGATGACGATGCAGGAAAACATCCTGAGGAAACCTGAACCTGAGAAATGTTGTAGTACTACCGTACGTAGAAAAAATACACGTATAGAATTGTAGATTTCTCGGAGTTTAAAACCGCCAATACATCGTGGACTGGCGTGGTGATTATGAATATATCTTCCATCGGTAAGAGGCCTATGGTTCTGCAGTGGGTCTTTTACAGGCTAAAGTGATGGTGACGATTGAGAGGAAACAACAGAACTTGGGTTTATCTTCTTTATTATATTTTGTTTAGTCAAAGAATAAAGCAAACAAATATTGTTCTAGACATGACTATCGTTCACATATTAATCCACCCTAGAATAACTCTTTGAGAGTAAAACGTGCTTGAAATGGTGCTTGAACATATTGTCCGGCAAATTGATAATGTGCTTTGAGAACTGTAAAATCAATCAGAATCTAAACTAAAGAATGGCTACTTTCCGTTCCTTTTTCCAAATTAAAATTATATCGGTCATGAATAAATCTAGCTTATTTTAATAATTTTTTTATAGGTAAACATTTTGACTACAATCTCATCTGATATTAAATGATGATGTGGTCTAAGATGGCAAGTCACGCTTAACCTAGATTAAGACTGGCTCTCAAGTGCAGCAGCCGAAATACGCCAACAGGTGCTTGGTGTCAGATTCTCAACTTGAGGGTGGTAGCTAGCCAGTCGGACTTAGAAAAAACTCTACCACCATACTATGGTTTCATCACGATGTTTTGCTTGGATTCGAACCTATGTCCTTCGATACTGTATCCGAGCACACTACCAACTGAGCCATCATCGCTTGCGAATGTAAATTCAATCATCAACAAAATATTGCGAGAGCAGAATTAAATTCCTTAAACTTACTAATTAATGACTTACTAGGTCCCAAAGTATAAATTGCTCGAATTATCCGTCTGTGTGATACGAATGTGGTAGTAGACCAATGAAACATTTATATATCCCGTTCTGTCACATGACCAAGCGACACGTGTTAAAAGAACCGACTAGTGTATGATATGCTGATCCCCTAGATTGTATATCCAAGATTAAGTCTATTCAGTTTCAACAACAATTGTTTTGCATGCTTATATAGAAAATATATATAAACTGCACCAGACAATTGCTGCTTAATGAGTATTTCGAATTTCAGCAGAAACCGCTGTTTCTGAAGTTCGCCGTAAACATATTAGTCGGTTATTGACATCAAACAATAATAATGAAGCGCAGACCGGTCATAGCTAGACGTGTTTTATCACACACTCCCTGATTGTAAATATGTAGCTACAGCCAGTCAATATGAAAAATATTTTATGGGTATCATATAAAAACTATCGGTATTATAAGCAATCTATTTGCTTTTATAAATTAATGTAGTTTTTTTTATTTGTGTTATTATTGACTATCGTTTATCACTTTTGTTTGTTTGAAGGCACTAATTTGAGAAATTATCAGCCAAGCTTGAAAAATATTTCATGCATTCTGTAGCCTATTTGTTGAGAAAGGTATAAACTACGTAACATCGCGTTACTATAACCTTAGGAGTGGAGCAATTACCATGCTAAGTGTAGTTGAGAAAATACGCAAGCAGGAAATGAAGGGAGTATTAGAGATCGAGCATTGCCGAGTGGAGCCGAAATGCGAATGCTTATATCAGTGAGCACCGTGTCACGCGGCTCAGTCGCCTTATCCACGTCCTGTGCAACAATTTAACGCTATACGTTATTTTTATTGAATACTAGCTGTCCACCCCGGTTATGTACATGTGCACTCATGCTAAAAAAATAAAACCAAATTTTCCTTTTACAGTACATCCTTGTAATAAAATAAAATAGTAACTGAACATCGATCTGGTAATATTTTCGAACGTCTCCCTAGTGGCTTGTGTCTCATTAACTCAGTTTCTTTTGATATGAACACATTTTAACACAAATGTTTCAGTTTCCCTTACTATTTTTAAAAATGTTCTTTCATAAAAAGCTTGTCTTGATAAGGGTTACAAACACAGTAAAAAAAATTGCTAAATATAAGCAACAGTTCTTAAGAAATGCTCTCCCATACATACGGCAATTGATTTTTATTTATATGTAGCAGTGTATATATAATTAACTTATACACTATCACGTCTAATTATAAACAGTCTGTGTAACGAACAAACAAAAGTTCTTCGGCGTGACTCTCTCAAGGTTTAATGTCAAACATATTTATGATATAATACATTCCGTTGTGAATAAGAGAGATGAGCGTTTTCAGAGAATTATTATCGTCCCTTTGATGTAATTAGCACTGAAGCCAAAAGTTTAACGGCACGTTTCAAGTACACTGACATTTGACGGACGTGTACGTTGAAAATGAAATTATTTAAATATAATAATGAATTAATAAATTATTCTCGAAGAATGAAGAAAGTAACAATTCGATGTACCCCGTATTGGACCGATTGTTTAGAAGAATCGTACAGATGTAGTTAGTGTATGCGCCATAGCATACATACGCGGTCTCGTGTGTTCCCGTGTTGATAAGCAAATAGAAAACGTCATTGTCACGAGAGCCGCGGGCGCGTGTCAACGGTTGTGCTATATTGATTGATATGTGGGCATTGTCAAGCCAGTGCAGTATAAAGGATATCCTACAGTACAGTATAGACCTTTCCCAAATAACGTCACAGCGGCTAGTTTCACGATACTGGCATGCTATAGGTTCCTAGAAACTTCAACGGTCCACCTTGTGGTGGGTCTTTTCTATACACCAATAATTCGTTCTAGGAGTATAACGTTCCGCTACTGCAGCTTAAGTTTAGCAATTTTGAAGACTATTTCGATGACTTTAATTGTTCTAAGTTCCTCCTTTCTCATTCTGTCAGATCAGAGAATCTCCTATTTACTTTATTTACGATTCTTAATGTATTATACTACTTAGCTTTATATTCACATGAGTTTGTCTTTCTGCCTGTCTAAAATATATACATATAAACGATACAGTTTATGAGGATGTATATATCTTTGTTACTCTTTCACACAATAGCTACTCAATGGATTTTGATGACATTTTACAGTAGATAATATAACTTATCTTATAAATAAGAAAAACACATAGCATAAATTGTAAAAATATTTAAAAAACAATTACTTACAGGCTGTATTTGATTGCCTATCTTAGCACGAGAGAGGCCGTGAACAAAAGCTAGCCAAACGCAGGCAAAATCGCACTCATGTCGATTTACTAATATGAATTAATAACCTTAGAGGCCAATGTTTTTTTTTTTTTAATCTGACATACTCTGTCGGCTCTTATGGCCTCTACAGATTCACCGGACTACAGTCATAGTAAAAACACCTCACATACTCCTTACCTATTTTTGGAACCGTCCTTCACTTCCTTGGGATTACTCAAATAATAAATCCTTGTTCGTTTCGATCACTTTTTATTTTCCTTTCGATCGGTACTCTTTTTATTTGGTCTCAATCGTGCTTTGTATGTCTCCTATATACGCTTTCATTGAATGTCGAAACGTTATTTCATTACTGCAAATTTCTAGGTGTACTTCATTACATGAGTCTCCCTTTATCCCTCTTTTATTTGTTAAACCTTCAACGGTCAAAGAAATCGAAATAAATATCGATTTATGCATCTCTAAAGCCTCGATTTCTGATACATTTTTAATACCATTTATTTCGGTTCCACCAACGACTCACCTTTTTACAACAACATCCGTTTTAAAGATGAAAAATCAGAGACCATTTGCTTCAAATATTTATTTTACAACTTTCTTAAGACGTTCATAAAATGTTGATAGAACATTCATCATGCTCTCCAGTGGAATGGAGGCTAGGAAGAATGAAAAACAAAAGGGAAAAGAATTCGAAATATAAAATAATAATCGCTTAACAACGATTTCCTGTAGCAATAAACAGCTCGTAAATTGAATTACTTAAATGTGAAAAAAAAAAGATGATTTACGTCCCGTGGTGCGGTCAAACTGGCTAAATAAAATCCCATATAACCACCCCGGCCGAAATCGGCAGAATGCCAAAACCTCCGCTGGGAACAAAAAAAAAAATTGCGCCATTCGTAATTTTAATGGGTAGAAATAATAAGCCCCGGCAATATATCAAGGGGGTAAAGCGGTGGCTGTGTTTGATTTTTCATATGTTTTGGCTTTGTGCGCCATTGCCAAAAGTTTGCAAAAGATTTACTCGTACTATTGAAGACGGCCGATTTTGAATTATGGCAAGGATTTCGGATGACAGTATTTCGTTTTTTGTGGTCTTAACACTTGCTTCCATCAACCGTTTCGCCTGTGTTAAACCAAAACTAAATTTTTCTTCACTATATGCAATAATTTACAAAATCTATACATATTATGTGTGGGAACTCGTTACAAATAAACAAAGAATTACTCATCGATCGTGGGAAGCAAAAATAGATTTTACGATAGCCCGGCTCGAACTCTGTCAAAACGTTCGCATAATGACGTCAATATTCCAGATTTGTTTATCCTCCTTTATTAAAAGGTATATACACGACGTGATGCTTCCCAGTTGAGTTCTGTTATGGAATGGTAATTATGGTTTTTTTAAAAGAAGACATTTTTCAGCGGACTGCAACTATAGATAGCAATATAACATGTAAGTGCAATTGCGGGATGGCAAGTCTATTTGATTTTTATTCCAACGAGTACAATATAAATTTGTTCGGACATAAATACCATTTCATTTACTTATGGATGTAACAATATATATAAACTTGAAATGTTTGTTCGTTGTCTATGAAGATCTTTAAAACGGCTCAATCGATTTTCATGTTACTTCATTGGAAGATAGAGGACTTTTCAGAGTATTATTATGGCGACATATCTTTACACCTCTGAAAGGGAGATAAACCCTAATATTAAAATGTAACATGGAAATTTAAAAATCTATAAAAAGGTATATAAATAGTAAGGAATTATGATAAAACTATAGTCAAAAAAGGAAAAATAAAATATATAGTTCCATTGAAGCATTTTATCTATACACAGTTCTACTATTTATTAGAAATACAGTTTATATTATGTTATTATAGTTATATAAAAGAATAATATCAAAGTCAAAAGTCCTAAGAGCATACTATTGTCTCGTGATGGTACATTTACTTCATTAAAATTCAAAGCAAGTTCTTTGAAGCTATTGATATGTACCTTATGGCTTATGGTACCTTATAATCACTGAAGTGCATTAATGAGATCAATAAAAATAAGCACGTAACCTTCACTTAATCACTTTGACTGTATGAATACTTTATTATTGGACTGTAATTTTACAATTCAATCACTCCATTCGCCAATCGTCTCGTTCATTAATTATTATTGTACACTGAAAAAATAACTAGACGACAATAACTATTTCCATAAACTGTTATCAGTTATTATGCTGTTGCGTAATTCGCTGTTTTCTATCGTATTGCGGTTTGTATTCATGGCACGATTATAAAATATATTTTCGTTGTTCGTATCGTGACCTCAATTGTTAGTAAAGTGAAGGGCTTTCATTTTCACACTCACTGATTCCCAATAATAATAACGAATAATGAACAGCGGAATATTTTTAATAATTTCTTTTTCATTAGTTGAATTAATCTTCTCTTTGCTTTTGTCTCACCTAGACATCGCATCTGTCGTCCTGTCATCGTGTCGCAGGTATCCATAGGCGGCGGTGATTACTTACCACCAGGTAACTCGTCTGTTCGTTTACCTCCAATCGCATAAAAAAAGACAAGGCCGGCAGAGGTCTTATTTCATCTTGTGAACTAAGATTCTGTTAATGATTTACGATTGGCCACCTACCTCATATCAACACTCATTGGGATCCATTTCTTTTTGTTTAGCTGATAGCTATACAACTATAATCACCTTTAAGCCCTTCCACTCGTGCCTTAAAAGTATAAGCATACATAATCTACCAAAATTATACTAAGGCTTTAGTATTTCATGCACAAGAATGATGAATTACATTATTAGTTGACGCAATAAGAAAGTGTTCTACGAGTTAAGAAACAAAAAAAGCGTGATATTTTTACATCGAATCGCTACAAACAACATGACTTTGTTACTTCATTTATTTTGAAAGGATACGTGCTTACATCAACGGTAGCCTCAAAATTCTATGCTTCGTGCCCAGACCCATGTTGCATTAAGCTATATATAGTTCTAAGAAAAGGTTTCTGACTAAAAAGTGTCCATCAAATTTTGAAAAACTAGCTTTCCCCGCGATTTCGTCCGATTATTTTTTGGTAGGCTACGAATCAAAAGTTGTCTATATTCTTTTCGAGGTCCTAGGCTACCTCTATATTATTCCATTCCTCACAACGTAATACAAATAGAAATAGTTCTATGTTTGTGATATTAATAGAGATAGATTATTTTGTTGGCGAAACACAGTATCGTATTGCTGGAACACGCGGCTTGGTTGCCAAGCGGCGTTCGCGTGACGACAACCGTTTTAACTCTAAATAATAAATTAGCGCGAGCATAAAACGCTGTGCCTCGCCCCCTTTTCTATGCAAACACGAGCTCGGTGCATTTACTTGAAAAAAACGTTGCACTGTGAACTTTATGCGGGTTTCGCGCGACTTTCTAAAGGTATTTGTGGAGTTGAATAATGTTGGGACATACGTGAACTATATTCGGTGATTCGGTTCGATATTTTCCAAATGGACCAGAACCGTCATACGTTAAGTGTAATAAGCCTTCATATTGGTACATTTAGTGGTGACAAGCTTACAATTTATTTTGTTAATATTTTATAGATTTAGCGATTGAACACAACCCCATCTGATATTAATTGATGATTTAGTCTAAGCCGGTAAATAAGCTAAACCTAGAGGGAGACTGGCATTCAAGTGGATGATTAGGATGGTAGCGGAACAGGTGGAATTAGAAAAAACACCGTGCACAATCCGATAAGATAGCGACGGTCAGGCACGAATGTTATGTGTTTCAGTAATCGCCCTTGCTCTTGGAATGCACTGTGTTTACACGCCCAGTGCCACCACATTATCTTACTGCTATAATAAAAAAGAAGTCACAAATTCTGTCACTGTACATCTTACGGGGAAATTTTTAACATCTAGAACTTCGCTGAACACCGCGAGACATCGGTAAGCGTACCATAGAATAATTCTTTACAGCTTGAATGCCACTTGCTAGTAATTGAGTTGGGTGTAACGCGTATAGGTAAACCTTGAAGATCTGAGACCCTATTCGGAACCTCATAATTTTTACAATTGAGATCACTGCATTTTATCTTAAGTTTGGTTGAATATCTTTTGCGTTAATTTCTTAATATTTTGTATAATATATCCTACTTAAGTCTTCGCGGTCGAATGATTTCACCGGTGGAATATCAATCCGATGTCCGCAGCTTGTAACCCCGGCATGTACCAACGACTTTTTTTGGAATTCGCGTACATTTACAAATTGATAACACTATCGGCTGACGGTGAAGGGAAACATCGTGAAGAAGCCCAAACCTACGTGGGAAAATATAGAACTGGGAATCTTTCCGAGTTTGAAATCGGCAATACGTCGTGGGCTGGCGTGGTTGTTGATTATATCTATATCTTCCTTGGGTAAACAGACTATAGCCGATTAGTGGGTTTCTTACAGGCTGAAGATGAGTCTTTACTTATTAGGTAATATATAGGAATTAAATTAAACATAATGTATTAATAGAATATATTTACTATACACCTTCTGTTACATAAGAGTAGAGGCCTTACGAAGCCAACAGTGTAGGTCAGTTTATAATAAAAAAAAATAACGCTACTGCATTTTGAAGTCTAATTAACATAGAGTTACTGTCGGTCGCTTTAATGAGAATTAATGTTTGTTGAATGCTTAACAAAATTATAATATAAGACCGTCAGCAGCGGAGCTTTGTAGTGACCGTGCTCGCTTCCAATTAACCTTTTCAAATTCGTGGAATTTTATGCAAATCTATTGAGATAATATGATAAGTTTAAGTAATACCACAATATTTTATGTTTAATTAAGGTGAATAGGAAAACTTTAGTCCGCTGCTAACGACTTCAAGTAGAACCGAATCCAAGATCAAGCTTAGATGGATTGTTACTAAGGCTTGGAACCTCGCGCTTCCAACCAACTTGACCGGTTATTGTTATTTTAGAAATTTCGTGATTTAAAGGCGTAAGTCAATAAATACAATAGTGTTTGGGAATAATTATTATGTCTTACGAAAAAGGAATCAAAGTATGATAGACCCTTAAGTACGCTGATTGAACCAAGAGTTTCATAACTCTTTTCACGATACAAAGTTATTACAGAACATATTTTCAATTACAGTATACTTTAAATTACATTATAAATTAGCTTTTGTTGGCGGCTTTACTCAGGTTAATGTACATTTATTTTGTTTATATGAAAATAAAATATAGCTTAAATGTGGCTTTCTATAGGGGAAAGTATGTTTTAAATTGCTTTACTACATATGGTTTATAACGCATTTAAAAATGACTCTGATGTCTAAACTTTTACTCTCGGATGCACAAGTTCCAACATTTTCAGATACGCATTACTGAAGGAATAACTCGCTACTGATTTCAACTTATTTACGCTCAAAATTACCTTGCGTTTCATACTTTTATAGGTGGTACGTCTTTAGAAACGGCGAACATAAGTTTTCTAGTCAAATATTAAAGAACTATTCCAATAAAATATATTACCCCATCACTAAACCTCTGTTCGGTATAACATTTCTTTATGTTGTTGAGGCATTCCCGTTGCTGCTTGTGAATCGTTTCATCTTTTTTTTTTATTATTAGTAACTGCACGCGAGTATTTGTCGCTTTCATTGTTATTTCATAATACTTATTATGAACTTTTGATCCAGTATATATAATAGAATTTATGACTGTTAATTTCTATGGGGACACTTAAGTATTACGTTAGCAGAATGTCTGTAATTCCTCGGGTGAGTGCCTTAAGCGCTCCCCTTAGTAGTCCGGTGAAACTGTAGAGGCCTTGCCAGGTCAACAATGTAGTTAGTTCGAAAAAAAAAATTTATAATTTCTGACTACCGCCTCCCCCTGGTCAGCAAAAGTAAGCAATGTTCTTAACCCCAAATGTTATGTATACATTTATATAAGTAGTTTTTAATCTGTTCTGGTTTCCTTATTGATTAATGGGTCGTAGTTAACAAGTTTAGAAATAAGGAATTTTAGTCTGTATATGAATTAAGTTATAATGTGACGGTTTTACCAGTGGAATATCGACGCGATGTTCGCAGGTTCGAACCCCGGCATGTACCAACGAATTTTTCGGAATTCGCGTACATTTACTGATTGAAATTGGTAATACTAACGGCTGACGGTGAAGGAAAACATCATGCGTAAAATGTTTCTTGTAGTACCACCATATGTGGAAAAATATAAAAACTGTGGATTTCTCAGACCTTGAAATCCCCAATACGTCGTGGACTGACGTGGTGATTTTGCCCATATCTTCCATCGGGAAGAGGCTTATGGCCCTACAGTGGCTCTCTAACAGGCTGATGATGATGATAGTGGTTCGCTACTAGGTCGATGGTAGCCCAGTTGATAAAACCGCGTGATTCAAACATCAGAACCGCCATCTCCTATGTCATCAAAGATAAGCGAATTAAAGACCCTTCCGTCCCAGTCTAATGCTTATATAATACTTGGATGGCCCCTATTCTATACTTTATTAAAACTGTAAATTCAATGCTAACTTACTCCTGGAAACGCGTCTATGTATTTTTGGTTACATACAGGATGAACGTACTTACACACTTGATATTTCTTTATGCCAATTTTCTTTACGATAATTTCAGAACCGTAGTCGTAGAAAGGTAAGAAATGAATAGACATACAGTGTTACTTTAAAACCCATAATATAGGTGTGCATTTCATATAAAACTAGTCGAAAAATATTAGAACCAAATAAAAGGTCTGATTAAATATAACGAAATGCAGGTCGAATAAAAATCATATGACATAACATTTGTAATGAGCGAACAGAAATACTGTGTTGTTTGATCAAACATGTAGTATGTTTCTTCAGTCCTATAACGATTGGCCAATAAGGATGGAGAGTTCTCGACTGGTGATCACGTATTGTAAGATTCAGTATGACAAGCTCCCTATGGGATGGATCGAGTAGTCCGGTGAAACTGTAGAGGCCTTGCCAGGTCAACAGTGTAGTGAGTTCGAAAAAAAAAGGTGGATCGATGACTTTGTGATGATTGCTAGAGCTCGTTGTATGAGAACAGAGCAAGATCGGTCATGTTTGGAAAGTTTGAATGGATAGATAAATGGATCAGAAAGGATAAAGCATACATCCACGAACGAGTATCGTCTCATCGTTTTGTTCAATCATAAATTTTCTCTTATAAAAATAATTCACCCGAATGAGAATAAAAGAATATTGATAAATCCTTAAGACTTTCTTCATGATGACAGGAATCTTGTATAAACCCATAATGATACTGACGCTTCTCAGAGCGTAAACAAAATAAAGGTTATTTTATTCCTTTTTAAAAGCACATCAAACACGTGTAGATGCAAAAACGGATAATTCTGTATTGTCATCTGAATGGAAATTACAGTAGACAATATCAAGTCAAAAGCATAATACCCCTGATTTAAAAGGCACTTAATAAAAACCATCCCGAAGGCGGTGTAACGCAAAAAGAAAACTGTCCATTCTATGATACGGACCTAATTTCCTGGTCATTAACTTTAATTACCCCCCATAAAGTTCTATTGTTTCGAAGCCCCCGTCCGCCCGCGCCCCGCAAGTTGTCAGATCGTTTAAAGGAAATGACGTTTCCGCCATTTTGTTAACGCCTTTTTAAAAGTACTCTCCTCGGCCGAATGGAAAGACTTTGCCGGGATTGGCTTTTTTTTTTCAATTAGCACTTCCATCTAATGTCGTTACTTGCTTTAATGCACGTATTCTTAGTGTTTCTGTATCGTCCGCTTTCTTATTTCACAAGAGTGTATTAGAAGGAGGCCTATGATCAGAGTTAATAGTGTACACATCTACGAACCAGTTATACTTATATCTTCATAAGTTGTTTAGCAAAATTTAAAAGAAAATTATATGCATTCCATAAATTTACAGTTATCAGTTAATTTTTTTACCCATCATTTTTTAAATGCAAGTTTCCTGAACACCGTACTCCACCGAGATCTGATAACGAGTCGTTTCAATTACTAATCACACAAACTCTACCGAACTTTGTTGTTAAAGATGGTGTAAATTGTTGGTGATGAAATTTTAGATTCTATAGTTTTGTTTAAATTTTAATAGAGTCATTAATCACAAAATTTATTAGTATGAGTGTCAAACTCCCATTAAAGTTTTAATAAGTTAGCCAGACATCACTTTGTGACGTAACTTGACTTTTAGAATATTTTAGATAAAGTAATGGTTATGGACGATATTGAATTGGACTTGGGGAATGCTTCTATGGATTTAAAAGTGATGGTTCTGATAGGGAATGTTTTGCGAAGCCTAAATGTGAGTATGTAAGAAAAACGAAAAAATATTATGCCCATTTTAGCTTTAGCAATTTTGCTATAGCTTACTATTATTAGTGCTAACAATTTGTAAAGTATTATTTTTACTTTTTTTGTGATACTAATCAAAGTTGTTTTCATAAAATAACGTAAGATCGTGAAATCTTCATCCCAAGTTTCGTGGAAATATCATGATCTAATAATATAAGAAGCAACTCTTAGCTTGAATCTTCAATCAGGAGAATTTGCTGCCAAAATAAAGAAAAAAAAAAGCATCATTTGAAGACATTAATATTCCAGATATACGATATATTATGGTATGTCACGAGTTAATGTGTATGCATATGTCTAGTGTTTAAGGCGAGTGGCCTTACCCGAGTCAGGGTCATACGTCCCAGTGTGTTGCACTTTAGCCGCTGTGCAAAACAAGAATTCAAGCGGAATTTGAATAATTTTTCAACTAGATGCTGTTAAAATACTATCATAGATTTTGATTGTTTGTCAGATATAACTAAAGATCTTATTTTTATGTATACATCTATTGGCAGCACATCTACATATGTCATTTAAGCCCAGTGGCAAACTCATTGGATGGAGCCCCACTAATAATCGTTATGTTGAAGATTAATTTTAATATATCACTGAAGTAGTCACTTCAGAACTCGGGCCCAGGGCCCTATGAAAATTAACATTGTTTAAAATGTATGGAATTTCATAATTATCATTCCTTCCAGATTATTTTACTTGCTTGTTGAGAAATGCAAAGTAAAATAAATAAGATATATCACAGTAACTTTGTCGCGTCAAGATAGTGCATAGAATGCAAAAATATTCCGCTGTCGCAGTGAACTTGGGTCGTACACGAGGACGTGATAATTTTGGACACGGACTGAAGGTGAGAGTGCGGTATTAATAAGTCGCTCTCGGCGCACGAGTTTCGTTTTGCGCTTCCTGTTTTCTGTTACTTTTGTTTGACTGTATGTATGTTAATTGTGGATGTGAGAACGTTTTCGCGTCCTCAGAAATGTAATCGAGATGACGATATATTTAAACACCGTTGTAGAAAGGGGACGGATATCCAAAGTTAACATTCAGTTTAATTTTTTACCTCGTTTTTCTTTCTACTGCCCTGTTATCTGGATCTTCGCCAAAATTGTAACAAGATAACTCGGATGAATAATCATAATTATATATAATTTAAATTCTAATCGCTTCTTTCAAGAAATATTAACGATCGAGGTCTATAAAACCAAGGATATCCTAAGGCAGTAAAGTACGCTTTGGATAAAGTTATTTTTATTTTTTAGTTTTCACTTTATCTGAATTTTGACCTTCGACTTTAAAATAATCACATACTTTGAGTTTATTTAAACATGTTATTAATCCACTACTGGAAGAAAGTATTTCCGAATCTATTCTCAAATTTACACCAATGTTGGTGCAGCTAGCAGTAATTCCGACAAGATTTTTTAAATTTCATTAATTTAGGAGTAATGATAGCTCATTCTGAAACGATGTCCAATGGACAATGCGCATCAGTTCATAAACTATTATGGACCCCAGTTTTTTAATAAGAAAAACATATGATTAAACAAAAGCCCCTTGATAGGAATTTTTCTTGTGGTCGCCTAGTTAATAACTCCACTCAAGCTGAAACAGGTACCTATTGGTATGATAAGGTAGCCACTTTTAATTATCCGTCCCTTTAACTTTCTATGATAACAACCACCCTGGTAGATAAGAATAGGTCAAACACAATTAATCGTATTAATTTTTGTAATGCCCATGTAGCTAGTACTAATTAGCTAATTCTCTAAGGTGGAAATCGCTTGCTAAGCACTCTTAGTTCTGTTCTAGTAGCTTCTTTTGAAACTAACTTACTTATAAACTTAGCATGGTATCATTTTTGTTCACGTCATTACTTAACATTAGATTGTGGTCAAATGTCTAGACACATAAAGTGTAAAAAATTGGATATATTTACACACAAATCTTAGAAACGGGATTTCTTTGTAAACAGCATGTGGACTCTCACAGATGGTTTATGAGCGGAGTCTAATTGACCAAGCAGGATGTGGTGGTCGAGTGTATGACCGATGATTTGTAGATTTCATGCCCGTTGGTTGAACCATAGCAATGTGCCTATGCACTTTCCAGAAAACCTGGCCCTGAAAAATAAAAATGTAAGTTTCTCGGAGTTTGATTATGCCCATATATTCTATCGAGAAGAAGTCTGTGGTCTAGCATATTTTGGCCCGGCCCAGCAGGGACTCTTATAAGCCTACATTATTATTATATAATGGACTAAGCTAGTGCTAGATGGTCAGTTTTCTGGAGATCACATAAAAATAAACTAGTTTAAGAATCCTTGCTATTACAAATGCAACTAATGATTGAAATTGAAGCCTGTAAGTGAATCGCACTTGTCTATCAAATATTGATTAAATATCTCTTGAAGGCTATCAAGCTTTATAATAACTTCCTAATATTGATTTGATATTGGAATTCCTCATATAGCACGTGGTCTCAGCTGTAATGTTTTTATGAGCTATCAAAGTTAAGGTGGTAATACAGGCAGCTACTGCCTCTGCTCGTAAATATGCACTGAATTTTCAATTAGGCTAACGCATAGTCGTAACATGTGCCAATGTCATAAAATTTTGAGTAGAAAAAATATAGTCCCCTTATTAATTCACATTTTTACATTAGTGAATTAACAAAATCACGTTTGATTCGGTAGACATTTTATCTGTACTCGTATGGGTAAAAATCAAATAAGCCTAATGTCAAAATCGAGTTACAATACAGTCACACTTACACTTTATGATTTTCTAGTCGCAGTACTTTAGAGATGGTTTCTTTTTGACCGAGAGATCTAAGCCTATCGCCGCCAAGAGCCGCGGCATGTCATACCCCAGGCAGCACATTCTTCAAGGGTGTGCTGCGCGGTGTCCCTCACGTAGTCACAATGGTAGCACCTTGTTGCTGGTTTCCAGCCTATTTGACACAACCGGGTCCCGAGAGCACTTGCGTCAGCCGGAAAGTCAGGGTGTCGTGCCACCTGGATAGCCATTCAGCCAGAATGGGCCGAACGGCTTCCACCATCGCCACGCCCGAGCTAGGTGGTTCAAGCCGTTGGCACCATTAGGACCTGGTGGAGCTGCGACCTCAGCGCCTTAATCTCGTGAGGCGCGGGTGGCCTACCGTGCTCTATCGCCTTCACGTGTCCATAGTACAGGGATGCGTGGGCTATTGATTCCAGGTCCCAGGATGGGGATTCTGTTGGTGGGGAGACGTGGTTTTTGACCTGCATTAAATTTAGAGTGTCTCTTATGTTTTCATTGTAATTAGGTCCCTACTACTTACTTAACCCTTAAACCATTTTAACGATTTTAGATTAGAGATTAGTTCGGGCAAATAAGATATAGTTTAATTTACATTTATGTGTATATTCAATAAATGTAAATCTTTAATAATATATAGAATTTTGTCACACTCCGTGTTTGCTGACGTTTAGTTCTGTAGGTTACAAATGTTTTCGTAAATTATCTACGTTTAGAAGAAACGTCGTGATGACAATGTCAAACTGAATTATGAAGAAAAATACTGGAAGTTGTAATATAAGAAAATTGGTATAATGAAATATAAACGTTAAATCTCGTTTTTTTGTTTACAGGTAGCATTTTAGTTATATAATATAATATATAGTCTAGTTTTTTGTAACAGATTATTTAATTAATAAAATTCGTTGTCTACAGAACAACGCATTAAAGTATATTTTATTTTCAATTATACAGATAAAGATTATACAGAATTATACAGATAAGAATTATAAAGATATATAAAGTATTTTACAGTATACTATGAAAAATTGGTGAAACCCGAATTGAATTTATTTATTTATCTGAATACTAGCGACTCGGCCAGGCTTCGCATTGGTACAGTATGTGGTGTTATAAGAGTCTAAACGATCTATCGAAATTATATATTTAGGTAGTGTACTGGTTAGCTATAAATATTGCTATAATAATGGGAGGGACAGACAAATGAACATCTAGTGTACTCGCGTCCCTTAAAATAAATTGTGATAAAAATTACTCATCAATCATTTGTTTGTCCCTCCCATTATTATAGCAATATTTATAGCTAACCAGTACACTACCTAAATATATAATTTCGATAGATCCTTTAGACTCTTATAACACCACATACTGTACCAATGCGAAGCCTGGACGAGTCGCTAGTATTAAGAAAAATAAATAAATTCAGTTCATGCTTTTTTTTTTTAATGTTTTACAGGCTCGCGCTTGGCCTCGATCTCACCTGATGGTAAGTGTAGATGAGGCCGACGATGAATCGCGCTTACCCACTAGGTGCCTGTTCACTCTCCTCTTGAACACTCCCAAGTTATAGGAGGATGGGACGACAGACGCGGGAAGCAAATTGCACTCCTTAGCCGTACGTGCAATAAATGTGGAAGCAAATCGCTTCGTACGAACCACGGGAATATCAACCACATAAGGGTGGAAACCCTCACGGCGTCTAGTCGTCCTCTGATGGATTGGGGCCGGTGGAATTATTTTATCTATTTTATCACCTATTTTCCGTAGTATACTCTAAAATACATTATATACCATGAAGAATATAAATATTACAATTTACATCCTAATTACATATATATATAGGATCACTGGCCAGCACAACTATCACCTCCGGCAAACTGGCGTCAATGTTTAACGCAAAACAAAGTAGCATTTGATTATATGTATTTCGAAAATAAATCGACATTTCAGGTCAGTATTATAATGTGTCAAAACGGCCATCATATAGCGTATCGCTAATATAGATATTTATTTTGGACGGTTTTAATAATTACAGCCCGTCAAAATTATAACAGCTAGATTGGAATCTTTACACACCGCCGTGTTTTTTGTTGCGCTTAATTTTAAATCTCTGATATTTTGTATTTTTAAGCGATATTCTGTAAAGGGCAATTTTGATCTACATTCAATGGTCAACGTAACGAAGAATTTAACTGGATAAGGATTATTAATACCATGTTGGCTATAAAATAATGGCGTAAAAAATCATTTTTTTTTTTTTTAATTTGTAAAAATTCTTACTGTGGGTTATGTCCTTATAAGATATACATATATATACCAGCGAGAACTTTTCTACAAATTTCATTATGAAGGGTCGAGTACTTATGGCATGTAAGCGTAACAAAAAATAAACAAACTTACCTTCGTATTTATAGTATTAGTAAGGACATTGATAATTCTCAACTGTATATAACAAAAATAAAACAAATGGAGATGTATTTCTTTTATTTTTGCTAGCTAATTTCGATATTAGTGTTCTTTTTGGAACCGTTGTGTTTATTTTATATCGATATTTGATTAAAACATATTTGATTTCGTTCTTGATTGTATTATAAAAGAGTACTGACACTCATCGCAGGTACAATAAACCTTTCGTTTACGCTGAATATAAATAATTCTTAATAAATGTTTAAATATGCGTGTTTTTTCGCATGGCGTACTGCCAACCAACCTATTGGAGATCGGTTATAATCGACAACACATCATAAGGTACCCGTGAATAAGAAATGACGGGATGAGATTAAGAAAGAACGGATGTGGTATCTTAAATACCTATAAAATTATATCTGTGCTTAAAGTTTCATTTTTATTTTTTATAAAATGATATCGAATTAATAGTAAACTTGAAGAAATATATATGTGAATCCATATCAGAATCTTGTATGTTGAGATTAAGCCTGCGTCACCACAGGCTATTACTACGTACAAAGAGCTCGAAAGGAACATTGTTGTAAGACTAACCGTAATAGTTAGGTGCTCCTGGAGACTGAGTAACGAGAACTAGTGTCCTAATTTTGTGTTGTCACACCCTATCAAAATACAGCAGTGTGAGTATTAAAGCTTTATATCAGAAATAAGGATGACGGTAGTTTATCCGCAGTCGAGACTTTCAGAACTTTGGGAACTACTGTTACTAATCAAGTTGATTATTGCTGAACGCCTCTAGTCTAGGACACAAACTGATCGCTGCTCATATAATTTTAGCTGAACCATAAACCCACTTGGGACTAATAAAATAGCAGCATTTGTACATTATTTAATAAAGTGTTCCAATAACAATTTTATATTTCACGCGAGTTTTTATAGAGTTTGTAAAAAAATCACCCAGCAAGGCCAAGAGATTTATTAGGGAAAACATTGACTTACTCGTACTAGTCTAGAAAATGCACTATATGACAGCTACTTATTGTAAACACGTGGTAGTGCTACTTATAGCAAAGCGATATATTGAAAAATAAATGTATATAAACTCAATGACACAGGTTTATCATTGTACGCATATCACTCAAAAACTACTGATAAGATTTTGATAATTTATTTTTATTTTTAGAAACTTATCACGATAACTTCATTTAATATAAAGTTATTAACGTTTTAATGAAACACTATTTATATAAGCACTGCGCGTTCAATGAGATGTTTTCTTACCGTGGAGAAGTATGGTACTTATAGTTTTTCCTTTGTACACATAATGTATTGTTAAGATATTAAAGAACAGAGACGAAGTCAAAGTATTAGCTAATTAAAGTACTCGTATGTAATTGACGTATTCACAACGCACTACTTTTTTATTATTCTTATTGGACCTTTTTGGTTTACATTAGTTTTCTATCCTTCTTATAACAACGGGTATTCCAAGTGTAATGTTGAAAAACATTTATACAGGCATGACAGAGAGTTGATTCCCGTAGCTGCATTTCAGAGCAATCCCCATATAGGTTTAACGTATTTACCATCTTAGACCACATTGTGATTTTACATCAGATGACGTTGTGGTCGAACGCTATAACCTATAAAGTAAAATAATAAAAACATTTTCCTCAGCGAACAAAAAATTGATATAAAAAATACATATACCATATCCAATTGTTTGTTGATCCCGATACCGGCGTACAACGCGGGTGCGTGCTTCGAATACAAAACTATAGGTTTCTCCGGCCGTCTGTTCAACCACAGGTTTCCCTTATCGCCCATTGTCTGTCTGCCAGTCAAGGCTGCTGCGGTCGACGGCTAACACGAAATTGATATGTTATGTTATTCGTAGAACTGCAGAAACCGGTCTATCGAATTTTCGTACATATTTTTCCTAGATAATTAAATATATATTTTACTCGAGACCGCCCGGGACTTTGTTTGCGATTGTATCTTTATAAATGATGGCATTCATATATTATTTTCGGGTAACTCTTTTTATGTAGCGCACGGCGAGACAACTCTTCAAATTGACTTAATAATTATCATTATATTTTGGTTAATCTAAGCAATACCTTTATAATTGATAGTGTATTTGTCATTCTGATATATAAGTTACATTATTATAAAGTTTTATCGAAATCCGTTTAGTAGTTTTTGCGCGAAAGACTAACAAATATACATGCATCTTCAGAAACTTTTTCATTTGTAATATTAATAGACTGTATCGATATTGGTGAGGTTTTTATCAGCAGATAGAGGATTTTTTCATGTATAACGTACGCTAAATATCATTAAGCTTCTCCATAGGAAGTAAGCAATAATTTTAACATTTATCAGAGGTAACCTAAAACTCGGTAACAGCTTTAATTAATGTTAAATTGCATGTCTACAATTAATTCTATATAACAATAAAACCATTTCTAGGAGAAGTACTTCGTGTGCTGCCGCTGGTCTAATAACATGTACTTCGTATGTGCTGTTTATTATCTTAACAATATATTATATGTACAGAGGTAAAATGTAACCACCATTTGGTATACTTCTTAACGGCAAGAAACCACATTTCGATGTACGCGTAGTGCTTATAAAACTATAGTTTCTTACTTTAATAACTCTATATTTTTATATATATATATTATAGGGGGCAAACGAACAGGTGGGTCACTTGATGGTAAGTGATCACCGCCGTCCATAGACACTAGCAACACTAGGGGACTCGCAAGTGCGTTGCCGGCCTTTTAAATATGTCGGCCTCCGGCGCTCTCACTGGCCGAACGAAACGCAACAGTGCAACCACTGTTACTTCACATCGGTTTTCTGTGAGAGGGTGGTACTACTCCGCGCGTCGGGTAAGCCGACCCATTCATGCTGAAACCAGTAATAGCTTCAGCGTAGCTCTACCACCTACTTAGTTACCTACTATATTATTTGAAGCTATCGTGGTATTTTCTTAGATGATGAGGATCAAATGTCCAAGAAGTTAAAAACCAAAAAGAAACCTATCCTGTAGTTTTTTTTAATGGGTATAATGGCTTACCTCAATTATTTCATTTATATAATATGACCAGCATTTACTTCTGTAAGTTGTCGACTCTTTTAAATAATGAATTTTTTGTTATGGAACAGCGATTTAAATGCAAAATAGAAATCCCCAGTTGTGGGGATAAAAAATCATTAAAAAATATATAAATAATTTTTCAAATTATGCACGTCACGCTCGGACTCTTTCGACTGCTCGGAGCATAATTTTTTGCCCGCCTTTTTCGATTTGTACTGCAACGTTTGTATTGTTCTTTCGAAATCGTATTAGGTGATGTATACACTAGAAATGTCTAAATAGTTTTTTTCTATAAAATAATTACAAGAATAATACTACTGCATAATATGCCTTACAATCAAATCTATCAATAGATTACCATAGAAGCCTCCAAATATAGTATTAAAAGGTCCCAATTGATTGATATAAGCTGAATATTTTCAGAATGTCTCGCACTCGAATGTTGTCCAATGACGGCGTTGCCCACTATACGTCCACGTTTGTTTTTATGCAGTGCATATTTGTTTTATTTTTTGGGTTTCATAGTTCGACCATAATCTTACCTAGAGAAAGTACGACTCCGAAATGCAGCTGTCGGTACAAATATGTAGATAGTTGACGAAAAATTTTCATTTGTAAAATGCTAAACTAAGTAAGTGAAGTACTGCAAATGTTTTAGTTTATTGCAGTAATTTACCCCTGAGCCCCCCATAGTTTTTGTGATAAGCTACGAATCTGGGAGCGATATATCACTTAAAGTACGTAAAGGATTTAGAACATAGCATTTGTGTGCAAATGAATAACAACCAGTACCTACACACTATGTGTAACTCCCACACGAATGTCACGCTTAGGCTGCAATAAAAACGTAACGGCAGTAAACGTTATTCTTTTTAATAACATTATTATTTAAAACAAGCTGATGACAGCCATGATGTTCTCTTGAAAATGGTGTTCACGTTTTATTGGGAACTATATTGAATATGAAATGCTTTTTTTTTTCAATTTTCAATTTTAGTTTTCTCATTAGCACTTAATTGCAATGAAAAAAGTGAAATGGTATGTAAACATCCTTTCCTTATTATAATATATTAAATGTGAAAGTTAGTACCTTCATTTGTTTGTTACGCTTTAACACCTTAACTACTCAACCGATCTCCACGAAATTTTAAGTACACATAGCTATTATACTCTTCTTGAGGTATAGGTAGAAATCTATATTAACGCGTGCGAAGCCATGAGCAAAGGCTAGGTAATATTATAGACGAGAAAGTTTGTGAGAATAGGTGGATGTTCGTTACTCTTTTATGGAAAAACTACTAAATGTACTGTGATGATGCGTTACAGTAATATTACTTATACATTAGGATAATATATAGGCTATAACTGTTTCACAACCACCTAGTCATAAAATGTCATAGTAACTCTTATAAATTTGTCATATCTTTCAATGTCCAATATGGCGGTGGTTGCCATCGTTTTTGAATTGCACTGGCTTACCATTAGATACAGTACCGTATGCTCAATGATATTTCCCATTAGGAATATAAACCTTTT
Organism: Antheraea assamensis; assembly: GCA_035772565.1. Classification (NCBI taxonomy): domain Eukaryota; kingdom Metazoa; phylum Arthropoda; class Insecta; order Lepidoptera; family Saturniidae; genus Antheraea; species Antheraea assamensis. The sequence continues at coordinate 573,372 of JAQQSE010000229.1, read as the reverse complement.
CACGGTCTAAAAGGACTAATTTTCAAAAATCCCTAATACTCACCTATGTTATACAAGGAAATACTGTACAAAAATGCTATATATGTACACCCACCGAGTTAAGTTGTAAGTTGTCGCTGTTAAGAACTGTTTTAGTTAGATGAAATAGAGCATGTTTGTTCCATTTTGTACTAATGTGTATATGGGTTTATAAAGACTGGAGATTTACAAAAATGCTCACGGCTCGCTGCGTGTGCGCCGCCTGGAACGGAACATTTTTACCAACGCATCTCTCTGATACTATTGTTTAGGTATGCGGTACAGTTGTATGCAGAAGCTTATTTTTTCCATTTTTTATCTATACTCTCGTGAACAGACAGATTTACTTTTTGCGTTCTATAGCGTGCTTATTGAGGGAGACTATATATAATCATGATATAAACTTTATCAGTGGAGAAATTACTTCAAAACGTGTACATACATCAGACTGCAGGTAAGGCGAGAGTGAGGACCGAGAGCAAGTTGGCGGCTCGACGGAAACCGAGCATTAGCGAAGATGGCCGAACTGTAATTGCCTATATCAGTTAGTTATCATAATACGCGGTTTAATCGCGAGTTCGACTCTTTAGGCAAAAGTCACTTTGTATAAAATTGAAATTCTATATACGTGACAGTAATTCGAAATTTTACTCTTTGTGGTAAAATAAAAGCTGCTTCAAGTGGCATGTTCGTAGTAATGTAGAAGAAAATGAAGAACTATGGGATTATGTGACGTGTGAATTGTTCAAAAAAATGCATTGGACGGGTATGATAATAAAATTACCTTTAAAAAAATTGCTGATTTATCATCATCATCTTACCCTTATTCCACTCAAATAGGGTCGGCAAAACATGTTTTCCTTTTTCACTCTCCCCTGTCAGATGTCATCTCAGTATTCACACCTTTTATACACGTATCATTTTCCACACTATCCATCCACACCATTTTCGGTCTTCCTCTACTTCTATATCCGTCCACTTTCAAACTCAAAACTTTTCTTGTTACATGACTTTCATCTCTTCTCATTATATACCCGTACCATGCTAACCTATTACTCCTCAACTTCTCTGTCATTGGTGCTATTTTCAAACTTCCTCTGGTATACTCATTTTTAATCTTATCCATCTTAATATTCACATGTTTACCAAGTGTAAAAAATGCTGATTTGGATGACTACTCATCAACAACAAACTGTTGGGGTTAAAATGTCACTCACGCTTAGAAGAACGCTTCTAGATTATACATGCTCACCAATACATCTTTGACAAATGATTTACTGGATGTGATATTTCATGTATCGGTTTGAATGAGATAATGATACGCTTTATTTCATTCTAAAAACCATGTTTATCTCAAGGGGTCACCGTACTTGTTATTAACAAAGTGCAAATAGGTAGGTAGCGAAAATTATTGAGAGAATAATAAAAATGCTTGAAACACTTATGTTCATGAGTGTATTGGAAAAATTCGACCGCAATCATTTCAGTTTATCTAAGGTCATGAAAATATAACAATTTGATTGATAATGTACCTAACGCGGGCAAATTTATGTTCAATTATATATTTTATTGCGGCTCCCTGTTTAATTTCGGAACGGTCTCTGTTAAACATAAAGAAATTCGAGTTGCTCGTTAGTGTCGTTTTTTTTTATTATTATTATATAATATGGTGATACGTTTGTACAGTGTCATTGTACTTAAGTTATTTTTTTTAAATAAATTTTAATTAATTAATTGTTTTATCTTAACTAGATAAAATAAATGTTAAAAAGACACGGATTTTTTTCTTTGTTTCATGATGAGTTTATTTTTTTAATGTTCTAAAATATATTATTCTCATTTTAATTGTACTCAACAAGAGTTTTGGAATTTTGGTTGAATCTTTATTTTGGTATACTAGCACTAATATATCTTTTTCGTGTGTGAACACCTTGCTTAACCATACAAGTCAATTCAGTGAATTATCATATGCAAGACTCTATGGTTTCTACATTAGTTACCAACTAGCGGTTTAAACATGTTTATTTTATTGCCTTTTCTTATAAATAATGTATGAAGATATTGAGCGTCATCTCTTTTTTGGAGAAGACAAAATCTCTCATGTACTCGAAAATTTCATTATAATTTAGCGTAATCAACGAAACTATCTGCAATAAGGTAATTTAAATAAAAAAATAAACGACATCTATGTAAAATTTACGACATAAAATAAAATAAAATGTCTGTTGTTTTTTTTTTATATTTTGCAAGTTTTAATACTTGACGGCATCTCATCCGATATTAAATGATGATGTGGTGTTGTTACGCTACATATAATTTCTTTCACAGAAAGTTCAGTACCTTGCGGATTTGGTTACGTCCTTCGACATGGTGTCTAAATACGCTAACAATTAGGCAATAATAATCGCTTTGTTGTTTTTCTTTTAGATGATAAACCAAATAATGGTAGCGTTCCAGAGTTCTAGAGAAATCTACACGCAGTTTTATTAAGTATATAAGTAATTAACAAGGCGACAGAGGACAGTTTAATAGTGGACGCGGAAGCGAATACAAGAAAAAACACAAGGTAGAATTCAACTTGAAGATTATATAACGGAAACTTATAAGGTGTAGTAAGGAGCATAGTGTAACAGTGAGTCTGTTACACTTTTGTTTTGACGGGTGCAAAAAAAAGAAATTGTTTCGACGTATACTGCATTTTAATAACGCGTGCGTAACAATATATTTTATTTATACGACTCTTGCCTTACACTCGTTTCTATCTTCTATATAAATGAAATGCTATAGGTCTATCCTTGTGCGCGCATCATACTAAAAACTACTGAATCGATTTCTATCAAGTTTTTTTAGCTTCACTTTTTAGACTCTTGTACTAACCTAAAAAAATCACGAAAGCACTACGCGTTCAACGATGTGTTATCTTCCAGCGGAGAAGTGGGTAAAGCGGTGTGGTGCGCATGCGTAAGAGAAGACAAGTAAAAGAATAACATACTTTTTTATATTTTTACTTTAAATTTTTCCTCTGTACATAAATAAAATTGTTAAGATAATACAGTAGGCAAATTTGCTGGGAGCAGCTAGTATTATTTATTATATACACATTTTGAATAAGCAATCCGGTATGACTTCGTTTGTATTAATTTGTCATTTCAATGAAATACGAATTAAAGTACATAAAAGGTTCTGTACATGAACTGCCTTTGAAACGGTGATATAAACTTCGACCTCATCACTATTATATATGGAGACGCCCTAATCAGTTAATTAGCGTCGTAACCGGAAACCAGTGCCTTGAATGAACACACACGGCGGCTCTATCTTGAAACTTGTACGATTGAAGCCAAATGTACGTTTGTAGTTAATCCTAATCCAGTGATTCGATTCGTTAACAATTTATTGGAAAGAAGATTTTAAATATCTTTTAAACTTCTGTATATGGGTAAGTACAAAAAATAATAGGTTAATTAAGAAAGTTTGGAATTCAAGCTTTTAGGCGTGAAACTAGTTTCAATACATTGTACCAGCTTTTGCTGGCTACTTAGCTCGCTTTTGAAAATAAAATATAGCCCATGTCACTATACGATAATGTAGCTTTGTATAAGTAAGTGGACGCCGTCCGCCCGGTCCTGCCGCAGTGGCTTAAAAGGTAGTGGGGCTCCCTGACGTTCCGACTGGTGCAGATGCTGACCGGCCATGGCTGTTTTGGTTGGTACCTGCACCAGATCGCTCGCAGGGAGCCGACCGCCGCACACTGTCTGAGTGTGCTGCGTGGAAAGTACAGCGCCGCATTCTGGCTGCGGCGGTGGGAGGAAATCTGTCGCTGCCGAGCATGTAATCTCGCAGAAAGAGGCGGCGGAGAGGGCCCGAGAGCGGCCGTTTCCCCCAAAGGAGGGCCAGTGGAAAGAGGTGGCGATTTGTGCGCCTCTTTCCACCTCCGTAGCCGGACCTGAGGGGATGGGCTGGGGGGGCCATCTCCTCATTGCACAGGTTCGGCGGGCGAGGGGAGGTAGCTCGTCGTGTACCCAGTGTACCTCCCTATAAGGACGGAGCCCAGCGGCCATCTTTCGCCGGGCTGACCGCTGGTGGCGGCATGGTGATAGCTCAGCACGGTCCCATGCCGCCCCAACTTAAAGCGATGGCCGGTACACCGTAGGGTTTTAGTCCGTGCGAGTCGGACATAACCCATTCTCTCATTCAAAAAAGAATAGCATTGTATAAGTGAAATAATTTTTAAAATCGGTCAAGTATTTTTTAAATTTCACCATTCCAAACAAAAACACAAAAAATCTCTTGATAATAGTGATGTAGATATGCATACTTCTAAAGTTTATATATTTATTTTGTGAATCCTACAGTACACATCCGTTAATAAATGTTTTGCTTATTGTTAAAAGATAGAAATACTAATTATATCTTGGCTCTATTCAGCTAGAATGTAGGATAGCTATAATTTATAAATCATGACAATTGACCATACTACATAACATTATCCTTTGGGCATTCTTAATTTCAACTTATTGTAAAACGTAACCCTGTAGACAGTTGTCTACAACTGCACAAATGAACGAATAACGATGATTACCATGTACTTAAAATATGTGACTTATTATTATTTGCTTATCTTCATAGAACATAACACTTATGCAATGTAATCTAAACAGATTGCAAATGATCTGGGTAATTAGATAACGAAATATTTGCAACGAGCATACGATTTATACTGGAATACACAAAACTTTAGATTGCACGTATAGGAGATTTTGAATAAACAAAAGAGTTCTACATTTAAAAAAAAGTCTAGTATATCATTGACAATTAAGTAAATATTAAGTTAAATACAACTCTAATGACTGTGATATTAAGGTCCCTTCTGCCTCGTAAATCATGGTTAATATAATTTGACGTTACGCCTGTGTTTGCAATTAATTTTGATAACTAAATCACTGGTATTTCACGGAACTGTGGCAGCCCTCCTTCAATACAGTGACCATTCATTATGTTCGTCGCATCCCGTCGCGTCCGGGAACGGTTTTGAGAATATCCCATACGGTGACCACATAGAATTCGCAACGAAGGACGTGTTTAATTAATTTCCTTCTCTAAATAGATAGATTTAATGAAGGAGGTTGTATATAATTAAGGTAAAATAATAAAACTTCATACACGGATAGTTGAATTATAATAAGCATTGTTCCGAGGGTTTCAGTTGAGGATTCCGCGTTCTATGATACGTTAGAGTTTAAGCTATAAATGAAGGAAAACAAAGCCATAAAACCATAGCACTTTGCATGTTAGTAGGGATTTTTTAAGTGCTTTCGGTTAGCTACCACTCTTAAGGTGAAAATATGTCGCCAAGTACTTGTTGGTGTGATCAGGAAGCTGTACTTAAGAGCCAGTCAGTCCTGTCTAGGTTTACATGTTTACTATCTTATACCACATCGTAATTTAAATAGTCAAATCCTAAAACCTATAACGTATAGAAAAAGAGATGGTGTTAGAACATTTTGTTACACCTCCACGGCTAGCTACCATACTCTAGTTGAAAATCTGTCTCATTTTTCTGATAACTACATTTGATAGTCAGTTTTCTAGACTAACGGAGTTACCATCTTAACGCACGATTTAGAGAAAGAAATACCATTTTCGAACACTAAAAACATTACTAGAAAAGTCTAGGTTTATCTATTACACGTCGTGTATCTATAAACTCGTAAAATAAAATGGGTTATAACTGTGATGTAATTATCATGCACTAAGCATAGGACCTTATTGCAATGAGTATCGTTAATAAACAAATAACTTATAAAAATAGAATGTTGATTTATCACACAATTTTATTACATTCTGGAAATATCCACCCTCTCGTTCATATCGGATATATAAGCAAGCGGCCGCGTAACTGATGATAGTTCCATCTTGGACATCAAAGTAAACACAAGAGGCGACAATCGGATGACATTTAGAATAGTATTACAACTGCGATTGAGAACACTTGAAGTAGTAATATAGTTTTTAATTTGTACGAATTTCATTTACCAATTTATTGCAGTATCAAGTTTTACCTATTAATGGTGAAATTATGTGTCGTATCGGGAACTGTAGCTCAAAAGACATGAGTTATTCTCTCGAACGTTCAATCTAGTACTTAATAAATTAATATCCTTGTTCTAAACAGATAGACACAAAGAGAAACATATTAACGTAGTATATATGCAGTTTTACGAGTGTTTTATCTATGCAGAATGAGTACGTACTTTTAGACAATGGCGTTATAAACCTTGGCATTGACTTAGTCCTTTATCGAAGGTCACGAGAACCTTCTGCAATTGTTTTTGGTGTACAGGGTTGCCAAATTTATCTGAGAAAATAAATTATATTGCTTGCTAAGTATGAAGTTTTACATTGAAGAAACGAGCCTACTCTTTCCTCAAAGGCCGGCAATCTTGTACATCTCTGTTGCCCCTCGTGTCGAAGGTGTACATGGGTCGCGGTGATTACTTAACATCACGTAATCTATCTGTTCGTTTGCCTCTAATAGCATAAATGAAACAAAAAACGTTTATAATGTTTCGTGAAATAACGTACACTGTTTTATAGAATAAATTATACGTGGTAATCCCATTAATACATTTACGTATGGGATTTGATTAATCAATAATGCGACCTGATCTGTCTTTGTCAAAGTAATGAGAAACTAATATCTTATTATCACAAATGACAGGACCTGTCATTTACTGCACATTCGCTAGTCCTAGTCCAATATCCTTAGTCAATAATAGATTTCACCGACATGTATAATGTATTTTTTTGCAACCAACCTTCTAGATTATTCCTGCCATTGTAGAGTAGGTAATAATATTACACGTGTCTTTTGATAATTTCAATGTCCTAAGGGGTCAAAAGGGGGCCACTTTTTAAAACTTTCCATGGAGATTTTGCGGCATCTCAGTATTCATGCTCCGTCATTATTTCCCATTAACTTCACTTGTGCACAATAACCGAACTATAGTATGTAAAATACCAACAATATTACAAAATATGGAGTCAAATAATACAAGATTATTAATAAAATATAAAATCCACTACACGACAGACTAAGATTCCGCCAAAAATTCCTCTATAATTTTTATAGTGTGTATTTTTTAATAGGTAGTGTACTTAGTATAATTATTATTGGCTGTATGTAATGAACACCATTGCTTCTAAACTTAAATGATTTAAAAATATTTTAAAGTCATTTTGACATAAATTTTACAGATAATGTTCTTTTCTTTCACAGACTCATTATGACTGTATCTGTAGATGTTTTTCGGATTGGTAGATACTAAAAAGTCGACGACGGTGTTTTAGTAGAATTGGTTTCATTTGACGGTATCGTCGTGCGTATTCTACAATACGCGGGTGTTTTTAGTGATTGTTTTTATATTTATTCATAAAGTATCTGATCCGTATGACTTTATCTGCGTTGTTTCTTATTTTAACAATATATATTTTACGCAACGAAGAAAAAACTTGAAAGCAAAGATACACTTTAAAAAACGTAGTTTTTTTTTAAACTTTAACAACTTATACTAAGTAAATTCTCTTCAGTAGTTTTTACGTGATGCGCGCACAATGGTAGATCTGTACCATTTTATTGATATCAGAAGATTAAGATGAGTCACAGGTTGAAAATTATAAGTGATTAATTTGAGCGAAGCCGTGGCCATATCTAGTATAATATAAAATCGTAACAATTATACAAATTTTCTGTAATATATTTATGTAAATATAAAATTCCAATGTATGTGTGGTCGTAATTCTTTTTCTGCCTCATTGATTTACATCTCATTTTCTTTTATTATGTCATTTGGATAACGCTATGCTAGAAATGAACTCAGTATGAGGTATTATTTTCAAGACAGATGTATTTTTAATTTTCCGACCAATTTTTTTTTTGTCATTTGTCACAGAGACGAAGGTACACTCCCAAATCTTCAGCCATCTAATATTCATTTTTACACTCCCAAATCAAACTCCCAATTCAGGCATTCAACATTTTTTTTTATATTCATAACAAATTAAGCTCTCTGGCAGAATAACGGCTAGCCACCATGTCGACTAGTATATTCAGGTAGTCTTCTGCTGTTTAATAATATGACGTACGAATATAACAATTACAATAGTAAGAAATTACCTCCAGACGTCTGTATGCAACAATAATAATCGTAAACAAATAACAGACAATACATCCTGAATGCAGTTACCGAGATAAGTATTTGATAATCGTTGCATATCTCTTCCTTATTGCGTGATATATGGGGCAAATTTATTTGTACCATTCTATCGAGAAATTTTCTACTCTATTCCTTAAGTAGTAAAGGCGATAGAGCTCGCATATTTCAATGAGTAGTGTTTAAAATACCCACAACGTACATGACGCGAGATGCAAGTATACAAGAGCAAACATACTCTATTAGAATTTTCCATATCGCTTGTTGTGTTTGAACGGGCAATGATTAAAAATTATATTAAAAACAGATGCAACAATATACATTGAATAATGTTGACTAAATAAATGCAAATAATAGATACATATGATATATTTGATATAGCGTCCACCTCGTCGTTCCAAAGTCGAACCTATCCCCGCTGGCTAGTTGCTTATCCGCATACACTGAAACCCAGCAGAATAGCGACAACCGTAAGTAACGTTCTCTAGAACTTTTATTATGGGCATATAGCGTTGAGGAATGGGTTACCTGGTACGTTATACCCTCATGGGGCTCTTCAAAAAGGGACTGAAACAGACTTTTCAAGGTCGGTAACACAACAGTGATACCCCATTTTGTTACACGGGGAAGTCTCTTTTTTTTTATATATTATAGGGGGCAAACAAACAGGTGGGTCACCTAATGGTAAGTGATCACCGCCGTCCATAGACACTAGCAACACCAGGGAAGTCGCAAGTGCGTTACCGGCCTTTTAAATATGTGGGCCTCCAGCGCTCTCACTGACCAAACGAAACGCAACAGTGCAAGCACTGTTACTTTACGTCGGTTTTCTGTGAGAAGGTGGTACTACCCCGGGCGAGCCGACCCATTCATGCTGAAACCAGTAATAGCTTCAGCGTAGCTCTACCAATGCACCGGGCAGCTGAAGGTGGGTTATGTCCGATTCGCACGGACCTTTTAGCCGGGGGAGCAGGGACAGCCTTACAGGCACTACACTACGTATGATTCTCCAATAGTGTTGGCTACTTCTACCGGGCCCCGACTGCGGTCTCAGGGGTCAAGGGTGTAGTTGTAGTTGGCCACTTTTCAGCATATATTTATATATTTCCAGCTACCGGAAGGGTCGCAGGTCGGCATGACTGGGTGATTGTAGTGCTCTTACCAACTAGAAGAACGCAATAACTTTATCCGGCTCAGATAAATAAAAAATATGTTATTTTGGTCTTATCAAGATATCGACCTAAAAAATATAGCAGACGTATCTAATATCACGGGTCCTTGTATAACGGGTGTAATGGACAACGCCCTTACACACTATAGCTTAAATAATAGCGGCTCTCACTCATAATGTTTATATAAATATAATTATTTTGTAAGTATGTATGTGACTGGACTCCTATGGGGCTGGACAGGGTATTTTTACATTTTTTTTATGTGTATGTATTCAGGTGGATTGAAGAAAGGTTTAGATTAATATTTGGAACGCTAAACGATAGGTGGCGCTGTGATTTGATTCAAAGGATCTTTTTTATTTTCAGTGCAGAACAACGTTTGCCAGCCCACTAGTAATTATATAATATCCAATAATTTATACAAAAATTTGAGTGTTAGCGCCCAACGTGGGGCTCGAACCCACGGCCCTGAGATTAAGAGTCTCATGCTCTACCGACTGAGCTAGCCGGGCTTGGTTAGCGCTGTTTAAATATCACATAACTACAAAAGTGTGAAAAATTTTGATCACAAACTAAATACTTGAAGGAAAGTTGAATACGTGCAGAGTGGTATGTTTTTATTGCCTCAAAAATAGTACCAAAACAACTAGAAAAAAAAAACAATCTTCGAAGTCATAGTAACATTGTATTATACTTCTGACACTTACATTTGCTAATATACGTTATAAAGTTCAAATAAAGCTAATTGAAGACTCAGTATTCAAATTTAACAAGTGATGCGTAAAACTACGCGGAAAATGGTTTTTAAATTCGTATCCATTAAAAAGTGAATTAATTCAGTGATGTATTGGTGTTATATGGGAATTCTAAAAATATGGTATAATAACTCACAATACAATAATATAAATAAATAGAAAAAAATTACAGGGGTAATAAAAAGTTGTACAGATAGATGCCTACAAAAATTATCTACAACAATTAAGGATTGGGATGGAAGCAATAAATGTGCGTAAAGGTGAAAAGTAGGACTGACCAATTATTTAAAGCTACCACACCAGGAGTAAAACATAACAATAATAGTTCTAGCTATTTTAGTATAATCAGATAGACGTGATATTATATTTTTATAACACTGCTATTTCACTGACCTGTTATGTGAATACGTGCTAACTATATTAAAAAGGAATTCTGCCAGAGAGTGGCCTGTTCAAGTGATTATTTTTTAGCTAGATGGATAGATAGAGATCTACTTTTATACTCTATAACAAATCATATTACCGTGTGAGAATAGCAAATTCATTCAAATAATTTAAAAAGTAGCAGTGACTCCAATTCACGAATAACATATTTTTATTATACTTGTGATTTTTTCAATTTGTTCTTACTATTCCATTGTGAATTACCACTATATTTTCAGAAATTCTATATGATACAGTACATCATCAATGTAATTTACTTTCTAATAGATATTAATAAAAAAAAACAAAATCCGCGCAATTCTACTCGTCCCGTCTTAGGCTAATTCGAATGCCGAGTCTTCAATTAGCTTTACACGAATTTTATTACGTGTTTTAGTGGACGTAAGTGACAGAAGTGCAATACAATGTTACTTTGACTGCGAAGATCAAATTTTTTCTAGGTATGTTGAAACTATTTTTGAGACAATAAGAACATACCACTCGGCGCGTATTCGATCTATTCAATTTTAGGCTAAGATGTTTTTAACAAATAGAAAACTCTTGTAGTTATGTGATATTTATACGGAGTCTGTCAAGCCCGGCTAGCTCAGTCGGTAGAGCATGAGACTCTTAATCTCAGGGTCGTGGGTTCGAGCCCCACGTTGGGCGCGGTAACATTTTTTGTATGAACAGACTCTTTAATTACATAACTAAATATGACTAGTGGTCGCCAACGACTTAGTTTGCGAGATTATTCTGATACGAGACATTATTTACATACAACGCTTTATTCAACGCACTTCGAGATACTTCTTTAAGATGGCGGAAATGTATCGGAGTTACTTACTTAGCAATTTATCATTAAATTTCGCCAATTTTAAAAATAGTAATGTTATTATTCTGGTGTACTTATCTGCTATGCTATGTTATTGTCATCATCATCATCTTACCCTTATCCGAGCTAAGTAGGGTCGGCACAACATCATCTGTCACAACATCTCCGCCAACGCAGAGTTGGTGGGAGGGGGCGGCGTTTTGTCCGTCTCCTTCCACCTCCGTAGCCAAACCTGGGGGGATGGGTCGGGGGGCCCATCTCCCCATTGCACAGGTTCGGCTGACGAGGAGGGGGCGGCTGGTGTGTACCCAGCTTGCCCCCCATTATTAAGACGACGCCCGGCGGACACCTTCCGCTGGGCAAGCCGCTGAGGCGACATGGTGATAGCACTGCACGATCCCATGTCGCCTCAACCAAAGCGGCGGTCGGTACACCGTGGGGTTTTAGTGAGTAAGAGTCTCACACTACCCACTCTCTCCCCCGAGAGGGTGGCGTGTCCATGATGGATTTCCCCACGTTAATAAAAAAAAAAAAAAAAAAAAAAGGGTCGGCACAACATGTTTTCCTTTTCCACTCTCCTCTGTCAGATGTCATCTCAGTATTCACACTTTTTATACACATATCATTTTTCACACAATCCATCCAAACCTTTTTCGGTCTTCCTCTACTCCTATATCCGTCCACTTTCAAACTCAAAACTTTTCTTGTTACATGAATACTTCTCGTAATATGCCCGTACCATGCTAACCTATTACTCCTCAACTTCTCTGTCACTGGTGCTATTTTCAAACTTCCTCTGATATACTCATTCTTAATCTTATCCATTCTTGTTACACCACACATCTATATTAACATTCGCATTTCTGCCACATGTAATCTTTTCTCAGCCGTCTCTTTCGTAGCCCAGCACTCGGATCCATATAACACGGCTGGTCTTATTATAGTTTTATACACCTTCCCCTTGAGTTTCAACGGCATTCGTGGGTCACAAACCACCCTAGACACCTTTCGCCAATTCATCCACCATGCATTTATCCTGTTCATCACGTCCTAGGATAAATGTATTATATATATTATAAATGCTATATTATTGTAAAGATTCATTAAAATCGGTCGAGTAATTTTTGTGGGAAAGAGTAACAAACATACATACATACAGTTTCACAAACTTTTTCTTTTATAATATTGTTAGGATTTTGACAACTTTTGTTCGTTTGAATATTATAAAAAAAAAAACAGGTTTTGTTTCTAGTTGGTAAATAAAAAGGTGTCTATTGTAGTCAATCAATATTGTTCTTCTGTAATTATAATAATAAATAATAATAAACTTTATTTGAACAAATTACAATATGATACAGAAGGTTTATCTTTCGACATACAGTACAGTACACATTTATTTATCCTAGCGCCTGAACTAGGCCGAGCCTGTATCTCAGACACTTTTTTCTCGCCGTGACGTATTACAGTATGTCCTAGATATGACTTACATACATTTTAATTACATGATAATATGAGAATATTACATAAGGTATACTATTATTTATTTTTATCCTACCTTACATTTATGATATAACAAGTTAGACTACAATATTGTGAACTTCCGTCATTGTGACTCACTGACTTTAAAATTTATCTAAAACAGATAGAAATATTTATCAATAGGAAGTTTGTAAATTTTAAATTGGAATGTGTCTTTAACTGTTTTATATGTGATATATTACTCATTTTTCTACCGGACAATTATCGTACGATAACAAATAATTTTTCTATGTCTTCATATTTCTGTGTCTTCAACCAGAATGTCACTACTTCCTTACATTTATGAGTATTTAGTGAATATATATCAAGAATTTTATTTATCTTATTATATAAAATAGGACCAAGGTAGAATTTAAATTTATTCACAAAAAAAGTTTGTATTGCTTTGTAGCACAAACTGTGTATTTCCGTCTACTTGTTAATTGATCAGGTGTGTAAGGAATCATGTCATGTTGTTCGACTATGGCATATTTAATAAATAATTTTCTGACCGATAAAACATCCCATTCAGTATATAAATTTGTTGTAGGGTAACTGAAAGGTTTGAATGCCATTACTTTTAACATTATTCGTTGCGCTCTTTCAAGTTTCATTAAGTGAGTCTTTTGAGCTCCACCCCATGAAGTAATACAATAAGATATGATAGACTGGGGTAATGCAAAATTTACAGTTCTCAGTAAGTCATAATCTGCTACATGTCGCAATTTCCTAAATATATATATTAACTTTCTTATTCTATCCGTAACTTGATTAATGTGAGGCTCCCATGTTAGATTTTCATCTATCAAAACACCTAGGTATTTTATTAATCTAACTCTGTCCAGAAAGCTACAGTTACATCTATTTGCAATTTGCTTGTAATTATACTGACAAGTGTGTACTTGGATACTGATATTACTCTCAGCAGGAAGTGTTCTCTTTGTATTTGTGAAACATATATATTTTGATTTGGATATATTCAGTGATAATAAATTTTCATATAACCAATTTACAATTATTAGCAATCCATTTTCAGCGTGTGATTTAGCTTCTTCCCAAGTTTTCCCATGAAAAATTAATGCTGTGTCATCAGCGAAAGTAAATATTTTACAGTTTCCTAATTTAAGATTGCAAAGACTGTTTATATATATCAAGAATAAGGTAGGTCCAAGTACACTACCCTGAGGCACACCAGTATTTACAGGCGCTGCATAACTAGTATAATCTCCTATTTTAACTGTCTGCGTTCTATTCTCTAAATAATCCTTAAACAGTTTAAGAGGTAATCCTCTGATACCAATTCTTTCCATTTTACTGAGCAGAATTTCATTGGAGACCGTGTCAAAGGCCTTAGCCAGATCTAAAAATATACCAATACACTTGTTTTTATTATCAATATTGGTGGCAACAAATTCTGTGAGTGAAGAAACTGCAAGAGCAGTGGATCTGCCCGCCCTAAAGCCATATTGGTTATCTGACAATATAGCTTCTTTTTCTAGGAACTTTAGTAATCTTCTGTTCAAAATCTTCTCAATAGTTTTAGACAGCGCAGGTAATATTGAAATCGGACGGTAATTCTCAACTCGGTCTCTATCACCAGCTTTGTAGATTGGATGAATAATCGACATCTTAAATACTCGAGGAAAAGTTCCAGTTCTAATACATAAGTTTGTAATATGTGTAAGCAGTGGTGCAATAACTGAATGCATCATTTTTAGTAATTTCGTGGAAATTCCATCCCAACCTATGGCACTGTCAGATTTCAGGTTCAATAGGATAGACCGAACTTCTTGATCAGTTGTCTCCAGTAAAGCCGCCGAGTGCACTGGTATATATGTGGTCTCATAACTATATTTAATTGCATTTGTTTTCGGTATTTTGTCTGATAATTCCTTTGCTACATTAACAAAATAAGAATTTACTTTTTCAATTGATAACTCTGGTGTATATGATACTTTGAGAAGCTCAGAAACGGGATTGGTTTTATTCTTTCGGTTAGTAATTTTGTCTATTATTTTCCATTTTTGTTTCGGATTTGCAGCATATTTGTTGAGCTCATCTTTCTCAAAATTTCGTTTTAGCCGCTTTAATAAATCATTGCAAAAATTTTTATATCGATTGTAAGTAGTATTTAAGATGATATTTTTAGGATCTTTTTTACATTTTAAATGCATACGGTCACGATTTTTTATACATCGTACCAATCCTGGTGTTATCCAAGGTTTTATACATCTTATATTCCTAGGAGACAGGATTTTAAGAGTGTTATTTAAAATTAAATTATTTAGTACAGTAACTAAATTACTAGCAACCCAATCTGCATCTTGAGAATTCAATAATTTACTGAAATCTGTAGCGAGTACTTTGTCAAGAAAGCTTTATTGTTTACCTTATGATTAGTTAAATATCTTAATTTTTCAGTTTTATTTTTTAAGTATATTTTCGTAAGAACAGGAAAGTGATCTGTTACAAGTGAATTTATAACAATCGTAGTAACCAAATTTGTTGCTTTAATCATAACATGGTCAATACAGTTTTGATCTCTAGTTGGAAATAAGTGGCCTGCTAATAAACCATATGCTGCTAATAAATTTAAATAATTGAATGAGTTATGGTCTTTGTTGTTGAGTTTAATGTCTATGTTTATGTCACCAATAAGTAATATGTTGGTATATTTATTAAATGCACGTAATAACTTATCTAAAGAATTAAGAAATTTTTCCGGATTTCTATGTGAAGGCGATCTGTAGACGCCTATTACGACTGTGTCTTCATTAATTTCTATGAGTAGACCAGTAGCATCAATTAGTGGTAGTTCTTTTACTGAACATGCAACACCTTGCTTGATGTAGGCTACGACTCCGTCATTTTGGTTATAGTTATTTTTAGTAAAGTGGGTTTCATAATTATTTAATGTTGGAAAAGTTTGCATTTTAGTGTTCCAAGTTTCAGTTAAGATGTATATATCACAGGGTATATTTAGTCTGTTTAATAGCACTTCAAATTCAGTAAAATTTTTGTTTATACTACGAATATTTAAAGTAAGGATTTGCAAGTCATTGTGTGTTGCTTGTTCAGTTGTTAAAAAATTGTTGCATAACTCTGGAGTTAAAACAAAAGATGGCCCAGCCTTAATACAATCTATGCTATTTACTATTTTAGTATTATTTTTGGAATCGAATTTTGTTTTAAGACTAAAAATGACTCAATTAATATGACAGATCTTAGATTACTATAAGGAATAAATATGTTCCTACCAACACAAGTAGACTTAAATTGTGAGTAGTAGTAAAAGTTATAGAAAAAACATATCAAACTACTGTTACAATTTTTGAAATTAAATACAATGAACTTATTATAATGAGAATTCTTAACAGTGTAATAACAATCGTTGGAGAAACTTAAATTATATATACCCAAGCTTAGTCAATCATTATTTCTAAGAGACATTAGTTGGGTCTCATTTTTGATCTCGATGTGTGGACAATCATTGGTTTTACGGAGATATATTTTTCCATTTCTTGTCCAACAATATTTATAATTCTTTATTTTAGCCAAATCTCTAGCCAGAAAGAATAACCTACGATCTTTATTAGTTAGTCCTTCAGAGACGTAAATGGGAGTTACTTGTCCTTTATATCCTATATTTGTAGAGTTGAGACGCTGATCTGGATTTCGTATATTATAAGATTTTACTCCCTGGATTACACTATTTTTTAATATAACAGAAGTGAATTCCGCAATTAATGTGCTTTTGCCTGCTTGAGTGTTTAGTCTATATACGTCTTTCAGGGCATGTTGATGGAAAGTAACATCAATAGTATTACAGACCCTTTCAATAATATTACATAACTCTAATTTAGATTCTGGCGTTATGGGAGAAGGTACGTTCCTTATTTCTATTGTAGCTGATTTAGATTGCTTTTGTATGTCTTCAATTTTAGACTGTAGGGAAGATATTTCTGCCAGATGTTGTTTCCGTTCAAACTCGAGACCTTCTACCTTTTTTTTCATATCCTCGTACTGCTTACTCATAAATTCTATGGCTTTTTCAATGTCATCATTTGATTGTTTTATTTGGGTATTCTGATGTTTTATTTCTGTCACTTCAGAAATGAGCTTATTTAAGAGAGCATTTTGAGTTTCTTTCCAGTCATTGAACATACTTCGAATTTCTTCTTTGAAAGACAAAAGATGTTCCTCATTGGATTGGGACTGCTTTTTACTTTTTTGGGTTATAAAGGAAGGACAAGCTATATTACTTACATTAGAATCTGAAGAAGTATTATGCAGCAAACCACGCTGAGGAGGCGATCTTGCACGTCGAGACATAACTAATGTGTTCAAAGTATTTAAGTTCCCAGTTTATGAGGTCTTTATCGGCGACGTTCAATTTTATAGCAATAGTTTCAATAGTTCTGTTGCACTCGCTTACTCACTTCCACGGTCTTCACTATCTGTATTACTTGTATTTCTTGCGTTATTACTTTTATATACAACACCTTAAGGAAATATTTTGAAGAAATGATATATTTAAGAAATTTACGACAGTTGACACGTTAAACTACAGTAATTTTTTTCGTTACGTTGCTATCTATACCCACAATGCTCCACACCGTCCGACATTGCTCGTCCGCATGTAAGATCTACGTGTATGACCATAATTGTCCTCCTCTAAGAGATATAGCGTGATATTCGATATCCGATAATCGGACTCAATAACTATACCCTATGATGTAAACAGACATTTTTAAATCGGTCTTGAAATTCCAGAGATTAGCGCGTTTAAACTAAATGAGAAACAAAAGAAGCTTCCATCGAATACCTGAATTTATTTTCAGCTTTAAATATCAATATATAAAACGTTATGACAAGTATTTTGTAAACAATGGTACAGATGCATGCGGATATCGCGTGCTGAACAACAATAAACTTCCAAAGCCCATTATCGTATTGTCGGGTAATAGGTTCAAGGACTATGTGAAGCTGGTTTAACTGTTAAATATTTAAATACAGTGTATAATTGTATATCGTATACTATAATGAAATTTTATATTGTATTATTATTCAGTAAATAACTTAATAAATTAAAAAAAATGCTTGAAATACTCTACTGTTCTTGATAAAGTTACGGCACTTTTCAGCGGTTAAATTATTTACATTTTTTTTTTACTCGAGTAAAATATGATCAGATTTATTATAAACTAAATATACAATGACTACATACAAAATCCCCTTCGGATATATAATAAAAATCTGTCTGCATCTGTCTGTATGTTCTTTTAGTTTTTATAAATTACCCAACGGATTTAAAAACGCATATCATTGACATTCAGAGAATATCTTTCAGAAGGTTTCTATATATAAAATATTAATATTATATGTATGGAGAGTAGAGAAAAGTCGATATATTGTATCAAGTAGTAAAACTAAGTCATAACTTTTGGCGGTTTACATTTGTAACTATGAGTCTTAGGAAGTATATCAAAATAATGGATTACGGAATTGTGCATATCAAAGAGGCTTATAAAAAAATCCTCGGTGGTATATTCCATCTTCTAACATGCTATCCGTCCATACAAATACTATAGAAAACGACGTAGAATACATTCCATCCAGAAAGTTTCTGAAGGATAGACCAAATCGACTAGAGGCGCGAGGATCTATTTTTATTTTAATATTCTTTTTGCTGTCTTTCCTCTGACACAGGTAAAATTTGTTTAGGCTATTATCGTGAGCTTATAACTATTGTTTTTGACACTGTAATATAAACTCGGAAGTAGTCGCGACCGTTTAATAGCATACTTACTTGGTAATTATTCTTAGAAAAATGTAAAACAATTAATATTTTCCATCTAAAATTCATGTGAAACACACAAAGGGTACCGCCGGTTATAAGCAAATCATAATTTATTGCATTATAATCAAAATTAACGTTTTTTTTTTCTGAGAAACACATAAATTAGTGGAACACAAAGATTTCCATTAAAAAGTCATTCAAATGTCGCTGTTAACGTAATGAACGTTAGATTTACGATCTCTATTATTAATTACATTGTAGTTGCTAATTAATTAAATGGGTGTTTCTGAATGTTCACAAATTAATAGGAATTTTTAATAGTAATAATTTGGTTTGAAATTGTTTCCTTGTCTTGTTGTATGTGATACTTACTTTTGCTCGCGGTTTCGCGTTGTTATACATTTAACCTATCCCTCGGGAAAAGTACTGTTTCCTGGATGCTAGGTGCTACTCTATGATCTTTTTTTTTTTATATATTATAGGGGGTAAACGAACAGGTGGGTCACCTGATGGTAAGTGATCACCGCCGTCCATAGACACTAGCAACACCAAGGGAGTCGCAAGTGCGTTGCCGGCCTTTTAAATATGTGGGCCTCCGGCGCTCTCACTGACCGAACGAAACGCAACAGTACAAGCACTGTTACTTCACGTCGGTTTTCTGTGAGAGGGTGGTACTACCCCGGGCGAGCCGACCCATTCATGCTGAAACCAGTAATAGCTTCAGCGTAGCTCTACCACCTACCTTCGCTGTACCCCTGATAACGTGTATATAAAATTTCACAATGATCGCTGCAGTACGTAAATCACGAAAGCGTAACAAACTCACATTAGTATTTATAATATTAGTACGGTTAGTATAGTACGGACTAATAGTCATTAGTTGATTACTTTTACTAATAGTCATTAGTCCTTACCATAGTAACTGTACTAATATTATAAAATATGCTAATGTGAGTTTTTTACACTTCGACTTCATTTTGAGCTTATAAATCGGCGATGTTGCGCCATTTTATAGAAATATAGAGTAGCCGTTTCATGCTAATTCGTTTGCACATTTTTCTGGATGCTTAGACTAAAAAGTATCCTATATGTTTTTCCTATACCCAGGTCATTTTTTTACCTGTTTTCATTACGATCGGTTTAGTGGATAAGCTGTAAAAAAGAAACAAACAAACAGACAGATAGACAGAGTGACTTTTATATTTACAATATATAAAATGTGAATGATGTAAGCAACTATTGTTAACTCACTCGATTTTAATTTAAAGCGATACGAATTCATTAAGCGACTACGTCGAGGGACACGAAATCTTAAAAACAGTTCGAAATTATGACGAAACAAACCGGATTATGACCTTACAAGTTGTAGGCTTTGTTGATCTACTTTCTCAAACTATTTTCTTTACATCATAGTAATATATACGAATACATCATTCAATCAAGTGCTAAATCCTGTCTATGATAATAAGGAGAGTTACTAATGTTTCTCGATGTGAATTCGTATTTAATAGACATTTGTATTTTAATCGATGATCTTCATTTTTCGATCTTGCCATATTCACCACTAGTTTTGATATACAGCATGATCTCAAATCATAAATAAAAAGTGGATTTTTTTTTCATTATTAGATAAGTTTCGTATACACGGTGAAAAATGTTTATAGGAAAGTCGTGGATATTAAAAAAAATTCAATTGAACACACCTAAATTAAAATTATTGGGCCTAAGCATTCGTTGTATTATGTTAATGGAGCTGCTATATACAGCTGATATATACAGATCTTTAATAAACAGACACATAACTGACAATGATGCTTGCCGATTGTTTCATATGTTGAATAGATGTAATCATGGCTTACTAAAATCATGGCGATTCAGTTACAATCGTTAAGGACTTTCTAATCCAAACGGAAGAATAAATATTAGATATTTTTCAATCAAACTCATTTACTATAGAGAGCGCCAAACTTTTTGACCGCTCTGAATATAGCTGCGCAGAACACACATATATATATATATATATATAACATCGACATATATTAAGGATAAATAAATGCCAAGTTTAGATTCTTATAATTATTATTTGACTTTGTTCTGTGTCAAACTTTCGACGACATTCTGCGCAAGCCCAAATTTACGTCTACATTCAGAGTGTCAAAAAGTTAACGAGAACTGTAAAATTCGAATTCGCGACCTCTTTGCTCTCGTTAATATAATTTAAATTTTTTGGAAAGTTTTTTTTTATATTATAAGGGGCAAACGAACAGATGGGTCACCTGATGGTAAGTGATCACCGCCGTCCATAGACACTAGCAGCACCAGGGGAGTCGCAAGTGCGTTGCCGGCCTTTTAATATATGTGGGCCTCCGGCGCTCTCACTGACCGAACGAAACGCAACAGTGCAACCACTGTTACTTCACGTCGGCTTTCTGTGAGAGGGTGGTACTACCCCGGGCGAGCCGACCCATTCATGCTGAAACCAGTAATAGCTTCAGCGTAACTCTACCACCTAAGTTGATTTTACATGCAATGTAATAAATAATGTCCTACGTGCACTAATACGCTATGTGTATATAGCGTATTTAATATTCGTATAACGGTAACAAAAGATTAATGTATCTAATAGCTTAACACACACCACAGACCGGTACGTATGGCTGCTGACAAATATAATTCGGTTAATCACTAATTAGTGGATTCCAATCCGCTTTGTGGCAGCCGCCCTTTGATCTCGCCGGACAGGAATCATTATATTCTGGATAGTCTGCGTATTCGGGATTTCATTATATATTAAATAAACAATGAGGTGTAATCCATACTAGAAGAGCTATTTTAAAAAAAATATCGAAAGTATAGTAGTACATTTTTTTACTTTCCTTTGTTATAAACACCGGGAATGATGCTAGAACAAAATATATATCCGGTCTCTTTTCTAGTGCTTGTATGTTATTAATAATTAATGCAATGATAACGAATCCAAAAGGACAGTGCCCATTTACGTACGAGGAAAGGGAAGCAAATAAAAGTGTTCCGACAAGAAAGGTAACAAACATATTGTATAATTTTATATACAATGTATATGAAGCAACTGCATTTTATTTTAATATCTTTTGAATATTAGTAAAGAAGTGCATTTCTAGTATGGATTTTGAAGTAGTCTAATCACATTTGTTTACTAATTATGTCTGGAGCTAACTGGTTGTTGACAAGCCTATTTGTAAAACAAAAAAATATATCTATTTAGTCTATTGTTGTCTAGTTGTTTGTTGTCTAGTAGAAGAACAGTGTTCATAGGCGAAATGATAAAAAAGAGAATACAGAGAGAAATAGAAAGGTAATGGATTTCGATAAAGTGAGGACTTTATCACTAAAATGTTGATGCTTATTTTAACCCATTAATGGTGTTTCATTCACAAACTTTTAAATTGGGTAATAACTTATGTGCAAACATTCATGTTTTCAAATTATCTGAGTTAAGTATAATATTAATTTTAAATTGTATTTATTTTTTAATTAAAATTTGCTCTTTAATAAATGCTTCTTTAATATTTTCATGCCTTTTAAAAGACATCTGCTATACAAACAATTTTAAAGGGATTTACAGATATCCGATAAATAACACAAATTTGTGGATCACACAAATACATTTTCCGGTGCGGAGCTCAAATCCAAAATACACAGCGCGGCGACAGCAGCGAAACGATTAATATAACCACTGCACAGTCTATTAGTATATGTATGGCGTCATTTCTATACTATTAAAATCACTAACTCACACTTAAAACGTTAACCGATGATGGCTTAGTTGATAGCGTGTTCGGTCACAGCGTCGCAGGATGTTGGTTCGAATTGTAGCAACTGAGTCGGAGATTACGGTGAAACCATAGCGTGGTGGTAGGGCTTTTTCTAAGTCTGCCTGGATATCTACCAGCGTCAAGTTAAAAGTCTGTTCCGCAGCTACATTTGAAAGCCAGTCTTCCGCTAACTTTAGCATGACTACCATCGTAGGCCATATTTAACATTTGACATTAGGTGAATATTGGCAACTGAAATTTTAGCTTCAATCTAAAAATCAACTTTCCTCATATTTCTCCTTTTGAGAAACTGTTGCCTCTCTAACAAGTTATTTAATGTACTTGAAATGCCACGTATTTTTAAGTGGAAATAAGACAAACGTAATAAATTACTTCTCGAAATTATGGCAAAACATTCAATAGACATATAATAATAATAAAACGTGAGAAAAAAACACAAAAACCCAATCCAGTATTATTTTAAATCTTGTCAAAAAAATGTAAAGCTATAAAATTATGTAATCTACAGCATGTGTCTATATTTATTTATATTATATCAGGATCTAATGTTCATAGCGTTTGGTCGGTCGTAAACCAGACAACTCACAAAAACCCATACACATTATATGTGTGTTTTGGATAGGTACGCTTCGGTTTAATGACCAACGATGAATATTCTGAATACCTGAAAACTCTATTGATTTACTTTAGACATTATTTCGCACGACTTAAGTAGTAATTACTTTTTGGTGCTTATGACGTCAGTTTTATGTAATTTTTACTTCCACCACCTAGGCTTCATATTGTTATCGGCTACTCTTAAATTAAATGAAAGAAAAGCTTTAGTTAAATCAGTAGGATATTCAAATTAAATTTATACATGTAAATATATTTTTTTTATATTATAGGGCGCAAACGAACAGGTGGGTCACCTGATGGTAAGTGATCACCATCGTCCATAGACACTAGCAACACCAGGGGAGTCGCAAGTGCGTTGCCGGCCTTTTAACATATGTGGGCCTCCGGCGCTCTCACTGGCCGAACGAAACGCAATAGTGGAACCACTGTTACTTTACGTCGGTTTTCTGTGAGAGGGTGGTACTACCCCGGGCGAGCCAGTAATAGGTCCAGCGTAGCTCTACCACCTACTAAAATATAGGTGATTGACTTTTGTCCCGATTAAACTACGAAACAACTGAGTAACTAAGTCTTTTATCGGCAGATAGAGAATTCTCCAAAGCACTATTATTCCGCTTACCATAGAAGGCACCTTTAAATAACAAGGGCGTTAAGTAGTACATAGTGTCGGAATTATAATAAAATAAATCACGAAAACGAAGCTAGTATTATATTCAAATTGGGAATAATATCAAAACCATCGTTAGTCTATGTTGTTTTGTAGGAAATGAAAATATTTCACTACATTTTTATCACATTATCTGATTGGTAGAATGAATTGACGTGGGTTTAATTCCTACGACACCGAAGTCGGGCACTTAGTAGTGCTCGCCAAACGAACCACTATCTTCGAGTTATTATTCTATCGCCTAGTACCTATCAATATGTCCCGATAGATAATATTGACAGCCAATTCATTTTATATGTCTCGCGTTTTACAACCTCTGTACAAATTGTCCCATAAAATGAGATAAGTATGTGGTTAGACGCTAACCTATAAAATAAGCGATAAAAGTCGAATGCATTAAGAATAGTGCACCATATTTTTTCTACATTATGATTAAATAAAGCTACCGATCGAGAGCCGTCAATTTAATGGTAAATCGTGAAATTAGGTGCCGTTGCGAGAAAGAAGTAACGTTAATGTTACATGAATCTGAAAGAGACGGAGAATCCACCACAAATTATTTCAATTACTTTTTGCGGTCAGCACAAGTTGGCAGTTTGGTTAAATATATAAATTGAGCAGATGTGGGAGTTAAAACCAAGAAAACAAACGAGCGTTCAAATTGAACTTATATTACGGCAGACAAGCGTGTATACATGGTCTATTTCTGTTTGTTCTAAGAATTTTTTAACTATGAAATAAGCGTTACTTACCCAGAAATAACATCTTCGGACACCGTGTCGATCAATGTGTGTATGTCACATATGTCCTCAAATCGCTGTGTGTTCCGGCAGCTGCAGACGAAAGTCAATTATTTCTTTTGGTCCACCTCATTTCTTATCATCAGATGAGATTGCAGTTAAACGCCTGTATACAATAAATACATTTCTCAAAAATAACTCGTATTATTTATGGTATAGACTATTTCAAAAACAATACCATCCCGGATTGCTTTCTAATATGATGGGTCTCTTATGAGGAGGTCTTGGAAATTACTTTTCTTTTTCTGTATTTTCATACCCATTTGCTATCTATCTTTTAAGATTTCCAAGTGGTAATTTTTTCGTATGTTATGTCTGCCCTTCATATTGTAGCACGTGAAAAAGCTGCATCATGTCTCATGGTGACTTAAAAGAGATCCACAGTGGGTTTGCAATCATCGCTGATATTCTGGCCTATAAGCCTCTCGGCACTATGAGATGAATGATCCTAAAATACTACTAATTAAGAGAGTAATTAATGGACTTATCACTTAGTAGCGACACAATTGGGTACTGATACCGTACCCACTGATTCAATTACCATTGATTACAAAAGCTTTACATTCACGGTCTTGTACGACACCACTATAGCGCGTGTTACACTTGGTATATCATGGTCGCGGCCCAGGCGAAAACACTTCTCGTGTATTCGCCTGATAAAATCTACATATAAACAGGTAGGGACTTAATAATTAAATAAATCTTTCTCCGCTGTTCCTCAACTGATGTTCTTTATTTCTTTTTTGTTGCATAGATCTGATGAGCTATAGGGATATACAAAAAAAATGGTTCGTTTTTTCCTTTATATTGAATAATGGTGGAATTTCAATCACTAGACGAATATTATCAATAAATTCATTATAACGATATTCATACTTTTTTATTGAAAAAGGAAACGCAACATATGTTTCCCTTCACCATATACTATGTATTACTTGACTCAACGATTCGGTATAAAACTCCACAAAAGGAACAAAAAAAAAATCACTTCAGAAATCACAGACAAAGAATTTTACTTTTAACTTAAGTTTTAACAAAATTTAAGTTTAAAAATGACGGTGTAAACGTTTGTTTCTATAGATTATACAACGAATATTTCAAATAAGCCGGATGCCTAAACAGACCGGTATCGTTGTTCGAAACGAGCCCTTATTTAAGCATGGTATTGCAAACTGTTAATTTTAACATTCCACGATACTCTACCTGCTCCTCTATTACGTAACGTGAAACTGCACAATATTTCTATTGTCTATTCAATTTCTGGCTTTATAGCAATTAAGGTTCTCTAAAGAGAGACAGATATATTTGTGTTATCTTTGATACTTAATATGCTAAGAATAAAGTCACTGGCTCTGAAGTATGGCAGTTTTTTTTTTTTCGAAGTGTCACTCTGTCAACCCGGCAAGGCCTCCACAGTTTCACCGGACCATTGAAGTATGGCTGCCGAAATAGGTGTTCTATTTCAATTCAACGCGGCTAGCAAACCGAGTGAATATATTTTACCCTCATAACATAATAATAAGAAGAATGCCCTGTCCAGTACTCGAAGATAGTGCACTAGGATAGATCGATCAAAGTAACTAGGTAATGATTGGCGATATCGCCGTTTCGTATGACGACAACCTAGTGAAAGCCGACAAAGATAAATCAATGAACTATCTTAACCTGGTCCGCGAAGTTGTTATGTGGGCCGTGGACTCGATAATCTTTGTACCATTAGTCGTTTCGGCCCACGGTCTCAAGGCCACGAGTTTCGACCAACATCTCAAGAAACTCTCATCGGGTAGCTGGATCAAGCACCTAATCGAACAGCCAGTTAGCTAAAGCCAAAGCTAGCACAACAATACATTATCCGCTTTTTATATATAGTGTCGGAAAATTCATTTTTTTCGAATAGTAAATTTAGCACCATTGTTGGTTTCACAGTTTTATTCAATTTTCTCAATAAAAGCCTGGTCAGTGACACGAACACTCATACACGCATTGCGTACGCAACTCATAAAAACCGCACAGACGTCCTAAAAATGGCAAATGCACCGTCTAGACAGTCAATTAGTGATGTGCGATAGAAATTACGACATTTAATAAAACTGCACCGGTGTAAAATGACTGAAAGCAGGAATGCGAATTAAAATCGGAGGTCGCTAACAGCGCTGTGTTACCAGATAGTGGGAGTCGGGTAACAAAAGCGCTGGACGATGTCGACGCTTTAGAGACTATGATACCGTTCAAAGATCCGGGATCATTTTCTGTTACCAGTTTTTCCGTGAACATTTTGTGACTGTAACAAAAATGTTTTCACATCTCATTGTTTTGGGATAATTCATTAGATGAGGAGTTATGGAATTGGAGATCTGACATAAAAATGAAAATTACTTTTAACAATTTAGGTCCTGAAAAGGGGCTTATGAACGTCAAAACTACCAACCATTTGGAAAATAATGCGGTCGTCTAGAAGAACGGGAAAATAACTCTATTTGGTTTATCTTTTATACTACATACTTAGTAACAATGAATTATATTTATAATCGTCTTAAGCGGATGAGCAGATACGGCTATTATTTCCACATATCAGCATAGTCCAGATATTGGTCCACCCTATAATAGATTTTTAACATCAAAACTTGCTTAATAGGGTGCTTGAACATCTTATCTGAAAAAATAGTAATGGTCTTTGGGTCTTTGTACAGGAGTGAAGAGATAGCCAACATGTCGTTGGTTTTGGTTCATAAATAATACCTATCTTTTACAAAACCCAACTTTTCTATGGTTTTGTGAACATGCATTAAATTACCAAGAATATATTAGTACCAACTAATGATAGAGTAGAATGAAATGATGGTTCCTTTTGTTCCATAAGCAGGATCTTTTTAAATCTTATAGGCTTAGGCGTGCGACAACAATATCACCTGATATGAAATGACGATGTGGCATAAGACGGTAACATGCTAAATTTAGAGGAGAACTGTTTTTTCAATTGCAGCTACTGAAACATATACCTATTAATGCCTGGTGACCGAATTTCAATTTGAGGGTATATTAGGGCTGGTATAAAATAAATCTATCAAACTATAGTTTTATCTCAATATTTTAGACATATACCTGAAGACTCTACCCGGTGACCCATTCACCAACCAAAATCTAGCAGATTATTGGTATTATTTTGCAATTTTTTTATCGATATGTGACAAATATTATTCACTCTTGACTCTTGTATAGACAATTTACTATATGTTTGAAATTTAACGTTTTATTCTAGTTTTAAAACGATATACTACGAGTATCATAAAATGCAGACAAGCGTTTCTTTCAAATTTGTTTCCTGACTTACGATATAGCTGTAGTACTCTACGTTCATCTTAAATCTCAATAAAGTGAATTTTTCCGATCTAGAAATTAAATATACATTCTAGTAAAGACTACGAACGATACGATAAATTTAACTGCGTTAACTCATCCATTGTCTAATTCCTATGCTTTCTTTTAGTTGTATGTCCATTAATCGTTTAGAACTTATGCTGGTTTAGGGTCGGGTGGTTTTAACAGCGCGAGATATTACAATTATTAATTTAAACAAGTTTTCTTTCGAGGATTAATAAAACACTGGCCTATATAAAATTTGATGTAAAGTTAATTATTATATTATATTGTACTCTTACGTTACTATCTAATGAGGACTATAGTTAAGTTTTTATATATTCTTTGTGTTAAAATCCACGATTTCTTATTGATGTTCAATTATACAGTGCGTGATAAAGCATAGCTAATCTATGTAAACCTGGAAGTGATGGCGGATCAGTGGTTAGTGTATTTGGATATTGCGTCGATCGACGTGGGTTCGAATACTGGCGAATGAGCTGGAGCTTTTGGTGAAGGAAAATATCGTAATGAAACCTTAGCATGGCGGTAGGGCTGTATGTAAGGCCTCCTGGGTTGATATCAAAATTTGTGGTCAAGCATCTACAGGTACGTTCCAGCAGTTGCACCTAAGACCCAGTGCTTTTAGGTTCAACCTGTTTATCATCTTAGAATACGTCGTAAGTTGTAGAAAGTGCTAAAAGATTAGAACTCTTGCTGTTAAAATACGCTCGTTTGTTTTTGCTAAAACCTGCGTGTTAATAATAAAGAAATTATTGCACCAACACACAACATTGGAAAAAAAAATTATCTCATAAGAGCTTTCGCTATATTAATACCTAACTACTGTAACCCTACATACGTGTTTTTCAATACATCCCAAGTGTAATTTGATTTTTGGGAAAAGGGAACTCACAAATATACCAAAATTACTTCCGTATCTTAATGTGGAAACTAGCAGACCTACATTTCACTAAAAGTCCAAGTAATCAAAATCAAAAATATTTTATTCAATGTTGGCCTTAAGTACGTCAAAACTACCACCGATTTAGACAAACAACCTAGTCATCGAGAAGAACCGGCAAAAAACTCGATCGGGTTTACCTTTTTAACATACATATATTTAAAACACATTAACGTCATAATCTTTTTTTAATGGGTCCACAGAGAGAGGTGTCAATTTTAGACATAAAAAAAAAGTAATTCTTGTACATCGAACATATAACAAATTATTGTATTCTTCTATTTATGTCGATTAATTTGTTTCGAAATATATACTGAACACTCAAAACGTATAATAAACACACTACTAGATAAAATACATTTAAATCCTTTAATTCTGTCGTTCACAGAACTCGCTGAAAGTGGCGCCGACCACTGTTGCGGTCATAAAATAAATCACGCGTCAGTTTATGGTCCAACTATAACACCGCCGTTATTATAGCATGGTGGAAAGCTTAACGTTTTACAGTTTCAGTGAAAACTATAATTTACTAAACGTTCTCTTTTTTTATTAAAATTTAATAAAGCGTCATAGGCTTATATCGTTTTGAAATTAATTTCATTATTTACATTACTTATAATTATAATAACCTTAGATGATCGTAAGTTCTTGATTGGGTGTTATTTTGTACTTCGGATTAGAATCAATTAGACACTATCACGTCTGACTGCAACAAACGTTTGTTTTTATTTGTCCGACGCGTATCTGAAAAAGATAAATCTTATAGTAATAGAAAGATCAAAAACACTCCAAACATTGGTATCTGAAACAATAATATATAATCTATTGACACTATTGGTACGTGCCTGTGAAGAATAAATGTTAAAATTAATTAAAATTAGCTACAGACGGGGAGTGTAACGGCCACAATCGATTGCGTCTGTTACGCTCCTTGAGACTCCAAGGGATTATTGTAATGTTCTTTTGCTTTTACAAAAAAAAACATTTTTTTGCCGATTAGTATGCCATAACAATTGAGCTCCACCACAATACCTCACGTGTAAAACGTTTCAGCGCTCAGGGATCAGCTGATTTATAGCCAGTACTCAAGCTTGGTACTAGTATCTTTATCTGACTGCGTCGTTACTACCATGTACATAGCAACAAATCCGACATAGTGACTCTGTTTAAGTTTATCACATTGTTGGATTAGCCGATGTAATATATCCAACTGTAAAAGGGCTTGTAGAACGGCATGATAGTGACGGCTGCCGATAGTTTGTAGATCACTCGATAGTCACTATTATTTTGCAGTTTGTTCTGTTTTTATCGACATCATCATCACCATCACATTACCTTGTAAAAGACCCACTGGAGGGCTATAGGCCTCTTCCCGATGGAAGGTGTGTACATAATCGCTCTGAGAAATAGTTCTATATTTTCCCACATATGACGGTGCTATAAGAATATTTTGTAGATTGAGGTTTCCTCACGATGTTTTCCTTCACCGTCAGTCGATAGTATTACCAATTGCAATTAGTAAATGTATGCGAACTCCGAAAAGCTCCTTGGTACATAACCGAGTTCGAAGAAGTGAAATGACATTCCACCAGTCAAACGCATCGGTCACCAAGACTAATAATATAATCTTACCATTAGAGACACTGCAATAAAAAAAGGTGTGTGTGCGATTCACACACGATAGAAGTGAAACATCAGCAAATCGACAAAAGAATGAGATGAATATATATAACAAGGATAGGATAATTACAAAGTTTATTTGTTTAAAAATGAAAGTATTTTGATTAATTTTAAAATATATTCTATTTTTCATTTAACATATGTTACATAATTTATTGCTCAAGTTCCATATTTTCAGTTTCAACAAACAAGATATAAAAATACTCACAGACACTGTTAAATAATAACACACCACGCTGACTTCTTACTAAAAAGCTGTAATACGCAGACATATACAGTGTACAACAGTACGTACATTTCACATATACTAACACATGTTAAACGCTCAAATACATCAAGTATTAAACAGTGTGCAATATACATATACATCGACATTTGCTCTCTCGCTTTGGCTCACTAATTACAGGTGACTATACTTAGAAGACGGGACTGGGGATGTTACGAAATATGGCACAAAGAGGAGAGACCGATAATATAAACTAGGATGTATATTTCTGTCTCATTCTTTGCCGGCTTCATCCTACACATTTTTGTATTTGTGTCTCTTACCTGTCGTTTTTTCCGTTGCATCCGGCTTGAAATCACGTTGATTCTAAAGAAGTTTCACTTCAAAAATATTGTTATGTAATTAACTTTATTACAACCTAAAATACAATAATCATTATATTTACATTCGACAGCACATTTAGGTATTTGACTAATACAGAGCAGCAGATCTAGGAGTAGAAACATTAACAGTAACTCGATTCTGATCTTCACATGCTTTTATTTTCTTAATAAATTATTTCCATTTGATATATTCAATGTGTGTACAAAGTAATTTTAGTTTTGAAACATGAGTCAAGGCGCCTTCCAACATTATCCCCTAAGGTTCCCTTATCGGCACCGCTTTTGTATTATCGCTTATTGATAACACGCATACAGCTGCATGAGGTCATTTATAAAGTTATGTAAACAAATTGTTCTAACACTAAAACTTGTAATTATTATACAAATATATAAATCAATCTACTGTCGCGATAACCTCTGTGTCAGATGCTGCGCAAGTTTGTTATTGACTTATTATTCCTTTATTTTGTCACTTGCCTTTTATAATACTTAATCCCGTAGAGAAACCAAATTTTTTTAACATGCCATCGTTGCAGAGTGAGGCGTTCTTTCACCAGCAAACGTATATTTAAAGAGGCATCATCATCGTTCACTCCTAATGCCCGTACTCCTTTCCTCTGTGCTGCGAAATTCTTTATAAATTCACTAGGACCGGTAAAGTTATCTCTCTCAATATAAAACATATGAAAAGTCGACATCTTTTAATAGGTTTTATAAGAATGTCGCTGGTTTTAAAAATGTTTGAAACTAGCACCAGTGGCAGAGTAGTTGAGGAGTAAAAAATTAGCACGGTACGGGCACACCGTGAGAAGAGATGAGAGTCATGTAACTAGAAAAGTTTTGAGTATGGAGGTGGATGGATATAGAAGTACAGGAAGACCGGAAAAGGTTTGGATGGATTTCGTGAATAATGATATGTGTATAAAAGGTGGAAATATTGAGATGATGTCTATCAGGAAAGAGTGGAAACGGAAACATGTTGTGCCGACCGTACTGAGGTGGGATAAGGGTAATGAGATAATGATAATAATGTTGCTGGTATATTATGCAATTTCAAGTCTATTGCATATAAACTAACTACTTAGTAATTTCTAGGTAGTTCGTTGTAAGGTTAAAATTCATATTTATTATTTTTACTTCGTGGTCCTTGGAAATGCTTTAAGAATGGCAATTTTTTTGAAAATGCTCCCGCGGTGGCTTCATTACCGTACATATTTCTACGATACAGTAGCAGCGTATATGGTGGTAAATGAGCCGTTCTTACTCAGTCCTTAGCAGTGCCAATTTATTAGTGACTAGCGGCCCGCTCCGGCTTCGCACGGGTATTATAAAATATATAGGCTATGTCATTCACTGAAAAAATGATTAAAATCGATCCAGTAGTTTTGATTTATTCATTACTGGCCGTGGCCCGCACGCGTTAAATTTGGAGTACCTAACCTCAAAAATAACAGTATTTCTCCACTATTTAATTTATGTTATTATACATATAAACCTTCCTCTTCAATCACTCTATCTATTAAAAAAAGCCGCATCAAAATCCGCTGCGCAGTTTTAAAGATTTAAGCATACATAGGGATATAGGGACAGAGAAAGCGACTTTGTTTTATACTATGTAGTGATTGGCAGAAAGTTAGTTTGAATTTTAGAGGCTTTGCATTATATTGATCAGTGATTTGTTAATGTCATATTTCTATTCTTTGCAACAAAAAATAATGATGCATTCGTAGATGATATCAAGGTAATTTAACAAAATCTATCTGGAGCATTACACAATGCAAAATCAACAACATGCTTAAATCTAAAAATTAACGTACTTTGACTTCACGTTAAATTGCAAAGAATTCCACATTTCCTGGTACTTCTATCACTAATTATCATCCGTGAATCGAAATTTTACCAGTAATTATTTATCATTGTATAACAAGTAGCTGCATCCTTCAAATTAACGACGTTTTTGGTGGAACACTAACCTAATACAGTAAAAATGTATACACACTTTACGACACTCCACATTTTAACGTACTGTAAACGAGTGGATCGTTTTTATTTGCCTGTTGATCTCCGAATGGGAGATATTATGGCCCATTTTGGCAATTCAATACATTGTTACGTATAAAACGGTTTTAATGTGCTGTTAATGGCTGTAGCATAAAAGTTTGCGGCTATCGTAAATATTTTCTTTGGTTGAAGTGACCTTAATAATAATTATGAATACAAATAAATGAAGGAATAACATAAACTTACTGAGAGTCAGAGAAAATGTTTAAAAATAAAAGCTAACTGGAATTTGTAATTGATTTTAGATATTACGTTAGCCATGTCTAAAGTAGGGTGTAAATGGCTTGGCCTCCTTCTGCGAGGAAGTCGTCTCGCAGAAGGAGGCGGCAGAGAGGACCCGCGAGATGGATCCTCAGAGCAGTCGTCTCCGCCGACGGAGGGCCGGTGGAAGGCGGGGACGCTTCGCTCGCCTCCTTCTACCACCGTAGCCAGGCCTGGAAGGATGGGCTGGGGGGCCCATCTTCCCATTGCACAGGTCCGGCGGATGGAGGAGACGGCCGAAGATGTGTACACGGTCGTCTCCTGATAAGGATGGATCGCGGCGGCGCTGATTGACGCCGGGCCAACCGCTGGGGCGCCACGATGAATACTCAAGAGATCTCGTGTCGCTCCAACAAAAGCGGTGGATGTACACCGTGGGGTTTTAGTGAGCAGGAGTCTCACACTACCAACCTCCTCCCCCGGGAGGTGGCGTGTTCATGACGGATTTCCCCATGTTAAAAAAAAAGGGTATAAATGCCTAAGAATTCAATTGAGTGTTCAACAACAGATTCATTTCATACGAAATGCAAATCTCACATATTAAGAACGAATCAAGTTAAATAGTGTACAGTTTTGCGCAACATTTAAGAGAATAGTGATAGTTAACGGAATGTATAATTTGTCAGCAATGGAGTAAAGAAAAGAATTTTGAGTAAATCAAACGAAGAGGTTATATCGATTCGAAGAAGAATAGAAGATGTAAAATGGCTTTTATACGTATACAAAAAAAAAATCACTCGTATTTTACTTTCAATAATTACGTGATTTCCGGTATAAGCAGAATAAATAGTGTATCACGTTTCCTTATCTTTGCAAAACTTGTTTCTTCTGATCCATTTAATATTCCACAGGTCTTTCTACTTTTTGGTAGGGATTTTATCTTTTCAAATTGCATAGGCTTTTCGTCGTAGGTTTAAGGCAACAGTGCATTCCTTTAAACATTACAATTTTTTTTATCTAACTGACTTACACTGTTGGCCTGGCAGGGCCTCTACAGTTTCACCGGACTACAAAAAATATTAGCGCCCAACGTGGGCTCGAACCCACGACCCTGAGATTAAGAGTCTCATGCTCTACCGACTGAGCCAACCGGGCTTATAATATTACAATACTTATATTCTCTTCCAGGTCAATGTTTCCGTACGTATTTTTTTATTTATGCAGTGAGAGTTATTGTACTGTTAGTGTTATCATATTTCT
The DNA here is from genome assembly GCA_035772565.1 of Antheraea assamensis. NCBI lineage: Eukaryota > Metazoa > Arthropoda > Insecta > Lepidoptera > Saturniidae > Antheraea > Antheraea assamensis. The sequence goes on along the minus strand of JAQQSE010000229.1, from coordinate 538,606 downwards.
TACGAATACCTTAATACTATTATATCAAAGATATCTTCTTTATTTATATCAATTTACAACAACATACTAATGAATAGCAAATATGTAGTTATATTACTTGTCCCGAAACTTTTAAATAAAATTAGCGGCAAACTTATTGGTCATATATTTTAGATTCGAATATTTCATAGTCGAAAAAAAAAACAGTGTTGAAATTTTAATACACTACTGTAGGTATAAAAATTATAAGTTATAAGTTTAATAAAATAAAAGAAACTAAACTATTATAATTAATTAATATGAATAGTAATTAAAAATGGAACTAGCGATAAGGAGTGCGTGCGCGGCGCGGAGCGCGCGGCGACCGACTCGCTTGGATGATGCTATACAATATATGGGGGTTTATAGGTATGTTATTATATTTTTTATTTTCGCCTCTTCATTATCAATGTATGAATTTTCAAATATGAATGTAATTACTTATTCTATGGCACCTATATTCCATATAGCAATGATATTATTTTTGTGTTGCTGCTATTTCACAGGTTTCAAGGCGTGTTGTATTCACAAGAAAAGGAATTATGGAAGGAAAGCATTGGCATTACTATATAACAATATTAAACGAAATATGGCAATGATAGAATGCAGTGAAATGGTTCAACCTAACCTATTAATACTAATGTATATACGTGAAAAAATATTCCAAAATGTACATGCTACAATATGAGCATCATTGTCACTTTTGCACTCGGGTATTGAATATTTATAAACGATTGTATATCAGCTATATAATTGCCATTATACAGATGCTATTGCATATACCTATATTTGCGTAATGATGTCCTCATATCCATTTAATTATTCCTTTAACAATTTTAATGCTTATGATACATGTTAAAGGTTATGTTCAATGTAGCGGATAGTTAATGCTGGTATAATATAAATAGAATCTACAGACAAAAAGACAGACTAGTAATAACTATATATTTTCTTATAATTATACGCGGAAACCAGTAAATGGTCATCATTTCTGTCTAGATATTTAATTTAATTTTATACTTAGTTGTAAGTTTACCCAACAGATTAAAATAAATAAATATGGAGAGAGATAAGAGTTAAGAATAATTGATGTGAGAACTACAATTATGTAAATAATAGATTGTTAAAACTTCTTATAAAAATTAAAATCAAGGTACCTGGTAGGAGTAATAGGGAAATATATAAAAATATGAGTTTAGACAAACGACATATATGTGGAACGGGTGGAATTAAGAACCTTTTTTGGCTAATTGGGAAATGGCCGTTGGTACTGAGATGTATTTTATAGTTATTAAGTTTTATGTTGCAATTTAATGTAAATTTTTTTTTTTTATGTTATAGGGGGCAACCGAACAGGTGGGTCACCTGATGGTAGGTCACCGCCGTCCATAAACACTAGCAACACCAGGGGAGTCGCAAGTGCGTTGCCGGCCTTTTAAATAAGTGGGCCTCCGGCGCTCTCATTGACCGAACGAAACGCAACAGTGCGAGCACTGTTACTTCACGTCGGTTTTCTGTGAGAGGGTGGTACTACCCCGGGCGAGCCGACCCATTCATGCTGAAACCAGTAATAGCTTCAGCGTAGCTCTACCACTACCAAAACCTACCAAACCTCAGGACGCTAATAGAGTGTAAAATAGCAATTATTATTATATTCGTTATAGCTTGTTGCCGAAAGCGGTCCATTTTATCTGTCACCGCTTCAAGCGGGAACGCGATAAATAATAAAATACTGCGCAGTTGTCAGATAAGCTCTTACTTAACCTATTTGTTATTAAAATTGCCTTTTTATACATACGTCAATTCTAAAACTTATAGAACTATTTAATAATAAAAACAAAGATTACAAGTACTTATTTAATAATTAATAACAGTTCTTGATTATTCCGTTATGGGAGGAAATAGTATTCGTACGAGCGAATAAGGAACTGGCGAATTCAAAGGCTGTAAAAGTTATCGTTCTGAGTTTTCTCTATTTAAGGGTAAGAACTCTCCATGAGTAAGGAGAGGCGAGATCGAAGTCGGTGTGAGGTAGATTTTAGAAAAAAGCCAGATTTGATTACAGTGCCCTATTTACCGTTAATTGTCACCCTCTGTTTGGCAATACGCCTTTTTTTAGGAATAAAGGTAAGGACATAATTATCACCCCAGCCTACTATTTGAAACTCTGGAAAATTCAAAGTTTTTTTTAAATACTTTATAGGTAAACGTTTTCACCACAATCTCATTTGATATTAAATGATGATGTGGTCTAGTAAGTCTTAGTAAGTCACGCTTAACCTAGAGGGAGACTGGCTCTCAAGTGCAGCTGCCGAAATACTCGTACACCAACAGGTGCTTGGCGACAGATTTTCAACTTGAGGATGGTAGCTAGCCAGATGGACTTAGAAAAAGCCCTACCACCATGCATTTTTTACCCACGTACTATGATTGTACTATAATAACAGTTTCTCAGATTCAAGTTTCTATACGATGGTTTCCTTCACCGTTTGTCGATAGTATTAGAAATTTAAATAAGTAAATTTATGAAAGTTCCGATAAATTTGATGGTGAATTCAGGGTTTCAAAATGCGGACATGAAAATGATATTCCGTCTGTCACACCACTCGACAACAATGATTTGCGAAGTCGAATGTGACTCGTTGTAATGGCTAGTGCAGTAGAAGCGATAATGTCTCAGTGTCGCGTCTTTGAATCCTGCACTGAGCCTTAGTTTTAGGTGAAGGACAACATCGGTATGATGTCATAGTAGTAATGCTACATTATTTTCGAATACTCTATTTCAAGGCTGGTGTTCCCAAAAGCTGTTCGATGTAATTTACGCCTCTTCCTTTTATACCAGAATCACATAAGACGGGCTTCAGAAAAAAGTTTGGCTGCAACTTCCAGTTCGGTACGAGCTAAAAAAATTGACAATAACTTTGCCGCTTCTTAGAAGCGTTGATACCGTCTCCGGTTCAGTGTGTCCCTTCTTTTGATAACATCAGTTCCTTCAAAACATAAGAAGCATGATAATGACGATCAATACAGGATTACTTCATAAATCAATGAACGCTGCAAACTTTTATTGTATTTGAATATATTTACAATCAGATTCTTTGCCGTCTATGAGTAAAAAAAAGGGTTCTAAATGATTTATTTGTGAATACCGTGGATTCAAACCAGTTCGGATTCAGATTAGGAATAAGGATAGAAATAATATTTACCTTCTTTTTCTATAAGACTTCCGTATCGTCAATTTCCATATGAGGTATCATTCTCACGGCCGCCAAGCTGTCTGTCAAAGGTAACGATTACCTTCTACGTATCCATTCCTTTGCAGAAAAAAAAAAAGTCCAACTTAATGAACAAGTTTATTAACGTTATTAAAGTGCGGGGTTCTGTAGAATATCTTTCATATTGTTCAGTAAAATTACAATTATTTAATTGATAATAAACCGAGAGGTGAATGTCAAAATATCTACTAAGATACAAGATTCATGGAAGCAATGAAAATAATGAAATTAGAATGTTTCCAGAACAAAGGATATTTTAATTTCTTCTAAGTAGTTTGAGTAGAAGAAGTGATAACTGAAAAGTTAGTTCAATAGTTATCTATTTGGCTCAAAACAATAGTGCTTGCGGTATCGTCTTCCATTTGAATACAATCCTCAGCAGTAGCTGAGTTTAGAACTATGGCTCTCCCTTAGTTTGATCGTTCCTATACACTATTATGATATTAAAACATGGAAAGCGTTCATTTTTTACAATTTTCTGAAAAAAATAATCTACTTTTAATTTGAATTTAACCATTCAATGTTATCGTGCTCAGATATCGTGTCGATTAGCGTAGCTTCGAATCCTTCCGAAAGAATAGAACATTTTGGGGAGGTCAAAACATAAAAATGAAACCATAGCAAAGTGTTAGGGATTTTTTAAACTCACCTGGTGGCTACCTACCACACTCAATTACCAAGGACGTATAAGTATGTTCTAACAGCCATATTTAAGAGCCAGTTCCTCTCAAGATTTAGCGTGATTACCAGTTCACATCGTCATTTAACATGAGGTGAAGTTGTGGTCAAACTTATCAAGTATATAATAAAATCCGAGCATAGAATTATAAAAAAAAAAAAACAAATAAAAAAAACAATATTTAATACAAATCTTATGTACAAATTTAACATATCCGTTTTCCAGACGTTCGCGCAACGTTTATCTGATGATATTGAATGTCTCTACCTTAATTGTTTACATTTGGATAGAAGTTTCGAGTACATTACTAATAAAATATAATGGATGACGCGCGTTTTCATAAACGTTTATTTTTGATATAATTTAGCTATAGTACACAGTATTAAATTGAAAACAATAGGAATTATACAACTGCGAAAAAATTAGTACGGAATATTTATAATATATTTTTTAATAATACCCTGTAATGTACATGTAGTAAAACAATTGGTAGTGAATATAAATGTTGAAAAAATATGTGTATAATAAAAATATACACTAATGGTTTTGAACTGAAAAGCATTGTCAATTTGAAAGGTATTTTGCTTAGGATGTATATTCTTATTAAATGATTTGGTATTTTCAATAATCCTTTTTTTTGTTGAGTTGTTTGAAATTTACCACGTTGAATATACATACATGTTATTTAAGAAACATTTTTGAGTTTAAAATGTCCATAACGGTTTTTCGTTGTTTTGCGTTGACTCCTAAATTGGTTGCCATTTCATTCGGCCACGCACACCGGTACTGCTATTAACGGAATGTCGTGGAATCAGATACCGAGTTATGGAATGATTCGTTAAGTGGTTTGGAATTTATAATAATGTCTATCTATTTATTTACAATTTACATTAATTCCCCTCTGGAAAAAAATAACTAGAGTAGCGATACGAACTATGTTTATTTTTTTAATTCTAGTAAATGTATTTATCTGAAATCTATACGTATAAATAAATTGGCGTGACGGTTATGCTGATAAAATGTTTACTGTTAGATAAAGGACTTATCTAACCTACAAATCATTATACTTTTATGAAAGGGTTACGTACTTTTACCCTACAAAAGGGTTACAGGGTTTACAGCAATGGCGATAAGATTACAATCAAATAAGAAAAAGGAGAACATACATTGAATTCAGATGAAACACAGTTCCTATGAAACGACAAAACCATTGTCATGAGAGTGAAGTCACGCGCAACAGCTAGTTGTTAATTAATAAAAATTATAGACGACTGCGAAACAATACACGAACTTTACGATATTCTTTGCAGTTCGAAACTGTCAAAGCAACGCGACGTTGACAGTCGATATAGCTGTCAAGAATAAAATACGCTTCGAAATTGTTCCATGTTACTAATCGATACGTCATCGAATAGTATTCGATTTTTCGTGGAACAAATGAAATATTCGATTCATCTATTTATTTTATTTCAATGTATCGAAAGAAACTATCGGATTAATTTGATTCATTTGTACAGTAAGAAAAGTACGGCAAAATATTGTTTTCATAGTCCAAAAGTATGAAATATATTTTTTTTAAATCGCATAAAGTATTTTTGATTTGATTTATAAAACACGAATGCCCGTGTAAATAACTAATTACTGCTTAATTGTGGATATTGTCATTCAAGAGGAAAAAGAATTGACCTTTAATAAATTCAAAATATTTTTACAATTTTTAGACTGGACAAAACCTTATTATGAAGTTACACTACCCTAATCTCTGTAATTACGAACTAAATTTGAAAAAAAATATTTTGTATTTCATAGCCTACTCAATGAGAAAGGTTACTAGTTACATAACATCACGCTATGATCTTTAGGAAGGGAGCATTTATGAAAGAAATTGTAGGTTAGAAAAACAGAACCGTCAGAGCGTTTCGCTGGTGGAAATATTTTGCAACTGATTACATCTAACTTTAACGGTCACGAAATTTTTAACAGGTCATAAACTGAGTGAAATATGAACTATACTATGACTCATTCGAAAGGATAATAATAGTATTTTTATAAACTCTGCAATGATTATCAATTTCGGGAGATCTTTATTACTTATACAGTACAAGCTGTTGCCCGCAGCTCCGAATGCGTTTTTTTTTTATTATTGTATTAAAGGAATTTAACATGTTAACATTGTAGCACTACAAATGAAGTCACGGATAATAGCTAGTCTAAAATAAAAAACTTAAATTACTTCTTATAAGATCAGCTATCTGTTAGTGAAAGTCCCGTGAAAATAGGTCCAATCTTTTTGGAGATAGTACTACAGACGAAGCCACGGATGACAGCTAGTCTAAAATAAAGTAGCCTATGTCGCCCGCTGTAATTTTAACTATCCGTCAGTGAAATTTCTTTAAAAATCGGTCCAGCTGTTTGGGAGATTACCCGGAACAAACAGACAGACACACAGACAAAAATTTTAAAATTTTTATTTTTGTTATCAGTATCGTGTATACGTTCATATCCAATCAGTAAAGAGTCGTTATTTTGATATTACATACAGATACTTCATTTTTATTATATGTATATAGATTCATCGAAATCGAGTCGGCGGAGCGCGCTCTTTTTGCGTAAATCGAAGAAAAATATATTATTTTTACAAAACGACTCATTACTAATAGTACCCTCAGGTGGTATTCGCGTTTAATTTTCAATTACTATCAACGCTGTTAAGTAAGCTTATGCAAATCTTATCCAACTAATTGTATAATCCAGAAACTTTGTGAGGGTTAATAAATCTTTCTTGAACTTTCACGCAAAAGCTATTCAATCGATTATAGATTATATTAATATATGGGTTCTAAAATGTATACTTTGTATTAGTTTGAAAAAATGCTACTCTCTGAGAACTATCTCGGCGTGCCCCTGTATAAACCGCTACGAGGTACAAGGAGATTAAATGTATGTCTGTATGCTTAATAAAAACAAAAACGCAGATAAAACAGGCGACGACTGCTATTAATATATAAATTAAAAAGGCTTTCTCATGTATAAAATTAGTAGTTCCAAAAATTATTGCGGACAAACAAACAAAAATTTTATTAATACTATACAGTGTAGAAATAATATTCCATAAATAGTCCGAACCGTTGTTCTCTGTACACGAAAATTTAATTAAGCCCTTTTATGATGCGTACAACTATGACCGGAATTTGTGTGAAAACATTTCCACAGCCGCGAATTACATTGAATATACATATAATAGTAAAACACTATAACACTTGACCAATGTATGGAAAATACTGTGATTAAAATTGAATGTAATGCAATACATACAATATATATATATATATATATTAGGAATATGTTTGTATATCCTTGTAAAACTCTTGGCCTGTAACAAGCGATCATAAATTTATTCCTGAACAGAATGTTTAAACAAACCCTGGTAGATTTTACCAAATTTGGCAAGTTAGGGGAAACGAGTGTGACAACATGAACATTCATCGATAAGGACCTCTTAAATCTGCACTTGGATCGACTGCACTTTGAGTGTTTCACACTACAATACATAACATAATGGAGTCGGTACCCCTACAGTGAATCCATGAAATTATTGGTATTTCGTCTCTTGTCGAGTGTTTGCGGTGATATAAAAATGTAAAATCTGTAGAAGGTTTACACTGCGGAGACACCACCTATATATCTTGCCTTAAAGCAGCAGTGTTTGCGCTGACGTGATCCGTTTCTATCCAACCTTCAGCAGTGATCGACTTCAGAACTACGCTCCTCAACGAGCTTTACCTCTATAACGATACTATCAGATGTAAGGCGTCCTTTTTACTTCCTTCTCAAAATCTAAAAATCTTCAAGCTGAACCAATTACTTTTAATTTGACTCTATATTTTTGAGCAATGATGGCTTGTGAGTTAACATGTTCAGACATCGTGTTGATCAATGTAGATTCAAATTCTTGAGAACGAGCTGCAGCTGGGACAAATATCGTGCTGAAACGAATGTTGTAGTTAGTGGTTTATCTAATGCCCATCTGATTGGATTTGGATACTACTCTGAAGTTAAAAATCTTTCACCAAGTACACTTCGAGCACACTCAGCGTGACGGTAGTGGAGAAGGTGATAACACCTGGATTAGTTCAAGCAAGTTTCAGAAGTATTTAAATTTGATATGTATCGAGCAACAAACGTTCTTATAGACTGGTCATACGAGGTTGGTGAGGTATCTATATCTGACTGGATAGTAACGGGCAGTGTCACTGTGTCACATCTTTCTTTCAATCTGATAGGTTAGATCACTTGACGTGGTAGCCGTTCTTGGTCCACGTTTAGCATCAATTGTTTTATGCTCTTTGTATTCAGTGTGTAAAGTCTTTGCATTATAATCCAATCTTGGTCTAAGTTCTAATTTTCAGTCCTATAAAGGGAAATCTGAACAATCATACAAGAAAGCGGAGTTAATGCGATTTGATAACATAGTAAATTCACCCAGATTGAAGGAAAATAAAAGTTCTAGTTAAGTGAAATTAATAGCCTATTTATTTTTGGCCTCAAATCATTATCTATGATCTGTGGTTTGGTACTACGCGGAATAGTAGTCCGGTGGAACTGTAGAGGCCTCCGGGTGGACAGTGTAGGTCAGTTGGAAAAAAAAGAACTACCTGGAATATGGTAGTTAACTCTGTATAGAAGGTAATCTTAACAGGTCTGATTATAATTATTTACGTCAAAAAGGATCAAAGAATAGAACGAGTATCGCACTGAACTCTCATATTAGCGATAAAGCCCCCGGGGCGTCGAGTCGGTTGATTGGTAACAGCGCGCAATACCCGGACCAGGAATTCTGTTTTATCAGCAAACAAAGCTCAAATTTCAAATATTGAAATTCGGAAATCAGATATTTCCCTGTAAAGCTGGTTTTAATTCGTCTCTATTCCTATTTAAATTTACAGACGATAGTTGAGATATGTACGTTGTTTACTATTATATTACAATGCTTTCTTTTTTTAGCGACTTCGTAATAACATTTTCCGGTGTCAGTTCCTCTTTAATTATTATATTGCTTAATGCCACTAGACCGTTATCTATACATATAATAAAAATGAAGTGTCTGTATGTAATATCAAAATAATGACTATTTACTGATTGGATATGAACGTATACACGATACTGATAACGAAAACACAATTTTTTACATTTTTGTCTGTTCGTCTGTCTGTTTGTTTCGGGTAATCTTCGAAATGGCTGGACCGATTTGAACAGAAATTTCACTAACGGATAGTTAAAATTACAGCAGGTCACATAGGCTACTTTATTTTAGACTAGCTATCAACCGTGGCCTCGTCTGTAGTACTATCTCCAATCTCTCTATTGAACCTATTTTCATGGGACTTTCAGTGACAGATAGCTAATCTTATAAGAAGTAATTTACAATTATAAAAAAAACACATGCGGAGCTGCGGGCAACAGCTAGTCTAAATGTGTAATCCAAGAGTCGTACAAGGTGTAAAATCTTGTTAGGTTCAGCGTAGTACATTTAGTATTCAGCGTAGTACATTTAGTATTGAAAAGATTTGAGTTAGTAACAAAATTCTGGGGGCATAGGATTACTAAGCATAACAATACTTGATAAGTGCTTAAATATTTGTAGTTATTAAATTTGTACGTTAGTTGAGATTAATGAAAATGTAACTTAAAATGAATATATATCGATCCGTGTAGACGAGGACATCAGGAATAGGATAGATGCAGTGTATATGAAATGACGAAAGGTGTCTAGGGTAACCTGCAAACCCCCTAAAACTCAAGGGAAAAGTATTTATACTATAATTATAAGACCTGTTATGCTAATAGTTCGAGTACTTCCCGCAACGGGGTGACACTCGACAAACTAAGTGGCGATCTCGCTTTTGACGTCATAGCCCCGCCGGAACCCACTCACTATCAGGATCGCTGTCGCCCGACAGTGTTAGACGTAGCTCTTTTAAAAAACGTCCAGCTTTCTGTGCGACTCATACAAGTCGTACACGAACTAGACTCAGATCACCGCCCCGTTATCTTGCAACTAGGTTCAGATTTCGATATCGACTATCAGTCCGTGCGCGCAGCTGACTACGCGAAACTCCGCAGTCACTTGAAAGACAATCCGTCCTCGGAGAGTCTAAATAGAATTCCGGACGTGTTGGTGTCTAAAGCCGACGCGGATCTGGCTATCGATTCCCTGGTCGACCACCTCCAGACCGCCGTCAGGGTGACCTCGAGAGAGGTACAAGCGGTGAACGATCGCCGCTTTATACTCCCTGACGACGTTAAGGCGTTGATCACGGAAAAGAACGCCGCGACCCGAGCCTACGACACTTACCCGACCGAAGACAATCGCGTTCGATTACGTTCATTACAAAAGTTAGTTAAAACTAGTATCGCAGAAATCCGAGCCGCCAGGTGGGACAAACTCCTGGAGGATATCCAGCCGTCCCACGTGGCGTTTTGGACGTTCACGCGTAAGTTCAAATCAGAGCAGAGTGCATCGATGCCCCCGTTAGACAGAGGTCATGGGTTGCCTCCCGCGTTCGAAAGTATAGACAAAGCGGAGTGTCTCGCCGCGAGTTTAGAGGAGCAATGTTCTCCAAACACTGCTAACACTGACCCTGTCCATATCGAATCGATAAAATCCGCGGTAGATAGCTTTCTCGCGTCTCCTCGCGCGGATACCCTAACCCCGGTTACTTTTGACGAAGTGACGGCCGCTATCAAGCGTCTGAAGCTTAGGAAGTCCCCAGGTCCCGATGGAATCAGGAACGAGGTACTGAAGCTCCTTCCTGACTTCATCATTGCTCTGCTGGTATGCATCTTCAATGCTGCCATGTCCCAGGGTCACTTTCCAGCCGTCTGGAAAAAGGCCATAGTGATAGGCATACACAAACCCGGCAAAAAAGCTACGCTTCCCGCTAGCTATCGCCCTATTAGTTTATTAGATACACTAGGCAAGCTATACGAGCGGCTCCTTTTGAACCGCCTACAGACCACGATAACAAGGTTGAATCTGCTGCCGCCTGAGCAGTTCGGTTTCCGTGCACAACACTCGTGCACGAACCAAGTACACCGCCTCACGGAGTACATATTCTCGAAATTTAATGAAGACCCCCAGCCCCAGGTCAGTCCGGCCAAGCCTAAACCGAAACGTACAATAGCGGTCTTCTTTGACGTCGCCAAGGCCTTCGACAAGGTCTGGCACGACGGGCTAGTCTATAAACTGTTTAAGTCTAGTATTCCGGATAGTTTAGTACACATCATCCGCGAATTTCTCACAGATAGGACCTTCCGCTATAGAGTGGAAGGTGAGTTATCCCAGCCCCACCCGATACGTTCAGGAGTGCCCCAGGGGTCCATCCTCGCGCCCTCCCTCTTCAACCTGTTCATCAGTGACCTACCTCGGTCCCCGGGGTTCGAGGTAGGTTGTTACGCTGACGATACAGTAATCTACGCTTCCGATTGGCGGCCGTCGCATTTAGCTATCCGTATGAATAGGGCCATCGAGGAACTCGGCGAATGGTTTCTTCGATGGCGTATAGAGGTTAATCCCGAGAAAAGCGCTGCGATCTTTTTCGATCCGGTTCAGCGTCCGCGTCCGAGCAATATAGAGTCCCTTAAATTGTATGACACCGAGATTCCTTGGGCCCTTACGGTCAAATATCTCGGTGTCACGTTAGATAGACGCCTCACGTTTAAGCAGCATGCAGTGAGAGTACGAAACAAAGCCGCTATGGTTTTGGGTCGTCTGCATCCGTTATTATGTGCTAAGAGCAAAATGTCCGTCAGACATAAGCTCACACTTTACAAAATGTGTATTCGTCCGATTTTGACGTATAGCTGTCCCGTTTTCGCGCATATGTCAAAAGCGAACTTCAAGATTTTACAAAAAATACAGAACCGTTTTCTACGAAAGGCGATCGGTGCCCCGTGGTACATCCGGAGAGTCGACCTCCATAGGGACCTGGAGATGCCGTCTATCTGGGAGTACGTAAAAACTCTCACGACTAGTTATTTCGACAGAGCCATGAATCATCCCAATCCGTTAGTGGTATCCGCCGCGACTTACGATACCGTGCCAGGCGCGCCGCGTTACAAAAGACGTCCGCGTTACATTTTCACCGACCCTCCCGAAGAAATTTCGCTAGGTAATCAAGACTACCCTTCCGTCCCTCGAAACACAGCGTGTGCGCGCCCACGCCCGCGTAATCACAGATCACGCCGCCGCGGTTTGGCTGTGAATTTTGCCCCAGCACACATTCTTAGGCCTCCCTCGGCAACTGCTCTAGCCGAGGTCCGATCCCCCGGAATGGAGCCCTCGAGCAGCTTGCATGCGCGAACAGAGTACCACTGATTCGATCAAACACTCGTCTACAACACAACACCGATCACCCCACACACGTGCACACACACTCACTCGTAGGTACACATAGTGGTGGGCTGTTTTTGTTTGTTTTTTTGCCCTTCGAACTGTAATAGTTTAGAACACAGATAGATAGATACAAAATACATGTACGGGATCGTAAAACATACATGCTTGGTAACCATGTATATTTCACGAACCCATACAGGTATGATACGGATAGGCTTAGCTTAGCTAGTTAGATTCGGGTTTTCGACGACAGCCCAAGCCGAGGCGTGCCGTGCGCCCTTGTGCTAGTCGTCCATATAAAATCGGGTGAGTGCCTTAAGCGCTCCCCTTAGTAGTCCGGTGGAACTGTAGAGCCTTGCCAGGCTAACAGTGTAGGTCAGTTCGAAAAAAAAAAAAAAAAAAAACCTGTTATGCTGTACGTATCTGAGTGCTGGGCTACGAAAGAGATGGATGAGGCAAGATTACATGCGACAGAAATGGGAATGTTAACATGGATGGGTGGTACAACTAGAATGGGTAGGATAAAGAATGAGTATGTCAGAGAATGTGTTCAAATAGCACTGGAGTGATAAATTAGTATGGTACGGGCATATCATGAGAAGACATGAGGGTCATGTAACTAGAAATTATTTAAAAATGTAGGTAAACAGTATAGGAGTACAGGAAAACCGAAAATAGTATGGATAGATTGTGTGAAAAGTAACATGTCTATAAAAGTGGTGAATACTGATATGCCATGTGACAGGGGAGAGTGAAAGAGGAGAGCATGTGCCGACCCTACTTAGGTCAGATAAGAGAAAGAAGATGAAGATGATTGATCCGTGAATAATATCCATATAAAATTTCAATAAACAAACATATCCCAGTGGGTCCTAACAAGTTACACGATGTTCGTATATATTCATCATTTAAATCAATTGAAATACTGTTTCTTTTACATGTAACGAACAACAATGAAAAAGTGATAATCCTGAAATTCGTTTATATTCAGTCCTATTGTACTTCTAATATATATAAATGTGACCACACGTTTTTTCTGTGTAATGGATATTGCACTGTAAAAAAATTTACATCAAAATATTAAAATTAGTGATTTAAATAGAAAAATGTTGCTAATGATAAAAATATTTAAGCGATGATGGCACAGTTGGTAGTGTGTTCGGACACAGCGTCGAAGGACGTAGGAGTCGGAGCTTTCGGTGAAGGAAAATATCGTGATGAAATCATAGCATGGTGGTAGGGCTTTTTCTAAGTCCGTCTGGCTAGCTACCACCCTCAAGTTGAAAATCTGTCGCCAAGCACCTGTTGGTGTGTTCCGGCAGCTGCACTTGAGAGACAATCTCCCTCTAGGTTAAGCGTGACTTACCATCTTAGACCACATCATCATTTAATATCAGATAACATTGTGGTCAAAACGTTTACCTATAAAGTATAAAAAAAAACATTTTTACAATAACCATATTTTAGAAGTGAAATATGGTCGACGAAAAAACTCTCATAATACTACTTAGAGAAATGTTTCTTTTCAAATAAAACAATCGAGCAGTTAAGATTCGGTAAATTAAGACGTTCCACCTAAAATACCATTAAACTTTTATATCATCATATGAAAGGGTTATTAAAAGCAAACTGGCGTAACCCACGTATGATAATTCTCAGTAACCAGTCGTTAGTGCTCACAAAGATGGTTATCTCGAATGCTTCACGGTTTATGACGCGATAATTTCTTTTACATTAGCCACGTGTTATGAATGGTATAAGTGTATAATTTACAATTTATTTTATAAAAACAAAAAACGATAAATACTTTATCGGTCTTCTTGACCATAAATTTGCCAGAAATTAAATGACGTTGACTTAGAAAACTGGCTCTTAATGCAGCCCTCGAAGCACACCTTCAAGTACTTGACGAGTGATATCCAACTTTAGGGTAGTAACCACGCACGTATTAGAATAAAACCCAACGACCATGTTATGCTTTCATCACGATGGCTTCTTTTACCGAAATTTTTGCCTTGATGTTAGAGTTCGAACCTACGTTAATCGACGCGGTATTCAAATACGTCAGTATTAAAACTTTGTCGAAAGGAGTAATATCAACGGAATTATGTAATATAACACGAGAAGAGACTAGTGTTTGAGATGCAGGCTAGTTCAGGCATTAGCATACCTTAATGACTATTATACTGTGTGTCGTAGAATAAACATCGTATTATCATAGTACATCTTATTAAATAAATAAAATAATTTTTATTAATCCATATGCTTTGCGTAGCATATTAAAGTGTATTTCTTATTTTCTCAATTTAGAATTAATTCTTATGATATTGTTTTCATCTTTTTGAAATGAAAACTACTTTAGCCGCGTCGAGCGATTTTGGATAGGAGAAAATTATGAGTTGGCATCACCGATGGCGTATTGCCTATTGCGTTTGCGCCAAACTAGCGGCACGTAATATAGCGGCCTGAATACATGTAATATTGTTATTTTAGATTAAGACTGTGCAGCCCATTATATCTTTGATTAATCAATAAACTGTACAAAAATGTATACATTTATTGCTCGGCCTACCAATAGATGTGAATACCAGACTAATTTTAATAATTGCTATTTATAAATTATGACATTTAAATAATTCAGACTATAATTGATTTCCAAATTCACAAAAGAACACAGTTATTCCATTGTTTTGAGTTTTCACTTCTGTCGGCAGTGCTTATGGCTGCCTCGATTTTTTTTATTTCTACATGTTTATCAATTTTATAGAGTTCTTTTATGTGACGAAGGTGGAAAGCTGATATGTTCTTTAGTCCATTTCAAGAAGAGTGTTCACTAGAACTGCTATCGATAATCTATGTCATCAATGTAAGTATCGATTTCAACGAACTCTTGTACATAATACCTTTATGTAATTCATAATTGTTAGAGCATAAATTTGTTAACAGTATTTTTAGAAATTGACAATAAATAGTAAGTTGAGCCAATGAAAATCGTATTAATGTCAACCAGTTCTGATAAAATTATATATGAGAGTAACATATAATTCAAAACTAAGTAGCCTATTAAATTATCACTAATATTTTTAGAATTTATGATATACAATTAATTATATTTTAATTACATTAAATAACTGGTCATAAATAATTACAGCGCAAATAATGCGTCCAAATCCGCAGAAATTTGCTAGTTATACTAAAAAATGACCATTAGTATTTTAGAGAAAGTATAAAAAAGTAGCGCAGTATAGTTAAGAAGTAATTAGTTTGCTTGTTGTGGACATGATATGAACTGGGATGAAAGCCATGTAGCAATATATTTAGAACGTCAAGTATGGACGTAGATGGTAACTATCGTGGGGGTTGTTAAAACTATAGTACTGAGGGTCGCAATTCGACATAATAAACAATTCGTAAATAATACAACTTATTAATGACTCTGTTAAGCAAAAATTAAAATAAGAAAATTTATCAACAGTTTTAGTTATGCCACTCTCCAGCACAAGCGTCGAAGCAACGAGCGATGAGATCACATATCTAAACCGCCTAACACATGTCATAACCATGATGCGATATTAATTATTGTTTTTCAATCTCTTATTATTGTACAATATAGAATACTCTGCGGTAATTCCCAGTGCGTTTTAATTATAATTTAGTATTTGTTTTTGTTTTACTTATTTTAGCAGCTAGTGTTTTATACAATAAAATTCGAATAGCTACTGTAAGAACCACAAAGTGAACTACGAATCCATAGAGAAAAGGACACAAAAAAACTAAAAATATATTACGTACGTAAAAGTCAATGTGTAGTCGCGAATAGACGGAGGCGACGGCATTAAACATAACGATGATATTGCATTAGTGGCTATTCAGATAAAACCAAAGACACTGCTAGTCGTCGATATGTCGACGGAATATTCTGGAGGATTCGATGGATATATATAAAAGTTATAATAAAACAGTATAGAGACACGAAATCTTGTATTTGGATGGAAATATTTTCTTGAGAGCATTCATTACAAATGATGACAGACAAGATGAAAATATTTATCTGTCTGTCGGTTCGTTTGTATGCGGTATCACACAACACTCGGCAGTAACTACGTCGATTTTGATAAAATCTTTGTATAACAATAATCTATCACTATACTATATCATACAGGATTTTCATAGGTATATTATATACAAATATATACAAAAATAAAGATCTGTGTATATATATATAATAATTTTAACATATTACAAATGAATAGTGAACGGAGTTCAAATTAATTTAAATTTTTCACGTGTTTTAAACAGAAATAAAAAAAAGTAGTATGTACTTGCGTACACGCGTTAGAAGTTATACTTCTTTGACGTAACAAGATAAAAATCTTTTAAAATTTTTTATCTTTCGCCTTATTCTACGTTTGTACACAAAACGACACTAACAATAGGAAAAAGGTATTTAATACATACATACTTTTTTGGAATAAAATGTTGACTATTATAGCTAACTTCAAGGTGTCGGTTTTTCGTGACGGTGTGCGCGTGCGCATCGTCAAAATTTACTCTCATAATTTTTCTCCTAACGTGCCAAAAGAAGTATGACTTCAAAAATTATGTACTTTTCTCGAAAATGTATTGTTTTTTCTTATCTAATTATGTTTAGTTAGGCGGTCTTAATAAAAAACTTATGTAAGACCTCCGGCAGCAAATCTCCCTTCATTCGTTTCTGTTAATATACCTACTATAATTTTTGTTCAAAGATAATTATTAACTTTTCTCAGTTGTCAGTTCAACGGAAATTTCTTAGAACGCTTCTATTATAACAAATTCTTTAAGAAAAACAAACTTATTGCTGTTAAAGAATATTTTATTTCGTTCTTTCTTGTGGGAATAAAGGCAGGTGTTACAGACGCCTTAGGCTAAAGTAACTTCTAAAAGTAAAGCTAAAAGTCTACCTACCATAGGAGTTGACCTCAATTTCTTATTCTAAGCAACATGGAATTTCAAGCTTAGTAACAGAGACCTAGTAAATATTAAACCGGATTTCGCTTTCAAAGTGGACTCAAGCCGGATGTACCCCATCTAAATTCTAAAGAAATAAATCTATGGGAGTAGAGGAAGATTGAAGTAGGTATGGATAGATGGTATGAAGAATGATATGTGTATTAGAGGAGTCATTGAGATGATAACTAACAGAGTAGAGTAATCTATACTAAATAAAATAATCTATAATAAATAAAACCTCCTATCCTCCGCAATGGAGCCCTAGAATACGTTGCTTGCGCGACTACAGTGAAAAAAAGTAGTCAAGTTCGTAAAACATACATGCATGGTACACGTGTATGTTTAACGAATTCATATATGTATGAAATAATAGTTTAGCTTAGTTTAGTTAGACTCGGAATATTCGGTGACAATCCAAGGTAAGCGCGCCGTGCGTCCTTGTGCTGGTTGCCTATATAAAATCGGGTGAGTGCCTTAAGTGCTCCCCTTAGTAGTACGGTGAAACCGTAGAGGCTTTGCCAGGTCAACAGTGTAGACAGTTCGAAAAGTAATAAATAAATCCCTTTCGTACATTTGTGTATGTATGCACATATGTGGGAATGATCTGTGTTATGTTGTTCAACTAGTGATTGAATATTTTCTGTGTCATTGTATCGCAATAGTGGATACTATTCATCTAAAAAAAAAACGATATTTTAGTTCCATAAGCTCCAACAGGGCTTGATCATCACGGTCATTCATGCTTTGTCGGATACAATCAATCTTATAAAAACGTTTGGGTGTGAAAAAATTGTATGCTGGATAGATCCTTTACAATTTAAGTGACGATCAAAAGACGTACCGCGTCATTTGGTGCAATACCACACAACCTAAATTTAATGAAGGGATGCCAAATTTGGTATGGGACTTAATGAAAGGTGACGAAATATGAATTTACAGCAACGTCCCCAAAATAGCAATAGCATAGCAATCGACTGTATGGGCCTTCCCAGGTGAACCGAATCCAACTAAATTGGCGGGTGCGTAGTTTGCTGCTAACCAAATTGTATACTACTTTATTTTTAATAAAACTGGAAACGTGGCTACTGTTTCTTTAGAGGGTCGTCCTACAGTAAATAGCGGTTGGTACAGGATCATTTTTTTGTCGGGAGATTGACGCACCCCGTAAAAGTAACCAGAAAAACCTTATCGTCTCGTTCGACGATATTGCCAGCTCTCTCATGGTCTAACAGGTAAATCAAAATTTTTGAAAGGGAAAATCCTAGATATTACTCATGGCAATGTAGACATAATTCAGTCCCGACCTGGCCGCTAGGGCTTCATCCTGATTTCACAAATCAAGAATTATTTACGTGGTCTACGATTTGCAAAACCCGAGGGGGGTGTGAAGAGTATAAAACAATAATTTTCAAGGTCACCACGGAGTAGGGTATGCCACATTTTTTTTTGTTAATTAATTTATTCCTATGAAGCTAAGGTAGAGAATATTTTGGGAATTGATAAATACAATCTTGACCAGTCATCATAAATATTTTCTTATTACTCGTTTCGGAAATTTTGTACTTTGATAAATGATTGTAAGTCATATTCTACTTCCTATCGATTTTACTTCGGGCAATAATGAAACAAGGAGTTTCGAGGTTACCTGTGTTAACTTCAACGTGTTATTTGTTTTTAATTTATAAACCGAGATTTCTCTCGACACTTCCATCCAGAGTTTTAAATAAAAACATTAAAGTAAAAGGCTTAAGGAAATAAACTGCATTTATAGAATACGTACACAAAACGAGTGTTTAACTGGATGCAATGGCGTATACTCTTGGAAATTGTCTTAAGAGAGCGAAGACGTTCCCTGCTAGACGACAAGTTACTATTAACTACTAGTGATGCGGCTATGAAATAAAATGTTACCGAGTTATCGAATTTACAAAGTATATATACTATATATAGTCACCCATATCAGTATATTTATACTTCTAAAGAAATATTACAAAGTTCAAAGGACATTTTGTTTCTATTATTTACTAGCGGCTCGCTCCGGCTTCGCACGGGTATAAAATGCCATTCACTGAAAAAATGATTAGAATCGATCCAGTAGTTTTGATTTATTCATTACTGCCCGTGGCCCGCACGCGTTAAATTTGGAGTAACCTCAAAAATAACAGTATTTCTCCATTATTTAATTTATGCTATTATACATATAAACCTTCCTCTTCAATCACTCTTTGTTTTTGCTGAGTCTAAAACATGGGACGACCAGTTTGTCACAGTTTCTAGTCTTTAAACAGATCTATTATCATTCTATGATTTCATTACGCTTATTTTCTTTCAATGAAAGTTTCGAGTTATTCCCGGATTTGAATCTACGACGATCGGTGAAGTCTCTATACCTCTCTCTATAGATAAGCGAGAGAGAGCGAGAGAGCGAGAGAGAGCGAGAGAGAGAGAGAGAGAGAGAGAGAGAGAGAGAGAGAGAGAGAGAGAGAGAGAGAGAGTGCGAGTAAAAAGATTTATGTTATACTTAAAATTTATATCGATAAGCATAAATGTGCATCACTAAACACGTCTCTCGAACTTAACGCATTACCGAAACTGCAGCTCAACGCCGGAACTTACCTCGTAACCTTGCGCATAGCAGTTCTCTCACCAATTCCAGTAATTACTGTACCTCATAACGCTATAAAAATATATTACGGGTCGTATCTGGGTTCACGTGTGAGTTCATACAAGATTTACTTTATAAAATATCGGTGTTATAAATATTAACTATTTTAAATAACGCTTATGGGTGTAATAAGGTAGTTTGCCTGATAAGTATGCACGTAACTCATGTACAAATGTTAATTTTATAAATTAACTGCAAATGAAGACCACGTGAGGCGAATGCAAGCAATCAGAATACGCACCGGCCGAATCTGAACAGATCGTGTTCCCCTTTGACAGTAAACGGTCGTGTGATTGGTGTTACATCAAAGGGATTCTACAAGTGCCGGCTTCAAATTGCTTTCAGTTTGCAGCGTATTGAAAATTTCCTTTTACCACGAACTTTGCTTTACCTGGGGATTGTACTGCATACGTATTGCCATACGCCGCATACATATTACGCGAATCTGTTTAGGTTATCCTTTTTACTCTAACTGCTAAACGGTAGTAAGCTATATGGTATCGTTATTCAACTTTATATAATTTAATTTGAAAGAAGTGAAATAGCGAGAGATTTTATTATATATGGTTGTACTGTGTACTTAAATGCATGGTATTATGTATATAAGAAACCTACTTAAGTTTAAGTTCTATCAAGAATTAGTTACAATATTCAAATTAAAAGTGTGAAGAACAAAACTATACAATGCGTAAAAACGTTGTGTACGTCTTCCCGATCATTAGGGACATTTCCTGAGCGCAAATATTTCCAAATTGTTTCCCGATATAGTGAATCGCGTGTATCGCTGATTAAAATGAATAAATCTAGGTGAATTTAGAAAGCTATGAATATAGAAATATGTGCCAAATGTTGACGAATCAGATACGCTTGAGTCGCTTCATAAAGTAGCTCCCTTTAACCTTACCTTTGCAGATTATCTCGAAATTAATGTTGAACTAAACTTTCGAGGGAAAGAGACAGAAAAGGCTATTTTAACATCATTTCACCATTATCTCTTTGTTTTCCGAGCCTTACTTTAAACGAGACGAATTCAATTAAGTACTCATTAGGCGTTTAGGACCGGTCGCTATGGCAACGAAGGATTAGCCTGCCCCTCGCAGAATAAATCCTCTTGGAGGAGGAAAATTTACCGGTTAATTTGTTTTCATTGCGTTTCTCTGTATCGACGATACATGATAAGGATATCAGGAAATCATGAGATCACTTGTATAGTAGAATGCAACGTGGAAGACCAAGATATAAATAAACGTTTTTGAGGTTTTCGTTTGAGCCTTTTTGTCATGTCAAATGCTTGCTTTTTTGTGTAACATATGTGTTGAAATCCTCAATAATCATTTTGTTAATAGCTGTTAACTAAACCAACGGACAAAAAACTAACCAAAGTTACTTTTTTTTACATTATAGGGAGCAAACGAACAGGTGGGTC
Source organism: Antheraea assamensis (assembly GCA_035772565.1). NCBI lineage: Eukaryota > Metazoa > Arthropoda > Insecta > Lepidoptera > Saturniidae > Antheraea > Antheraea assamensis. The sequence continues at coordinate 517,156 of JAQQSE010000229.1, read as the reverse complement.
ACCTGATGGTAAGTGATCACCGCCGTCCATAGACACTAGCGACACCAGGGGAGTTGCAAGTGCGTTGCCGGCCTTTTAAATATGTGAGCCTCCGGCACTCTCACTAACCGAACGAAACGTAACAGTGCAACCACTGTTACTTCACGTCGGTTTTCTGTGAGAGGGTGATACTACCCCGGGCGAGCCGACCCATTCATGCTGAAACCAGTAATAGCTTCAGCATAGCTCTACCACCTACAATTACTTACTCATAAAATAAATAAAATGGAACATTCAAGATTCGAATCACAATAATGTAGTTATTTGACCTATCTAGTAGTGTAAACCTGTCTTTTCTTCAGTTGGTTGATTGGTTCAAATATTTTTTATTGTTAAAAACAGTTTTTTATGCTATAAAACTAACTAAAACTTCACATTTACTAAAGAGTAGTAAATATTATTGTACGTACGTACATAAAACAATGACTTAGCTAGTGAAAGTTCAGTCTTAGAGTTAACGGCGAATCTTCTAGTTGAAGTTTTCAAGAGAAGAGGGAATAAATCTTTATTGACTGGGAATAAGCATCTCTGTGCATACGCTGAGAACAATTGTAACTATAATATATTTTTACAAGAATATATACGATAAAATGATAAATTATATCAAGTTTCTTGTCGGTTCTACTCGATAACTGGATTGTTCTCCAAACCGTTAATAGTTTTGAGATTCAGAAGCGCCTTCTCAGGACATTAATTGAATAAAGCATTTTTAATTGAGCAAACGTGTCTATTGCGAGTTCGTTCATTAGGACCCATCATGTCTATTTCAGGTCAAGTGATGCTCCGTGTAAGTATAAACAAGCGTCGTCGTGAAAAGCAAACCGTGATGGTGGGGATTTCTTTAAAGTCCACATTGAACTATCCACATCGGGTTTATTAAAATTTATCACAGTAGGTGCTTTTGAGAGCCAGTATTCCCTTTCTAGTTTTAATGTGTTACCATATTTGACTGCATCGTCATTTACTTGCCTGATAAAATTGCATCTAAAGGGAGGATTTGGGGACGCGCGACGCGCCGTGATAGGCGACCGAGACAGGTCGCTCTTTGTCTGCTTTATATGAAAATTATATAAAGAGCGATTGAATGTGCCTGAGACGACAAAAAAGAGGCGAAATTGATAAGGCTCGCTGATGAGGTAATATTTACAGTATTATTTTAAGGTTATCCAAATAATTACAAACAACTGGTAAGTTAATGGAGTTTAAATCCTTTTATGTTGAATTTTTACCAGTAAATCTATTAAAAGGGAACATAATATTTTTATTTTGAATTCTTAAATTCGCATTATCGTGGATTAAAGAAAAATTGATATCAGTACAATATTACCATAGGACACTAGGGCGATACCTAATTTAACTCTGATGATTACTGGGAAAACACCTGAGTGCTGCCAATTAAAGAACTGTTATGGTAATAGGGCTTTTGTATACCCACCAGGCTAGCTACCACCCTCAAGAATTAATCCTCTTTCAAGTTTAGCATGTGACCATCTTCGACAATATTTCTATTTTATATTAAATGAGATTGAGATTAAAGGGTTAAACCTTAAATATGACAGAGGGTGTAATTTATTTCTTTACTATAGCATTAAACATAATTGTATACAGTATACAAAAATAAATAACACACTCTGTCGTATTATTTCAAAGCACGTCCCCAAATCCCACTTTAAATATAGTTACTTTAATATTATATCTCCGTTACGAAAGAAAAGCAACGAACGTCGTTTAATACAGCTCAGGTGGTCTGCAAATAACAGGTGCGAAGATAGAAGAACACATTAACAGTCGACACTATAAAAGTGCACAGACTATAAAAATACTCGTAGAGGCACAAACGAAGATATAAACTGCGCGGCCGTATTTACATGCAAATGAGGCTGCCGGGCCGTTCAGCGGCGATGCACCGGTCAAGATAGACGCGGATTTTTTGTACAGATATTTTCGTTCAAAATACAGAAAAAGCCTTCAAGTATCCTAGCGAATTGACTTGAATTCTTTATTTGCAATAGCAGAGAACGGAAGTGAAAATTTCAATGAACAATAGTGAAAAATGTTTTTAATACCATGATGCTCGTAAATAAGTAGCGGTTTGCCTTATGATAAACAGTTACGTTAATCCAATGGAAGCTTACATGCGAGTACTGATCCTTTAAAAACGTGTTTGCTCCCCTTTTGAAAAACCCCATACTGTAGTCTCTTGGAAAACCTTAGCATGGAGCTTACCCCATAATCGGAGCGTTCACGAGAGGCGCCAATATGGGTAGCTGATGGTGCAATGTAGTTAATATATTAAGTAATTCATCAGAATACAACTCATTATATAAACGGTAGAACACACATAAGAAGGTGAAGTCTCTCCTTAGAAGTTCCCAATCAATTTGTGACATAGAATTCTATCATTCAAATAAATGTGCATTGCGAGAATTAAAAATCAAATGGAAAAACAGTAGCGTCGGACAAGTAGCCATTTCATGGCGTTACTCTTCTACGTATAATGTTTAACAACATGACAGGACGACAGGTAATATTAGTTTTGTATACATCGCGTGCAGAAAAATTAAATTGTTAGAAGGAAGAGAAAGAGATATAACGTATAAAGGGCACTGATGAGCTTCAACTTTTTAGTTTATCTCTACTGATAATGATAATGGGTGATATAAGAAATTAATATAAAATGGAGTCCGATGACAAACAATACTAACCTAATTCATTATCCATTCCATCCGTGGTTGAAGTACAATTATTGGTCTATTGACATATCATTTACTTTATTGTGTTTAAAATGTAAAAATGTATTAACGTATTTTATGAGACATTTTCTTATTTGAATAGCTAATACAATTTTATGCATATCAACAAAACTTTAAAATGCTGTATAAAAAACACATGTTATTACAAATTTTGCGCTAGACGCAGACAGTTCCGACGTACACGATGGTCTAATAGAACAAGGGAACCCTAAAACATGTGGTTCTTTTGCAACGGCTATTCAGTGCACGAATCCCGTATAGTATATTTGCTTTGTTTAAACTCTTTGATGCACTCTGCGTGGTTTATTGTTTTTAATTCTATTGAAAGTGTACAGAATGCGAGAAATAGCATTACCCTTTTATTTATTTTGTATTTCGTTTTTAACCTTTCTGTCTTTCAACCTTTGATGAATCCCCTTTGATTTAATAAGATTAACGTAGAACTAATTCTTGAAGTAATTTCTAGTTTATAGGTTCCATTGTACAATAAATTATTTTTTTAGACCACCAGCTAACATGATGGAATATCAGTTTTTGTCTCGTACTCTCATAAACCTTTATGCTTAAAGAAAGTTAAAGCCTTCATCTCTTCCTGCGTCCGTGGCCATTCCTCTTGTTTTTTACTTACCTCAATGTTTGCGCATGTTTCGTATTGTACTTGTCATTCATTTGTCTTTTTTTTATAATCCATATGTTCCACATATCTAAGATAACAATTTTATCTTTAAATGTAATGTCGGTGATTGGCTCTGGCTGTTGCACAACGTTTATTATGAGTATTGTAGAATAATAAACGGATAGTTGTCAAAGACGATTTATCACAATTGGATAGAGTATATTGTTAAATATATTAAAAATTCTGAAATTGCCAAGATTTTCTGTTTTCTACTAATAGTTTAGTTTTAAGCGTTTTCACCCTATAATTACGTTTGCCGTCTGTTAACATTGTTCTCGCAGTGAATACCATAATACTGTATAAAAGTACGATCAGCGTAAATAGATTGAATAGGGGAAACTCATTAAAGCCCAAAACTCAGCCGATCTGTTCAGGTAATGGATTATGTCGAATGACGGTAACTTCGCAACAATACGGGCCCTGGCGTACACCGAATGTCATTTTTCATCGTGTCATATAATCGATAAGACGATTTTTTCTTTTTATATCATAGACAGCGTATTTGTAGACGTGCGACGTGGTAAAATTTACCATAAAGTCTTCTTAATTTTAATACTTGTCCTTTATCATAAGAGAATAAGTATAAGGCATATATTATTTTTAGAGAGACATAAAGTTGGGTTCAGAGGCTTGAGTAGCAGTATTTTTATTATAATGATCTTTAATCAGAACTGAGGTGCTGCCGATTGAAATTAGTCAACTAGGTATAGTTATAATGCTTTTCCAGATTGATAATTATGGACTCCTTTAATGAGATAGACTCGTTAAAAAAGTTACAAAGTAGATAGCAGTTCTGTCCAGATTTCTAAAGGAACTTTAAATAACGTGACCAGGTATAAAATAATTACAGAATAATAAAATATGAGAAGTTATTTCTAGATTTAATGAATCGTCAATTTTTTTTTTAATTCAGCAAGACAAGCACCTAAAGAGTAGGTACACAGTATCTTTAATTATCAAACTTAGAGGAGAAATATAAAAAATCAGTTTTATCTTTAATTACGGCGTCCACTTCTATTTAGAAAGTTTTAATCTAAGTTCAGCGGACGATTACAACAGCTAGCCCTCGAAAATGTGTGGCCAGTGCAAATGGATTAAGCAATGATGGGCTCACTATACACCCTTACTACGGATTCTGATACATTAAAGAAACCGATTTAACCTATCGCCGCTATACCATCGTCATAATTTCGTATCACGAGAAAAAAGTTGTCGTAGCTTTCTGCGATTATTGAAAATGTTTTAGCTGATACATCACGATGGATGTCATGTGATATGGTTTTCATTAGCTGTTACAGAAGTATAATTATTTGCCTAATAAATAAACATTGATCTAGTTTTCTGATATAATTGTTTATTTCTAATTTGCAATCTGTATATTGACATAATTAAGGTTGCGGGGAGCCGTTGGTTACAGGCGGCACAGAGCCTTACGCTGTGGAGATCGTGTGGTGAGGCCTATGTCCAGCAGTGGACCTCTGTAGGCTGAGATGATAATGATGATGAATATATAACCTACTCCAAACGGACAATGTCAATGTCATTCATAAGTATGTAATTATTTGTTATAAAACAATGTTAATTTCTTCTGGTGAATTCAAGTAAAATAGTAACTCTGTTACTAGAACTTTCCGAAGAATTTATGTTTCCTCTCTAGAGTTTATGCACCGTATCACTTGAAAAACAGCACCAAAGATAAATAATATAGGATAAAGGAACATCAGTTTAAGTCTGTCAAACCATTATCATCGAATGCCTAAATCTAAGAAAAGAAAACAAGAGAAGAAGTTTGGGAATAATTTCTTATCCTGAAGTATATTCCTTTTTATACAATTCAGAATTTAATTCATTAATTTGTATAAATAGCGTAAGTGTAATAAATTTTAGTATTCTAAGAGGCAAATAGTAGTGGTGTAGAAAGAACCGCGTCCGGACTGAATCAATTTCTATGCAAATTCTATTGGGTTTTTAGTCCAACGTTCTGCGGGGTTTATGGTTTTATGGGTGACTGTGGACGGTGCGGAACCGTTGTCGTTTTTTAAATTTTTCGGTACGGAATGTGAGATTGTGTTGTCTCGCATTTCGGTTTGACAGTGCCTTGTATATAATGCTTAGTTGTTTTATTAAAGAAGGAAATCAATACTGTTCTCTTTAAATTTTATTATCCAATACTTCTTTATATTTTAATCTTACTTAGTAAGTCAATGTAGAGAATGACCAAACAAAAACCAAACAAGCTTACGTTCAGCATCTTGTAACGCATAACAATATATAGTTACATTCCCATACAGCGCAGAATAGAACAAATTAAACAAAAATGAATTAACTACTCCACGGCACAGTTACAACGTTTCCTGAATCAATATTTAAAAGACCACCAATATCTGTTTCTTTAATTCATATAATGAATGAATCACTAAAAGCAGAATGTAGTACCTACTAACAAAATCATTATTAAAAGCATGATTCGTGTGTTCGAATTTGTGGCCCTTAGCAAAAAGAATATATATAAGAATATGGCAAAGAATATATGCAATTTATTACTCATTCATATGCATTAATCTGTGAAAGCAGAAAAAGAAGCCAACCGTGACGTAGTCCGGGGATAGTCCGGTGAAACTGTAGAGGACCTGTCATATCAACAGTATAGGTCAGTTCAAAAATAAAAACAGCCAACCGTGACTGGTTTATCTGATAAAATAGGAAAATTATAATTATTAGGATATGTAAGGGCTCGGATTCAAAAAGCGACGAGAAATTTGCATCCACTAAACAGATAATAGATAAAGTAATTATTTAAATAGTTAATAAATCATCTGATTACTCTTTTTAAACTAGTACACATCAATACTAACGTTTGTCAAGTAATTACAGAGTTAATGTCCGACCGACCGCATCGTTGCAGTCTATTCGATCGCAAGCATCGACACCGCAACGAAATTAATTAACAAAGCCCCATCACACGACACCTACGGGCAAATTGTGACCAGTTAATGCACATCCGATATTACACCGCAAACTGTGGTTTCTACAGTCGAGCTTACCACCAGTTAGTTAGCAATAATACACATTTAACTCTTTCAAATATAATCTGGATAAGTATACAAACATAATAAAGATATCAAAAATAGTTACAAGCAGTTGTTCTAATTAGTGAAATGAAGTATCATTGTTGCTGCAGTTTAGTCAACAGTCGTTTTATTTTATTCATAACTAGCTGTTGCTAGCAGCTCCGCACGCGTTTTTTTTTATAATTGTAAATTACTTCTTATAAGATCAACTATCTGTTAGTGAAAGTTCCGTGAAAAATGGTTCAAACGTTTTGGAGATAGTACTGCAAACGAAGCCACGGGTAAAAGCTAGTCCAAAATAAAAAGCTTTAATTACTTTTTACAACGTTAGCTATCTGTCAGTGAAAGTCCCATGAAAATAGGTCTAATCGTTTTGGAGATAGTAGTACTACAGACGGAGCTACGGATGACAGCTAGTCTAAAATGAAGTAGCCTATGTCACCCGCTGTAATTTTAACTATCCGTCAGTGAAATATCTTTCAGATTTGGTCCAGCCGTTTCGGAGATTACCCGGAACAAACAGACAGACAAACGAAAATTTTAAAACTTGTATTTTTGTTATCAGTATCGTGTATACGTTCATATCCAATTAGTAAAAAGTCGTTATTTTGATATTACATACAGACACTTCATTTTTATTATATGTATATGCTTGTTCTCGGTATAATATTAATTATTACATAGAAATGCATAAATCATATTAACTACACATTGAATTGAATTAAATGTGCGTCCAAGGTAAATCTTTCGCAACAATAATACTAAAATAAAGGACAAGTTATGTTCTCATTTCTGTTGATATGTTAAGTTTTAGATATTCAATTTATTTTATAAAATTAAGAATTGTCGTGGTTAAAAATGTACCTACATACATACATACAGTATAATTTTTCTTTTACAATCACAAAATAGAGAATACACTAAACTTTACCCATAACTCTATCAATTAACGCTTAAATTTAAAATGACGAAGTTATTGAAGCTGATTAGATGTCAAGTTCACAAACAGATTTTTTCCCTGTATCGAAAAATTCAGAAATGCCCGTCGTATTCAAAGTCTATATCATGGGACTTAAATGTGTATGTTCCGACAGCATTATTTAAAAGTCATAAAACAGTGTAAGATTTGCCTATGAAAGCACTACTAAAATTATTCCTACCGTAAAACCGCTGTACTCGCGTTAATGTGTTGAATTCTCTAAAAGCATGACTGTAACCACACCCAGCTACAGGAGCTATTCAAACCTAGTACTCTGGAAGAATTACCATATTATTAATTACCCTCGGCACTATTCATACAAACAAATGATATCTATGTTAGCTTATAAATAAGCTTCTAACTACTATAAATAAAAATCATACTATTTAAAAAAAAACATAATCACTTAGTAAAAATTGAATTAAAATTAAAAGTTATGTTTGCACAGCTGCTCATACACTATCAAAATGATTCCGGGCGTGTAACATCTCTAAAAGTCTAGACACAAATTTCATAAAACCCACTTCATCCACTTTGCACTTCTGTATTAGTACATCGGGCTCTACTTGAGACAAGAAAGTTTTCCTCCGGTCGTATTGTTTCAAAGATAAAAAGCTCGAATAATAAAAATATACACCAAATTACAACAATACGAACACACAAAAGTGGCGGAGCAATAAAAAGTAAACGACCAAGTCGGAAATGTCTCCTCGGAAACCGGCGCTTGCATTCAGAGAGGCGAGCTCGACAAAATATGACGAGCGTTACGCCAACGACCGACTCCCTCCACTCTAACTTCTCCATGTATCGCGATTGTTGTGAAATTATTCGATTTTATCGATGTTGCCGAACGTTTATTTATTGGTCTGGCAACACTTATGAAATATAAAGTCACGGTGAATTCTTTGATTTTCGTGAAATTTGTTTTTTAAGTTGCTTGGGTTAGAAGAAATAATTTAACGTTACATAAATATTAAAAAAATCTACATACAAAAAAAACGTGTGTGTGTGTGTATAAAATAGATTCACCGGTCCCTAAAAATCTATAATGACTGTCACTCTTCAATCTCTTATTACAGAAAATATAACTTTTGTACCTGTTTAAGCTAATAAATATTAAGCAGATAGGTGAAAATATTGACATCCTTTTCTCTCGTATACACTTATCTGTTACTATCCTCTTTTCCATCGCTCTCTATTTTTAATAGTCTTGATTCTAAATTGTTTATAGTCGATTGTAGTGATATCAAGAAAATTTTAGAATTGCCTAAATAATAAGGCAAAATTCTTCGAGCGCATTCCCTTGTCCTCTGTCTCGTAGTGTTCTTATTGTAATGGTGTAATATTCTTAGTGAACTGTACTGTTTTTCATCTAACAATCCAACTATAATATGGTATAATAAATCGCTCGAATAGTACCGGCCCTGTTAAAACGCTGTTTTCATGCTGCTTTAAAAACATAATTTGTTTTTATTACTTGTCTCGTGTCGCAATAATGTGACACCTAAATGTAAGTTACTGCAGATGCGTTGAATTTTGTAACGCTACTACTACCGGGCTTCTAGAATTTAAATGTGCTGGCGTCGCGTCGTGACACTAACTTTTAACGTTTTTTTTGTTTTTATTTTAATACTGGTAACATTTAAAAGTTAAAGCATTGCAATTTTTACAGTGATGGCTCACTTTAATTCACATGTGTGGATTACATGTAAGAGATGACTTCTATATAAAACATTCTAGCTGATACCCGCCCGATTTGCTGTGCATTCCAAAAATGACAAAGGGGCAAAGGAATCCACAAAAAAAAACACATTATAATATATTTACTATTGCGCAATAACTTTGAAGAAAAATAAAATTATATTATTGCTTATAAATCGAATAAATTATTTATGCTGGAAGATGCATAAATCTCTTATTCACTAAGAAAAATAATGACTTAGTATCAGCAGTCGTTGAAATATTATATTTTGTCCGGAAATTACTGTTAAGCTTTTTAACAGTCGTAAGATATTATAAAACTACCTACATTTTTATAAGTAAATTTTAACATTCTATATAATGTTATGTAACATGTGAGTGAGTGTTCATTTGTTTATTACGCTTTTAAGCCTCAACTACTCCAGAGATTATCAAGAAATTTGCATTCGCATTAGTCAGGGTACAGAAAAACATATGGGGTCATTTTTATTTAGGAAAAATAGGTACTCTCTCCAGGGAATAGGTTAAGTCAACATTAACATGGGCAAATGATAGTACACGAATAACTTTTAAAATTGAATATTTTCTACGTTGTACAAAAGTCTTATAATAAAAAATATAGATACCGACTTCGCACCAAATGGACAAGAATGATATAGGCAGCATATGTCATAAAACAAGTCATTTACGAACATGATAGTTAGTGTTGCCCAAAATCGGTATTGGTCTTCTTCTTGCACATTTGCAAGACCGACACCAAGATCAAGACTGACCCTTGCGAGATTCGAGGAAGAAAATACCTGAGCCTGAGAGACTCTTGCGGTCTTGCAGTTAAGTTAGACAATATAATTGTAATAATTATAATTCCTGCTCAAGATATATTTAATTAATTGATTAGACTTTACTATGTTTATGTAAATATAAACACAAGATATACCTATCTGTTGCATTGTTCGAAGGTCTAACCTAACGTGTTTAGCAATAGACTAATAGGTAATTGCAAGATTTGCAAGACTCTTCCTGCAAGATCAAGGCCAAGATCAAGAATGATAGCGCAATACCAAGACCAAGTGTATTGACGCGAGACCAATAACAAAACTAAGTCATTTCTCGTCTTGGTCTTGCATTTGAACAATACGAATGATAAAGTGATAGGCTCTGATAAATATAGAAGGAAGCTTGACGGCAGTATCCATGTACATACATATGTTAGACTAGCTGTTGCCCGCAACTCCGCGTGCGTTTTTTTTACTTATAAGATCAGCTATCTGTTAGTGAAAGTTCCGTCAAAAATGGTTCAAGCGTTTTGAAGATAGTACTGCAGACGAAGCCATGGGTAAAAGCTAGTCGAAAATAAAAAAGCTTTAATTACTTTTTATAATGTTAGCTATCTGTCAGTGAAAGTCCTATGAAAATAGGTCCAATCGTTTTGGAGATAGTACTACAAACGAAGCCACGGATGACAGCTAGTCTAAAATAAAGTAGTCTATGTCACCCGCAGTAATTTTAACTATCCGTCAGTGAAGTTTCTGTCAAAATCAGTCCAGCCGTTTCGGAGATTACCTGGAACAAACAGACAGACAGACAAAAATTTTAAAAATTGTGTTTTTGTTATCAGTATCGTATATACGTTCATATCCAATCAGTAAAAAGCCGTTATTTTGATATTATAAACAGACACTTCAATTTTAATTATTGTATAGATATAGATGGTTTCAGCCACTTCTTAAATATGAGTTTAATAAGCCCTCGAACGACAAACTTCTTAAAAACTGCTACCATCAAAACATTTGTGTGTAATAGGAAAACCTTTAAGTGCTCTACTATCCACTTCGACGTCTTTTATTCAACGCAGAAATAAATTACATTAATATTTTGTGATTCGTATAGATTGTACTAAATTTTAACCAGCACACCATAAATAATTTATGATATAGCCGACTTAAAATCTGGTAGGCGCCTTATCAATTTCTCAGCAAACTTTAATACTTTCACCAACGTTATGCTAATAGCCAGATAGCTGAAACTTTAGCCGGTACGGGTGTGCATTCAGGGAATCTTGTAACGGTCAAAAAGTCCACACACATTTAATAGAATAAATCTAGATATTCCTTGTGAAGTTGTTTGTACTTTACTTGTTGACACGTGGGACCTCGTCTGCGATGTTTATTGTTGGTTGACACAGAATATTTTTTTTTTTTTTACTTATACTTAGGAGCTTTTATTCGTACAGAGACAAAAAAATTGAAAGAAAAAATAATATAGTTAATTTCTAAAATGCCTTTGTAAACAATGTAAAAAATAGTAAAAATAAACATAGGGAACGAGCTGTGTGACGTAATGCGGCTGGTCCCGGACTGTAAATGGGAAATTGAACGCGTGTACACAGATTTTTTAATAGGTGAAATGTAAAATTAAAAGACGGATTTAGACCATGTATTAACTTTTGTGTTTTATTTAAAAAAAATGTAGTTATAATTCGAAAATAACATTATTTCTACTCACAAACATGATTCGTGGCACTGTGGCTGCAACATGGTCGAAAGTTCAAGCATTTTATTCCCGCCTTCCACTCTTTTTATATGATGACTTTGATTTCCAGATATGTTTTTTTTTCGAACTAACTACACTCTTGACCTGGCCAGGCCTTTACAGTTTCATGGGATTACTAAGGGGAGAGCTTGACCTGTCGCCTAACATCCCGAATCTAACTAAGCTAATCCAAGCTATGCAATTTACCTGTATAACTCACTGACGCCTATATGTATTTGAACGAATCATGAGTGTTAACAAAAACTAAACTATTCAGTTCCAATAATGGAAACAGAAAGAAAACCCTTCGACTGGGTGTACCTACTGTATGTACGTATGTGGGGTGGTCTGTGCGTGTGAAGCTAGTGGGGGTCATACGCGCAAATAACATACTTGAGGGCTCCACTCCTAAGGACGAACCTAGGCTCGAGATGCTACCAGAGGGAACGTGACGTGTGTGCGTGATCGTATCATTAACCCCCGCTCGCAGCGGCGTGAACAGAGAGTGTCCCGGGCATGGGCGCAAACACGCATCTTTTAAGAGGAGATTGAAATGAAAAGCAAAAACGGTGACAGCGTCGGGATCTAGCTATGGATTTCCAGATCTGTATCTGAGTGTGTAATATATGCAGGTATATCAGCTGTCTAATTACCGTAATACAAGTAACACTTAAGTTTCAGGTGGGAAAAAAATGTGTTAAAACAACTCTAGGCCCCTTCTTAAAATTTCAAATCCGTACGAAACTTAACCCCCCGGTTTAAGTAAAACAAAGTGCCTTTGACTTCAACTAAGGAGTTAAGAAGGTGGATGGTGGAGAGAAAAAAATATACAGCAATATATTTGCTAATGGAGGACCGGTACCTATCTTTAACTGAAAAGTTTAATTTGCATTTAGATGGTCTTCGATTGCAGTTAAAATTTCTGAATCATCAAGATTCGTTTAAATGGTTTTTTTTTTTTCGTTCGAGCAATTTAGTTTTAATTGCTTGTGTTAACAAACATAGAGGTACGTGTCACTTGAAATTTAATGTACCTAAAGCTGCGTTCTGAATGTGAGCACTTGAGCGTCGAATATTCTGACTAGATATGACCGAACGAGGTGAACGGTGTCACTCGAGATTCATTATTAGAACTTTGAATAACTATCAGCACAGTCAAGTAAGCTTAAAGACTGTCATTTTAAGGACGTCTGTGAGAAGTGAGTAATAGTACCACGCTGACATAAGCATTCACATTTCGGCCTATTTTGGTAATGTGTGTTTTACGTTGGACGGCGGCCAATCCACCTTAAGCACCGTGATATCTCGTTCGTACAATATGTGTCATAGTTAAATTTTAGTAGATGTAAAAGTTTACACCCTCAATTATATTTTTTAAGCTATGATGCCTCAGTGGTTACCGTATTCGGAGACCGTGTCGATCGTCGTAGATTCGAATCATTGCGAATGTGCCGTAGCTTTCGGTGAAAGAAAATTCGTGGTGAAACTATAGCGTAGTTGGCTTTTTCTAAACTCAGACGTCTGGCTATCTATCACACTCGAGTGGAAAATCTGTCGCCAAGCACCCATGGATATGTTCGAGCTACTACTATTATGAGCAAGAGTCTTTAGGTTTAGCGGGTTTATCATCTTGGGCCACATCGACATTTAGCGTTCGGTTACATTGTGATTAAATATTTTTTTTTGTTTTTTATATTATAGGGGGCAAACGAACAGGTGGGTCACCTGATGGTAAGTGATCACCGCCGTCCATAGACACTGGCAACACCAGGGGAGTCGCAAGTGCGTTGCCGGCCTTTTAAATATGTAGGCCTCCGGCGCTCTCACTGACCGAACGAAACGCAACAGTGCAAGCACTGTTACTTCACGTCGGTTTTCTGTGAGAGGGTGGTACTACCCCGGGCGAGCCGACCCATTCATGCTGAAACCAGTAATAGCTTCAGCGTAGCTCTACCACCTAATACAAAACCCGAACCTAATCTAACCAAAACAACATAATCATTTACATTTATAAGAGACCGAGACATGCAACCTAATTACAAAACAAAGCACCAAAAATTAATGCGAAAATTAGTTTTACTGTCAGTAAATCATGTTTATGCACTTTATAAAGCCTTTTCTTAGTCTTCTTATGTTAAGGATCGCTGTCGCAATTAAATTAGTCGCTCGTAAAAACAAGTAACAATATTCGCCACCTTTGTTCGGAATCAATTGCATGACACAGAACAAACAGTAATACAGATGGTCTATTTCATAGTTGCTTAATATATCATGTACAACTGCTATATCATGTTATGCGTATATGGGAAAAAGAGTGACGCAGTATCCCCAGTATCATGACGTCATAACGGATGAGAATCGTTTGAGAGTTTTTTTTTAATACTCAAATGACTAACCTAACGTTTACATTTGATCTCAGCTTATTTCTACTTCTGGTTAAATTTTACATAGTTATTTATGTTAAAAAATATTTAAGTACCTGCCGTATCATTTCTTAGCTGTTTGCTATTGGTCAATCTACGCGCTCGGATATGACGTAATCGGATTAAACCAAAGCGGAAGCGGATTGATTAGGGAGCTAAGCTAAAAACATTACGAACAAATAGAAACTTAGGAAGATCAAACTGATTTGGTGTCTAATTTACTAATGTAAAAGTCATCGAATAGTAATAAAATTATGTGTAACGAACAATAATTTATGTTTGTACAAAGTACATCGTCTGGATAAGATGAGCAATGTGCATGCGCATCCATTTCCTCCACATAATTAAAAACTAATTCACTCATGTTTATCGCAAAGCGGTGCGCGTTAACAAAAGGCAATTAATAATCCTCGATTGTAACAATGCAAGTAAATGCATTTTACCTTGTTATAAGAACTTGAACAAAGGACGACAAGACAGGATGATGGTTCGGACATGAACTTCGATAATCGTCGCGTCGCGCTCTGATAATTGTAATATTACGCCAAATTGTAAATTGCATCACGCTGTTTACCGATAAAATATTTAAAATAAAAAATTAAACATCGTATATGAACGCTCACTTTAACATTACGTATTTTAAGAGGGTAGAATTGACGAAAAACTATACACACGAGTAGCTATATCAAGGCAGTCATTTCGCGGCGAGCTGTCGTATTGTACGGACGTCTCGTATGTCTTCTATTGTCTTATACTTCAGCGAGATTTTTTTCATAATTTTACAGGTTCGCCATGACGTTTCTAATATTAGATATTATAAAACAAAAGTAGCTTTTTACATCTATCTGTATATTCCCTTAGTTCTTCGAAATCATGCAAGAGATTTTAACACCGTTTTTACAGATTTTTTCGGGAAGGCATACATTCATATTATATAAAGTAGAGAAAAGTCGATATATTATAATCAAGTGAATTTATTTTTATATTTTTTATTATGCCATACATCTAAATAATATACTAGGGAATTTTATTTCTTACAAAATGCCTACTAATAAGTTAGTGGTGGTATATATGTGTATTAAAATCATTGCGGAGATGATTATTAACTCTAATTTAGGGGCCGTGCGAATAATACTCGAACTATTAGAATAATTCAAACAAATCGAATAATTTGAACTATTACACTATTCTAACTGTTCGAGTTGTTTGAACTGATCGAATTCGAACAATTCGGTAATTCGAATATTCGCACAGCACTACTTAAAATGTAAAAAAAAGGGATTATAATATGTTAACTTCTACGTTAAAAGCTATTGTTTATAGTATCACTACTACTACATAGGATGCATTATTACAAATATTTTAAAACTAATCACTTATGATTTTGATGTTATATCTTCTTATGGTGCGTTAGGCTAAAATGATGAGAGTAAATTTTTACGAACCGACACGAAAAACCGACACCCTGAAGTTAGCTATTCGCAACAGATGTGTCGCTATTATTCAAAAGATATTATTACTAATAAAATAAAAGTAAGGACGTCTACGTATTCTGTGAGAAGTGATAATTGTGTATTCACGATATATTTTTTTTTTGGTATTGTTTATGTGGTTTTTTTCTACAAGCGTAGTATAAGGCGAAAAATAAAATTTTTGAAAAGATTTTTACCTTGTTACGCCAAAGAAGTATAACTTCTAAAGCGTGTACATAAGTACACACCCACTTTTTTATGCTGTTTATATTAGTATGGTGGATTTGAAATACTCGCCACGCTCGGCAAGCGGGTTGGCGAGCGCAGTAGGTTGATAAGAGAGCGCTGCTGCCCGACACTCTTAGCGGAGAATAGATGGAGTAGTAGATGAGGTAAGGTTATAAGGGTTGTTGAGGAGAATGGGTTGTGGTGGATAGGAATTGTTCGAAGGGGGAATACTACTACCTCGGAGGGGTACTGCAGGAGGCTGTAGTAGCCAGGGAAGCCGGGGGCAGCGTTCCTGTGTATCCTGAACTGAGTCTGAGGCGACTGAGAAGAATACCCCTGGACTTACGCTGTGGAGATTGTGTGGTGAGGCCTATGTCCAGCAGTGGACCTCTATAGGCATGATGATGATATGTTTATTATGTCTGTTACAATTACATTAAAAGGAATAAATTAAAATATCAATTAAATTTCGTAAGTTAATGGAATTTGGCACTTTAATGTGCATTTTTATTCATGTATTTGTGTCACTTGTTTGCCGCCATATTAAATATCGCGTGTCTACGTGGCCATGGAATTTAACTCGTGAAGATATGCCTAGTATGATTTACTAGGGTTTTAAGTGTAGTTTGAAATAAAATCATAAATTACGTTCGTATTTTACCCACAGAATGAACACTAGTTTATAAAAATACTGGCTTTAGCCCACGGCTTTGCTAGTGGTTATGTAAATGTAACCTACTCCTCGGTACCAGTATTTTTTCTGCATGAAAAGGACGTGGCCTTTTCTGTACCCCTGATAATGTGTAAGCAAAAGTTCATGATGGTCGGTTGAGTAATCAGGTGTGAAAGCGTAATAAATAAACAAGGAAGGAAGATATGAATAAATAAAAAACCTTTGGCCACTTTTTATACGGAGTAGAAATTTCCGTTCGACGCGATTTCACCGCTTTTCCTCTATTGTTTTGTTATAAACGCACTGTCCTTAATTACCGTGTTAATTATATTCATTCACATTCGAACCATAAGAGTATATAATAGTACAAGTTTGTATTGAGTTATGCCCTTTTGCAACTCTAATGGGAGGATTATAAAATGCATTTCAATGAATGTATGAAGTACGCCACCCGCGACGCATACACGAGTACGAGGCCGCTAAAATGTTTCTGTAGGTATGTTTTTTATACTTTACTAGCTGTTGTCCACAGCTCCGCATGCGTTTTTTTTATAATTGTATTAAAGGAATTTAACATTTTAACATTGTAGCAATTCAAATGAAGTCACGGATAATAGCTAATCTAAAATAAAAAAAGCTTAAATTACTTCTTATAAGATCAGCTATCTGTTTGTGAAAGTCCTGTGAAAATAGGTCCAATCGTTTTAAAAAAAATAAAGTAACCTGTGTCACCCGCTGTAATTTTAACTATCCGTCAGTGAAATTTCTATCAAAATCGGTCCAGCCGTTTCGGAGATTACCTGGAACAAACAGACAGACAGACAGACGAAAATTTTAAAAATTGTGTTTTTGTTATCAGTATCGTGTATACGTTCATATCCAATCAGTACAAAGTCGTTATTTTAATATTACATACAGACACTTCATTTTTATTATATAGACTTGAAAGTCTGTATGTTTGTTACTCTTTCACTTAGCGGTGATATAGCTTACTAGATATTATTCACGTTGTTATATTGGATTTATTCCTCGAGGCCAGTAACTTTCTTCTGAAAGAAATATATTCTATACCTCTTCTAAATGAGGATATGCTCTAAGATGGTAAGCACGCTAAACCTAGGTTATCTAGATAAGGACTAACTTTTAAATGTAGCTGCCGGACCACAGTAGTGCAGAGTGGTAGCTAACGAGACAAGTTATGCTATGGTTACATCATCATCGAAGGATCCAGCTCATTGGCAAGGATTCGAGCCTATATCGATCCGTTGGTCCCCTTGGGTATCCTAACATATTAACCACGGAGCAATCAACGCTTCCACAATGAAAAATAACACATAATACATTTTTGGGAAGAACACAAACTTTTCGTTGTTAAAAAGCTCCTTCTTAATTTATTGTAGATAGAGGAAAGATAAACAGACAAAAGAATCGCGGTAGTAAAATGGAAGCGTTTAGCGCCGCACCAGTGCTAATTGTGTTTAGAGCTAATCTTACGCACATCTCTCCTTGATTAATTTTACTTCAGGCAACCATTCGGTTAATATATATGCGAAAAAAAGTAATAAAATTCTATAAATACGTCAAACTAACTTTTGCACGAGTCCTTTGCTCGCGTTAATGTATATTGTCAACATAAAATAAAACCTTATTAAAGCTTGCCGTGGGAAAAAAATTACAGAGGGTGAGGAGACAACCTCATCAAAAACCACTGGACTACCAGAGAGGTACAAGAGTGGAAGGAGGTGAAGGCCTTGGCCTTCTATTGCAGTGGTTTGGAGGATGGGGAGGCAGTTTTAGACCGGGTTGTCTCGGTCAGCAGGCGGCCTGGCGTTCGTGATGGGCCTTGTCATCGGAGTGTCACGGTGTATGTTTACGCGATCCCGTAGCTCCCTTGAGCGCGGATGACGGCCCCCTGTGGAGTTTTAGTCATTAAGAGTTCTCACACAATCCACTTCTCCCCGGAGGAAGTGGGTGTCCAGTGCAGAATCTTCCCGCATTGATTCAAGCGCAGACGAATGATGATCGCTAATATAATATAAGGAATTATTATAGTTAATACATACACGTGGGATTATAAACAATTTTCTCAGAAGCAAAGAGTCTCAGATTTGAAAACCACATCGCCGACCATAAATCAACGCACGCTATCTAATGACGTCATTACCATAAACTTAAATGGTGCCTTGAAGGTAAAACCTCTCAATGAAAAATCTAACTACACGATTTATAACCGGTATAATAAGTATAGTGTACATAAGTCTTGCAAATCTCGTTTACTGTATAAATGTAACCGGTTCAATATATCCGCATATATTAGGGTTCCGTAATGGTCCTAATAAGGAACACAGTTGTCTATAGCACTGGTAGACTTTTTATGGTAGTCAGAAAATATGTATACAATTTCCATGATTATTATTGTATCACCATTTTTGGGCTGGAATTTATTTGTATATAGATAGGTCTACGAGTATTTATTTATATAACGCTGATACTAACTAAGAGCGGAATTCAGGTCAGAATTTTTGTTTTAAATTATTTTTCGAATATAAAACATTCTCGGTAATAATGGACGCTTCTCATGTGGGCAGCATACCATATGATTGAGCCGCGTTGTATGATACCCAGCTGACATAAGCATTCACAGTTCGGCTCTTTTCGGTACTGCACGGTTTCCGTCGAGCAATTAAAAATACCCAAAGTCACGTAGTCTTAACGTAATGATAGTCGAACGAAAATCGTACGGAAAATTGAATAATTTGTGTTAAAAATTCTCCTGATAAAAAGGTAACTAAGTGAGACAAAAGACAGTAGAAGGATATCTTCAAAAAAATATTGACAGAATTGACAGAGTAACGTTTAGTTGCCCATTTGAAATTTAATTTAATTACACTGTCGTACTATAAATGGAAGATTTCATCTCAATTTCTTTGTTATTATACCCGTGCGAGGCCGGGGCGGGTGGCTAGTTGTAAATATTTTTTTCTTACATAATTTTATTCTCAAATAAAAGACAAAAGGTTAGTAAATTTGATATAGGTATGATGTAGATAAAAATGGATTTTTTTTTAAATCAACCAGGATACGAATGGCTCGTGCGTTCCTAACATCGCTACCGGTGCGGGTCGCCTCTGAGTGGCTCGTTGCATGTCAAATTAGTGTCAGCTGTCGGAGAGCGGTCGTGCCGGGGCTGCTGTGCAATACTTCCAGATATTATATATCGGTGGCGTGCTCTGGAATGACGAGTGAGATTTTATGAAGTTATTTTAATCTCACTATTACAGAGCGAAGAGGTTAATTATTATTACGACCTGTTTCCAAAATGCACTAGATTCGAACACTTGCAAAATATCTGGAACATTCTAGAATTTATTAAGACATCACAAATGAATTCGTAGTAATAAATAGGAAAGCACAGTGATTCATCCAAACACGGGAAAAAATGTCTACATGAAAAAAGTTCCGAAAATAATGGTCTTCGAAATTTCATGCTTATTTTAAAATGTTACTTGTATTATAAACAAAATTGTGACAGCCTTCTAGAGATTTCTATACAAAAAAAAAAACGAAAAAAAACCGAGGATAATTTTGTTCTGGACATCGACGTGAATACGAAGAGAAACAAAACTACGAAATCAACAAGCAGACTACGACTACATTGTAAGTCGTAAGTATGACTATAGTGTAACTGTTAGAATATATTAGGTAGACGGTATGTCTCTGAAGGAACGAATTCATTTCGTTTGCCTCAAAACGATGTTCTGTTTACCAACGGCTGTAAAATTATGTATAATGGTATATGGTTCTGTTTTTATGTTACATGCTAGCACGGACCTGAGATTTTGTCATATTATAGACGGTATCCTATCATATTAAGAAATAATATTGTGAGGTGTTAGGAGGTTAAAAATTATAAATCATGTTTTTTTATGGTGATAATTACAAAGGAGAATGTATAAAAAAGATTGTAGCCAAACAAATGCTACCTAACGGATCCAGAAGGTAAGAACAATACAGGTAGCCCATAACTGCAAAAAAAAAATATAGCAAAATCGATCAGCCTGTTTAAGGACAAATCTAGTATGAACACACGCGCGCCCGAATTGTATATAAAAATATACAGTTACTTTAATAATAAACAAATTAATATAATATACATAATTTCTTACTCAAATGTACATATTCAAAATAGAAATGGTATTTTTGGATTTAAAGATATGTTTAGAAGTAAAAATTTTAGAATGTGTAGGTATCAAATGTGAAAAAGCTATCTGCAGGTATTTCGCATTCTCCGATTCAAGTACTTGTGATTTACACCTGGTATGTTAAGAAATAAATCGTACAAGGACAGTAAAAATTTAATTTATTCGACTCCCTGTAGCTTTTAAATGTAAACAAGGAGCTATATTAGATATAAATCTTGTGATAACAGAACATATGCAGAGTTCGATTTTGGTGGAATGTGCAATATGTATTTCCATTGTACTGCAATAGTCCTCGCGCTGTTCTGATCTTATCCAAAGGGTTAGTTGGCAATAAGTAGCAACACACGAAACGTTCCGACTATGGAGTGTTGAAGTACGGAGAAATATCTCGTATAGAAGTTCACCAGAAAAATGCTTACCTAAAATATATCCAACAAAGATACCATAAATCACCAGTATGGCACTACTGTAGCTAGAGAGTATTTACCTGAAATTAACATTACTTGTAAAAGGTGTTCGTAAAAATAATTATTAATAAAACATATTGACCGTCTTTTTTTAACCGACTTCAGTTCTCCGACTCCGAGTCTTAATTCGGTTGTATTTTTTTATGTTTGTTACCTCAGAAGATCGTGATTTAAAAACGGATACGAAAAAAAAAGTAAATGGAATATTTGCAAGGAAGTTCCATTTTAATTTAATCAGCGTAGGATCTTGGATTTATTTTATGCTTTATAGGTTAACGTTTGTCCAGAATCTCATCTGATACTAAATGATAATGTGGTCTAAAATTGTAAACACGCTAAACCTAGAGGGGACTGGCTTTCAAGTACAGCTGCCGAAACACACCAACTGGTGCTTGGCGACAGATTTTTAATTTGAGGGTGGTAGATAGCCAGACAAACTTAGAAAAAGCCCTACCGCCATGCTATGATTTCATCACAATGTTTACTTTCACTCAAAAGCTGCGACTCAGTTGCAAAGATTCGAACCTACATCCTTCGATGCTGTGTCCGAACACGCTATCAATGAAGCCATCGTCGCTTCACTCACTTTCAAAGATACACCAGAAAACTCCCCAATATAAAATAGGAAATGAGTAGACTTAGATAATGAACATTTAGATAATGGTAGGCTATGACAATCCGTCGACGGACACGGCGGCGACGGGTCGGAGACGACTTCAGGCCGCCGTAAAAGGGCCTGCGGGCGATGGACGCGGGCACGTCTATCATCTCGCAATTATAGACCCAGTGTGGTGGAGGAGCGTCGTGCCGCGCGACTCCCACAGTCCGTCGGGCGGGGTTCAATCTCCCTCCCCTGAGGGGTCTACTACTCTGACCCCTCAGACCGCAGAAGGGGCCCCTGACGAGGGGCCGACACCTGCCGGGGGAGCAGACGCAGTGCCGTAGGCAGTTTCTGCTCCCCTCGGCTCGAAAAGGTGTAAGGAGGCACCATGGGGTTTTAGTCCATGGAAGTCGGACATAACCCATCCTCGCTACGCAGCGGGGTGGGGTATCCATAAAAGATTTCCCTATATAAAAAAAAAGGTTATGACAATCCAAGACTAGATAGGTATCTAATTAAGGTCAAGGACGTTTTGGTGCATATTTTAGAGCAGATGTTTTGTAGTCACTTTAATTTTATATTTTAAAATTTCTTGATATCTATGTATATTAAATATACAATTTCACACTCTTGCTCAAGCATATCCAATTCTTCCTCATTTATTATGTCCCATTTGAGAACAAACATGCATAGCTGTAAGTCACTGTGATTATTCAAAAAAGACTTTATTATATATATACCTGAAGAATTATGTCCGATTGGATCTCGAGCATCTTACTTCCGTCATAGTGAAACGGATAGGTGTGTCATGCTCCGGGTTTAGCCGATCAAGCAGGGTGATAGGGATCTCTATCCGATGGGGCCTCATTGCACACAGTGCCCTACACTGCAGGTACGTTGCAAACATGTTCTTTTGCAACATTAAAAATATATAAATATTAGGGTGGGAGATACTTCGCGCTTCCGTTTGGAGTTTATTGGCCGCAGCCACATTTGAATGCAACAGAAAACGTTTGTGAAACAACAAAAAGTAATTAAAAGCCGGCGTTGGTCGGCGGTTGGATACGACGTTGGTGGATGGTTGAACCCATCTTCGATTGACACTGTTGACATGTCTCTGTAAAATATAAATGGATTTCCACAAAGTAACGTCTTCATTAGTTAAATAAAAATATATATATTTAAATTTATTTTTTAATCTTTGCTACTATGAAGAGAAAAGATTTGAGTTTTGTTTGTAAAGTCCAAAAATAACAATTTTAAAAATTGATTCGTCTATTGACAAGTTGTATAGTAAGCGAGTAACATCGTTTGTATTTTATTTACAAAATCTAAATTAATCCGAACGAAGTCGCGAGCAAAATCTAGTGTAAAATATTAAGCTACACACATAATACAAAATCTGCAAGAATTTTGTATCGGCTGAATAATAGGTGTAATTTTTTTTTTTTTTTTATATTACAGGGGGCAAACGAACAGGTGGGTCACCTGATGGTAAGTGATCACCGCCGTCCATAGACACTAGCAACACCAAGGGAGTCGCAAGTACGTTGCCGGCCTTTTAAATATGTGGGCCTCCGGCGCTCTCACTTACCGAACGAAACGCAACAGTGCAAGCACTGTTACTTCACGTCGGTTTACTGTGAGAGGGTGGTACTACCCCGGGTGAGCCGACCCATTCATGCTGAAACCAGTAATAGCTTCAGCGTAGCTCTACCACCTACAAAATACCTACAATTCAAAAAACCTTCAATTCAATACAGGACAGTCTAAAATGAATCGACAAAGTCAGGAATAGGAACACGTAAGAAAAAGAAATAACTCATAAATGTCACAAACCCTTCTTAGTCTACATACAAATCATTTTCCATCAAGTGTCACTTATGTAGGAAGAAAGAGATGAAATAATAATCATCTAGCTGTACCTTTCAAACAGAGTGAAGAATCTCGGACTGTGGAGTAAAATTAATAATCACAGATAACTGCCATCTCGTGGCTAGAATATAAAATTATAGATCAGTCATCTAAATCATCGACGAAACGTGCCGAAAGATGGCGCACCTATATTAAGCGCGCACTCCCGGAAAAAACGTAAGCCTTTTTTACACCACATCCTACTAATCCAATTATGCTCAGAAAAAAAAATGTTTTCACTCACCTATTTTACTTTCGTTGTCTTATTATATTTTATTTAGACTTACGCTTTTGGATGTATGCCATTTAGAGTCACTTCTATTAATCAGAGTATTTCAAACTGTAGAAAATGTTGAAATTATTACAACAAGCAATTCTAATAATTGAATACCTGTGACGTTTCTTTAAAAATGATTTATGCCCGGTTTCTGAAGCATTTTTAACTGTAGTTTATCTGTTCAATAGCGCTATCGGTTCGATAACTTGTCAAATTGGGTTTCTGAACACACAATTATACGAGAAATGTCAGTTAACCTCGGTTCAACTTAACTGGCTAATGCCCGGTTTCTGAAGCATTTTTAACTGTAGTTTATCTGTTTAATAGCGCTATCGGTTCGATAACTTGTCAAATTGGGTTTCTGAATACAAAATGACACGAGAAATGTCAGTCTACGACTCATTCTGTATACAGAAACATTGACAGTTAAACGCTGCTTGTCTTATGGATAACGTTATTGAATCAATAGCTATTGATAGTTTAACTGACGGCTTCAGAAACCGGGCACAAGATTGGGCATTTATCTATTCGATAAGCTGATTTGACGTTTCATCTGCCAAAACTGACCTGAAACCCTTTTTTCTTTGTGTCGGTATACTAATTTTAGCACAAATGTTGTTTAAATTATTGTTTATTATATTCCATAATATGAATAATGATCCGAAAATTCATCATAATTCAGTATAAAAATACTGTAGATAATTTCTAACCTCTGTACTTATAAATCATTTTATGTTTATTTTTTGTCGACACAAATCCTTTAGCAACTATATTATATTTTAATATTGTTTTCGTGCTTTATTATCGTACATATATTTTTTTATCTATTTATAAAATACATACAAATAATGATTTCAACAGGATTGCTGAGTATAAAATTTAACTGAATCAACAAAAATTATACTACTATGCATGATAATAATACCATTCAAGCAATAACAAAACCAAAGTTTTTATAATGTTCGACATTTTGGGAATGAGAAGTCAATTTTCAGTCTTTGAGAAACAGCTGTGTAACAAATCATCATACAAACTTTATAACTAAAATAAAAAAAAGCCACGAATCTAAATTGGCAAGAAAACTGTTACAATAGAACAACAATTAATGACGAATTGAAATGATAAAATCAATTTTATACACCACTTTGTAAAAAGAGCCATCTAGTGAACATCAAAAAAGTAGTTATTGATTTGATAGTTATTTGACGTCTCGTTGTGTATTCAGAAACGCATTGGCAGTTAAACGCCGCTTATCTTATGGATAACTTTATTTAATTAATAGCTATTGATAGTTTAACTGACGGCTTCAGAAACCGGGCATTAGTAAAGTATAACTTCGTTTCGATCAAAATTGTTTTGTTTCTTGCGAACCACGTTATATGGATTAAAAGTGGGTTGCCTTTAATTACTTTTTACAAATGTAATTTTGTCACTACTGCTTACTCCCTATGGGAGAGCGTAATATATATACTAAACAATACTGAGAAAAGTTTGCAGGCCTTTTTAATATATGTACATTATATATATATGTGTGTCTAATAAGGTTTAGTCAGCGTACCAATACAAGCGGCCGAAGACTCCTTCTTACGACTTCCTTAGAATACGGGAACCTTCCTCTAGTCTATATAAGTATAATACACATGTATTGTATATATAAAACCTCCAGAGGATATTTCCTAAACGATAGTTGAAACCGTATCTAAATCCATTAAGTAATGTAAAAGACCTAAGGGTATATGCAGACAGAAGCGTAAAGCTAATTTATTTCATAATATATATCTGCTAATTATCTATATATATATGAAAATACAGTTTTTTTTAGGTTCAATCACATCAAAATTATTGATCGTATTGATATAGAACTAGGACCATTCTAGGCTTACTTACTTTTAGAATTCGATTTACCCTTTGCTATTTTTTTTAACGCTCAACGAATTGCGCGGGAATTACCTAATGGATTATATAGATATATGTACATATATTTCATTTTAAATGATTTGCGCATATTTCTCGCGATAATTTTTCTATCTACGTCATAGTTTCGAGAGGGGACATCTGTGCGAATGCATACGCAAATTGCCGATAACAAGGTCCCGGATTCATGATAAGCTCTTATCAGGGCATCGTTCACTTATACAGTTGTCGATGATAAGTGGCTTATATCGATTTACAATAGTTTATCGATTGCGGCAGGCGACTTGCTGTCTGCTATCACGTATGCAACTGTTAAAGCTCGCTATTAATCGACCATCTCATTAGGAACGATCGTAATTGCTTTATGAATTTAGCTGTTAACCGAATCACTAAAATAAGAAACTGGATCGAAAAATAAATAATCCTCTCCAATTAACGCGTGTCGTTTAATAACATAACAGAGTGAGATAGCTGATATTCATTTTGTTTACATATAATTTTAATAATCTGTATTAATTGGGATTTGGGGATAACAAATGAACAGTGACATTAATTCTATAGAGGGTAGAGGTAAGGAGAACCATCTCAGTATATTACAGTGTCCACTGAAAGGCAGCAAATTAAGATGGCGCCACAATAGCAAGTGGAAAGTATTTAAAAATAACGCCATAAATAATTAGAGTACGATACTAGATTTAAGAAGGAAAGAAAGACTACCTCTTTGTCACCGCGCGTTTTACGAAAATGTAACTATTGCATGTCTCCTCATAATAATTTAATTAAATAAAACTAATAAATAAAGTTCACTAAAAATGAAATTAAAAAATAATACTTGATAAATTTTTCAACCCAGCACACTTCACTTCGTTTATATCTGCTAATTTTATATCATTTCCTTTTCCTACACTAGCGCAATTTTGACGAGTCTTCGAACCATAATTTACTGTTTACAGATGGACACTTTTTCAACTGATCCCCCAAACTAGATGGTTCTCCTTACCTATACCCTCCATAATTAATGCTATATAAAGTGGGGTTACATTTATATTTAATCTGCACTGTATTATGCCCAAGCAATTGTTTCTTTGTACATGTTTATCAATGGAACTACAAGTTAAATATGAACAAGTATTTTCGCGTTTTATAGCTTTTTAATTAAGAAAGGCTATAAACTGTCTATAATTATGCTACGACCTTCAGGTGACGAGCAATTATCATACAAGTTGTAGGTTAGAAGGCACGTAAAGCGAGACGAAGTGGTAGTGCGAGAGTCGCGTGGTGCGTGAGTGGTGTTGGGAGTTAGAGAACGGATTTGCCATTCGGCAATAACCACGCATTATCAAGATGGGCCGAACTGTGTATGCCTATGTCAGTGAGTTACCACGCTATACAACTCAATCGCGTGGTCGACTCCTTACATAGCTGTTGCCTATTATACGGAATTTATTTAAGCTTACTTAACCATGTTCTATACACTAACTTTTGTCATCAGCTTCTCTTAAGGTTTGAATTAATCCTAATAAAAATTCCTTCCAATTTAAACATTAATATTTCAGTTGTTGTGCCTAAGGTTTATGATTAACAGTTACTTGTTTAAGAACCGTCATGACTGTCACAGTAGCCTGCAAATTACTAGGTCCTGGAAACCGAATAATTTTTATAGAATCGCGAATCAATAAGACGAGTCTTATGTCACATTTCTTATGGAAAGGACAAGAAAATTATACAAACGATACAAATTTATTCAATGTCTAGTGGTTAATGGCCGGCTTTACCTTGCGCTTCTCGTGACAGATTAAATATTTGCATTTAATACCGCAATAAAACGAGCAAAATACATCGGATTGTATGTATCTAATAAATGAACATTAAAAGCATATTAAACAAAAAAACAAGTTTTTATTGTAATGTTCTAAAAGGGATTGTTATTTATTATTAATGATTCTCTTCAAGACTTAACACACATAACCGTTATCGACTACTTGGATCTTTTTTTTTCTAATATGTACGGTAGTCATGCTGAAATTCGCCGTTATGTTTTTTTTTGTCTCATTTCGTTATATTATCATCAGGGCTTAATAAGCATGCAAAATTGCAAAGTCGTTCGTTCGGTCTAAAAGTACTCTGGTTGTAATTCGGCTTATAAAATTTGATCTAAATAAATAATAATAAAGATTGTAAATTAATTAAAAGATGTTCGCTTTTTTACATAATACATTTAATATTGATAAAAGCAAACACCGTTCCAAAGATAACGCTTAAAATTCGTACGCGAAGAGATGTGAACATAGACAATAATTGCATAATGTCCATTTTGCGTTATATCTCCACTAAGCAATATATTTTGCTAGCGACTTCCTGAAAGAACTTTTAAAATCGGTTAGGTATTTTTTTTAATTTATCCATCACAAAGAAAAAGTGAAATCTTTTCCCTATAATACAGTAGAAAATAAACATTTTAACGCTTTTATTTCTAATTTTTAGACGTAGAAAATTGTTTTGTCTAGTTGTTATTAAAAATTTCGTTAACCTGTACATATAAATATAATTGTTTGTTTTTTTTTTTATCCTAAGCCGAACCGATTTGGACGTGATTTTGATTGGTCGATAAGGACTTTTATATTAGAATTCATAGAAATAAATAGGCTTAGCAGTAACGATAACAAAATATAGAGATAAATTAAAACTGTTTACGGACAAAATTAAAATTCTTAACCTAACTAATATTATGTCAGCAAAAGCTAGTTAAAAAATAAAAGTCGACCTACAGTGAATTCAGGTAAAATGTGTTGGTTCTCATGAAACAATAACAATAAAATCGTGGGCTTATAGTAATTAATAAAGGGAATTATAATGATTCTAAGTTCGTTAAAATTCTTATATCAAGAGACAATAATTGCTATCACGAGTTACTCCCGGCCGCTGAACAATGAAGCTTATAGAATCAGTAAGCAAAAAAGACTCGCTGTATCACACATTATACTCACGTTAAAAACAAACAGACAATAAAACATTGACGTGTAATTAATCTTACTAAATCATTACACTTCGATATTTACGAACTTAGTTTAGGCCCCTCTGTACAGCTCAAATACGTCTATATAAAAGTGTAGCCGATGTAAGCAGCACTTAAATATTGTCAGGTGAATTAATATATACTGTGTCTTGCTTAACATAGTGCAGTGAACTTTTGGATACCTTTTGAGAATTTTTATGGTGTGTAGAGCCAACGACACCTATAAAAAGGTTGGCCCTGGCTTCGGTAAGTTACTGAACTTATTGATGTGAGAGATAAAACGTAAATGGGATATATTTGCCTGTACAATTGGTACGCGTGCTATATTCTTCGGTTGTACAATGAAGGTTTTGTATTGATTTCTATACACAAATCTTTTGCATATTTAAATCGAAAATTTGAAAAAAAAATACGACGGAATATTTTAAACATTAGTTAAAAATCAAGAATTTAAAGGTTTAAAATTTTAATGAAATATCTATAAAAGTTTTACCAATTTTAAGTTGTCTCTTTTAAATTATATCATTATTGTTTAGCCCCTATCGAAAAGCGGTATTATATATAGTCTAGACAACACTTTGAAAAGTCCTCAGTCTCTCAGTAAAAACTAAAAGTCTCTTCAAAATCGATTTAAACGTTTCGGAAATTATCCCGAACAAACAAGGGATAGTTTTATTTTATTTATATGTATACATTTTGTCACAGAAGAATACAAACAATTGTGTGTTTGTATTTTTTTTAATATATGCATATAACAAACGTGGTGTGAAAATGTATGTTTTTATACGCAATTATTAAAACGAGACAAACGTGTTTAATAATAACGACTATTCTCTCTATATTCAACGGTCATTATGTTGACAACTAACTTAACCGGATAAACTTGACTTCCTGCGATGAAAAAGTCAACAATGGAATAAAAACACTCGGACGTACAGACAACTTGAAAAAATACGATAAAAATGTTATATATAATGGAGAAAAAAAAAAAAAACATTCACAATACCATTTCGAAACGTTTACGCTTCATAGGTTTTAGGTTGTGATGACATGAGATGATGACACATAAAACCTAAGGAAAACTGGCTCTCAAGTGCAACCGCTGGAACAACCCTATAAGTGCTTCGCGACAAATTCCCGACCTGAGGGTGGTAGTTAGCCAGACGAGCATTAAAATAATGCCAATCGCTAAGTTATGCTTTCTTATCTTGCTTATTGGTGCATGACCAGGAAATTTTTGTTTGAACACTCATCTCCCATATCTGAGAAGTGACGCGATGGACGTGAATATTTCATTTGAAATTGCAGGATCCTAAGAGGCAACGTGGTGATTACTTCCTTACATATTCTTAGATATTCAGACAGGACATACGAAGCAAGGCGTCATTGTGTCGTCGTATTGGGAAACTGGTTAGTAAAAATTGTCAACCGCAGAATAAATATTCATTCAAATTAGTAAAGTCGTACGTGTTTTAGATTTTTTTAATATATTATAGGGGGCAAACGAACAGGTGTGTCATCTGATAGTAAGTGATCACCGTCGTTCATAGACACCAGCAACACCAGGGGAGTCGCAAGTGCGTTGCCGACCTTTTAAATATGTAGGCCTCCGGCGCTCTCAGTGACCGAATGAAACGCAACAGTGCGGGCGCACTGTTACTTCACGTCGGTTTTCTGTGAGAGAGTAGTACTACCCCGGGCGAGCCGACCCATTCATGCTGAAACCAGTAATAGTTTCAGCGTAGTTCTACCACCTACAACTAATTCGCTGACTGCATGTTTACATTCGGGTTTAAATTCATCTGCAAATATTTTGTATAGTTATTGAAAACATCTTAAAATTCAACGTGTTCTATAGACCAAATGATAGGTAATTAAAAGAAATTGACATAAAACTGTTAGCGGACAATCGCCGGGATTTCTAACTTCCACAATTTTATTTACGACATAACAATGTTGATGAAATTGAAATAAATTAAAAACTTAATTATACAACACTATTTTCTCACGAATTTCAATCATGTTTACAATAACTTAATAACATAATGGTAATTATTCAGTTTCGTCTAGTATTTAGTCTACCGATCAAGGCAAAGTAAAACATAAAAATGTTTTCTTCTTTTCTAATATTCCAATCTATCATCACAGTTGGAGATAATTTAGTAATAACCATTTAATAATGGTAGTCTATTTTTAAATAGGCAATTATTACAAAGTGTCTTCTCAAGATTTTAGTTAAAATCAAAATCAAAAATACTTTATTCAATTTTGGCTCTAAGAAGGCGCTTATGAACGTCACCGGTTCGGAATACATCCCAGTCATCGAGAAGAACCGGCAAGAAACTCGATCGGGTTTATCTTTTTAACATACAATGATATATTTAAAATACGTTATACGTTACAATCGATTTTAGTGGATGCACAGAGAGGAGTCAATTCTAGCCATCACCATTGTTCACATAGTGTTCTAACAAAATGGTTGCTGCCCGTTTCATGGAATTTTCCAAATAGTTTTTGTGACACAATAACCAAACTATATATTTTATAACTTACAAATGTATAAAATGGCACTAATATTACACAATATGGAGTCAAATATAGCAAGCTTAGGAATGTATATACATAAAAATATATTACCGAATGTGTGTCAGCAAATCGCTTCAGAACGACACCTGTTTGGCTAAATATTTTTCTGTTGTGTTTATAATTGTCAGGAGAAGGTCTGGATGAATTTGAAAAATCACACCGAAGAGGAAAAATTGGATTTGGCATATCGATATAAAAAGTAAGCGAGTGTCTCAAACAGAAAACGGTAGTGAGATCTTCAGAAATATTGACTGAATTGACAGATTTAAATTCAGTTGTCATTTTATTTCATTACATGGTCGTAGTACTGTAAAGGAGAAGATTTGGTCTCAGTTTTTTTTTTGCTAATACACCATGCCAAACCAGTGGGGGCGACTAGTATAAAATAAACGCCAATTACATTACTACGACCTGCCAAAACCTTAAATTAATATGTCATTGAATTTGCTGTTCGGCTTGGTTTTTTTTGTTAGGACGTCAATACATTCTTGCGCTCAAGTCGCCTCGTCTCATCTCCTGGAGAGAGTGAATCCGGGCTTTTTATAAAGATTAAACCTAACCTGTCTGCACACTTTGTGATTGTTAGTAACAATAAAAATACATTCAAACATAACATTTAAATCAAACAACGCTAGACACGTGCAGCAAATGATATAATTGATATGTTAATAGCTCAACTAATAAACGAACGTTCTTGAAATAATGTTAACTGGTGTAAGGTTTTTTTTTCATTGACATCTATTCTGTACACTTTTTACTTTAGTGTGTATTGGCCCTTTGAATATAATTGTCAGCGTACCACGGAAAATAAAGAAAAGCAGGATTGTCTTTGGAAATAGTGGGAGATCTAACCTTTATTTTCAGCGACCACAGAAATTGTATGGAAATTCAATGATAATTCCACAACGTACGTGGAAGCAAAAAGGAAATAGTTTCATCTGAGGGTATTATTTATATATGAATATAAAGAAATGTAAGAAAAACAAAACGACATTCTTAACAAAATGATGTCATTGCATTTTTGTTTATTCTATTTACATTTTTGACTGATTTCATTGAATCATTAGTAAATGATAAAAAAACATCGATATATCATCACATCCGAAAGACTAGAAAATAATGATTTTAAATTAAAAACAAAAAAAAAAACACAAAATATAACTGTCTCACGCTAATGCTTCTCGATAGCTTGATTTTCCGAAGTGAAAAGGCCTTGTAAAATTTAATATTTCTAACTAACTTAAATGAAGAAATAATATTTGATTTCGATTCTTAAAGATCCGGTACGATCCTAAATATATAATGGAGTTTATTCAGGTCTATATTAGCAAAACTGTGGCCTATACGCATATAGAACTGCCAGAAACCAAGGATTTCTAGTCAATTGCAGGTATAATTGCGCATCTAATAAGTTTTGTACGACATTAGTATGCGCGTGTGTACTTAGTCTCGGCAAATATAGTAAAGCTTGACCTTTCCACTAGCTTCCTTATGTGCGCAATTAATTGGCCACAGACCTTCCGCGTATACGAATGGGCGAACGTTAAACGGATTATATTTTACTTTACGTCATTACTCTTCACGTCTTCGAATTACGTATTTGACATTTTTAAAATTATAATTATGGGTCATTGAACTCAATTGGGAGAACTCGATTGTACGAAGTTGTATTTTGGAATTGGCTGAATGTTTTTTTTTTTTCTTTTATTCGCGTAAATTCTATAATTTCTATATAATTAGCTGATCATCCTAGCGGGAACTTTCTATGAAGACATCTGAGTATAAAAAAAATATTATTACTTTACTTTGAGAGCTTTGTGTAAGATTATACTCATTCTCAGAAAAAAACATAACTCAAACATACTATTTAAACTAAGTCGTGAATATAACATCAGTACGGTAGTAAGTAAACAAGTAGAATTGCGCAAACAGGAGCGCGATATTCCTGACGCTTCAAGGACATGTATATATTGGTGCAATAAATATAATGCTCAATAACACCGATAAATCTAAACGTGTAGTTGTGTAGGATCGTGCAAAGAACCGCGCACGCGCCGGTTCCATGACCTGTCTCAATGCTAACTTCGTATGTGTGCGCTGCGAACACGCGCGCTCTGTGCGACCGCTTGTTTACATCAATACATATGCACTTATACAGCGTTATACGTTTTTGATACTTTATTACGCGACTACGTAAGAGGAGGGTAATATTTTTCAAGTATATATAATATTTCTTTAACACATCCTATAGCTTAAATACTTTGAGCGCTTCAAGATGTTAATTTAAAAAAGGTCACGTTAGTACATAGTATGGTATTATATTCAAATAAATGTTACCAGTAGGTAATGATAAACAGACGACAGCTACAATTAAGAATATTGTAGAAAGAGAAAGAATTGAAGAAAGAGTAAAATATATATTACTTAATCAAGACACTACATTTTGACAGCAATTTTCACAAAAATATATCCCAGTAATTTTCACATCGGTCTACGTTTTACTCTATTTATTCTATCTATTTATATTTTATTTTATGTATTTAGGATTAACTATCTATATAAATGTAATCATAGGTACCTTGAGCACGTATCACACAAAATTGAATACATATATTTTGTTCAATTCTTTTTTTTATTTTACTTACACTTTTATAAAAAACCACAACTTTTATAAAAATTTACCCAGATATCTTCATTTAATATAAAGTTATAAAAGCTTAGATAATTATGTTTGTATAGACTTAGCGTTCAGCGATGTGTGATATTAGGCAAGCGGTGTAGTGCGCATGCGTCGAAGAGAGGAAGTCAATAGATAAAATTGTTTACAATTTTAGTTAGTTAGTTATTTTGTTAGTTAGTTATTTTGTTAGTTAGTTATTTTTGAACTCAATTATTTTATAATTTTTCTGTGTACATAAAATATAAAACATATTTTAGGACAATAAGCGACGCAGACGAATTCATAGTTATCAGATAGTCCTACTTAATGTTATGGATGGTAAATGTGCATGTTTTGCTTGCTCGATGTGCTTTTATGCTTTAACTACTAAATCGATCAATATATATTTTTGCATATACGTTGTAAGGTCATAAAGTACCTTTCATCTAGAAGAAATGTACTTTTCTCGCGAATTTGGTCAAACCTACATAAGCATAAGCGAAGTCATGAGTAAAAGCTATTATAAAATGTTAAAATTATACACTTATTTTTAAATATACTATTATAAATACAATGCAGACAAAGCACTATACGTATAAATATAACACGTATGGGCAATGGTCAAGATTATTAGGTCTTACTATTTTATGAAAGTAGAAGTGTGTGTGTGTGTGTAATGTTTACAGATAATGCAATATTCGCGAGTGTTCAACTCCTGCGCACTATATTTGTTTGACAGTGTCTTTCCTCGCTGCCTCACCTCCTATACTGCATGTACATTTAATGTTCGTTTCCAGGGTTGTAAATTACTTTATTTGTAATTAAGATATATCGTGCCGCTTTTACCGGATTTAATGGAAATTTACGCAGTCTGTCTAGAATTTTTCCTTTCTTTAAAGATGCCCATTGATTATGTTAATTCATTAATAACATATCAGGCTAGAAAATGTGGAAAATCTCTCCTTTAATTTTGTCAGACATCTTAAATTTTCTTTGAACTGAACATACTTTAATCTTTAAAATCTGTACTGTAGATTATAAGTGCGGGAGAGTTGAAAGATTGATGACATTTTAGACGTCATATCTTTCTCGGACAGTAGGCGTTGCATCGCCATATTACAAATACAAATTGCACAAACATATCCACATATATTCAAACTGATTAGTCTTGAATGATGACACTCGAGTTCTTTCTATCTAATTAATTCAATGTAGTTTTAAATAGTTATCGTGTGTTTTCTCTACGCGACATAAGGCTACTTTAGGTTTAGACATAAGCAACGCCAGGGGAGTCGCAAGTGCGTTGCCGGCCTTTTAAATATGTGGGCCCTCCGGCGCTCTCACTGACCGAACGAAACGAAACAGTGCAACCATTGTTACTTCACGTCGGCTTTCTGTGAGAGGGTGGTACTACACAGGGCGAGCCGAACCATTCATGCTGAAACCAGTAATAGCTTCAGCGTAGCTCTACCACCTGTTTCACAAATCCATTCGCTTAAAATCGCATTTGTTAGTTTACAAATGGCAACAGTAGCTTCTTCACAAACACCATGTGTAATGCGTCATACGAGCAAATGTATATTACACAAGGAAACCCTACGACTTCCTCCTTAAGATTATTCATAACTAGCTGTGTGTTTATCATTTTATTGCACTTAATATAAATAGACTTTTATAATTTGTAATTTATGAGAAGCCTTTGTAAATGCACTTTAATATATGTATATATATATATATTTTATGGTATCCAGTAGCGAACAGAGAGGTGCTCCGTTTGATGTAATGTGATTTTTTTTTTTTTTAATACTTTATAGGTAAATGTTTTGACCACAATCTCATCTGATATTAAATGATGATGTGGTCTAAGATGGTAAGTCACGTATAACCTAGAGAGAGAGACTGGCTATCAAGTGCAGCTGCCGGAACGCACCAACAGGTGCTTGGCGACAGATTTTCAACTTGAAGGTGGTAGATAGCCAAACGGACTTAGAAAAAGTCCTACCAACATGCTATGGTTCCATCACGATGTTTTCCTTCACCGAAAGCTCCGACTCAGTTGCTTGGATTCGAACCTACTGTGTCCGAACGCAATACCAACTGAGCCATAATCGCTTCGTGATTACTAAAGGTCTTTAACTGTTTACTTGTGTAATCGATCTCAAAAGTCTAATGAGGTGAGTGAGTAGAATTATCATTGATGTATGAGTTGGAACACCAAATGCATACCGTCAATCTTATGCTACTGATTGAATTATGTACTCGCAAGCATTACCAATATGCCTATCTATAATATAAAAATGAATCGGTGAATGTGTTGCTAAGCGCAAATTTCGAAAGCAGCTGAACCGATTTCGCTAATTCTTTTTTTAGAATATTCCTTAAAGTACGAGAATGGTTCTTACGGAGAGAAAAAAATTAAACAAATTGCCTGAAAAAGTCTAAAAACAACACTTTTCTATACTCCCATACAAACGATTCGTAATAATACTTAAAAGTCAATTTGAACTTTAATACCATAGCATAATGTTTAAGTGTTAGCTGAGAGGTTTCGGGAAGGCAAAACAATTGATCGACGTTGGAGTGTCGTATTAATATTAATGTCAATATTTCTTAATATTTATACGATGGTAGCATTTAACATTATATAGCGTCCCGTATAGCAGAATAGGTTTAAAAAATAATAATAAAGAATCGATTGTTAGGCGGTACATAGTTCACCGGGTCAGCTAGTTAATTATAATTTGATGCTTAGTGACACCTTATGCTAGTCCCATACCTGCGCGACGAAGCTTCGGTCACTTGTGCCGCTAAAAAGTAACCTTAAAATTAATTCCGATAAAGGCGTATAATAACGTTTGCGCACCATTGTCATTTAAATAGTAACTCGACGCTAGTCTCCAACTTCCTTTGATGTGTGTGGAAAAACCGCGGCCACAGTTATCGTGCTGCGTGTATCGTCACGCAATCCGATAGTTCGTAACGCCTAATGATAATGTCTTCCCACATCTGCATTTAGTCTGACCATAGACAAAACTTCGTGCCGATACACGCAGGTATGGGAGTAGCATTGTATTATCACGTAGCTTCGTCAGCATAGATTATTATCTTAACAACATATTTGATGTACAAAGAAGACAACATGCCCCCCTTTTCCCCACTTCTCCGCGATAAGAAAACACACTTCACAACTTCACAGAACTTTCGGGGTGTTTTTTTTTTATATTATAGGGGGTAAAAGCACAGGTGGGTCACCTGATGATAAGTGATCACCGCCGTCCATAGACACTAGCAACACCAGGGGAGTCGCAAGTGCGTTGCCGGCCTTTTAAATATGTGGACCTCCGGCGCGCTCACTGACCGAACGAAACGCAACAGTGCAAGCACTGTTACTTCACGTCGTTTTCTGGGAGAGGGTGGAACTACCCCGGGCGAGCCGACCCATTTGTAAAAACCGTAAACTAATTTTTAAAAACTACAATAACTTCATTCGAAATGGAGTTACCGTGATAACCTTTAAATAATTATTTTTACGTAGCCCCTTCTTTTTTAAACAAAAGTAGCCTACTCGTTTTAATATTACAACATGAACTATCTGCCATTTCAAAAATTGCAAAATTGATTACCTGTAAAGAGTCGCCGCATTCATAATACTTGTACATAGTGATTTTCAATACAATCGGCTGAACGGTACATGTCGACGTGCTGTAGCGACAATAGAACAATATAAAACCTTATAATTAAGAAATATATCCCAGCACCATTTAATGAAATGGATAGCATAAAATTGTTGTATATGGAAAAAAAAAACATCTGTGGCAACTTTCATGATAATCTGTTATATAGTATTGGAGTTAATCGATCTCAAATATACCTACATTCATTTTTTGTTAAAAGAATACAGATTATATAATAATTTTTGACATTCTAAATGAACGTTTTATAAACACGTGATATTTTGAACTTTGCTCCAGTGACATATTGGTAACAGTTTTCGTTTACAATGGTCGTGATAATTAATAAAACGACGCATAATCACAACACAATACCGATTCCCGATTTAGTAATATAATATTGTTATTTAACGCGCTCAGTACAAATGGGAATTCTATTATTTATCAGTGAACGAGACCACAGCTGCGGCGTGACTCACACTACAGATTAAAAATAATTAAAATATGTAGTCGTGACACTTCTCTGTGGTGTCTTAACGCGTCAATAGGTTTTCTAGTTTATAGTATTAATATTTTTTTTAAAGTGCACCTGGCTGGTACTTAAATTGGTTGACTTTTAGTTCTATGACGAATATAATGAGGGTGCACACATGACGGGAAAAATTTCGCACGAATATAAATCTAAATAAAATTGATGCGGTGTTTTTCGAAAATTTAGACATTTATAACCGATTATGCCGACGGTGAAGTAGTTTTCCACGTACGTATATATTTGTACCTTTACTTTTTGATACAAATTTTAACCTTAAATGACTTGAACATACGAGATATTGCTAGGTTCGTCATAATTGAATTGAAATGTTTGTCTATGAATTTAAAAAAATGTGCGGTTTATGAAACCACGATGCAAGTGAAACATTTTTTCGGATCGTATGCATTTAACTAAACTTTTTCAGAAAATTCATTTTACAAACTGAGCACAATATTTATTAAAATCATTGAATCATTTGGAATTGAGTCTTGAGCGCCGCTATATTGGCATCGGCTGCTCTTGCGAGAGCATTTCACTTTACCACTAGGCACTCCGCGGCCGACTGTAATGGGACATGGATTAATGAATGAAAAAAATTGAGGTGATGGAAAAAAGTTTCAGTTTAAAAGGATAGGTTTTGGACTCGACCTGTGTATTGTACTTATTGCAGAAACCTAAAATAAAAATAACAAATATATCATTAAAATTCTACTGAAACTGGGTGAAGTATACGCAGTGTGCCTTAATTTGTTCCTAAGAGATGATATTGTTAAGAAAAGTGCATGCAATGAAGAGTAGTAAAATGTGGTAGTTATACTTTGGATATATCAATATAATTATAGCCATTTTTTTTTTATATTATAGGGTGCAAACGAACAGGTGGGCCACCTGATGGTAAGTGATCACCGCCGTCCATAGACAATAGCAACACCAGAGGAGACGCAAGTGCGTTGCCGGCCTTTTAAATATATGGGCCTCCGGCGCTCTCACTGACCGAACGAAACGCAACAGTGCAACCACTGTTACTTCACGTCGGCTTTCTGTGAGAGGGTGGTACTACCCTGGGCGAGCCAACCCATTCATGCTGAAACCAGTAATAGCTTCAGCGTAGCTCTGCCACCTACAATTAAGATGAATTAATGAAGAAGAATGAATAAGAATTAATACTTAGTAAAAGTAATATAAAACCAGAAATTGCAAAAGATTATTGACTCAGACAAAACGGCAAGAATAGTGATAACTACATAATCTAGTTTGTTCAAGACATAACATGACTCGACGAAATTAGGCTCATGCAGTCTAAATACATTTTATTCGCTCTATCTTGTATCTGCTTTTGCTGAGTAAAATCGGCTCTTTTTGCAAATTAAACTCACTCGAAACAGTTAATTGACAATGACAAATACCCTCTGAATTAATTTACATAATCTATATGGGTTCGTTTGATCGCGCCGAACTCATTACATCCTTACAGAGAAACACATTTAACCGCAATATTAAACTGCGGTTCTTATAACAACCAGAGATTTAAATGTATTAACTAAACAATTGTATTATCATATAGCACAAGCTTTTATTAGGTCAATCTTAACTCATAGTGATTCAAGTTGTGTTGAATACATATATCAAAGAATAATGCCAGAGGCGACACGCGATCCTTCTTACATTTGTTTTTTTTAATTTAAAGTCGTTTATCATTGTAGATACTCTTATCACTGCAGATATGTCAATCCCATCAGTCAAAATAACTAATCGAAAATAAACAATAAAGTAAGTGGATATGGAACTTAATTAAACAAACTGCACAGCATTCTAAATATTTGTAATATATAGCCTGTATATTTTTATTATGGTATGTTATGTTATATTAGCTGAGTCGTGGTGGAGTAGTTTTTTGCGTGCAAGAGTAACAAACATCTATTCATCCTCACAAATCTTCTCATTTATAATATTAACTAGCAGCCCGCTCCGGCTTCGCACGGGTATAAAATATATAGCCTATGACATTCACTGAAAAAATGATTCAAACGGATCCAGTAGTTTTGATTTATTCATTACTGCCCGTGACCCGCACGCGTTAAATTTGGAGTAACCTCAAAAATAACAGTATTTCTCCACTATTTAATTTATGTTATTATACATATAAAGCTTCCTCTTCAATCACACTATCTATTAAAAACAAAACCGCATCAAACGTAGCATCGTTACGTAGTTTTAAAGATTTAAGCATACATAGGAATATAGGGACAGAGAAAGCGACTTTGTTTTATACTATGTAGTGATTAATGGGCTTAACGGAGAAACGCTTTACATCATCTTTTAAATTAATATTATATGCGGAATTATATATAAATGGGTTTGAAGAGAGAAATGTACAAGACGAAACCTTTTGTTCTCACGAACATTACTTCAATGAGGACTGAATTTCAAGTATGCATCTGAACATGCGGACTCTAAGCTGAATTGCAAGACAGATTATGGCGTAAGTCGACGCTACACGACGTCTTCGTGCCGCACAGTGTGCCGCGTTACTCGAATTTAAGACATAATTTTATAATGTAAATCACTTGTTTCTCTTACCTTATTCTTATGGAAAGTGCTTATTTTAAAATGTAATTTTTTGTATAAAGAACAAAAACAATTAGAAGAGATTTTTTTTTTGACGTAAGTGAAGATGAATTAGATACTTCATTACTATATCGATACGAATAAATAGCTGTAATGATTTTGGATCGCCCTTAAATAAATATAATGACTGCGCTCCAGATAATGAGATGTGTTACTGGCCTGCATCTCATTGATCGAGTACGGAGCATGCAGACGCTTTAATAACGCTGTCATTTAGACGAAAAAAGGAGAAAATTTTGAATATGTCACTATTAGAATATAACAAAAATTAATGTCACCGCAGCTATATACCGCAGATATATGTTTCCGCTTTACTATTAGAATTATAATAAATTATTGACACCGCAGCTATATACCATATATACATATATATATTTCGCTTTGGGCAACGCAAGATTCAACGGAGAAAAATATACTCCTAAGAACTGCAACATCAGTGTTTAATACGCAGTGGACGTTGAAACACTTTCACAAGAAAATCCGCTATTATCATTGCACCGCTTCTACAGATATCTTAAGAGTGAGATTCTGAGACGCCGCTGCTCCATACGAGGTGCTGAGTTTGCAGGTTAGTGCACGCTTTTTATTTGGGGTCTTGTTATTATATTTATTTATAGGCAAGACCACCTACCGCTCCACGCTCTCTCTCTTCATTTTCACGCAACTTTTTATACTTTATTTTCACCGCATCCTTCCTGGTGGGACCTATTTACACGGTCCCATCAGCCCCTTCAGATTTTCTCCAATATCATATTAAGAA
The DNA here is from genome assembly GCA_035772565.1 of Antheraea assamensis. Classification (NCBI taxonomy): domain Eukaryota; kingdom Metazoa; phylum Arthropoda; class Insecta; order Lepidoptera; family Saturniidae; genus Antheraea; species Antheraea assamensis. Next base: position 475,382 of record JAQQSE010000229.1, on the reverse strand, counting down.
TCAGAGGAATACTCGGGAAAGGTATGGATGGACAATGTGAACAATTATATGTATATAAAAGCTGTAAATATTGATTGGAGAGCTAACAAAGGATAATAGCAGAACTTTGATGAGTGCTTGTGGTACTGCTAGCTTGTACGGAATAAGGGATTATACCTAGTCTTTCCATAAATGCTGAAACAAAGGAAAAATAAAATTTTCTATTGCAAATAATATTTATTACCTTCACAGTGTGTTAATTGAATACACAAATATAGATTAATTTAAAATATAAAAAGCTTATTCAAAGTGGTCTCCATTGGCTGCAATACAGTCCTTTAAAGGTTGAGGCCAGTTATCATAAAAATGATAGATTCCAAATTCAAATGTAATATTTTGTTTATTTTTAATTGTAACAGTATTTATGGCCAGACTAAGTATATTATGATTACGACGGCAAATAAGTAACTTTTAATTAAATGAAATATTTCAGTTAAACTACCACAAAGTATTTTAAACAAAACAAAATTATATATATATAGATGTATATATATATATATATATATATATAGATGTATATATGTAATTTCAAATAAATCGTTAAAGACGAGAAGGTATTATTGTCCAACGAATTTCAAAACGGCCCACTGCGCACGGCAAGCATTGGTTGAAGTGTCAGGTTATGTCTGTAGAGCGTGCGACGCGACGCGACACTCCCGACTGCTGCAAACTCTAATTGCAAGTATTATTGCAAGCGACACGTTATACGAGAACGTTGAAACTACATGAGAGTACTGCCTCAATTTCTCTTTTACACGGGGTCTTTCATGTATCACCGCACTGCTTTTTCTTAATCTTCCTTTCTCAAACCAAAAATTTGGCTAAAGGCAATAAATACATTTAGATAGGGAACCGAGACGTTTTCTGCCGATTGGATCACTGATTGTCGTTGTAATCCACTCGGACGCGATTAATTGCTATGACAAGTTATCTTATGGACTTCTAGCACTAAACCGCTGAGACTCTATGTGTATTACGATACACTCCTCTATATATCATATATTTCGCCGGGCTGATCGCTGGGGCGACATGGTGATAGCACTGCTTGATTCCTTGTCGTCCCAACCATTGCAGCGGTCGGTACACCGTGGGGTTTTAGTGAGTAAGAGTCTCACACTACCCTCTCTCCCCCCCGGGAGGGTGGCGTGTCCATGATGGATTTCCCCACGCTAATAAAAAAAAAATGTCAAGATGTTCACTGTATATAACGCGCGATACACTTGATATACATAATAATACAGATGTACGCTGAATAGATACTGCAATTTTTTTTCACTCGTTAGTTGACAGCAGCTGACAACAAACAGTGTGAAGAAAACATTCAAAAGAAATAATTTTTCAATTCTTAGTTTAATCTATATCTAATAATATTATAATGAAATATCTATATCTAAGCTTATTTGATTTTAAACATACAAAATGTCATTAGGTCCCTTCGAAATTGTGACAGTGATTACACGCTGTACAATCATCATCATCATCATCTTACCCTTATCCCATCTAAGTAGGTTCGGCACAACATGTTTTCCTTTTCCACTCTCCTCTGTCAAAAGTCATCTCAGTATTCACACCTTTTATACACATATCATTTTTCACACTATCCATCCACACCTATTTCGGTCTTCCTCTACCTCTATATCCGTCCACTTTCAACAATACAATATTTAACGGCAATACCAACACATTAAAAAAAGCTTTTTACTTATCAACACTCAACTGTATAATGCGCTCATTAGCATAACTAAACAATGATTCAGCGATTTCGCAGTGTTTTTTTTTATAACGCTATTTGTTACATAATTTTTACTTCAGCTATTATTAAAAATTCGTCGCTAATATTTTTCACAGTATCACTGCCTTTAAGCCGATTAATCTCTATTGCGCGCGGAATATTCACGTAGTGCGTCCGCCATTTTCGTTTCGCTACAGGATCTCGTGCTATTTAATTACGCTCGATTCGTATTCGCTGTGTGTGTTGTGTACGTTTATATTAAAATGTACAAAAGTAGCTAAGTTACGGCACTCAATGGTATAAACTGTCGTTTGAAAATCGGATCAAAATAATTACATCTTATTCGTATAGTGAGTAGACATACTGACAGACATAAATTCGAGTTCTGTAATAATCCCGAGTTACCGTAACAAAACTAGCGAGTATTGTTTGATCGGATTGCGGCCACCATACACTAGGTATAACATCCGTCATAGTAACAAATTTTAGGCGATCAATCAGGGTGGTAGAGATTTGTATTCAGCTCGGTCACCACCGCCATGAAAATTGTGGTAAATACGACACGTTTCGGAATCAATACTAGTTGAGACTTGCAGGCCGGCATGACAACGACGAGCATCAGTGGACCACCAATATTTCGTTGGCGTCTGTTCTTATTGGAGTATATTCTACTTACCATGAGGTAGAGTGATGTCACTTTGTCATCTATAAAACAAATAAAATGGAAGTGTCTGTATGTAATGTCAAAATAACAGTTTATCGCTTAATGGATATGAAAGCATACGGTATAGAAATCATTATTAAAGTTTTTGTCAGTTTGTTTGTTCTGGCTAATCTCCGAAACGATTGGACCGATTTTGACTGGCAATTAGCTTATACGACGTAAGCTAGGTCATTTATATTTAAAAAAAAATAGGGTTCCCCGCAAATATATAGAACTAAAGAAACAGTATCCAAAAGCAAGCGCGTCCCTCGCGCCAGTTGAAACTGAACAAATTGATTTGCTAAATCATGAGTAACAACTAGTACTACAATAAAAAAGGGGAGTCTGTAGCTGATATAGTCTTTTGACTGCCGATGAGTTCTTATTTCTCAACAATTACAACAGTTCATTGTCATAATAAAACAGGGGAAAAATCAACACATGTGTGTATGAGAAAAATAAACATATGTGGCGTCTAAATTATATTAAATGTGTTTGTGTCGCAATTATTATATTAAATAAAACTTCAATAATCGCGGTCAGCGGTTTTATGAACAATAAAGGAATCGTATGATAAATACCTACTTGATATATATGTCATACCTATTTCATTGTTTATATGCTAAACGTTGTTTTGATTTTTATACGACCACATCCACATTTTGTTATATCGCTTTACTAATTGATTCCTGCTCGGTTCGTTGTGCATTAAAAAAAAATGGCACATGGTCAATCGAATCAAAAAATATGTAGCCTAGAATTATCTATCAATTTTTTCCAAATCGAATGGCTTAGTCTTATGTCGATACATTTAGTAATTTTGACGGGTTTGAGCCGAGATAAACAAGAATAAGAGTTTACAGACCCCTTTCAGTTGCGCAGAGACATTGCCTCACTGAGCGTGTTCTCTCTCTTCTTCCTCTCCTTTCCATAGCCGAACCACGCGCGCTGGGCTTCGGAACCATAGTTTTAAGGTAAATTATATATGGGCACGAAGTAAAAAGTTCGCAACGTGTTACCTTTGCCGTACAGTGAAGCTGAGGAACAGTTTCCCGGCCAGTATCTTCCCTTATTCCTATGACATGGGGTCCTTGAAGCGAAACGTGAAGAGACATGACAACGGCGACCGACGATGGATAGTTTATCAGTCGGTGGTAGCCGTCGTTTTTGAATTGTACTATGCTTACCATAAGGCATAGACCAGTCACTTTGTCGTGCTACAAATAAAAAAAAATACAAAGGCGTTTTCGGCGGAATTATAGTTTTTTTTGTAGTGGCTTTTATTTTTTACTAGAGAACCGACCCGCCTTCATACGGGTATAATGTATAGCCATAAGTGTCTAAGCGATTTAGATTCTATTATCGGTATTTTGTTATTTAGCTATAGTTCATCATTAAGAAGGTAAGAATCATCACATAAACAACGTGTTATTCATTACCTATAATTTCAAGTCTGTAATATCTTTAGAAATATTTATTAAAATAATATAGTATAAAGGGCTATATCAATCTAAAATAAATACCTGACGTAACTTAAATATTTACCTAAGTACATAGAAAGGAATACTATGTTATTGAAGATTTCTTAAAAAATATTCTGTTAATTTATAATTGTTATAAAACTAAATCGTTTTTCACGTCTAACGTGTGTTTCGTTATTTTTTCTAAATTACGTAATGGATTTTGAAATACTTTTCTCTATCGCTTAAACAATTTTTTTCAGCCGGTTTACATGTATAGACTTTGAATATAGCCGTAGGTTCAGGTATACGCGTAATATAGTCAAAAGTTTAACACAAAACAAAGTTAGCTTTATACTTAAGTCGTCTCGATGTTATATACATATAATATAATACGTACTTATACCTAACATTTATATTCTGTGCAACTATCTTGAGAACAGTCAAAAAGATCGGCGATAACTGTATATTATATCCAACATAAAGTAGAGAGAAGTCGACGTATTCTAATAAAGTTGTAAGAAGTAGTTTTCGAACGCTTATATCGCTCATGTTTTATTTTCTACTACAAACTAATTATACTAATCGAACACCGACTTCATCTAATCTTATAATGACCCTGGAACTTTGGGTAAAAGAAACCATCATATATTTAAAAAAAAACCTTGGTTTCGAAAACTCAAGCTAAAACATGAGCGTACACTGTACCGGTGTTAGAAAATCATACTTTGTATGTTATACGAAACGATATGACATCCCTACCTGCCCGTTTAGTGTAAGGTCGTGATCATGAACGGAAAGTTCAAGATTTTTAACTAACGCGGCGTGTTTGATGTGTCGAAATTATCCTTTGTTTTATTACTCGTAACAACACGGCAACGGGTTGAATGTATAGTGTTGACAGCAGATAGTAAGGACGCAGTAGTGTAACTTATATTTTATCATTGTTTTTATTACTTTATAGAGAAAGGTCAGAATTACATAAATACAGTAAAGCCAGTTGAATTACATGCGCTATATTAAATAATAAATACATTTTTTTATTTAGTTTATGGTAAGTATAATAATAATAACATTAGTCTGTAAGAGGCCCATTGCTTCAAAATTTCTTTCCAGAGGTAGGTATGGGTACAATCACCATGCCAGATAACACGATGCATTGGCGATTTCAAACTCCGATAAATTCACAGTTCTATGTTACTCTATATGTGGTGATACACAAGAACATTTCTGATATTCAGGCTTCCTCACAATGTTTTCCTCTGCCGTCAGCCAATAGTATCGCGAATTTAAATTAGTAAATATACACGAATTCAGAAATATTAGTTGTTGTATGGATTTATGAGTAGGTATAGGATTCAAGCATGCGTACATCAAATTGATATTCCAGCGGTCGAACAATACGGCCACCACGGCTTATTCTAATGTGTTCAAATATTTATATTATAGTGCTTTCTTTTTCTCTCACTTTACGCCTTTTTGTCAGAAATATGACGTGAAAAATGTTGCATTAAAATTAAATTTTATAAGTACATTGCCCTTATGCCCAAAGAGTGTGTAAACATACGAGTACATAAAGGTCCTTTTAGTGACGGATTATGCTCTATGTCTTATTTTTTAGAATCAATAATTGACTACAATACTGTGTAAGCCAGGGTGCCATTTTGTTTTTTAAAATATAACAGACTTGCAAAATCAAAAACTTAATTATTTATGGATCCCGGTTCTTCATCTAAGTCACGCTACTGTATCTCCCTATTTGCGTCCGTTGAAATAATACCTCGAATTCTGATAGCCCGGTTTATTAGTCCGTCGGTAAACATTTAACTCGAAACAGAAGCATTTTGGGCAATAAACTTACTTAATTGACGAATTTTTCATAATAACTACGTAAAAATGATTCGAGGATTTTTAATAATTCCATATTTATATATGCACCTCATAATTATTGATATTATGACTCGGCGGGGGCTTGCGTTATATTTTATTGTGTCATAAATGGAGTTAAAAGGGATCTTTTTTAAGACTTGTGACGTCTTTAACACATTTATTGGAGAAACTATATTTGTGAATAAAATAAAAGTTTATATTGTCCATGTGGGCTGTAGTCTATACCGATATTGACTTGACTTTTACTCGCATCAGCCTTTTGACTATTTCATATAATGAAATAAAATTTCATTACGCTTTTCCGTAGGAGTTAAACTGTAATGCTAAAATTTACCAAGGGTAACACATAAAACCCGAAAAAATGTTTTAGGAGTTAAATAGCTACATAACTGGGTGCTAGGAGTTTGTACACGACTGGTTCTCAACCACCAGATACATCGTGATAAACCGATAACAGTGCCTCTTTTTGACATAATCGCGTTTCGGAATCAGCCAGGGCATATGCATTGATCGAAGTAACGTAGGATAACCTAACTCTTATGGAATAGGAAAACCCATTTTCACATGAACGAATTTATAGACACAAAGCAAAGTCAAATAAGTAAACGGAAAATATCTATTTATTTTCACATACATTATTCTAAATAACACATCAGATGAGATAATAGTTACTAACAGAATTGAAGTCAATGGAGAAAGTTTTGTGTTAAGCTAATGTTTAGTTATAATATGTAGTATATTTGATATGAGCCGAACATTCTCGATGTGCCAAAAATACACCTAATAATTAAGACAAGCGAATTTATTGGTAAGTTACTATAACACGGGTATTTTAAAATACGAGTACGAAAAGTTTCAATTCATATAGTGATACTATAGGCTGATGATGAGAGAACATTTTGTGGACATAAAAATTACTCTCATAGTGCAATAACTTAGGAAAAAAATGTATGTGAAGCGATGATGGCTCAGTCGGTAGTGTGTTCGTACACAGCGTCGAAGGACGTAGGTTCGAATCCAAGCAACTGAGTCGGAGCGTTCGGTGAAGGAAAACATCGTGATGAACCCATAGCATGGTGCTAGGGCTTTTTCTAAGTCCGTCTGGATACCTACCACCCTCAAGTTGAGAATCTGTCGCCAAAGACCTGTTGGCATGTTCCGGCAGCTGCACTTGAGAATCAGTCTCCCTCTAGGTTAAAAGTGACTAACCATCATAGACCACATCATCATTTCATATCAGTTGTGTCAAAACGTTTACCTATAAAGTATATAAAATAAAACAGGTTTGTAATATATACAAATATTATAAAGCTACAGAGGTTGTATGTTCAAAGGAGCTAATCTGTAGAGTTAAGAATTAACTTTGATGAAGTCCTCTTGTATTTAATAGCTTATTAATAAGGAAGGTATAGATCTATGCAATATAACGCTACGACCTATACGAATGAAGTAATTAAGATATAAGATGTAAATCAGAAACTACGTTAAGCAAATATGAAGTCGTAATGCGGACGACGCTCGTAGTAACGTGTCGGAGGTCCAAGACGGGCCACATTGTGACTGCTTATGGAACCAAATATAGTTACCTGAAAGATAGTATTATTCACATTAACCTTTGTCTAAAATGACAGATGTCGCTCCGAGTCAAGCTACTAAAATTCCTTTTCAGATTTAACAGAAATACCTCTTCATGATAATTTAAAATACCTGACAATTCTCGGATCGTTTTCCCCTTAGTTTTTCAGCAACAGGAAAAAAAACAGGCAAAACTTCTCGGAATATTTGAAATTGAAGCGTTTCTCTGTAGTTTACCGGGTATTTAATTAACTAGATAAATGAAGGTGAATCGTAACTGAATTCATCAGTTAATTTTTTTTTTTTGTGAGGGAATAAATTGAATACTTTATAATTCTCATGTTTATGTGTACTTAGGTTGGAGATAATAGCACATTAGGTCCAAAGAGAGGACTGATACTTAAACGATGGACGGAAGGTATAGATTTTGAACTCAAAAGTCCCAATTAGTCTCAAGAACATGCGTTTGTAAACGTGTCAACTCAGTAATCAATAAGTCTAGCCAAAGTACGGTCTTACTCAAAAACTTCCTTTCAATCTAATTACAAGCAATTAGGTATTACGACACCACCATAGCATGTTGATAGGGGGTTTTTATAAGTCCGCCTGGCTAGCTACCATCCTAAAGTTGAAAATCTGTCGCTAAGCGCATGTTGGCTTGTTTCCGGCAGCTGCACTTGAGAGTTGATCCTCCTCTAGGTTTAGTATTTGAATATTTTAGGCCACACTACCATTTGACATTAAATGGGATCGGGGAGAAACGTTAATAAATCTGTAACATATATCATCATCATCTTACCCTTATCCGAGCTAAGTAGGGTCGGCACAACATGTTTCCTTTTCCACTCTCCTCTGTCAAAAGTTATCTCAGTATTCACACCTTTTATACACATATCATTTTTCACACAATCCATCCACACCTCTTTCGGTCTTCCTCTACTCCTATATCCATCCACTTTCAAACTCAAAACTTTTCTTGTTCCAAGACTTTCATCTCTTCTCATAATATGCCCGTACCATGCTAACCTATTACTCCTCAACTTCTCTGTCACTGGTGTTATTTTCAAACTTCCTCTGATATACTCATTCTTAACCTTATCCATTCTAGTCATGCACATGGCATGGAATCGAGATTTATTCTTATCAACATCATCATTAGCCTGTAAAAGATAGACACATTGTAGACCCATAGGCCGTTTCCCGAAGAAAGGTACGGACAGAACCATCACCCCAACTCACTACGTATTGGTGATTTCAAACTCCGAGAAATGCACAGTTCTATATTTTCTCACATACGCTAGTACTACATGAATATTTCTCAGGTTCAGATATCCTCACGACATTTTCCTTCACCGTCAGCTAACAGTGTTACCAATTTAGATTAATTCTTCTACAAATGTTCTATTATATGTTCCCCGTAACGATTTGAGGTTATATCACACTACCACGGTTCTCTATTGAATCCTCCAAAAATAAAATACACATGACTTCGAAAGCTTTCGAACGATCAAGTGTAGAATTTACGCTCGCAAATTCCAATCCTTTTGCAAATTAAGGACGCTTATTCAACACCCCGCTACACATTATCCGACAACGTTCGACCTCGCCGATGGAATATTCGAGAATTATTCGACGCGACCAAATGTAAAATTTGACATAATAAGCGCTTGTATTTCGTCGGGCGCCCTCTACCGGGGGCGTAATGTGACAAAAGGAATGTAATTCTGTACCGAAAACGGTTCCAAAGATAGAATTATCTCCGGCTCTCCATTCTAATGGGCTTTGTTTTCATTTAAATGATTTCCCCTCACGATGTTTTCCTTCGCCATCGTGACTGTGATTTTATTAATAACTAACTGTACCCGCGACTTCGTCCGCGTGGAACGGAATACAAAAACACAGTGGTTAATGAAACAATCTAAATTTATATCTTTATATCTTGTATAATTGTAATCTGACTCTCGGGATACAGGTTGGTACTCAAAACAACAGTTGCGTCGTGCTTCAAACACCTTTTTATTTTTATATGATCGACATGTAGGTCTTCGAAAGTAGGAATTTAAAGTAATAAATAATCTATTTGTTATCGACTTTGGTCTCATATGATAGCAAGTCCCACTGAACCGTTTTACTGTCACCTAATCTCATCTCAGAAATACTCGTTCATTTATACCAGTTCATTACTCGAAATCAAATATTAATTCGATACTATCTGAATGTGAAACTTGTCAGTAAATTGTAAGAAAAACTTATTAAATACAATCACTCGAAAGAATAACAAAATACCATAATTACAGACATTAACGCAATAGTTTTTAGGAAATTTTAGTACATAATAAGAGCTTAGTTGTTCAACTGAGAATTTCTAGTTTCATCCAACAGACCGAATCAAAAACCTATTGAAAGCGGCCATGTTTATTGGAGATAATAATTTGATGCCTAATAACAGATATATTCTTTATAATTACAAAAACATTAGTAGAAATCACATAATAAATAATCCCATTACCGTAATTTATTGTTCTAACGCTAACAGAAAAAGTTCCGCGGCTAAATTCGTGAAAGTTTTAAATCGAAATAAATAAGATAGACAAAACTAAATTCGCAATTTTAGTGTCGTGTAATTTAATGTTCGTCTTTGAATACTCCATAATATTGAAAACTATTACAATAATTCATCATTAACAGCATTTATTAATTATAATAGTATATATTTTTCTTTTTATAAACCTATCATTTATGAACACACTCTGATGCTAGTCTTATACCTGCGAGACGAAGCTTTGGATAATTGTCAGGCTAAAAACTAATAATGGCCGCACCCCTTTGTCATTTCAATAATAACCCAAAATTAAGGCTTCCAAGTTCCTTTGATGTGTGTAAAAACCGTGTGTCCGGCTATCGTGCTGCGAATAATATTTACTTTTCCTATACAATATTTATTACTTAAACAACGTGATCAAAATAACCACAGTAAAGGACTAATATATTTAAATATGACCATGAAATTGCTTAAATCGCATAAGATTCAGTTTTTACACTCGCGTTTAACATTTTTTGTTCGTTATACGTACCGTTATTTATATTCTAAACAAAGAAATTGCATTGTATTAATTAATATTTACCAGTTTAGTGAATATACTATCTTTTACTCTCGCATTCGTCCGCGTTAAGATAGATTTGATGTACCTTTCGGAGATCTATTTTTCCTGGATGAAAGGTACCATTTGAAAGGTAAGGTTAAAGTAGACGGACGTAGGCTCGAAACCTAGTAACTGAATAGGAGCTTTCAGTGAAGGAAAATATCGTGATGAAACCATAGCATGATGGTAGGGCTTATATAAAGTCCCACGTCCGTCGCCCTGAGCAGTGCTTTCTGCACAGGCCCGCGTGGTGGAGGCGCTTGTGCCGAGCGACTCCCACAGTTCATTGGGGAGCGTTTAACACCCACCCCCTTCTGAGGGGTCTACCATCTTAACCCCTCAGACCGCAGACGGGCCCCTGTTGAGGGGCCGACACCTGCCGGGGAGCAGAAGTAATGCCTTTGGCATTTCCTGCTCCCTGGCCAAATAGGTGTGTGAGGCACCATGGGGTTTTTAGTCCGTGGGAATCGGACATAACCCACCCCCCGCTGCTCGACGGGGTGGGTATCCGTTACGGATTTTCCCCATGTAAAAAAAAAAAAAGAGCTTACATAAAGTCCGCCTTGCCAGCTACCACCCTTAAGTTGAAAATCTGCCGCCAAGCATCTGTTGGTGTTTTCCGGCAGCTGCACTTGAGAGCCAGTCTCCTTCTAGGTTTAGCGTGACTACCATCTTAGACCACATCATAATTTAAAATAGATGAGATTATGGTCAAACACTAACCTAAAAAAAACCTGTGTCCTTTTCTGTGCCTCTCCACAGCATGCATACAAAATTTCATGATAATCGGTTGAGCACTTAAGGCGTAAAAGAGTAGCATACAAACAGACGAAGAAACTCAAATTGCCATTTATAATATTCATTAGAGTTGAAGCAGAATGTACTGGTAGTAATTTTGTGTCGACTTAATTTATTTTTAACTTGAAAACTCCTTGGTTATACATTAAAAAAAAACATAATAAAACGTGGTCAGAGAATGCACCTATGATTTTATATTATAATCATGCAAATCTGTTCAGTAGTTTAAGAGTTATAAGTACACGTGTAGTAACAAACAAACAGACATAAAGAAAGACTTTGTCTTTTATAGAATAGATGTAAAATATGTACATACATTATTGTGCATGGTAAGTCGCAATTACTTTGTAATATTCTTTGTACAAATCTCTGAGAATCGTTAACAATATAATTCAATATTATATACATTAAGAATAGAGAATTTCATGAAATACAGATATACAGAGAATATATTTGTTTCACTAAAGAATACACAAAGCACAAGAGAAAACTTAGGTATAATAAAGACGTAAGTTAGAACTACAATAACTAAATATATAATAGCTTTATATGGGAAATTGTGTATAATTTATAAGTAATATGTGTCCATCTATTGTTATTCGTTACGTCGCAATATCACTGTTCTATTGTTAGTACAAATCTTTCGGTAGGTAACGCAAACAATATAGTTCAATTGTAAGGAATACCTCCGCATCATGATGTTCACGGCTCGCAGCAGTTCGATGCGAAAATATTTCCAGTTTTGTAGAACGAAACACGTGTGTGTACGGATCGTAAATTTTAAGGCAGACAGATTGACTTATGACGATTGACAATTCAATAATTTTAGTAGCAACCGCGCCGCTCTAAATCAGAAATAACTTAGCGTTTTATCAGTAATAGAATTTTTAAATTCGGATACCAATACTACCAGAAATTACCACCTGCAAACACTCGTTATCTTTGAAAATATATATAGCAACTATGAGTTTAACTGAATCAATTCTACGTTGTCTTTTATTTATTTTTTTGTAATGGTCTCCTCGCTAATCGATACATTCTAAAAGCTCGTTTTATTCTGAAAAATTCGTCTCTGCCGTAATAGCAGATTTATAGGTATACATTTTGAAAATTACAAACCTCAGTGTCCATCGCTTGAATGTTTGAATCATTGTAATATTAATTATAAAAAGAGTTATTATCACTAATCTTGTTTCAGCTCACAGTACTAACATATTTATTTAAACTAACAATTTTCTGTTTAATCCTATCTAACTTGCAAATAATACATAAAAGAAATATTTTTAATTATAAAATATGGCTGAATACTTATGCCATTGAGGCTAATTTAAACAACATGCATATATACCGTAGCACATATTCAGATGCATATATTATATCAAAATCATCATCATCATCTTACCCTTATCCCGCCTAAGTAGGAGCGGCACAACATGTTTTCCTTTTCCACTCTCCTCTGTCAGATGTCATTTCAGTATTCACAGTTTTTATACACATATCATTTTTCACACAATCCATCCACACCTTTTTCGGTCTTCCTCTACTCCTATATCCGTCCACTTTCAAACTCAAAACTTTTCTCGTTACATGACTGTCATCTCTTCTTTGATATATGATATCATATATATGTTCGTGTGTATATTCTGATACACATCTGAATGTATAAGTTATAGTACTGTTAAATTTCATTCAACTTAATACAATAGTTTTTGTGTGAAAGAGTAACAAACCCTCAAATCGAATGACTTAATCGAATGAAAAACGTTAGTAGATATATTAACATACATAGACGAATTAACAAACATGTTCAGGTTGAAGGAACTCGTTAAAAGTCAGTCGGCACGAACCCGGTTTATTTCTGCAAATAACCGAAACGTTCCGGCGCATCTGCGCTGCGATCGCTGAGCGATCGTTCCTCTCCACTCGTTTATCAAGAAAAAGCATAAAAAATGACTAACGTGTCATTCTGCGTGTCGCTTCCGCCGAAAATATACGGATTCTTGTGTTTTACGACAACCGACGAGTAAAACAAAAAGACATACATACATACACATATCCGAACGTCAAAAAATAATATACGGACACGCTTCAAAATGTTCCTCGTGCAATGTGACAAGGTAATCGTATTTTTTGACAAGCGATATTTTTATACAAATCTCTCTGTCGATTGAGTGGTTTACGGTTTTTTTTATTATTCGAGTACGGCGAAGAAATTGTGAGGTCATCGGTGTTGATGTCAACAATGGCGACATCTTTATAGGCGGCTCATGAAGGACGATACCATATTCATAATATTTTTTTCTTATTTTATCTTATATTTAGGAGCTTTTATTCTATTGAATATATCGACCCCATTGCTCCCCATTCTTTCGAGCTTCAACAGGAGAGTCGTTGATGAGATATTATTACAAAGTCATACAACATCTTTGCTTCTTCCGAACAGGGTTCTGCCAAAATGCTGGGACAAATACCGATGTCTTGGCAATTAACATTCATAATACTCATCAACGACTCTCTTTCAATACTATTCTTGGCACACTCCATCATTGAGTGATGCACATCATCAATTTTTCCACATAAATTGCAGTTTGGTGACTCCGCTTTCTACATTAGATATTAATAATCGATTCAGATTAGATATTAATTCTCCAGCTACAATAAGTCTGTATTTCTTTTTATTCGGACTGACTTCACACAGTTTACTTGATCAGCTTTCACAGCTTCACTAGTCTTTTGGGCGACTGCTTAAGGCACTTAGATGAAATGGCAACTAGCGCCAGGGTACCAAAGTGGCCGATCTTCAGGTTGAGCTGTTTCCTTACATGCTATATTATAAATGATGCTATCTAACCATGCGAGCAAAGCTAACCATACATGTATATTTTGCTGTATACATATGTTCCGCATAAATGGATACATGTACTTCGGATCTGACAATTTTTCGCTACGGCTAAGTAATTATAAGAAAAGATCCCTTAAAAAATGATGTACTAAGGGCACTTGCTTCTTTGGCACTAAACTTTATAAACTCTTCCACTTTGGTTTGTGTTCAGAACAATAATTTTGACGTAAAACTGGAATACGTTTTGCCGTTAGGGGAATCCAGACGAATCCTTAGTATTTTCTCAAGTGTAAATTGTGAATGAGTATCGGCAATCTTCTATGCTTATTTTCACCAGTATCACCACCAGCAGTACCACACTTAAAATTACATGTCGTCAATCTTCCACCCTTGACGCAATATAAAAATGACGATAGAATTAAAAAAGGGTTTCGAAGTGACCGGGTTGATGGCGAATCGTAAAATTCGCAAAGGATATAATATGTACTATGTGATTATTTGTAAATGGTTACGAAATACAATGAGATCGCCCGTGTATCAGCTCTTAATAGTAAGCGATGCAACAAAAACAAATATAAATCACGCGGGCGTGCTCTCATTTTCGTTCGCAATATATAAATATTAAAGCGGTATTCACACTTTCATGAATTGCGAAAGTACCGATAGGAACACGCTTTGTTTAACAAATTGTAGTAATTTAAATAAGTTATAAATAATAATATATAAAAAAAACATAAATATTATATTTATTTTTTTAATATTATTTATTAAATAAATAAATTCTTATAAAGTATAAATGTTACACATGGAGCCGACAAAATAACGAAAAGATACGCGGCGTGGTACCTCGTTGATATAGGCATTCACATTTCGTTCCTTTTTCATAATGCTAGATTTTCGTCGGGCGTCCAACTTTCCCTCGGCCTCCACTTCTCACCACACCATACCTCCAGCCTGCATTGTTACTTTGCTCTTACATTGCATATTTTCTAATCTATATTTTATTTGATAATTGCTCCAATCATAAGTGTTATATCGTAATGTTAAGTAATCTACCTCAATAACGAAGCTATAAAATACGAAGAGAATTTATCAAATCCAACTAATCGTTCATAAGATTACCGCGTTCAAACAGTATTGTTAAAACAAATTTTAGTAAGTGTTTAAAATTACACCAATAAGTCACTATTAAAAGAAGAAGAAACGACATTTTGCGCTACTAAACAATGTGTGTGTGTGTGTGTGCTTTTATAAGACGAAATAATTACAACCGGTTCGGTAAACAATCCAGTAATCGAGAAGAACTGACAAGAAACTCGGTCATTTTATTGTATACATTTAAATGATACAGGTCTGTCGTCCTTATCTAAAAAGAAAATTATCACAACGTCATAACTTCAAATAAAGATTAAAGAAACTACGAATAGGTACTTTGCATTCAGCGATTTGTATTTTCTTACTATAGAGAAGTGGGGTAAGCGGTGTGCTGCGCATGCGAAGGACGACGCTGACGAATTCGCGAGTATCATCTAGTAAAACAGACAATAATTATAGCGTATCTACAGGGGTGTTATTTCCATACATTTACATTGTGTTAAAAACCCGATTCACATGGGGCTTGAAGTTGTTATCCGCGAAATTAGTAATGCGTCTTGGGACCTTAGTATAGAATCTAATAGTGTTACCTGAAAAAATTGTGTATACCAATAAACTCTTTAATTTATTATCTTTTTTAAATATACAAAATCCATCGCTCGGTTTATATATAGATGTCCTGAAAACGCACGTAATGACCGGACGTTGTAAACTCACCTTCGAAATTTGATGTAATTTCGGAATCAAACGCAAGTAGGTACAAGCACGGCTGGCTCCTTACAGAGCGTGTAAACGGTAGCGAATTGTACATTAATAAATTTGCGAAATATTTATCTTATGTTATATACGTGAGGAAATATCCACGCGGCCAACAGAAGATATACATTAATAATTTAGTGCATGTGCGCTTGTTTGACGTGTTTACGGTTTGTGTGTGCAGTCCCTATTGCAATGTGAAATTACAGTTTCTCGTTTTGCATGGAATTTTCCGTTTGCGCTATTCAAATAAATATGGCACTAGTTTACTGTGATATGGTACGATTAAATAAACTCTTTTTAATAAGTAAATAGTATATTTAGTATCCGCATATTTAGACCTATTAATATCATGTATATTCATAAATTAATAGTTCTGTCTTTACTGTCTTTTCTTTTTTCAAAAATGATGAGAGAAATCTATAAAGGACACTAATCACGAACATATCGTCACAGCTATTTTTGCCTATTATTTGTATTTCTAGGTTAATTCAAAAACTTCTTGACCGATTTGTATGAAATTTCACACATAAAAGCTTTGTTTTTTTTTCTTAATTCATAAGCTATAGAACCAAAAAAAAAAATTTTTTTTTAATTCATATTTGTGTAATGCTGAAATTGTTAGGCTATAAAAATTATGAATAGTTTTAAATTATTATTAGTAAAAATTAAAATTGTAAGTCAAAAAACTACTACGCAATACGTAATAAACGTAAGCGAAATTACGCGCGTGGCTAGTTTATTATATTTTTAGTACAGTATAAGTAATATTAAGTACATTTTATAGTACAATATAACGTCGCATTATCTACATTTCCTATAACCATTATTCCATAATTATCAGTTGTCTGCGTCCTATATCTCATAAAGGTCCCATGACCAGTGCAATGCAGAGATGGGCTCCTAACTCATTTACCCTGGCCTGACCGACCGTTGACGAAGAGGGCTGTTAAGAGGGTCTTCCGCACGGACACCTCTTACTGCTGAACATGGCTTTCACCACACTTGGCAACGAAAGAATATCTTCTACAGCCGCAGTCAGAATGCGGCACCGGTCCTCCCACGCAGCACGGTGTTATGTATAGTATCTTGCGCGGTGTCTGGCTGAGTGACGCAGTCATGGCACACGGCGGTTGGTTATCTGGGCGCGAAGCTTCTGCTCCCGGTTAATACCTGCACCAGACAAAATGTTACTCTCTCCCAATCCACTCTCAGAGCACCGGGTGTACGGCGTCTATGGTGTATCCACTATTGTCGCGCGTCTGACAGGTCCTGGTTTTACCGGCCCTAGTGTGGTAAATAACTAAATGATGTCAAAAGTAGACCGAGACCAGCACATACGTCTAGAAAATTTCCAAAAATAAATCGCTTTGACATTCACACATATTTTGCTGTTACATCAACACGCCGGTGACTGTCAACTGTCACCACTTCTATTTGTTTATAATGTATTCACATAGTGATAATTTCGTTTGCATCGGATCACGAGACCTGTACATAAAGTGTAGTTACTGAATTAAAAAAAAAGTGCACTGCAATTTATCGAGTTAGTAGACAAAACACTGAATCCTTGCCAACTCCCTTAATGTTCATTTATAGGTAGATAGAAATATAGGTGGGTCATTTGATATACGAGTCGTAATAAATTTACTAGAGAGTTCATCGCTCTTCTAACTTACTATACAGCCCACAGTTTCTTAAACTTTTTCGCTTACCCCTAGTTTGGTGAGACAAACATTTTGCTTAACTCCAGATTAACGTGAAATAAATATAATAGGTTACACGTTTTTCACACCGTCACGGAGCATCTTTAGATCAATATTGACTCTTCGTGCGAATATGCAATATATTTTAATTTATATTTTATATTGTATAGCTCCATATCAACAGTGTTAACTGTCGAGCGGTTCAAACATCCACTAAAGCCAGGTACAACCGTCAAATAACGAATCATTTAATTACTGTCCTTTTTGACCGCTTTTTATATAACCATATAAAGTCAAAATATTATTATAAAATATGATATTTATCCTTAAGTTATCTCGATGTTATACATATAATATACTACACGTTTATACCTAAATTTTTGTTGTGAGCAGAACGGTTAAATATTTTGGCGCGGACTGTAATTTTTGTTGTTTTAGCTAATATTGTTTCATGTACACGTCGCGTAAATAAAATCAAATATTTTTTGTTGCAGTGAGACGTAGCAGCTGCCAACCAATTTCAGATGGAAGTGGAAAGTACCGTCCATACTAATATTCCATAATATTTAGCATATTATTATCTTCCACTCATGACGGTGATGTAACAAACTTTGAGAACCGCCGTCACTGTCGCATGCGCAGATTAGCTCAAATTATCTAATAAGCGTTGCAACGAGCGACGCCCTCGCACTCACTACGCGTTAATATTGTAACACTCTTGCGCAGTTCCAGTTTACTATAAATATGAAACTACAATGAAACATGGCCGTAGTCAAGTGAATTTAACGAGGGTATCTGACCCCCAAATCATGACTTGCAGATTGGATTGTATATTTTTGTATTTATTTTATATTCATTATTTTCACTATTTTATCTTCATCATCAGCCTGTAAGAGACCCACTGCAGGGACATAGGCCTTTTTCCTGAAGGAAGATATGGGCATAATCACCACGCCTAGCCAACGATGTATTGTCGATTTCAAACTCTGAGAAATAAACAGTTCTATATTTTCCCACATACTATGATGCTACAAGAACAATTCTCAGGTACAGGTTTCCTTGTGATATCTTCCTTCATCATCAGCCTATAGAGTTACCAATTTCAATTAGTAAATGTAGTAGTATGTATAGAATCTGGGAACATCAGATTGATACGACCTTTTATTTGTGTTTAATACATCGACTATACGATTTATGTTATATTTTCAAGTACTAAGAGAGAAGATACCTACTTCTTCATTCTCCATGTATATAAAATGCATGTCGTTGGTATATTTGAGGTCAATAAACTGCAACACCGTTCGTCAACCAACCGCTATAAAAGTGGCCACACCTCAAAGTACTTTTATGAAGGTTTTTATGTTATAGTTTTCAATAACTCGCAACTATATAGCGCTACAGCGCAACAACTTATGTACTGTTCGACTAATAGCTACGAAAATTGATATATTTTATATTATTTTGACATAATTCATTTACTTATTGCATTGAATAGTAATCATAGAGAATAACTCGTGCAAAATCATGGGCATATCTAAATGTACTATGTTTGGAAATTAGAAAGTACATATCTTTTATTCTTAATAGTTTTGCGTTTTAATATACTTCTTACCTGATTCACATCACATTCACACTCTTAGCCTTCGTCTAGAGTGACAGGGCTGTACTTGACAGCTGCCAGAATACACTTATAGGTGTTCCAACTTGATGTTCCATAAATCAAACCACTCGACTACAACGACTTAAAATTATATTAAGAAATGATCCCAATTCTATCAATATTATAAAAGAGAAACTCACTGAGTATGGCTGGACGTTTGTCATTATTTCACGCAAACACTACTGAACAGATATTATTTAAACTTTACAATGAAATAGCTTAAACTTTAGATTTATCTATTTTTACATTCGTTGCATGTTACGCTTTCACGTAACGACTACTAACTATACATTGTCAGGGATAAGAGCATAAGGTTAATTTTCAACTAGGAAAACACTACCGTTCCCGAGGAATAAGTTAAATATACATAAGAAGAATAAGAAACCGCGAGTAAAAGCTAGTATTTTATAAAGCTAATGTTTAAACTGGCCAATATAATACGATATTAACAAAGTTTAAAACAATCCAGCCATTTGAGAGTTATTCCGGCATGCGCTGCATAAACCGTTAAAGTTATACCAACATAATGTATGGAGTCATCATTTATAAATGATACAAAAGCAGAGGAAATCGCGAACAGCCCTTAGTAAAATATATATCTGTCAACGGACCACCACTGTAATCTGGGATTACGCGAGCAAAGCCGCAATTAAAAGTGAGTTAGGTATACGACAATAATAATTCAATATTCAGCATCCATGAATATACAGGCTGATCGTAATTATAAATAACAATATAAAATAAGTTTGTCAACATATTGCCCGATTTATCATTATTCTTATAACAATGTTTAGCATAAAATCGGACAGCAGCATCAGCATCAGACATTACCGTATCAAGGCTTTGTTTAAACATAATTCCGGGACTGTATCGTTAGGGATTTTTATAAACATAAAAAAAAACATGGACACAAACTACGTTTAGGGTCAGGGAACAATAATTTCTGGATCGCACGAATAAATTGTCCAGTGCGGGATTCCGACCCACTCAGCATAGGGTTAATAGCAAAGCAACTACTTAAACCAAGTAATAAATTACCCTATTCTCTTATATTACAACATTGTTGTTGTAAAGTGCTATTAGGTAATTAACTGTTTAGTATCATACAACATTGTTTAATAATGCCTGGCTAATTAGATGAATATCCGTTTTTCGTATCGCGACTTTAAGTGTGAGTGACGTGAAGCGCCCTCCCTTTCACACTTATTGGTTGCTGCGTATATACTGCTAGTTTATTCACACGTTGCGATAAAATCCGCAGACAAATATCATTGACAATAACAATAATCGACAACAGATAAAGCAATGCCTTAGAATATTTTTCTGTGTCTTATTTTTAATATTGAATGTATTGTAATGTAAGCTTTATCTGCATCTAAATGGGCAACTATTGAATTGAATATAAAGCTAAGGGCAAATAAAAAAGGGTCTTTATTTTTTTCCTTTGTGTTTTGTTCTTACTTTCGGAATCCCCTGTGAAGCAGCATGACATGTGTTTTGATGTAGTGCCCGACATGCATAATCACGCTGTATACGGACCGCTCGGAAGGCTACCACGATCGTGTCATTTACCGTAACTCCGTCACAATGTATGTGTAATTATTTACCCAGCATAATACAGTTAACGGGCACCCATTGTGCTCGGAGGACAAATGATTGCGAATATGTAATATATTTTTTTTATACCGTATTTCACTCACAAAAGCCGTTCCCCGCCCCACTCTGATGAACGCGGTGAGCTTGAGATTCCGAGATATTTTTTTTTTTGTTTTCAGGCGACCCTTTTCGTTTTTGACACTTTCTATAATGTCTAATATCCGCTCTTAACTCCACCTCATCTTTGCTTGCCTAGATTCTTTTACTGAAGATAAATGTTATTTCAGTACAAGCATTAGGCGTCTATTAGAAAAATATGTTGATGTCTCGCGTCGGGTCGCACCGTCACCGAAGTATATTGCAACTAATTACTTCTGTGAAACTCAGCAGACATCGTTAACTATACTGTTTCTACAACAAAAGCTACATGTACTCGTAATACATAATTGAATTATAAATTTTAAAGTGTTATTGCACAATTATAATTTACTAGCTTTTAATCCCCGTTTTGCTCCCCATAATATAGTAAAATTTTCATCGTTTAGAGAGATGCAAACGCAGACATGGTTGCAGGCGACCGTTAGGTTTTATGAAGTCTAGAAAAATAATTTGGACAATCCTTACCCTGTAACTGTCTTCGGGACTAAAGGGAATGGTTCCATGCTTTAGGTAGAGTCATTAAGCTAGCACCGATACAACGACGAGAAGAATACTTGCACGTCTATCTCTTTCTATAAATTTTGCATAATTAAAATGTAGCTGGAATGGAAATGATTGAATGAATATCTTTTACTAATTACTTTAATCGATATTACCTTTTTTACAGTAGGATAAAGTAACTACACCACGACTGCAGCATTCAGGATCCGGTACGGTCCCGTACCTCGTAATAAGTACCATTTCATGGTAGGGAAAAACATCTTCTCTTTGTGAAGTCTGTCAGTCTACGGATGATTTTTATCATATGCTGTGGGAATGTGAGCGGACCGAGGAATTCCACCAAAAATTACTCTTATATTCCTGGATGATTGTAAAAGACATTAGCATTATAGTGGAAGATCCTATTGGGCAAAAGATAATTTATTTTCTTTCTTTAATCTCCATATGAGAATCAAGTTCAACGGTGCATTAATCCAAGTGAATTACCCTATGAGGCTGGTATTGCCAACATGAATGTACTGTACTCTTGTTAAATAAAGAGGAAAAACAATTTACTACACTACATAAGTTGGAATGTATAATTATTATAATAATTATGCATATATGATATAGATTATATTATATGTTGTCTAAAGATAATAGCGACCTGTGACTAACAAAAATATAGACCCTATAAGATACCTTTACTTTATTTTATCAATTATTTTCTATCGCTAGAATCGATTTTTAGATATATTGTTGCAAACCCTATTATCGCTAAGTTTTTCAGCATAACAATGTGTTAAAATTTTAATATTTTATAAATGCTGCTATTATAAATATAATAAAATAAAAAAAAATCTTACATTTTTCACTGTAAATATTCAAGGAAAATATTAAAAGCGACTCGAAGTTATAGTCGGAAACGCAAACCTAACCTTTACTTCCAGTTATCGTGCATGAGTCAGAATACGCTGTAGTATTCTTACGTTATCGTTCGTATTTGTTTTGTTTTTGATTTCATAGAATTTTATAAGAACTAAAACTGCCAACGAGTAATATTTACAGCGAATTTAAGTTCACTCGTATATAAAATAGTCTGTATAAATTCTTTTGAAATTCTAGAAAATTCTGTTAATTACTGTTAATAATGATTCATATCTGAGTTGGACAAAATTCAATACCCTTTTTAACAATCATAGTGAAAGTTGGTATACCTGAGTATTCTATCATGGAGAAGGTTTTAGTGCTATCGATTTTACTATAATTCGCGATGCAGTAAATATTATTTTTATACCATTAAACTTATCTCCATGAAAATAGACATGTATGGCTATTAAAAATTATAATATTTAGCAGAATTATCCATTTAGACATAATTCTTTAATAGCAAATGATAATAACAATTCCAACTATCCAAAGCCACCGTCCATCTAATACATCTATCCACCGAAACAATTATTAGAAAGAGTGATGTGAAAAGCGACTGATGGCTCAGTTGGTAGTATGTTCCGGTACAGCATCGAAGGACGTAGGTCCGAATCCTAGCAACTGAGTCGGAGCTTTCCTGTGAAGGAAAACATCGCTGATGAAACCATAGCATGGTGCTAGGGCTTTTTTAAAGTCCGCCTTGCTAGCTACCACCCTCAAGTTGAAAATCTGTCAGCAAGCACTTGTTGGTGTGTTCCGGCAGCTGTAAGCAGCAGCAGATCGCCATGTAATTTTGCATGCGCGTTGCCAGGGATATATACAACAGTATAAGGTACATTATACCCAGAAAAAGTATTGTTTCCGATGTATAGGTAAAGTTATTAACGCGAGTGAAGTCTCTAGCAAAAGCTAATATAAAAAAACGCATACGGAGCTGCGGGCAGAGCTAGCGAAGTATAAGAATGGAAGGATTTTAATACATTCTAAGTTTTAGTTTTTTTTTTTTAACTTATTGTATTTCAATAATCGCTAATTCGTCCTGCACGGGCTTCATACGCGTATATGAATCTGCCATAATTAAATTTCGCATCGGTACGAGACTGCGGTAACTGTGGTGAAACGCGTCGGTCTGCTGTATGGACTCATCGAACGACGAAGCCGCATTTCTTCTAAACCGCAACTATATTAATCTAGCCGCAAAATAATACAGTACTCGTTTATTGGTAAAACACGATTCTGTTTGTACTGCTCAATTAAACTATATATGTATTTGAATGTCGTTTGATCACAGAGATGATTTTTGTCTGTCCGATAAGGCTTTCCCTAATGCCCACTAAGTTGAGTACAACTTTCATGTTGAAAATCTGTGGCCAAGCATAGAGACTTAGTTCTCTAAAACCGCTAAAACTCTATAAAAACAAAAAAAGAATTGGTTTAAAACGAATTTGACCAAACTAAAAACGACATTGCAAATGATCTAAACTATTGAAATTTAAAGACAATAAGATTTTATTCCTTTAATTAATCTTTATCGTACAACGTCGCATACATACAAATGAATATTTCAGTGATATGGTTAGTACAAAGGTCGGTCTTATTGCTGTTAGCAATCTCTTACAATCCAGAAAGAAGAATCAGTGACGTTTTAGTTCTAATTAGTAATGGAAATAACATAATACAAACAATTAGAAATGACAAATATAACATGTCAAACATTAGGCTTCCATGACACAGGCATTGCCTAGTTTGGGCCCACTGTTAAGGCTAACATTTATGAAGCTATCGTTAAAATTATTATAGTATAATTTTTTTTTAATTAATTTACTTATTCTAAATTAATTACAGCCCTGAAATCCAAAAATTACTACGAAAATTCTTTTGCCGGGAAATAGAAAAACAAATAAATTATTACAATAAAATACAAACTGACAACTTAGACAAGTGTTAGACAATGATTAAATTTAAATAGTGTCTATCCATTAAACGAGGCTTTTGTTATCAAACTTTGGTTAAACAACTGTTCAACGCATATTTAACTTTTTCTAATAAGACGGCGAAAGATTAATACTAAAAAAAAACAGATCTAAATCTATCCAGTAGTATTTCAGTGACGCGCGCACAAAGGAGACCTCTGTAGTTTAATTTGTGTAGATTTAATATTTTGGTATTTTTGGAATTCAGAGAGAGCCGCTAATAGAGGAATTAAGTTGACTTCAACCGTATTACAGGATTATTACACATCGTAAAGTGCAGCGCAGCGTGACTTATTAATTATAGTGTTAGTCCTACAATCCTGGCCATTATGCGCTACGATGGGCAACAGCACTGTGGCACCGGCAAACAGAGAGAGAGAAACATGAAAGAGATTAATACCACCCGCTTTGGATAGGCATTCCTTTGCAACGCTTTTAAAGTAACTATCACATGAAATTATATACTGTATACACAAAGGTAAGATATAAAATTCAGAAATTTTTCTCACGGGATTCGAATCTTGTTTGATAGGATTGTGAGAAGCATACGTCAACTTGAGAGTCAATTTTCATTATTATCCATACCACACCGTCACTTAATATCAAATGAGATTATGTTCATATCAACGAAGTTGAAAATTAGGTGCATCAAGTGGAAGTAAAACTAGTGAGGTTGCTTGGCATATTATTCGACATTCCTTAGTTACCCTTAGTATTGTTATGTTTTGTTGAATATAATTACTTCCATCTTGAGATAAGTGTAGATATTGGAAATATGCGGTATATTCGTATCAAAATATACTTTATTCAAATTAGGCCTTAAAAAGGTGCTTATGAACGTGAAATTACCACCGGTTTGGAAAACAAACCCAGTCATCGAGAAGAACCGGCTGGAAACTCGATCGGGTTTATCTTATAACATAAATAAATGCATATTTCAAATAAATTAATTACACGTTACAATAATTATTAGTGGCTGCACAGAGATGAGCCAATTTCAGACATCACCATCGTTCACATATTGACCTACTCTATAATAGCCCTTTAACAACAAAACCCTTTTGACATGGCGCTTAAATTAATAGTTCGGCAAATCGGTAACATGCTTTGGAACTTTGTTATAAAATCTGACACTATTACCTAAGAAACTATTGCTGGTTTTACTGAGTCGGAAAGATGGTACGATACATTTATCACAAATTAAGTAATACCGAAAAATGGAACTGAAACTTTGTAATTATTATAATTAACATGTCATATAGAGTACAGGAGATAAATATAAATGCAATAAATTCAAAAATACTCCCGTCTTCAGCTGTGTCAGGAGTAAAATGTTTAATTTTAAGTATGGAGTAGTGCTTTTTTAATTAATATAATCCACTATAGACAACATTTCGATTGATATGTACGTTAACTTCTTATGTTAGGAATATAAATAGCCTTGTAATATTTTAGTTTAATTAATATCAGCATCTTTCGTCCATATTGCATTATATACGTTTCTATAGGGTTGACAGACATACGCCAGTTTTAAAAGCTCTCTTTATCTAGACCAATTACGCTTTAAATGAAAAATAATCGTAATAAATCAAACAATGACAGGTCTGTGAAGAAAAAACAAAACTATCAAAGGAGCAAAGCGTAATGTTTGTCCACGTTTTGATAATAAATACTAATTAGCATATATAGCATATCTAGCGTTGGATAACAAACACGTGGCGGTCCAGCGAACAAGAAGCGTGTGACAGTTGAGCGTTTGCCAAAAACGTTAGCGGGAGAGCGACCCGACTGCGTTAGGACGCACCGGAATGGATTCCGAGCCGACGAATATGACCGCTTGTACGCGAAGTGCACTGGAGTGTCAGCCTTATTTTTAGACTTGTCACCGATCATCATCAACGATGTTGTGACAAATAGCTGTCGCCAGGGTTAATATTTTTTTCGTACTGTAAATTAATACATCGTAATACATTAAGTCTATATTGTACATTACAGTGGACCATAAAAGCCATTAAACAATTAATATTTATTTTAATGATATTTAAAAAAAGAAACTTCTAGAACCTCTGATGTCTCGCATCGTATAATAATATCGTAATAATGCATTATCATTTTTCATTTACAAAAACATAGAATTTATCTAATAAGATCAAAATATATTTTAAAGGTTCAATAAAACACTCTGTAACTCAAGAGTTAAGTGTAAATGTTCTTGATCAATACGCGGAAGGACTGATAGGCATCTAGAAGGTTCCATTTCTTATCGAAAATGGTATATAAGCAAGAGCATTCTGGATTCAAGGCGAGTTTAAGTTTAAATATCGAGCGATACAGGTAAAAAATAAAAGTGACACGAAAACTTCTTTACCGACAATGTCGGACATGATTTTAAAATGTTTATCCTGCATTTATGAAACCAAACATTAGCGTGATCATCACTCACCGTTGTTCGAACTGTTGTTATTGTTGACACAAACTAGTTTATCGATTTTCAGTTTTACATGAACATTCAAAAGTATGATGACTTCTTCTACTTGTATGATGTTTCTAATTTGGGACGCCATTGAACAGATTTGGATGCGACTTTCGATATTTATAATCAGCATTCTTTTAATAAAAAAGCACTACCTATATTTGTAGTAGAATGTCATTATTGAATTAAATCAGAGAATACTTCTCATGGTTACATAAAAAGTATGCGATGGTCACTTAAATTTCATAACAAAACTAATCCAGCAAAGATTTAAAAGGAAAGGTATTTTGAAGAATGAGGATTCTGCTAGGTATTTTAGCTTTAGTATATACTAATATTTCTTGGCAAATCTGAGGGCGATACCTTTTCTCATTTCCCCTTTCTTGTACTTTAGTTATTATTGGGCGATATGTAATCATTTAGCACGTTTTGTGCAAATAAAATGTGTATATTTAAATTTGTCAGCCGTGCAGCAACCCTGGCCGGGTCAGCTACCCCCACGGTCGAGGTCAGACCACTTAGTACCATTTACCTCGTAAACTTTAATAACGCGTCGTGTTTTCTTTATTTTACGTTTCGCTTGTTGTGTCTGCTGTGTATCCTGTGTGAGCTATCCATCAATTTACGCTTTGGTGTAGGCCGGATCGGTTGTTCACGGTTATATATACAGGATGGTAACGACAAGTTTTAATAACAGTGTTACCAGCTGCGTATATTTTTGTCCGATTTCGTATCTTTCCGAGTTTTATCGGAATGTAATTAAATACAATGCAAATAATTTTGATATATGTGCTGAATTTTTGAGTCGGTCTTTTGGAGCTTCTGGGGACAATTAACGTATTGGAAAGTGGTAATTATTAGAAATAGTTCAAAACGTATCTCTCGAACGGTAGTTAATGAAACTACAGTTTGACTGAATTATATTGGAGTTATTTTTATTATAGGGGGAGCTAACAAAGAAATATGCAATCAATTTTATGTTAAGTGGATATTGTAGTATTTTTTTAACTTTGTAAGGTTTAGGCGTTTGGCGAAAATTTCACCTCATCATAAATACCTATGTGGTCTAAGATAGTAAGCATCCTAAATCATAATGGCTTCAAAAATGACACTATGATTAATTATACAACAAATCTGAAAATAAGCGCACTCTTGAAGTAAATTACGATAGCATATTAGTTATTATTTTTAAGAGCTGAATTGGAATACCTTGTATGCCGGTGTTTGTTGCGAATGATACCTTTTGAACTATAATGTAGCAACGAGACTACTATTGGCTTTCCAATTAATCGACGTTCACATCCGTCAAGTTTGTCAGTTGGATATTTTACGATAATGAGGCTGTGAATACATTATTCTTGAGCATTAACAGATATGTAAAATATCTTCGTTAAACGAGCGCATCGTTGAGATGAAAGGGAAGTGCAATGCATTATTTCGGGATCATAATGTAAACGCGTCCCGCTGCCAAGGTTTGTCTTCTTGCGTAGTAGGTATTAATTTTTTGACACTGCACTTTATAAATGGGGTTACACGCCGCTGACCTCAGACTATGTTGTTTCCGTAATATTTCTGCCAGAGATACACCAGGAACAGATTTGACTGGAAATTCTATATCATCTTATAACATATTATGACCTGAGTATGGAATTTCTCAAACTGTACGTGATTCACATTTATGATTTATATGTGTAGTTTATTATGCGACATATTTAATATAAATCGTGTCTAATATTATATTATATGTATACAACACTCTTAGTACATTCCCTATATCACAGAAGCAACTTTTTATTTGCAGCTTCGACAATTTTGTGACGCTCTGTTGATATAAGGAATGTACCTAAGAGTGTTGTAAAGCACTTTTAAGGAGTTTAAAAAGGATATGTGTTTGTATAAAAGTTCACTTTGAAGATAAAGACATAAAAATATTATACAAAATCTCGATCACAAGTAAAGAGCAATTTTTTATATTGATTAATGAAGCTGATCACCTACTAATTCTGTTGATAATGTTGAAACCACAAGAGTTCCGAAACGTGTTCCAATGATCTGTTTTATATAAACGAATACGGAAGAGTAAGATAATGAACTATAAATGGTCTAAAGAATTCGATTACAGATGTTGTCAAACGATATAAACGTTATTGTCTCATTACCGCATTTCTATTAACTTTGTCTATTATAGTTTTGTTCTGACTGTATTTTATAATTACTTTTAACGTTCTTCTTGCCTATGAAAGAAAATGAATTTCAATCTGAAATATCATTACATAAAAATAATCCACAAATAAACCTGTTTTTTTTTTTAAATAATATTATCTATTGTTTTGGTCATTAATAAATTTGACTGAAGATTATTAAAACTATTAAAATATCATGTATGAATAAAGATAGGGAATATCGAAAGTATTTTTGGTGTATTTTGGGGCCTACCCGAAAAGCAAAATGAGACACCTTAGACTACACTAAACAACATTATTTCGAATAAACCTTACTGAGAAAATACAACACGTAACAAAAAAGAAACCGCTTTAACAAAAGCAAAGAAAAATGTAGTTAATTGTGCAATTTGCAAAAGTGTAAATGAAATTTAGATTTACCGCAGAACTCGATAGGGCCATTCATTAAAATTGACAAGAACGTTACAGTAACGAAATGAGGACCAGATTATTTAGCTACTAATTCCAATTATATTAATGGTAAGTTTCCAATGGTATCTAAGCAAGTGGTAAAGAACCAATAGATAATGTATTCTTTTACTTAAGAATCATAGATAAATACATTTAATACCATTTACAGTTATTTCCAACTATCACTATTTCCAATTATACCTGTAAATTTCCGCGTACTAAATGTATTGTTACTCCGTTCATAAGATTGTACCAATTTAGAATACCTTTTAATTTATCTACGCTAATTTATTCAGTTAGCCTTGGCTCATCGTTCATTATTTGTACATTAAATATGTTTAAAGTAACTAAACAACCTTTAAGAACACAATTGTAGAATACATTTAAGCATTCATACTTTAAATATTGGTTCCCAAGCAACTTCACGCACTTTTTTGCATGTATAAATTACGACGGGTAGGGTTAGTAACAGCTAAACATTCGCGCGGTTTCTCAGTAAAAGAATTCCGATTGTTATCATCCAGTTCACTCACTGTTACCCCACTTTGTATTTATTTTCCATAATTGTTTCGAACAGTGCAAAGCATGACAAATGCGTTCATCGCATGAACGTTTTTCTATACATATTAATACTAATAGTTTTACTCGTATTTTTCATCAAAAAATGATGTCGTTAGGAACGCTTTAGGGCGCTGAATTCAATTAATCGTGTTTCATTCAGCTCACACTTTAGTTAAGTGATTACCTTAGCAAACTGTGTTTATTTTCTTTTCATAAGTAATTGTTTATTAAATTATGGCAAATTATTTAAAAATTGAAAAGCAAAAAGAAACATATGTATCTATTTTTGTAAATTATTTTAACGCAATCGATATTTGTAAAAACATTGTGACTTTGAATAACAATTTATATTTTCCATAAGTATACACGCATATATTATATACGATCGTTATACTTTTTGACATTCCATCGCTTTTAGCAAAACTATTATTGGATTGGATAATAATAGACTGAAATAACAGACATATATCATGAGAAAAAGTAAATGACAAAAGTACAAATTTAACAATAATTTTATTAGAATCAAATTGATGCTAAATTTCTAAAACTTGACGTTCATAAATTTCTTGTTAAGGGTTGGATAGAATAAATTTGTGTATTCGTTTTGAAAGAAATTATCATACATTTTTCATTACCTTAAAAACCCATATCAACACTGAGGCTTCTAACTATATTATTATATTGCGGTAAGCCTATTCAATTTTATTGAATCATACGAGCAGATGAAGATAAAAATATCATTAGCATCTTTAAAGCTCATTTGTTTAGCAGGTCTTAATGTAAGCATCTTTCGGGGTCAACAGGTTTATTACCGATATAAAAGAAATTAAAAGGCGTACCTAAAGGACCACGGTATTTATTAAACCAGATAAATTACTTGGTTTTACAAGATCGTTTAGACTCTTTACATGTATGTTTTATGTGGAAAATGATTCGCAATTTGTTCTATTATTGCACTACCTAATAATTTACTTTTGATTTTTACGTTTGAAGGTCTGGAGGTTGGTACGTATGTTGAGATCGATAAACTCCAACATCGTCTAACCTATCATCATAAAAGTTGGCACACCTGAGTATTGATTAATGGAGAACGATCTTAAATTGACCATTTTACTATAACTTAACGCTAGGTAACACTGCACTACATTGACTTTTATACCATGCAGTTACTCTAGCGCGGATGTGTAAATATTTTGGCATGGCAAAAATTGACTCGGTATTCTTTTTGCTATAACCCAACTATTTCTTACAATTAATAATATATTATCAATAATAACAAACGTATATGATAGCATTTTTATATGTCATGCGAGTATTTAATTAAGTGTGAGTGTGAGCGAGTGTAATAATGACTCACAAAAAAAAAACAAAACAAAACGCAAACTGCAAACTCTATTATAAATGTCACAGTAAAAGTACCTATATTCCAAAAACAGGTGCATTTATAATACGTATTCATACATACATACAGATATAGTATTTATATAGACGATGATGTTACATTGGCAATGAACGTTCAATGTCATGCGGGCTGCGCTGCGGCGCAATAGCGAAAAAATCCGGAAGACTCGTCGAGTTATGCGCAAGCAAGCGCATGTAATATGGTAATTAGGGAGGTATGACAGAAAGCATTTCTATGTTTGTGCCTTGTTGGACGTTGGCAATTTGCCGGCTTCCGGGATAGTTCATTTTATCATCACGCATTACTTTGGGTGATGGGTGAAAAGAAGCGACTAGTGCAAGATGAAAATATCCCTGAGTTCTTCTCATGAAGTAACAAGTACTGTTTGAGTGGAAGTAGCTAAGTAAGATTTGGGTGTGGGAATTACATTATTTCTGTCGTAAAGCAGAAATGCTTCATTGTTACAATTTGCCCCGAAATAAATCGCGACGAAATATACTGGCACACGATGCAACCTCAAATTTACCAACCCTATTATTATTTGTCTCAGAGGTAAGGCCCTTTTGTAGTTAGTTAGTCAGATCTATAGGTTGCAAGTGGCATCTTAATATCAAGTAAAATGACCTGTAATATGCATTTCACCTACAAAGAAGCAATGTTTTTCCTGTTGTCTTCTGTTCCTAAGGATGGGACATACTTAAATTTGGATACAGTATTAAAAATACTAGTTTTCATAATAATGTCCACAGAAACAGACCAGTTTTTTTTTTAATTATTTATCCCGTAAGAAGCAATGGATAGCAAAAATGGCCTAAATCTTTGCTTCAATATTGCAAATTTAATTGTATTCCGTTTATAACCAAACGCTAGCAAAGCAAAGAAAGTGCAGTGCTGCTGAGTAAGTTTAATATAAAGAAAATAGTGCATTTTAGTTTATAGTAATTATGCATTAGATCGTTGTGAAATTTGCTATCTGAAAGTCAATATTGAATCATTTCTGCTTTCGCTTTGTTTTTTTTTAATACAAGTTTGGTAAGACAAGACAAGTTGGTTTGAATGGTTGGCGACTAGGTGTAACTTAACTTAATCTGGTAGTTAGAATCTGTACCAACCTTGCTACAATTATGGGAATGATGATAAATCTACCACGAGTTTGTCGTGCTCCAAGCATACGATAGGATTACTGGCAGTAGTAGCGACTAATGATGTACTGTAGATCTCTCGGTGTGTACCAATTATCAAGGATGACGAAGTCACTAAAGATATGAAAAAAAAACAAATAATGTGGCCGAATTCTCTCTTCAACATGTTGTATACAGCCACAGCACTAAGAAACCAGTTTCGCTTCACTGAGAAATCGCAACTCTTTCAACAGCTTCATCGGCAATTTATTCTGACTCATGAGTAAATAAAAAAAAAAATATCTGCGCCGTATGAATAACACAATCCACCATTTTGAATATTTTAAATATTATACGATACCCTTTTTCGGTTTGTTATTAATGTATACAAATGTTTCATGGAACTCGGTTCGTTATTCATGGCCGATATATCTATAATTTCTACAGAATAATGTATATGTTTAAAATACATATGTACTTTACTTCTGCTCTTCAGTGATGAGTAATAAATACATTATTGTGGTATTTTTGGCCCTGCTAATATTTAATAACATTAACCCCAAATTTAATAACAATATTATAACTTAAAGTGATTGGATCTTTAGCAGTTTTAATTTGAATATTGACCATTTCTGTCTGTTTTGAAACCTAAGTGTATTTCTTCATATATCTAAACTCAGTGAAACTAGTAAAAAATTGTTAGATAATAGTGTTAGGTTCTATAATCATTCCCAAATTACATTACCAATTTACCGTATAGTTAGTTCAAGCACCACGTCGAGTAGGTTTTAGTTTTAAAAGGTTAGCTTACGATAGATTATTATTATTTTTTATTTTTTTATATTATAGGGAGCAAACGAACAGGTGGGTCACCTGATAATAAGTGATAACCGCTGTCCATAGACACTAGCAACACCAGGGGAGTCGCAAGTACGTTGCCGGCCTTTTAAATATGTGGGCCTCCTATATATATATATATACATATATATAAACCCCGATCAGGTTTTTTGTGCGTTCTCCTAGATAACTGGAATGTTTTCTGAACCAGTGGCAGTATTTTAAATTTCATAAACACTTTCTCAGAGCCCGAATTAAATAAATGAAAGTGTTTCTAATCTTAATTTCAAATAAGAAGATATATTCCTGTTTGTATAATATTTTGAATTCAAATTTAGGTATCTACCAGTTTGATACGCCACAGCACTTGTGCTTTACTAAGGCATCACTTTTTTTAAACCAGTCAAAGTGATTGGATATGTAGAACTGGAAAAGTTTACTGAGCGATGAAGACTCCATGGCTCCAAGCGAACTAGCTAAGAATATAGACCCGAGCTTACAATAAAGGTAAATATCTTAATTACAGCATGTTGGTAGGGAATTTTCTAATACCTTTGCTAAATACCACCATCATGTTCTTTTTGGTATTTTCGCCAAATTGTCTTGTAACATATAGTCAGAAGTTTCTATTGAGCAAAAATTAAGTGGCATGTGTCAGTGTAATGTTCCTTCATATAGAAGTATCTGTACAAAATTTCTACCTTCGTAGGGACACAGCACAACACTTCACTTTACTTTAAACTTTTATTTCGGTTCTATATACATAATTTGAGAAGGATGTACAATTAAGCTTAAATAAACAACACCAATATGAATGATCGATCCGAGCTATACACTTTTAAAAGATGCTACCACGAGCGCGAGCTAAGTCGATCCGAGCGCCATCTATTATTTACAATATTAAATTGGACAGTATCATTTGTTAAATCTAGCATAGAATTTGCAAAGTCTCAATTAACGTGTGGAACATTTGTAATTAATAAATACCTTATTTACACATTTATCATATTGGGCATGTGTTTTAAATTCTAGTGTAATTTAACAATTTCATATTACCACTTTCATATTAAAAATCTGCTTCGTCAGTCATCAGTCCCTCATGTGGACATTATTGCCGACTTCAATAGCCTTCTCCCAAAATATTACGCGAGATCGTAAGTAAGCCAATATTAGCTTGTAAATAAAAAAAGAATACTAATCGATCGTCGACGTATTCTCGTTGCAATTGAAATGGATAGATGCTAAAACTTCCCGCTAAATTTCCTTTCTATGATCAGTCTCATGACCTTCTAGTGCACAAAGCCAGGTCATCGACAATGCAAACCGGTCGATGCATTGATACATTTATCTATTAGTGATAACCAATTAGAATGACCGCTCCAACGTCCTATGGAGTAAGTGTAATCTTGGCTTATCCTAACAATACGGTAATAAAACACAGATACCATTAAAGTTCGGGGTGACCAGATATCGTTTAATAAATTGGATAATACTAATATTTTTCCTGTATATTTGACCAATAAAACTATTCACTCAGTGTATATGTAGGTCACAAAAAAATGATTATTTGAGAGTTAAAACAAAATAGGATGACATTATAACAATTCTTACATCCTTAAGGGACAAAATTTAATAAAAACGGTTGCAAATAAATAAAATGCTATTTTTGTGATTTTTTTTTTACTACTTCATTACAAACCTTTCAGTTGATTTCATTTCACCACAATAAAATAAATGAATTATTTTCGTTATTTTTTTTTAAAGTAATCAAAAGTTTAATTTATAATATTATAACCTATCAATTTCTAATTGACATATAATTTAATGAACATTTGTTGGGAAATATAAAAAAAACCTTTTTCCTTAGTTTTATTACTATTTCTAATAGTACTATTGGGATTATTTGTAATCGATTATTTGGATATTAATATAAGCTTCCTGTCTGCGAAATTTCATAAAAATCAGTCAGGTCTTTTGTAACTTAAATAAGGAAATAAAAACAGAGAGTCAGACGTACGAAATTGTTTTAAACGTCATATTCGTGGTTCTCGTATCGTTCGTTCGTTTTTCGTGATTCGTACCTTTGTCAAAATATTTAGAAAACATTGTTAAATGCATATACATAACTATATAGACTTATTAATATAGACGATACTGTTTTCAGACATTACACTATTTGAAACGTTTATCTAGTCTCTTGACATTGGTTCAGAAAATTATTTATCAGTAACTTCGAGATGTATTACAGTACTCCTCAGTCCTATGTAAATACTATAAGTATGAAGTTAGTTTTTTTTTTTTTTTATAAAATTTACTAGATTACATAACTGTGAAATGCTAAAAATATGAATATTTCTCAAATGTAGTTCCGGGAACAAAGCGTTAAGAGCACAATAACAGGTTTGTAAAAGAGTGTTTAACAATCCATTACTACCAACACAATGATTTGAACACAATGTTTTAATTCATTAAAATCTAATGCTCATTTAAGAGAAGCGGGTTGTTACTGAGGCATTATTAACAATATTAATATTTTAATCAAATTGACAAAAGCAATAAGAATATGTGGTCACCCGATTACTGACCCCTATCGTGGCTACCAAGTTTATAGTGCCTACCCTCGATTATCTTTGGATTTTATTTTACTTTCACAAAGTTTATATACCGACTAATATTACTCGTATTTCGCTTTAGCGAAATGGCAACATTATATAAATTATATATAATAAAATGCATAGTGTTGCCGCTGTATAAGATGAATCAGATGTTTGCATAATTTGAAAATTTTCACACGTCGTAAGAACTGACGATGGAACAACAATTTTATTATCTTCGCCTAATGTCTCGAATCAGAATCACGATGGTGACGACTTCATCCACGGTTCAGGAAATATACACACTATAAAGTACAACGTAGCGTGACTTATTAATAATAGCGCTTATTTCACACGATCCTGTCCATTATGAGCTACGATGGGCAACAACGCTGTGGCGCTACCAATCATAGAGACAGAAAGTAAAAGAGATTAATATCACCTGCTTTGGATAAATATTATTTTTAACCTTTTTTTTATTAGCGTAGGGAAATCCATCATGGACACGCCACCGTCCCGGGGGAAGAGTGGGTAATGTGAGACTCGTACTCACCAAAACCCCACGGTGTACCCTCTACTGCCATAGCAGGATGTCACAGGCTCGTGCTAGCTAGCACCATGATACCCCGGCAGCCGGCCCAGCCTATTAAATATTATTTTAACCTACTATTACTTTGAAAGATATACTACAAATATAAATTTCACAAATTGTTGTAATGGGATACAAAAAAAAAAACGTCTATGTACTTATCTACGTGTGTGAGAAGTTAATATTTCTGTCGCATGAAAATAAAATAAGGTTTCTATTTATACAATTTTGTCAAAAATTTGAACAATAAAATAAAATAATAATATTTCTAATATAATAAAATGTCTCTCATTTATAAAGCGCCATAATAAGTAAAACTTCAACGTTTTTCTGCATTTCCAAAGCAAATAACAGACAGACCAAACTTCGCCACAAAAATACTTGTCCAGTTACTCAAGTACAATCCTTAGACATGTCACTATAGATAGCCGTATCATTGAGTGCGCTGCAAATTAATATACACGGAAAACTGCAATCAACCAATCAAAGAGTAACTATTAATTAAAAAGCTGACTACGTGCTTTGGTGGTAGCTTTTTATTATTTGCGATATAACTGTATGGTGCAAGGTAGAAACTTTCTGATCTTTTTTCACGATGTTCAATCGATAAGTGTCATTCGTTCTTTATTCTTTGCAAGAGTAAATAAGTGTGTGGCAAGTGGCTTAAGGAATGGGAATCAAAACATAAAGGTTGCAGTAGTAATGTATGATTGTTTTCTGTAGCAATTATAGATAAAAACGGTAAACGTTTCAGAAGCGTCACATACGGCAATGGTATATTTGCAAATGTAATGTTACATCATTGTAATATTACGTCATACATCATCAATGAAATAAGAAACAATAATCTGGTCCGAGTTTGAAGAGAGAGAGAATGAGAAAAGTATTCCGATAAAACTCTTAATATATTCGCTATAAAATATAGTTAAACAAGCAGATATTTTGAACACTGTTCTTTATACGTCTCCTTTTGTTGTTATCTGTGACTTCAATAATTCTTTTATCTTCTTATAATTTCTTTATTTTTACCACGTTATTGTCTTACCGATTGTATGTTTTTTTTTCACTGTAAGCTACACGTGAAACAAGATGGCGCTTTGACAAGTATCTTTTAATTTCAAAGATATAATAGAAATAAAATTATAATTTTCTTTGATCTACCTAATCAAACATAATCAACTACAAAGAATACTCGTCATTCTAGGAAGAATATTTCGTATGCACAATATCCCAGTATTTCTGATGCAACAACTTTCAAACTATTGAAAATATAACATTTGAATTGTATACAGTGAAAAAAATTATATTTTGTTACATCTTTAATGATAATAATATCGAATTAAATCGCACTAAGCTCATCACTTGGATCAGACTAATCTTCCAATTAAGTTATAATGAACATCAGAAGCCTTAGTCCTTTATAAAGACCGGTTACGTTAAATATTCAACAGATGGTTTCCCAGCGATTCATTTTGTACTTTTACGGAAAAATTCTATCGAATCATATAAAGGGCAAACGCTATATACTCGTATACATAACTCAATAGACGCCTTAATTAAATTTATCAGGAGTAGCGACCTGTCAACGACTTAGGGTAGAACAAATTCAATTGTATATAGTCATGGATCACAAGAATCAGTTAACTAATGTCTAATGGTGGGTATATTGAAGTCCCATTATTGGAAGCATAGAGCGAGATGAAGCGATATATTAGAGAAGGTGAGGACAGGGGAAACAATCTTCTTTACTTAATTATACTGCTTTAGCATAGTATTAAAATATGCTGCAGGTAAAAAAAAAAATTTATGTTGTTTCTTTCTAACAGACATCTATAACTATTATTTCGCTTTTTCTTACAGATTTTTATACAAATGTTCTTTTAAATGAGTTTTCAGTGATATATAAAAATGTCTTAATGAACATTTATGTTGTACGCATAAAAATTAAGAAATGTAAAAACAAATATAGTTTTTAGATTACTGCCTTACACTTTCATAATGCCACCAGTAACGCTGGCTATCAAACTTCCCTCTTTAGCGGTCGTCGCTGCCTCAGCTTACCATCTGGCCATATACAGTGATATGTATCATTGACATATATAACACATTATATCTAGATATAAAAAATGGAGGATATATAATCATTGACAATAATATAACACACATTATATCTAGAATATTAAAAAATGGCTTAAACTGAATAGTACTAGCGCCTCGAGGGTTCCTTACTGTAATATAATTTACATAAATATTATTTTCATATTATGCTTACAAACTCCAGCATCTTCGTTCGTATTACAACAGGTCAAAGCACAGCCACCATCTAGAAATCACCGTTACCTAGAAATCATCGTTAGTCTTCGCTCTCATACCGGCTTTGAAGCATCTTAACTACGTAGCAATTGTCCGACCCAATTGACGCAATTGACCCGTGTAACGATACATTACCAACCTGTACAAACACAGGATAGATTGATTCGAACGGCATCATGCAAAGCAAGATGGCGGTCTGACAGTTATCTTTTATTTGAAACGTATAATGTAACTGAATATACCCGTGGTCGAAACTAGTTGGACACTAATTCCACGTGCTACCACCCTATTAAGACCATAGACCTATTTTCTAGAAAAAGTATGTAGAAACACAAATGGACAAGAAAGTGATCGTGAAGGGGCTTCGTTTCCATCGTTATGAGATACGGAATTCTAAAAAAACACAACGTCCTAAGCATTAAACATTAAAATTGCCCGTGCAGTACTCTTGTTTCTAACTGAACAGAGTTGAGTAGGGAGTAGCGTGTCCACGGCTCGCTAATAACCCCGTATTTCCATCTATAATTGCCATGAAACCCGCGTCAAGTGTGCATTTTCCCTAGCCATAGCGTAAACGCCTTATTTATTTCTTTAAATATTTTTTTACTCGAATACTTTATAAGGAGAGTGATACTTTTTGAGTGTATGTGTATTACGTTTATTTGACACTAGCGGCCCGCTCCGGCTTCGCACGGGTATAAAATATATAGCCTATGTCATTCACTGAAAAAATGATTAAAATCGATCCAGTAGTTTTGATTTATTCATTACTACCCGTGGTTCGCACGCGTTAAGTTTGGAGTAACCTCAAAAATAACAGTATTTCTCCACTATTTAATTTATGTTATTATACATATAAACCTTCCTCTTCAATCACTCTATTTAACCGCATCAAAATCCGTTGCGTAGTTTTAAAGATTTAAGCATACATAGGGATATAGGGACAGAGAAAGCGACTTTGTTTTATACTATGTAGTGAAGCTAAGAAGTAGTTACCAGTTATGACTAGTCTCAGTGCTGTGACTCTTCCAAGGTTGATTATACATATCAATATTGATTTAGTCAGGTAAACTCAAGTGAACTGTTTGTCCATTAATGTGTACAATAAATAAAGAAACAGGTGGATTGTTGACTTCTTCCTTTTATAGTGGCACTATAAAATATTGATTTTAGCAGTAAACACAATATCAAACTGCAATGGTGCCCCGAGAGTACGACAATCGGTCGCCAATCGTCATTGTCATGTCTGTGCGCGTATTTTGTAAGTCACATAACTAATAGAATCATATTAAAAAAATTTAAGCGAAAATGTCTACAACAACACTTTACAATAGAATAGCATATACATTAAAATAATAAATAGAGTATAATTTCTAAAAATAATTCGTTTGTTTAAAATCCAACAAGCCGTTCAGTTTGCAACCCGTACTAAATAAATTTACATACGCTCACACTCGAAAAACATTATCCCCTCCCCGGTTCCGTGTCATCGTCATCATCTTACCCTTATCCCACCTAAGTAGGGTCGGCACAACGTCTTTTCCTTTTCCACTCTCCCCTGTCAGATGCCATCTCAGTATTCAGACCATTTTTTATACACTATCAATTTCACACAGTCCATCCACATCTTTTTCGGTATTTCTCTTACCCCTATATCAGTCCACTTTCAAACTCTAAACTTTTCTGGTTACATGACTGTTATTATTACTTGTTTTCTGTGTATTCGGTTAAAACATAATACTAGTTCAATTTCAAACAGACAATTAATAGACAGTTGACCCACTGTTACAATAATACACTAGGTTGCAGTGCACCATGCAAAGTATTTATAACTAACTTGTATAATGGACAGACATTCTATTGTGAATTTTTTATTACCCCGGTCTGGATTTCAGGACTTACTTGGCTTCTTTATATGTACGTCTACCGAACTAATATATTATACAATAGTGATCATGAAGGTAAACTTTTTTTAGAAAAATACGACATTAGATTGCTGGTTTGAATATTAAAAAGAAAAGCATTTGCTATTATAATAATGACATAGAAAAGTGTCATTTTTCAAATTTATATTTAATACGTGTTAAAAACAACTGATTTTTGAAAATGTGAAAACCGGGAAACTATACGGAAAACGAGATTTTTTATTGTATCTGGATACTCTAACAACACTACCATATGGGATACCGATGGTGCCCGGGCTTTTCATAAGCCTAACAGGTTTCTTTTATGAGTCCCTGATTCCCTAAAACCGGGACCGTATGTATTCTATATATTTATTTTATTATGCAGCCGATGGGTTATTTTACCTATATTAAGTGGTTATTTAAAAAAAAATGTTTTTCCGTGTATTGTCCCTATTTGTTATTTATTAAGCCCACCAGGCTACCACTCTCAAGATATAATTCTGTTGCCAAGCACCTAGAGATTCCGGCAGCAGCACTTGAAAGCTAATCCTTTAACATAAGGTTAGACTGTAGACAAAACAAGATAAGTGAAATGGACTGTGAAATTCGTGATTGATTCAATATATCTAGACCCAAAATTACACTTTCAGCATACAATTTTAATAATTACTTTAGAATATATCACATATTTAAAATTATGGGTAACATGAGTAAATTATGGTATGTGGTAGAGCTACGCTGAAGCTATTACTGGTTTCAGCATGAATGGGTAAAACACGAAAGTGTAATGGACTCTGAAATTCGTGATTGATTCAATATATCTAGACACAAAATTACACTTTCAGCATACAACTTTAATAATTCATTTAGAATATACCACATATTTAAAATTATGGGTAACATGGGTAAATTATGGTAGGTGGTAGAGTTACGCTGAAGCTATTACTGGTTTCAGCATGAATGGGTCGGCTCACCCGACGCGCGGGGTAGTACCACCCTCTCACAAAAAGCCGACGTGAAGTAACAGTGCTTGCACTGTTGCGTTTCGTTCGGTCAGTGAGAGCGCCGGAGGCCCACATATTTAAAAGGCCGGCAACGCACTTGCTACTCCCCTGGTGTTGCTAGTGTCTATAGACGGCGGTGATCACTTACCATCAGGTGACCCACTTGTTCGTTTGCCCCCTATAATATAAAAAAAAGCAAAAAGAACTTCTTTATGTGGTGAGGATTACGAAGCTTCTTTGACTTTAGTAAAGGTATATATTAAAGTGCCCAGTGGATCGAATTGCACGTGTCTAAATTGATTGCACACTTATCATAGTGTGACTATGAAACACATTAGTATACTGTGCCCGTGTGATGACTGAACGGATGGTTAGTAAAGATTTTTCTATTATTTCTTCCCACGAAATGTACCAAACTAAAAGAGTCATTACGTCGGG
This sequence comes from Antheraea assamensis, assembly GCA_035772565.1. Taxonomy (NCBI): domain Eukaryota; kingdom Metazoa; phylum Arthropoda; class Insecta; order Lepidoptera; family Saturniidae; genus Antheraea; species Antheraea assamensis. Next base: position 432,973 of record JAQQSE010000229.1, on the reverse strand, counting down.
TTGATTCCATCCAGTATTTCAAAATCAAAGTTGAATAATTATACTTTCGATTCCAACCAAACATGAGAGCTATTTCGAGTTTTACTTGGCACACAAAGTGCGAAATGCTAATTTCATTTTCGCACGCGACAAATGTTGCTATATTTTTAACGACTAACGAAACGCACTGTAACTGGATAAATGCGATTTATCATATTTCGCCGTTAAATGAAATAGCTACGAAATATGTATAGCGACAAATCACTGCTATAGCAAACCAACCTCTAAAAATCAAGTATTTAGCCAACGTAATACAATTCAATGTAGTTCGTTTTCATTTGCAAAATATACACACGATTATATTCGACCAATCACAGAACCCCATTTGTTTCCATTTTCCCTTTTGATACGTCATAGTTATAGGTAGATATATTGGGTATAAAACTATAACGAATAACATATTGCTATATAATATATTAATCACTACTAATTTTGCCATATTAAAATAACTTTGACACGGAACATAATAAATTTGTGTGCGGGATTGCCAAATTTAATTAACGTATATTTGTACCAATTAAGACAATATAAGTAGAACGCGTGTCAACCCAGTTCGCACGACATTGGCACGAACTTGTGTAAATTTGTCGACGATAATAAGATCACTACGGTCTTGAGGAAGTTTATTATAAAAAAGTAATTGTGTCCGCGGTTCTGCATGGTTTTATTGCGCAGTAATATCCCTTTTTTGTACTAATGCTTTATCGTATGTACCTAATATATTAAGTGATTGAGTGTCATGAATTGCAAAATGTTAAATATACTCCCTGTATAAAAAAAAAACATTAAAATCTGGTTGAGAATATATTTTTGAAATTACTATTTTTATAATTTCTAAGCGGGTTATTGTTAATACTTATATTTTAACAGTTGAACTATGATAAGCTAACCGTGTACAAGATTTCTTAAAAATCGGCCAAGCTTTTTTTGTATACACTTTATAGGTTAGCGTTTGACCACAATCTCATCTGATGCTAAATGATGATGTGGTCTAAGATGGTAGTCACGCTAAACCTAGAGGGAGGTTGGTTCTCAAGTGCAGGTGCCGGAACACACCAACAGGTGCTTAGCGACAGAATTTCAGCTTGAGATAAAGCCCTACCACCATGCTATGGTTTCATCACGATGTTTTCCTTCACCGAAATCTCCGACTCAGCTTGCTAGGATTCGAACCTACATCCTTCGACGCTATGTCCAAGCACACTACCAACTGAGCCATCATCGCTTACCGTCATCGTTTCTGTGTTAAACCTAGACATACAAACAGATAACTCACATAATAAGAGTTTTTTTATATAACATTTGCAAAGAATTTCTTTACCTCAGCTAATAAAGTATCCATTATAGAATTTCATAAGCATAAAACGAAAAATCCAATACTTTAAAATTTGTACCAAAAACAAAATATTTTTTATCACATCAAGTCAATAAAATAATGTTATATATTGTTCTTGTAATGACGTATTGAAATAATCAATAAGGAGGAAAAAACAATTAAAAAAATTATGACAATGAATTTGATTACGTACATAAATTATAAGGCAAATTAAATTATAAAAGGTTAGAGAGAACGTCCGCACTCTGCGACAACTGAACGCGTAATCACCGCTGTTCACAGTGAAATGTTGTTTGGTTTTTCTTGCAACCGCTATATTGTTTTAAATCTACCCTCTTATTCAAATTATCGAAACACCTACAATTGGTATATATGATTGTTAGCTTATATATAGTGAAAATAAAATAATTGCGTGTTTAGTAATACTTACTAGTAAATTGGTAATATTCATACGAAAAATCTAATATATGTTCCAAAACTGTCATAATGAAAATTCCATTGAGAATATTTTTTAATGTAAATATTCAAGGCAAGTTAATAGTGAGTTGTTTTATATTACAAGAAAAATAAGCCTCAAGTAAAATGACTTGAAAGCTTCATTCCAAAATTAATGTTAAAGCCGTGACCTACAATATTATAGTCCAAGAATTAATAGCCTTGACCAACACACACACTGTTGAAAGTAGAACGACAAATATAGTCTGTAATCATAGAGCTACTAATTTGGTCTTGTGACCTTGTGAGCGCAGAGAAGATGAATTCTACGAAGCATCATTCCGAGACAGTATTATGCAGAAATTTAGGTTTACAGCTAGTAATTTCGACCTTCAGTAGTAAAGTATACAGTAAATGTGGTGGAGAAATTAAACTGTCGCCATACGTTATAGTTGAACGGTAAGGACGCGTTATTTGATAAATTCAATTGTATAATAGATCACAAGCGAGGCCGGGTCGGTGATATATACTTACTAGTACACTGCCGTTCAAGAAAAAAGGACTTTAATTAAAAATACTGATTTGATAAATTAATTTAAGATTGTACATTTTATTTCTGACTAACGCTATTGTCCTGAGAGGCCTAGATGCCTTTATAGTTTCATGAGACTCGGAGGCTAGCGTGGAAGGCACTTAGCGAAATGGCAACTAGCGTAAGGGTGCCAAAGTGGCTGACCTTCGGCTTGTGCTGTTGTCTTACATGCAAATTCCGGAACCTTGTTGAATCGACGGGGATATGAAATTTTAATTTTTTTTAATTGACTGCCAACGAACTTTTAAAAATCGGTAGAAAGGGAGTGAAAAGTCAACTGAATAATCTAATTTTTTTTTATATTGAAAGGGGCAAACGAACAGGTGGTTCACCTGATGGTAAGTGATCACCGTCGTCCATAGACACTAGCAACACCAAGGGAGTTGCAAGTGCGTTGCCGGCCTTTTAAACATGTGGGCCTCCGGAGGATATAGAAAGATTCAATACTTCGACAATACTTTATACAGTAGACCATGAAACGTTCCAATATCTTGTAAGTATTTACGATGATGGCTCAATAGTAAACGTGTTTAGATTCAATTGACGTAGGTTTGAATCCTTGCGATTGAGCCGCAGTTTTCGGTGTAGTGAAACACTGTGATAAAACAATAGCAAGGTGATAGGTTATTTTCTAAGTCCGCCTGTCTAATCACCATCCTCAACGAAAATATCTGTCGCCAAGCACCTATAACTTAGCATCACTGTTAATGCTAGTGACGTGCATTTGAACTATACTCACCCGCGCAAGGACCCACACCCGCCTGCACTCTAAAATAGGCCTACGAATGTACTCCAGCAGCAGCACTTGAAGGTCAGTCAGCCTTGAAAATCAGCTACATCTTTATTTGCTATCACGTAAGATTGTGGTCAAATGCGAAAACATATAACGTGTCATTACAAAAGGTAAAATACGCGTCGAACACTTGTTTAAAAAAGTTTGATTACAAAAGAGTGTCTTACCTTTGTTTAGATATAGACACTGTTTAAATTTAAACATTGCATAACACTTGTCTAAGTTTACAGTTCTCTTTTTATTGTTGTGTATTATTTCATTTCTATTTGCCGGCAAAAGGGGTTTCGTAGTAAATTATGAATTTTGTTTGTATAATTTGGAAGACATAGATAAATTAGACAATTTTGAAGATTCACAAGTAAATAACAACTACTACAATATGACATTATTGACATTTCACAATGTACACAATTTTAGACACTGTTTAGTAAAACTGATGTTAAACGCGCGTTCATTTTTGTTTCTGTAATAGGACCGACAAAGTATAAAAAGTACAAATTAAATACATGTATTTGGGATCTGACAAGTTTAAGATAAGTCTAATAGCCAACAAAAAGATTATTTATAGAACCTCAATGTATCTAGTATGTGCGTGGGTAGATGTGTGTGGTACAGTGTGAGGTGCGTGCTATCAGCTATTGAATGCGGTGTCACTGTATCGCGCTAATAGCGTGCTCGCGTTCTCCAAACTGGAGGATCGAAAACTAAAATCATAAGGGTTATAGAAGTGATAATAACAATTATAATTTCAATGTATATTTAAAAATGTGGAAGTGATATGTGTATTACATATTTAAATACTTAAAATTATTATACAATAATGTTTGTAATCTGTTAATTAAAAAAAAATGTTCGTTCTGCGTAATCTATCAAAATATAGGACTACTAGCTTTTGCTTACGGATTCGCTCGTTTTAATGAAGATTTGACATATCCCTCGGGAACAGTATCTGCTCTGGATAAAAGGTACCTTATGTCCTTTTCTGTACCCCTCACATCGTGTATGCAAAATTCTATCAATCTTATACTCAATCGGCTTGAGCATATCACATGTGAATAACGATTGCACAACTTATAAAGTAATTACAATTTAATACAATGTAATAACAAAATGTATGTAATCAAATACATGTAACTTTTAATTCGCATAGGACAGAAGGCTGATGGTAATTATTCTTAAATTATTCTTTGGCAACGCGCGGTGCGGTGTACTGTCGCGTACATAATGATGTAGTTAACCTTTCACTTTTCTTAGTTAATTTATTTATATCTGATTAATAATAAATTTATTATCAAGTCACACAAAATCATTCCTGTGAAATGGAAAAGGACCGAGAGTCCTTAACTAGAAATTACTTAGCGCGATTGATTTAATAATGTAATACTTATTCATGAATATTATCTCGAATTCGATAACAACTTTTGCTATAACATTGTTAAATTATTTTAATATTATCGTTAAGGTTGATAATGTGGAAAATTAAAAAGGGTATTTTGTCATGCAACAAATTTTTTGTACAATCTAATCTCGGAAAGTACCACATAAAAAAAAATATTTATGCATTTTATAGCACACCTATTTATTGTGTATGTATGAAATCACACTACGCTCCTGAAGATCGGGCACGATTTCCATGTAATTATAGCTTAGAAAATACGCCAACAATGAAATATTAACGTTGGCGAGGCGTGTGGCACGACGCGGGGAGTCGTCGAACGCCTGAGGGCGGGTTGACGACACTACAAGAACCGAGCACTACCGAGTAACGCCGAACTGTAAACGCTCATGTCAGCGAGGTACGATAGCGCACTACACAGCCGCGCGGTCGGTTTCCTATTCGACAGTCGCCCTTTAGGCAAAATTTATTTAAGCATTGATATTAATTCAATTTAAAAAATATCAAACGTGACTTTAACCCTCTGTGACAGCCAGTTTTAAATCATAATCTTTTATTATTTAACTAATTTATTTTGCTCGTAAACAAAAACATACATGAAAAAGAAAACGTGTTAATAATTTTCTATGCGAGTGTTTAGATAAATCTTTCGCTCCCTTGACGAAATATTCAAATTAACCGTAATGATAGCAATCACGCCGCGGCCACTCCACGTCCGATTCAATTGTAAAATTTTGCTGCAAACATTACATTTCTATCATATTGATATATGCATTATTATTATTATTAGTGTAATTTAGATAAATAGAACCACGCGTTGTACTCATAATTCTATTTTCTTGCTTATTCGTTGATAGCTAAAATTAATTCCACTTTTTACTTAATCAAAGAACCCAATAATACCAATATGAAGGTTATAGAATCCACTCAAGGGACCAGTGTGAAAGCGTCTCCATCAAACCTTTGTCCCGTGTAGTAAGGGTTCCTCTTTGACGCATGCCACTGGAACATTACTCGATCTAACTTACTTGGTTTGGACTTTAGTTCGGTTTGAGGTTAGGAATAATCTCTAGAAGCAGTTAGACATATAATGGACAAATAAAAAGTGATTATTGCCTTAAGAAACGGGATTTGTCTGTAACACATTTATTGATGAATTGTATTGTGAATACCTTTTGTTTTATACTTTATAGGTAAACGTTTTGACCATAATCTCATCTGATATTCAATGATGATGTGGTCTAAGATGCTAAGTCACGTTTAACCTAGAGGGAGACTGACTCTCAAGTGCAGCTGCCGGAACACACCAGCAGGTGCTTGGCGACAGATTTTCAACTTAAGGGTGGTAGATAGCCAGACGGACTTAGAAAAAGCCCTACCACCATGCTATGGTTTTCCTTCACCGAAAGCTCCGACTCAGTTGCTTGGATTCGAACCTACGTCCTTCGACGCTGTGTCCGAACACACTACCAACTGAGCCATCATCGCTTCCTATCTTATATTTAATAAAACTAACTGATAGATAACGCACAGACTAGACAATTTAGTTTAGGTACCATGAAATTTCCTCCAAAATTTCCCTATACAAGGTTAATAAGCTAAAGAATTGATTTTTCAAAATTCACCGCCAGAGGGTTAAGTAGGTGGTTAATAATATTTTTTGTTGCGTAATAAATTTTATAGGATACTGATATTATTGTTTTTTGTTATACTATATACATATTAAAGTTTAGCTACAATCTCATCGAATGTTAAATGGCAATGTAGTCTAACCTGATAAAAGCACCTAGTAGAACCTATAGGTACTTGGTGGCAGATTTTTAAATTAATGTTAGTATATAGTCAAAAGGGTTTTAAAAGAAACTACTATGCAACCCAATGCAATGCCAATGAGAAATCATATCGAGCACGGAGAATAAATTATATAAGTCTAAAGCAAATAACTATACATTTAAATAAGAATGTTTTGTAAAAGAAGTCTTGAAGGTTTTACCAGGATAGTTTTATTCACAAACTGGAGTTAACTGGAACTGTATGACATTGTTGGTACCACTTTACGGAATATAATTTGGTTATCTTACACAAGTGAAGTGGACCAGAATTAATAACAAGGAACATAAATTCTGATATGACATAAAATCACCCTGTAAAGTTCTAACAAGAGAGCCTCAGCTTTGTTCTGTCATTAAAGTTATTTGAAGTCTCTTATTCTAAAGTATTAAAGGATTTACCCACTTTATAATGGCCATAGTAATATATATATAAATAAAGTGATAACGGTCTGTCATTGTACTCGTATCACACAAAAATGATTACTTTTATTGATTTGATTGACATAGAATTCATTCAAATTTTGTAGTGCTATTTCTTTACACTTGGTCTTTATCTAAATTTATAAGCACAACGTATTCAGCGATGTTTGCTTTCTTGCTGTGGAGAAATTGAGACAAGCAGTTTGTTACTTACCTTATACTCCGTAACATAAAACATATTATTAAAATAATAACCGACGCAGTACGATATGGCGGGTATCAGTTAATCTTCAATAATGAAGATAGGTTGCCAACCCAGAAGAAGAAGTAAAAACAAGTCGTATCGGGTGAATTGTCCAGACTAATAAATAGAATGTTATCCAGTATGCACCAGTTCGAGCTTTGGCATTATACCAATTAATCCTTCAGAACTATCGTATATGTAGTAGACATCAGATACAGAGTAAAAGTTGAGTCAAATAGCATGGAAGAACAAAAACTTATAAACGTTCATGTCTTACAAAAATGTAATGGAATAGTAGAAAACTAAAGATTTCTCCACATTTATAATTATTAAACACACGTCCTGCCTTCACAGCAGGCTTTTGTACTATTATTAGGGTATTTATATGATGTTGAATCCATGGGTTATTCAGCAGTTTCCTCGAGGGGATATTTACCAATTTTCGCATGTTCAAGCCTGACCTTCACCAACGAATGTTTCAGGATTTGCGTACTAATATAAAATTGGTTCCATTATTAACCGACAGCAAAGAAAAACATCGTGAAGAGACCTAAACCTTAAGAAATGTTCTTCTAGTATCGTTCGTTGTACGTGTCAGGAATAGAAAACTGTGAGATTTGGGGATGTTAGAAATCGTCAGCACGTCATTGGCTGGCGTGGTAACTATACCGGTGTGTTCTATTGGGAAGAAGCTTTTGGCCCAGCAGTGGGAATCTTACAGGCTGAAATAATTATTACCCAAGTAATATAATTAAACTATCGAAACAATTCGAAAATATTAAGCTGTTACCCGGACATTAGGTATAGCCCAGGCCAAACTCTTTGACTGTTCTGAATGTAACTGCGCAAAACACAATCTTAGGTATAACTACGTATTATATCATTAAGGTATAACATCGAGACAACTTAAGGATTTTTTTTTTATACTATAGGGGGCAAACGAACAGGTGGGTCACCTGATGGTAATTGATCACCGCCGTCCATACACACTAGCAACACCAGGGGAGTCGCAAGTGCGTTGCCGGCCTTTTAACATATGTGGGACTCCGGCGCTCTCACTGACCGAACGAAATGCAACAGTGCAACCACTGTTACTTTACGTCGGCTTTCTGTGAGAGGGTGGTACTACCCCGGGCGAGCCGACCCATTCATGCTGAAACCAGTAATTGTTTCAGCGTAGCTCTACCACCTAAAGGATAAACAACTTTGTTTTATATTAAACTCTTGACGACCTTACGCACCAACCCGAACTTACGGCTATATTCAGACTGGTAATAAAAATTGACGAAGAGAGTAGAGACTTGTAATAACGTAGTCATTAGAACTTGTCCGTCTTAAAGTTCGTTTGCTATGCGCCATCAATCAAAACACGTACGCAACGAACACCTACATCGTGTCATAACAGAGTTCACGTACTATAATAAATCATTCGTAGTCCGGTCACACACGAACTTTACTGATGATAACCCGCGACGGGCCCGGGACGTACATTAACCACTATTCTTTAATTTGCAACACACAATCAATATTCAACTTACGTAGATGTAAAATGACACAGACTAAAGGAAGGGTAAATATTTGCCGAAGAAACAATATTATTTTCGTACCGTATACACCACCGGAGTCCGTGCAATTTGTAGTCGATATGGGTCCGTTTCGCAGAGATCGTTATTTGTTCTCTGTGTCTCAGAGTTGTCAGTTGTAATGCCTAAATGTCAACGATCGCCTGGCGACACTTTTTTATAGGTAAGAATTATTATAGCATGTTTTATGATTACAGCATCGACGGATTTCTAGAAGTAGCATCCTTTGCGAGGTAATTGTAATATTCTATAATGAATTATAACGATTTAAATCCCATTTTTCCAAATCACTTTTGCATAATAACATGACTGGTATTTTGATACTTGAAATATAATTATATATAAGTAGATTTTAAAACCTCTATAGTTTACTCCAATCATTATTAGTTTGAAGTACAAATTATATTGTATTTTGAACTTATTATTGTTGGAATAAAAAGCAATACAAATTAGCGATATTTAAATTACCGTTAATAACTTTTTAACATTTAACAATTAAAGCGATGATGACTCAATGGTTAGCGTGTTCGAATACCGAGTCAATCGACGTAGGTTCGATTCCTTGCGAATGAATCGCAGCTTAAAGTAATGGAGAAGATCGCGATCACACCATAAAATGGTGGTAGGGCTTTGTCTACATTTCACCTAGCTATTTACCACTCTGAATTTGAAAATAGGTGTGTTCCGGCAGGTGCACTGAAGAGCTTCTCCCTCCTTTAAGTTTATCGTGTTTGTCATCTTGGATGATATCGTCGTTTGACAACAGATGAGATAAAATGCTGAAACCTATAAAGTATTCCTTATTCAGTAGAGCAGATACATTATGATATGATAGTTCTGTCATTTTACTAGCGTGATGGCGATTATAGAACTAATGGAGATTCTATCACTTGTATAATGTCAATGATTACTTGAAGCACACATTTGGAATTTATGTTTATCCAACGATATTTTCGGCATAAATATATAATTCGAAATCAAGTGTCGCATCTGTTTATATAAATAATGATTCTGTGCCCGTTTGTCAACAAGTCCGATCACGTAGGCCCACCGTCCAACCACCGTAAGCTCGGTTAGAGCGATGCATAAAAACTAAGCCCGCTTTGAACTTTGAAATTCAAATGTGTAATAACTCGATACCGCGTCCGCGTCGTCGCCACTGCGAGTGGGTAAGTAAGCTTTATATGCTTTATCTAACATCGTAAAGGGTAGATTCGAATATGTGAATAATATTCATATTTTATCATAAATCTGAGGGTAGCGCGGTAGAGTGCCTCTTTAAACAACTCCCCAGTTCTATTTTATCTTTCATACGGTCGAGAGGAACGCGTTCGCGGCCGATTGACTTAACGTCCATTTTATTCACTAACGCACGCTTGTAATAGATTTAATTCCTAATTTAACCTATTCAAAGCGGATATTTTTGAAATGTTTTATAGGTTGAAGCCGATTTCACCATAATCTCGTTTGATGTTAAATAAAAATACGGTCTATAACGGCTACACCTAAAACCCAGGTTATAACAAGTTTTCACGCTACCAAAGTACCTTAATCGCTTAAAATGTACAATACCATATTGGTAAAAATCGCTTATGAGACAAAGGTCGTTAATTTTAAATTTAATACCCTATACATTTTATAGCCTTCTTCTTGTTATGCTCATATAATGTCGATGCAAGACAATAGGAAGTGTAATATCAGGTTAGAATACTGGAGAACCATTGCACATAAATCGGGGATCTATCAATGCGGTAGTAAGATATGACTGCATTGCAACTACCATATATTGTGTGTAATACCCGCGCTAGCGACACACTTAGAAGTGTTAAACTAACCTGATTCACTTTTGTGTATTGAAAATGATTGTTATTTTACTTTATATTACTTACTATTTTTTTTTATATTATAGCGGGCAAACGAACAGGTGGGTCACCTGATGGTAAGTGATCACCGCCGTCCATAGACACTAAAAAACACCAGGGGAGTCGCAAGTGCGTTGCCGGCCTTTTAAATAAGTGGGCCTCCGGCGCTCTCACTGGCCGAACGAAACGCAACAGTGCAAGCACTGTTACTTCACGTCGGTTTTCTGTGAGAGGGTGGTACTACCCCGAGCGTCGGGCGAGCCGACCCATTCATGCTGAAACCAGTAATAGTTTCAGCGTAGCTCTTTTGCCCGAGGCTTTGCTCGCTTTAATATACATTTAAAATATTCTCCGAGGCTGTCCTTTTTATCTGTATAAAGCATTACAGACCAACTCACTTTAGCATTTGTAATATTAGTTAGGACTATAGTAATGCTAGTTTAGAAACCAATGACCATGTACTATGGTAAGAACACCAATAATTTATAGACGTATAAATTTTACAACAGTTTAACAGTAACTTTGACTGCTAAAACGTTAAAGGTGACTTAGATGTCGGTAATAACAATTACTTCCAGTACCAACAATAATCATTTGAAGAGATGATGCATTGATGTATTAACATATCCTTTATTATGCCAACATGGCGGGAGTTGTAGAATCCTATAGCGGACGTTAAACGTTGTCTTGGTATATAATTTTGAAACGGGAAGTATCGAAACTAGATAATCCTTATTAGCTGGCGTACATCCAGCAATCAAGCATGGGTTTACAACGTCTATACCCGACTGGATTATTACGATTTTGTCATGTCTTGAAATTAGTCAGTGTGTGTCGGAGACAAGCCGACGTGTCTACGATTTCTGATCGATTGTAGATTTCTCCTTTTTTTTGGATAGTACTGTGCTTACCGTCAGATACAGTGTAGACACTTTGTCGTACTATACACTCCAAATATATACATATATATATATATGACAAGTTAGTGTATAGAAAAGATAACCTCACATATTTTTCAAACACGTGCTCCATGACCAATCCTTTATCGATACCTCTACAAAGGATTACCGCTTTTCAATAGCCGACATTCACTGCTGTAACAACATTCCACCGCCGAAAATAAAAACCTTTCAAAGGTTTGTCTGTTTAAAAACAAGTATTATTAAAGTTTTATTATGTATACATATATAGTGTACCTACTAGCTAAAAACTAGCTGCCAGCCCCGGATTCACACGGGTATAGTTACAAAAAAATGGACCAAAAAAAATTATTTTACTATATGAATACGTCATGAAATAGAATAATACCCGAACAACTGAATGTTAATATGTTAATTATGACAGTATTTTAGAAGATTTTCTATCTCACTCACTTTCTATTTGGAGATTGTTTAACCAAAATTGTTCAAACGTTTCATGCAAGCTTTTGTCCTCACGATTACAAGCACAACAAAAAACGTATTACGTATTACAGCTGCAGCTGTTCTCAAGTGATGCGCTTACATACCTTCGGGAATTGTTTTTTATTTATATAGATTCATCAATTGTGCATCCCATATCATTGTTTGTTACTTAAGGTTTTTTTCATTTTGTTATATGAGTAGTCACCGACTGGACGTCCGTATATCGTAAGGAGCTCCATAGAAAATTGGCGCTACACTGTTACTATGTATTGCAGCATGATGCCGAATGTAGTTGCACGTCGGTTTCAAAAATTAAAACCATTTCCTTCCTTTCCTACTACAATATAAAAATTGCTAACTATCACGCACAAATTGCCGAACACGTTTCGGCGCACTCGGATACACGCCTTTTAAAATCAGAATCTTACTGTTATACTGGTGCTCAGATTATGTCCAAAAGGCTAAGCTATATATAATAAAAAAAATGTGACCATTAAAGTAAGTTAATTAACGATATCGAATGTAATCAGCCACTCTCACACTCTCCATCAGTAATATTTACAAGAACGTTGCCAATTTTCAACATTTTGTCATCGTGAGCGACGCATTGGTGTAAATTAAAAAAAAAAAAACATACGCACACGTTATTAAATATCGCACAAATAAAACTGTGTAAACACTTTTGGGAGTGTTAAAAAAGAAAATCCATATTTACATTTGAATTGTTGGCAACACCGAGAGGAAAATTAGCGTCCGAGATGTGTTTAAGTGCATTTTCGGGAGTTGTTACCCAAAAGTGGGCGTGTGACCTCGTAAATTCTCATTACTACTCAAAAGAGAAAAAAATATTCACCGTCAAAACGAAACGGTGGACCCTTGTGAAGGTTCCGTATTACATTTTAATTATAACGTATTTTCAACGCAAAAACATTTATTCAAGTTTGTATTAAGCGATTTATATATTACCACGTGATGGACACCGCTATGGTCTATTGGCCGTTAGAATTCACAATCACTGAGATCGTAAATTCAGTTGGCATAAGATACAAAGTTATATTAGCGGTTGATACTTGTGTCAAATAACTTTGAAAACTGTCAAATAAGGTTGTGCGCCCATCGCACAGAAACTACTAGATATATTTGAGATAATATTTTTTAGTTTCACCTCTTAGATAATTGGTCCTTCCTATGGATACCTTCATTCGATATTATTAAACATTTAGCACTAGCATTTAGCACTACGATTTAAGCCTCGCCGTAGAGAAGTACGTCAAGGTATGTAGAGCACATTCCCAGGACATTGCAAACGAAGTCACAAATATCAAAAACTCTATAAAGATAAAAAGCAAACGAAGTGGCGAGAGGCCGATAGTGAGGAATAATGGAGTAAATAGAGCACTGCTTCTCTCTAGTTTACAACGCCAACCCTTCTTTGACAGCCATATTTGCAAACACCATGAAACTTTATTTATTTTCACTCTTTAAAGACAAAGTAAACTGGTGAATATGAACGCATGTAAAGTGATAGTATGGACAATATATCGCTGCCTATATCCATTTTTTTTTAATACTTTATAGGTTAGCGTTTTCATCATAATCTCATCTGCTATTATATTATGATGTGGTATAAGATGGTAGTCACGCTTAACCTAGAAGGGAGACTGGTTCTCAAGTGCAGCTGCCAGAAGATACCAACAGATGTTTGGCACCGAAAGCTCCGACTCAGTTGCTGGGATTCGAACGTACGTCCTTCAACGCTGTGCCCGAACACGCTATCAACTAAGCCATAATCGTATCAAAATAGACTGTAAACATACAATATAGGGACAGCACCGCTAAGACTCTGCAATTCTCTGACGTTTCCAGGTTAAAAAAAAAGACTCGATTTAGTTAGAAGATTTAGTCGTTGAGTATATTTGTCTTCTCTAAACATACGTTGGTATAACTTCATTAAAAATACTAATAGCTATTATAATATTCCAAACGTTTTAGTATTTTTCATTTTCGCATACGGAATCCTAAATTTGTAAAATAAACATATCGCATTTAATGCATAATTGAGATTATAATAATTTTATTTCTGAATGTTTCGATAAAATTCCGACCTTGTTGAAAGTCTTAAGCTCGCTTATTGTATTACGAATAACACCTAAATAAAACATTTATTACGTAGGAAATGTTTACCGGGATTTGGGCGTTTGCAATCGGTTGCAACAATAATACACACGTTGTAAACGTGTCATGGCGAATGTATTCCTTACTGTGTCCCTTACCCCGTTCATTCTATATCAGCTATCTTCTTATCATATATTGTAAAGTAAGAAACTATTTTACAAGTAATACCTACACACTAACAACCATACACCAGGCGTACCACTTCTCACTTTGCGTCCTTTACAGAATCTACCATGGAGAGTGTTCTGAAGAGCTGTTCGAATTGATACCTGCTGCTGAATTCCATTACCGAACGACACGCCCAAAAATAAAATTCCATCAGTGTCATCTTGACGGTTGGAAGTCGTCTAGTGTGCGTTTCTCGCGTGCGTTTTTCCCACGTACGTCGGCCCTCTGGAATGAACTCCCGGTGGCAACGTTTCCGGACCAATACAACCCACAGACCTTCAAGAAACAAGCCGACTCCTTCCCCAAAGGTCGGCAACGCATCTGTGATGCCTCTCGTGTCGCAGGTGTCTATGTGCGGCGGTGATTACTTACCATCAGGTAACCCGTCTGTTCGTTTACCTCCAATCGCATAAAAAAAACGACTCTTCATTGTGGGCGTAGTAGACGTGTCGTATTCTGGGATGAGGTCAAGACCACTATACATACGAACCCGACGTAGTGACTTATTTTTGGTTTGAAGCTATTCTGCCGTTCTCTGATAAAAAACAACACAACAATATATCAGTATATGTAATTGTAGAACAGCTAAACGTTTTGGCGCATTATTGCGTCGATAGCTGCGCGTGAGCGTTTCGCGAGCGGGGTCAACGACACGTGCACTCGGTCAAGGTTCATATTAGTTCGATTACGTGTTAACAGATGGCGGTAATATACAAGTCATAATTTTGCATACAGTTCATATAGACCTTTTTATAACAACTGTTCATTTAGAGTATATCGAATCCAATTAATTGCTGTTAGAAACGTAAAAGTTTGTAAGGATTTACTTATTACTCTTTCAAGGGAAAATTACTCGAACGAGTAGTGATGTAACTTTACAGTATTATGTCTTATGTATCAGAATAAGACATAGGCAAAAATTTCTAAAGATGTTGATAAAATTACCCAAATGTAATGATAATAATCAAGGATAAGTTTGAAAAAATCCTGCCATCTGAGAGTTATCCCGACGAGCGCTCTACAAACGGTTCGAATTACACCGAGATAATTCATAAAGTCATTCTTTATGGAAATATAAAGGCAGATAAATTCGTGGGCGACTGGTAACATGAAATTGTAAATAAAATTGAAGTGTCTGGTGGCTAAACCGATTTGACTTTTCAGAGTGTAACGTACGCTGCATATCACTTCACTTCTTCATAGGGACTAAGCAGTAATGATAAAATTTTACAGAACTTATTTAAAACAAGTACAAGGGTGTAGCTGTAGAGGTTACATGGTAATGACAAAATTATAATTAAAAAGTATAATTCAGACAATATACGTAATTCGTATATAATAGCAAGACCATTTCCATTGTAACAAAGTCGCATGACCACCTTAGCATTAAAATATAATTTATTTGGCTTTCAGTAGGATTCTTGTTATATTAGTTTTTCATTTATATATACTCTAATTTATTTGTATAAAATTTTAGACCTGTACTATTTGAGAAACTGTAGTCTTAATATCAACTAAGTTTCCGCTATTCTTTTCTATATCCGAATACGACAAAGTGACTGTATTGTCCTTGATAATGAGCGAAGAAATCAACAGTCCATCGCTAGCACTCGCTATCATGCCGTCCTACAAGCTTCTCAATGGTTCGATATAGAATATATTTATTTCTATCACATGGTGTTAGTAACCCATTCAGATATAATTATAATATCGTACCTACAACTTGGTCGAAATAGGATAAAATAATAGTAATATATTTGATTGGTAAAGGCGTTACTTTGCGGAAATCCATCATTAAAAATTATTACGGTGGACGTTACTTCGCACTTCCGCTAATTTACTTCCTAGCGGAAGTGCGAAGTAACGTCTACTCTAATTTTTAATAGTAATATATATTATACCCAATTTCACGGACGGCCATTTAATATAAAACTAAGTATATTTTGTATTTAACGAAACAGGTGATAACCATATCTACTGCACATAACGATACAATACACAAATGAATGTTATGCGCGTAATAGAAAAGTCCCTCATGCACGGGGATCGAACCCGCGAAGCATCGGTACAGTAAATTAACAGTATTTCGCCGTTATTTATGAACATATGATATCTTAGAAAAAAATGATTGATTTCTCCAAAATACATACAGATTTATATAGCGGCTTTAGCTCCTCGCGTAATTATACTATAAATATTGTCAGAATTGTATGTGTATTTAGTAAGAAATATCTAAAATGCAAGTTATGTATTGTTTACACCTGTTAACTATTGTATATACAAATAGAGGTCTTCCCAACAAAAATATACAACTATAGAAATGTAAAATAAAACAACAAATTCGCTCTTGGCCGCGAAACTGCTTAGGAATCCCGAGTAATGACGAACTTCCGCCAACAGTTTTCACAATCAACTGCTCCGTGGTGATCGTTTAAAACGAAAAACCGGTCCGTCTGTACGCGTTTCATTCGATTTACCAAGACTTATTATTGAAACGAAATAATGTACGGCTACGTAGTTTTCAACTTTGTACCGATACTGTACATTTTATTTACATTTTTGCCAGCAATATGATGCCGTTTTTAGTTATAGCTCCTTGTATTCACTTCGATGTCTAAAATAGAACTGCCGTCGGCCACACCGTGGCTTGTTGATATATGTTATAAAAACGGAGGGGGGTCAAAATCTCTGGAACACAATTTAAATTTGATTTATGATGTCAATAACCTTGAAAGAAAGGTAGAATTTTTTATTAGAATTTAGCAATAGAAATTAGAATTCTTCGAATAATGCTATTTTTAGAAATTGTCTAATTCTTGAAAATACTCGGTGCGGTAAGGTTTCGAATTGTGCGTGTTCCAAACATCGATGAGTCAGCACGCTGTCTTATTTGTTACCATGAGTTTATACAAGATGTCTATAGATAATTCTAGATTTTTCGAATACAATTTGATGTTCGAAAGTAATGCGTTATAAATTCACAGGTCGTTCAAGGTTCAGTGAGAAACCTTTATAGCGAAATAATGGAGCAATTCGAGGGAGTGAAGTAAGTAGCAGTAACTAGTTAGAGATTTAAATAATCGTAAACGTTTCGCGTCAACATTCGTAGAATTCACGCGGCAGCTGTCCCACGAGGATAAATTATTATACCGTAATGTTGCTTTTTATTTCGTGAATAGAGTGTATTATAAAAATAATAATCGAAACATTCATTACGTTTTATAAACTCGAAGTTAGGGAGATTTAAACTGATCGTGGTTCAAAAGTAAGTCATGGGAGATTTTCGTTTAGGTTTGAATTCGGTAATGGTATTGAAACTATTTGTGGTATATAGTAGACCATATTTATATTCGCTTGTCTCTAGTTGAAAATTTATCACTCAGCACCTATTTATGTATGTCGAGATCACTGCACTTGTATTGCTTAACCGATAGAGTATCATTGTCCGTTATTTATTATTACACTTCTCTATCATCATAATATATCACTACATAGTATAAAACAAAGTCGCTTTCTCTGTCCCTATATCCCTATGTATGCTTAAATCTTTAAAACTACGCAACGGATTTTGATGCGGTTTTTAATAGATAGAGTGATTAAAGATGAAGAGGTTTATATGTATAATAACATAAATTAAATAGTGCAGAAATACTGTTATTTTTGAGATTACTCCGAATTTAACGCGTGCGGGCCACGGGCAGTAATGAATAAATCAAAACTACTGGATCGATTTTAATCATTTTTTCATTGAATGACATAGGCTATATATTTTATACCCGTGCGAAGCCGGAGCGGGCCGCTAGTATATAATATAGTAGGGATGTAGCCAAAAGAATAGAATGTTCATGGTCATGGTGGAGGCCTTCACTTCACGTTAGCCTGTTAGAGACCTACTGCAGAGCTATAGGTTTCATCCCAAAGGAACGCATGGGTATAGTCATCACGCCACCCCACAATGTACTGACTATTTCAAGCTTCAAGAAACCCACAGTTCTACTCGTATATGTTCCCACATACGGTGGTATTAAAAGGATATATTTCAGGTTCAGATTTCCTCAGGATGTTTTCCTTTATCTTCAGTCGATATTGTTACTCGTTTCAATTACTAAATGTTTACGAATTTTGAATAAACCGTTGGTACATGCCGGGGTTTGAACCTTCTGACATCGAATTGACATTCCACCGACCAAAGTACTGGAACACAACGATTAATTATAGCCTTCGTTTACTTTATATTCATGAATCATTTCACGTATCTACAATTACTGCATATGTATCTTTCCTTTCTTGTGTAGAATAATAATTAAAATAATTATCCTTTTATATTATATCATTTGTTTTACTTTATATATTATCTTTAAAAAATTACGATAATGTTTATTCACCTCATAAAAACTCTAGCCAGCTTCCTAACGTCACTAGGGTCTTGTTACTATATAAATAAAATAACATTTAATTCACTTTGTTAAGAGAATCATCCTGTTTTATAACATTTTGCTAGAGTGACCTATGTTATGTCCATCAGCAAGTCGGGGTAAATTTCTAGAATCAAATCAAAACGCAAAAAATCCACCAAGAATTAATATAAATATATCTTATATCAACTGACTAAATTCTGCATTGAAGCTAGGGTCGTCGGTCTAGACGGGGAAATACGTAGAGAGATAGTCTTTGTAATTATCATTGGTTTCCACGAGGATTTTCCTTTGAGTTTTTATTAAACTACTCAAATACTCTAGATAATTATTATACTAACCTATAAAATTAGATTTTATTATTGCATTATCCTATAAGTTCCTAATTGGCAAATCACTTAATAGCGCTACTACACAGATAGCCCTTAACAAAAATCCAACGTAAGTATTGCAGAATACGTGACAGAAAACGAATTATTACGATCGTAATTCAGCAAAAATATAGACCAAATTCAAAAATTATCTCACAGGATTGAGTGAAGTGTTAAGAAAATTACGTAATTCTTTTCAGTCATGATTATTTTGCCTTCGAAACGGATCTGTAAAAATAAAATACCAATCAGAATTAAAGTAGATGACAGCTTCAACATGGATATTGCCAAAAAAATATATAGTATATAATAACGGTGATTGATTAAGTTTATTGAAATCAGATGGAAAGATTTTGTACACAACAATAGGTAGCTGAATAAAGGTAAAAGTGCATTCCCATATTTAGCTATTTGAATTAGATTACAATTGTTAGCGATAATGTTAATTAAAGTTAACAAAACATATTCAAACATATAATAACATATTCATATAAAAACTTATTCAAATATATAACATATTCAATTGTCAGTGATAATGTTAATTACAGTTAATAAAACATATTGAAACATATAATAACATATTCAAATATATAACATATTCAATTGTCAGTGATAATGTTAATTACAGTTAATAAAACATATTCAAACATATAATAACATATTCAAATATATAACATATTCAATTGTCAGTGATAATGTTAATTACGATTAATAAAATATATTCAAACATATAATAACATATTCAATTGTCAGTGATAATGTTAATTACAGTTAATAAAACATACTTAATATACATTCTATAAAAGTATTTACAAACCAAAGTCAAACTATACCCTCTCTCTTTAAAACTCATAATTATTAAACTATTAATTGCATAAGATAGAGTCCAAGAGAATACGAATAATACTTAATAAATTATGTAGTTCTCGTACGTTCCATTATTTTAATAGAATTGAACAATTCGTAATTAAATTTTCTCCAAATAGACAAACTCGTAGAATAGTGTGAGAGTAGAAATAGCATCCAAGTATACAAAAGATAAATAAAATACAAATTCTATAACACGGTACGTTAAACGAGAACTTTACAAGAGACGTAAACTACGACAAACATAAACTCTACTCCAGAAATATTATTTAAATAATTCTGTTTACCCCGAACGTGACATAGCATGTTAGATATCGTATTAACATAAACCAGTAGACTATCTACACGTAAAGTAGTCGACGGGATAAACTACACGTAGTAGTTTCCAATGAATTTTTAATTTACTAATGTAATTCAATGTAAGAGATAATGTACAGTTTTTACTGCTGTTATCTGTTCGCGGAAGGCGACACATGTCTGCTGATGAGGAAAATGCTGTTCATACCGCATTTTAATGATTATTAAACTATACATAATTAAACAATTATAATATTTATATATTAAACGAATTAATAATGACTATAGATACAATTTCATTAACGCTTGAACATTCTACATCATCCCTTTTTCCATATTTAATGAATGTAGTAATGGATTAATTTTTGGGACGCTTTGTTATCTATGTCAATTTCTTTACCGAGTTAGATTATTTCGATACCAATTGTTACATCTGTTAGAAAAAATATAACAATTACTCATGAACTTCTTTGATTATATTCCGCATTCTCTCTAATCGTTCTGTTAAGCATCACATTCTTTTAAGTTAGAATCATCTTCAAGAAGTATTGTAACTAAAAGTATAGGTCTAAATGAGACAAAAATGAAATCTCTTTCAAAGTCAAACTCACAAAGTAAATAATCGCAATGTGCAATGATAATTTAGTTAATCATTAAACACAGTTCGTCTCGTCGTAAACAGCCTTTGTTTATTTTATAGAGTTGTCGGTTTACATTGGTCGTGTGATCTCAATATCACCTTCGATGCATCGGGAGCGCGTTGCGTGTTTTCGCTTCATAAACACATTTTAAACACCGTCTGCGGGATGTATGTTTTTCGATGGTAACCGACGATTTTTATCGTTCATCTTCTCTATATTTATAAAACTTCTATAAATGTGAATGAACATCATCTTGTTCATGTATTTTTATTGTTAGCAAAATGTCCTTTTTATTTACAAATATATTTGGCATCTGTCTCCTGAAAAGTATTATAAAGTATGATTAATGTAAATCTCGTACATATTTCCCAATTGACAAATTTTTGAATTTGATTTGTTTTCGCTAATAAGTTTTAAAACTATGTATTTTTTTTTTCAAATCTGTTTAGGAAAAGTAAACTTGCTGTAGTTATAAAAAAAGCTAATTATCTTGTTTCATTTCGATATTCAAACAGAAGATAAGTTGTATCACCGTAATTATATGACAGAAAGTATATGAATACGAGCGTCGAGCTCAGACACTGCAAAGAGTTCATAAATTAGACAACTTGGCGGATTTTTATTTTGCAGACCGTGACTTAATTTGGTTTCCATACGACGACAGTATGCATGTATTTGTGCAAAGTATAGATTTTGGTGGTTGGTTACTTACCTATTTGTCAAATTTGTGATAGCGTGTAGAAAATTGGTTGAATGTTATATGTAACAAATATCTTGAGAGTAATTCGTATATTCTGAAGTTGATGAACATTTGGTTCCGATCAATCCATAATACCAGTAATAAAATTTATTTTCGTTGCACGTTTGTCTTGTACTTGTATATTTATTATCTCAAAGGACGCCTGGCTGATACGATAATGTTCTGTGTAAATTTACGTCCGACAGTTGCTCGAATTGCGAATGCTATGTTTAAAATGATAGTCCAGAAAGTTTTTTAATTGTTTGGATTGGTTCGACGTTAATATTTTCCCCACTCAAGATCAATTGTACTTTTTGAAAAATATAAAAAGATTTGACAGGGTCAAAGTTTCATCGGTAGGATTATCGTGGCATTGGAAACTTCAACACATTTTCAAGATGCCAAACCACTTAACATATTTCCTTCGGTATAGGTGCCAAAAAGGAACGGATATCGTAGAAGCCAAAGTTTGCGTGTCTACAAAATTTTAACTGGAATACGGAAAATTAAATTCTAGTGAGTCAACATTGTGATGAACTAACTATAATACCGATCCAAGCGGAGAACTTCGAGAAATCGCATTAATCTAGCTAAGTAAAATTTTGTCTGTAACAAAAAACGCATTACCATCTAGATTTCACGTGTAGCGTTTTATAACTCACAATAGATAATCTTCAACATTAAACACCCATATATTTATTATAGTCATAAATCAGTCTGTTCCGAGGTGCATCAGCCAAAGTGCACTGGACTTGGATATAAATTTTACATTCGAAAATATATTCTATTTCACGAAAAATAAATTCCAATTTTCCTTGTAGCCATTTTCTTCGGACGTCATTTAGGATACGACGTTATTAACGTTGTAACTGTAATCAAAATTGAATTCTATAAACAATGTTATAAAGTTAACTATTCTATAGCAAAAGGTTACAATTTTCCGTTTTACGTATTACATAGTCATATAAAATTGAATCTTATGTCTAGTGCTTTTGTGTACTTTTTTCAATATATTTATAAAGGTTTTTAAGGCGTTACATAGTTAAGCTTCGTTAAAATTGACCTCAGCTGGGATGTGCAGGCAAATGTTTGCACACAGACGCCGCTCCGCGCGAACCGACTAGAGATTAAGAGAGGAAGTTGTGAATTTCAAAAAGTTAGTAATTACTTAATACTTGGGAGAGTTGAAGGATTAGAGGACAATTTTTAAAACTGACTTCGTATATACATAGCTTCTTATACATAGCTCGTAACCGTGTAACAGAACTATAAAACTTACATAGACTTATAATTAAAAGCATATTGCAAATAGAATGCATTAAGGAAGTGAAAAAAAACAAATTACAACAAAAAAAACCATCACCATTTCTACGGGCTTATCAACAATTTGTGTTACAGTCCAAGGAACTGTGCAAGAAAAACGAGAAATATAATAATTTCCCCGCCACTATCTCATTTTTAAGCAATAAGGGCTCTATAGTAGCGCTCTCAGACACACGCTCGATTGATAGGGTCTATTATGAAGATATAATTTAGTATTAAATAAAACTCACCAGCTTTTTGTAACTGAGTACAGGATAAGTCCATCTTTCTTTATTTATTTCCGCTTGATCGACGTTGCCATTTCTAGAGCTCTCTACTCCTATAACTTAAAACATGATATGAAGCCTAGACTGAGAATTTTTTCCAAAAATTACATTTTAAACAAACTTCATAATAAAGGAGGCACTTATTACCACCTATAAGACTTTATTATATTAATAATAGGATAGAGCGATTTTTTGGTACACGAAAAACATATGGGCTCGCGTCACTGACGACCTCAACATGCTCGTGACGTATTGCGCTTGCACGACGCGTAGTATAGCGGCGTGTGTACAAGTAATACAGATATTTTGTATTGAGCTTCTGGAGTCCGTCATATGTTTGATTAATTGATAAACCGCTTAAAAATGTATATATTTATTGCTCGGAATGTCAATAAATGTAAAAACCAGACTAATGTTAATAATTTCAATTTACAAAGTTATGAAATTTAAATTATTCAGACTATAATTAATGTAGAAATACAAAGAAGAACACAGTTACGCCATTGTTTTGGGTTTTCACTTCTGTCGGCAGTCCTTATGACCGCCTCGATATTTTTCCTCTTCCGCAAATACGTGGAATGTATCTAAAAGTGAAAATCCTAACCGGTCACGTTAGCTGATTAGTATGTTTATAAATCACGGTTGACGAGCCCCAGTTCTGAAATAACGATTCCATTAAATCTAAATTTGGCAGCAATAAGATACACGAAAACATTATCGCTTACATAAGTTGATGGTAACAAAACAATATGGGAATTCACAGACGAATGCTCAATATCCGGTATTTTGCTAAGCAAAAATGTATAAATATATTTTTCAATATACCCCTCTAGACGTGTGTTACGAGAAATATTTAGTGTATCCAAGAAACGCTGTTGTGTTGAAAACGAAATATTAATAAACGGTGCTGAAGTATTACAATGTCTAGCCAGTAATTCCATATTTTAAGAGTATATTTTTGTACATCATATAGAATTTAGCATTTGATCACAATATTAGCTGATGTTAAATAAAGATTTAGTCTAAGATAGTAGACACCGTTCAAACTGTACTGGTGTAACAACAAGCCATGATACCTTAGTTGATAGCGTGTTCGAACACGGCGTCTGTCGAATCCTTATAAGTGAAGTCGGAGCTTTCGGTGGAGGAAAACATCGTAATGAAACCAGAGCATCTGGGTATGTTCCGGTAGCTGAGCTTTAGAGCCAGTCTCCCTTTAGGCCATGTTTACCATCTTTGACTACACCATCATTTAACATCAGATTAGATTTTGGTTCAACGTTAAAAGCTATATAGAATAAAAAAATACATAAAACAATAAAAATTTGCCATATTGAATTTACAAACAGCTCCCAAATTTTTTAGCTCTTCTGATACCTGTGACTTTGTTCATATGTATACCGGTTTTGCTGCTTCATAGGAACAATATGTTAAACCTGGGGTAATTATTATGGGTCGTCTTTTCTATTGTAATTTCACCATAATAATACTCTGAAAAATTATCTCTAAACATATCAACCACTGTAATATAAAATATCATCAAATAATATCAAAGGTTGAACGTTAAAACTTGTGAATATTAAAAAAAAACTCTTCCAATGTACGACGACAATTCTTCATTTTTTTTTTTAAATACCAATTTTACATTTTGAGTCGATCATTACAGTCAAACTTCGAAATCACTACAAAGACCGTAAATAACAAAAAGATAGTAGAAAACCACCGTGTCTGTACGTTAAAAATATTTGCCAAAATCTTATTACGGGCTTAGGGAGTACAACATAATACAATATTCTATTTCTATAAACTTTGTCTCTCTATTTGTATGTTTGAACACGCTAATCTCCAAAACAATTAGAAGTCTAATGAAGCCGTGGTAAAAAAAAACTCCACACCTATGAGATTCATTTTCCTGGAGATCTCACGGGTGTCTGATGCGGAGCTTGAGGCAACAAACATGCTTCATTTTATAGAAATCGGCAATTGAAAAAACTTTTATATGTATATTTAAGAGAATACGAATCCGCTCAGCTTAATAATCTGTGAAAATGTGAAAAGATGGCGCATCATTCGTTTATTTTCATACGCTAAGTGCAGCGAGAATGGATCTTAGTATCGTTGGCTTTCGCACGACTTTCTACGTGGATTTATTCCATTTTAGTGAAATAAACAAACTGCATGCTCATGTATTCAATCATATAATGGCCTTTACGTCTACAAAAGACGATTTAAATTGCCTTATGATTGCATTGTTTATGACTATATAACCCAATTCGGGAACGACAGCCTCGCCCATAGGAACGGCAAATTAATATCAAGTATGTAGCTGATCGGTTATAACGTGGTAATAAGTGACGCTTAGCACACTTATTACGCAGTAGATTAAGCCACGTTATATCATGGGTCGCGATGCCTTCATGAACGAACCTCTTACATCTGTGTCTGTCCTGAGCGAGCTCCTGCCAGCTTCTATATTCAATTCCGAAAGAGAGCCTATCTCGCTTGGTGCAATCTCTGAAACGTGCCATGGTCCCTAAACAGTTCTTTTTGCCTACGTTATATAGCACCCAGTAAGTTATGCCTTGGTATACGGGTGCTCAATCATACGGCTCAATGGATAAATAACAACGTACGTATAATGATCCACATGAGAAACATTCATTGTTCCAAAACAATCCACTAGGTAAATAATAAACAAGTCGAAACGAGTCGTTCGGGAGTATTCTCGATATCCGGCCGTTCGAGGAGGAAAACAAAAATAATATTATATACCTATCACACAAATATTCGAGAAATATCATTGTTTACTCGGCTGTGTATAATGACGTGTCGGCCGTTTTTACATTATTGATGCTTTTATAAAGTAACCACAGAATAATCAAATGTTTTATAAACCACTAGCGCTCGCCTGCAAGTTTATCTTTTTTTTTTTTTTTTTTTATGGGGGGCAAACGAACAGGTGGGTAAGTGATCACCGCCGTCCATAGACACTAGCAACACCAGGGGAGTCGCAAGTGCGTTGCTGGCCTTTTAAATATGTGGGCCTCCGGCGCTCTCACTGGCCGAACGAAACGCAACAGTGCAAGCACTGTTACTTCACGTCGGTTTTCTGTGAGAGGGTGGTACTACCCCGGGCGAGCCGACCCATTCATGCTGAAACCAGTAATAGCTTCAGCGTAGCTATACCACCTACCATCTACGTTTGTGTCTTCATTAATGATGACATCGTATATCATGTTCACATAAATGTAACGGTTTATGCAGCGCATGCCAATATAGCTCTGAAAATATATTCAGATATTACAGATACAGATTAAATATCTCATATCCATGTCTCTATCGCTATATTTTGGCCGATATAAATAATCATTTTATTGCCTTAAGGCTATTCTTATATTAATGTAAGGTTTAATTAACATTGATTTAAGAATGCGTTCCCGGACCAATATAACCTACAAACCTTCAAGAAACGAGCCTACTTCTTCGTCAAAGGCCGCCAATGCATCTGTGATGCTCTTCCCGTCGCAGGTGTCCATGGGCCGGCGATGATTACTTACCATCAGGTAATACGTTTGTCCGTTTGTGGTGGTTGGTGATAACCTTAGGTAAAAATCTGTCGCCGAGCACAAATAGGTTTATTACGGCAATATCACTGGAGAGTCAGTGTCTATAGGATTAGCATGTATATCATGATGGACCTACATCATCATATAACATCAGGTGAGTTTTCAATCAAACGCTAAAATCAATAAGGTATCAAAAATTGTGCTTAAATTAATGATATGGGCTATGGATTATTGCTGAAATTGAGTCATCAACACAACTGACACATAGAGCTCCATTAGTGTCCTACTACTCCACATAGAAGGGATCCAACGATATTTTTGTTTCAACAGAGCATTGAGACAACCCACATAAATAAAATGCATATTGCTATTATATTCAGTAGAGGCCACGAATAATGTTTGTAGGCAGTTAAAAATTTTGGTAGCGATTCGTAACACAGCTTTTGTATTCGACAAGCCTACATTTAGTGTTTTCAAATGCTCAACATAATATTCAATAAAATAATAAAATTATTCTTGCCAAATAAACCAAGCTTTTAATGTGTTACAATTCATAAACTTTTAGTAAATATGACAAAGCTATTTATTTATACTAAGAGATAAAATTGAAGTGCCCGTTAATAATAAGGGAATCTTGGAAACAGGTAAAAGATTTTTCAGGCTATTATCTAAGCTACATAATATGATCAAACGATTCCTGGTGGGCTAAGCAGTAACGATACAATTTTAACACAGGTAAATCGAATGAAAAGGTAACCATTGCCAGTAGAACCCAGTCGCACAGGCCAAAGTACTAAGACTAGAAATTTGAAAGTTGGGAAACCATTTGACCATATGTTATATATAGGCATCGTTTGAGAAGAGATTTCTGGTAATTTAATCCCTAAGCGAGTGAAAGGAGATTTTAAATTTTCTATGGGAAGAAATATCTGTTGCGTCAGATTGATTTGTAGCGTTGTATCTATACTCTTCAACACGAATAATGAACAATGTAAATCAGGCATTTCAAAATTGAACTCCTAAAAGTGCAAAAATGGGCGATAAAATTGAAATAATAACCTATTCCAGAGTCACCTTCAATTTAGTGAATTCAGCAACAATGAAACGCCATTTATTGAATTCTAACTTTCTATCGGCAGCTATGTTCGTATAAACTGAGTACGTTGCTTAGAGACAGTAATATGTATACATGAAATTCTAAGAATTCAGTGGATTCACTATACGGATGCCGGTTTCATTGTAGTACAGGGCAAGAAAGCTGCAATAGTGACACTTGTGACTTATGTGTTGGATTAAGAAGCCTCTATTGATACGGAACAACGCTCAGTTCCACAATCTGTACTCCACTCCTTGCATGATTAAATTTGGGAAGGTTATAAATAAATATATAAGTAGGGTAGGTACAACATGTTTTCATTTTCCACTTTTCCCTGTCAGATGGTATCTCAGTATTCACGATTTTTATACTCATATCATTTTTTACACCATCCATCCACACTTTTTTCGGTCTTCCTCTACCCCCCTATATCCGTCCACTTTCAAACTCGGAACTTTTCTTTTACATGACTTTCATCTCTTCTCATAACATGCCCATACTATGCTAACCTATTACTCCTCAACTTCTCTGTCACTGGTGCTATTTTCAAACGTCCTCCGATATATTCATTCTTAATCTTATCCGTACTAGTTACACCACACATCCATCTTAACATTCGCATCTCTGCCACATGTAATCTTTTCTCATCCGTCTCTTTCGTAGCCCAGCACTCGGATCCATATAACACGACTGGTCTTATTATAGTTCATCCGTCTCTTTCGTAGCCCAGCACTCGGATCCATATAACACGACTGGTCTTATTATAGTTTTATACACCTTCCCCTTGAGTTTCAATAGCATATATATATATCTTTTTAAAATTGGAGACAAATTTGATGATTTCTTTTGTTCCATATAAAAATATAATACTCTTTCAGCACTTATTTAAGTTCACACATAGCGAATCGCCCATTCTTATGACTTGGGAAATTACATTTCACGCCCAATGAGATTATTCTATGGCAGAGCCGTGTAACTGGGTTTACGATCTAATAAGTCCGATTCACACTCATCCGTTTTAACGTCGATATAAGATTCAATTGGGATTCGTCATTCATTTATAAACAAAAAAAATCTCCATATTTATTTTACATATTTGCTATCTCCTTTATTTGGATTTGGAGGAAACTGTTAACATAATAATCATATACTAAAGACCGGTAGTTGAGTGTAGCTGTTAGAGCTCTACGAAGTTTCACAACATAAATTTAATTTGGAGCATTTGTTTAACAACACAGAAAACAATATTTTTCTTTATTGGAAGCTTCCTCAGCAAGTTCTAAGCAAATTAATTTCGTACGGGCTCCACAAACGTTAGTATAGTTTAAGTATTTTCTAGTAATCTGCAAAAATATCTATATTTAAAATTCACGTTAAGATGTGAAACTACCTATCCAATTTTATGACCAAACCTATTAAGGATCAAATAGCTATATATATATCAGTAGAATTTTACAATCAAGAGTGCGGCCGCTTACATTACACAGATTTTAATGGTTTCCTTCTGATTTACGAATGTCATAAAGATGTAACGTTGAGTTTTTGGTTGCAACACTTTGTGGTGCCATGTGGAAATACATAAAAACGGAGTCCGCCGCAACGCAGCCGGATGCTCGGGTTTACTTTTGTTTGTACTCGGTTAGTTATGGATTTACCGCGAGCTTTTTATGGGAAGAAATTGACATTCCACTTGTTTGAACTTCATATTTTTAAACTGCTATAGAGGAGAATTATTAAGTGAAAGAATCTTCTTGTGAGACAAGAGCCTATATATTTCATTAAATGATTTGTTTTGTTAATACCCAGTACTGGATTTAATCATTTGTCAAACTGGAACAAGATTATCTTTCCGGACCCTCTGTATTATTGTATAATAAGTCATTCATTCTTGTAATGTTATTATTGAATTACATTTTTTTCGCTTTTTTTTATATTATAGTGGGCAAACGAAAAAGGTGAGTCACCTGATGGTAAGTGATCACCGCCGTCCATAGACACTAGCAACACCAGGGGAGTCGCAAGTGCGTTGCCGGCCTTTTAAATATGTGGGCCTCCGGCGCTCTCACTGACCGAACGAAACGCAACAGTGCAACCACTGTTACTTCACGTCGCTTTTCTGTGAGAGGGTGGTACTACCCCGAGCGAGCCGACCCATTCATGCTGAAACCAGTAATAGCTTCAGCGTAGCTCTACCACCTACAAAAATCGCTTCAATTTGTCATTCGCATTTTCGGACCCATTATTTAGAACGATTGCTCCGTTCACTGTTTGTATACCTTAAGTTGGTCGCTCTAAAAACTTCACGCAAAAGTTGATCGTGTTCTTCAACAAGAGTACTCGTGGCTTAATTAAACGATGGATAGGCTTAAATATTTGCGTGTCTCGAATTTCACGCCAGTGATTATGCTATCGAACCATTCTGCCGACGTAAATCGACAAATGAATCATAAAGTGCGTGAACGATGCTTTAGGAAGGCAGTTCTTACACGCATTTCAGTAGTCCATTTTTAAGGGATACGCTCACGCAATCGGTTTCTACATGTTTTGGGGTTCTGTTAGACGCTCGACTGAATTGAACCACATTTAGAAGAACCACGAGTATATTTAGAAGGGTTGGTTTTCGAAATTCTACGTTGTGTTTGCTTTAGTATGTTATGTACAATTTTGTTTCATATAACAGTAGTTTCATTGTCATTTATAGCCACAGTGTTTTATTAACAGTAAAAAAGCACACGTTTGACTAAATACATATTGTTATTTCATGTCCTCCACTTCACCCATCAATATCAAAAAGGAGTATAACTGTTTACTGTATGCAGGGAACGGCTCGTATGTCTTGCAACACTTACTCTTATGATTGTAATAAAGGAGCATATGTAATATTCCTTTACGGTTAGAAAGATTTGGCGGTAGTTCTTCGGTAATCATACCTTCAAGATATACAAACTGTAAGATAAGAAATTCATATGCGTATAAAGCATTTAAGCTCTAGGACGATATTTAAAAGAGGAAAGTGGAGGAAGAAAACGTATCGCTCCCATTAAAAGTATAATAAGGCTAGAAATACGATATGAGACAGTTGCCTACACATATAAAAAAGTTAAAGTACCTTTGTCCAGTCTAATCCTCGAAAATGCTTAATTTCTTACACGCCCTTTAATGGCGTTAATAGTGATGATATTGGAAAGTATGGTAATTAAACATAGATTGTTTATTCATATATGTGCAAACAAAAGAGAAAGATGGAAGAGATTACAAGAAATGTTCACCCAATATTGAAACACGAATAAGTTACAATAGTAGAAATTTATAAATTAATTATAACGGAACACGTACATAAAATACGAAATTATCAGCTTTACACGTTTTTAATCGCCAACCAAATCGAAAACAATGGCTGATGATTGAATCAGAGACGGTATTTTTTGTTCTAATCTAGTTTATTTTAAGCTGTGGTGTAATTTGTGAATTCTTGATGTGCTACACCTGTTGTAGATTACATATGGTTTTAGCTATATTAAATACTATATGTTTGCTCGCGGCTTCGTTCATGTTAATGTAGATTTTAAAAATAAAATAAACTCCATGTTAGTAGTTGATAATGTAGCTTTTGTATAGGTAAAATAATTATTTTTCTATATATTTTTTTTTATTTGTCCTTTACAAACAAAAATAAATCTCTTTATTATAGTATTATGTACTATAATACTAGGCGGTATTGCAGGATGGTACAAATATATATTTGTAGGGGTAGCTACAAGCATATACATGAAATTATCACTGTCTCTAATTTATCCCGTTTCACAAACTCCCATCGCAAAAAAAACCATCGCTGTCGCCTTGCGGCGTTACTAAAAGATGCACCAATCAAATAGAAATTGTATACTTAAAACACTGATAGTTATTAAAAAAAAGAAAAGAAAATACCGCTACACTAGAAAAACATACGTTATAATCATCAATCGAAACCCACACACATGTAAAGCCATCAATCTCCAGTGATAATAATGTAGGTGGCAAACGTAATAAATAACGCGAGAAATAAATTAGAATATCGAAGCCAACAAGAGATATACCGTTTTTTACTTTATTGAGTTATTATTGTACGAGAATAGATAACTTTTTTTAATATATTTTGATAATAAGAATTCAAGTTTAAATAACAAAAAAAGAAATATTTCTTTATCTATTTGTATATAAAAATGAATCCTTACTAAACATTTTTAAAGGACATAAGGTTTCATCCAGAAAAAAGTTTTTATGCCATCCGTTTTCGGCATTAAATAGTACAACACCTTCTATAACTTCTATACCGTTAATCCGAATGTCACCAAAATTTATATACGAATATAACTGAATGCATAGAATATTTGCTATAACTCAACTATTTCTTGCAATAAATGAAAACAAACATAATTAATGGGCTGACGACCTGTTAAAGCTTGATGGTTACTTATAGTATCTTATAATACATGGTAAAGAATATAAAAAAATCGAATAGGTTTCAGAATAATATTTGAATCTTTGACTCAGATTGAATTGCAACAACGAAGTAACAGAACAACGGTTTTTATACCATGGAGAGGAAAGTCGCTTATTAAGTCGTGGGATGCGTCATTATTAAACTTCGTAAATATTAATCCATCTATTCAGTCAAAAGATGTCCGAAAACCTGCATTCCAACAACCTGTGCTCAACATGTTCCCGCAACCTTCAGTATGTCGGTCTACCTTGTAGCGTGGCTACGGCTACTACTTGCAATGCGATGGCGACCATTATCAACTTGAGAAGTCTTCAGTCCCAAGCCATCATTAATTCCACGTGCAATCTGTTTGAATCTGGGAGATCTTAGTGTTATTAGCTTTAGCTAAAAATGTCGAAGCAAAGGTTCCATCCATCTATCGTCAAAAACACACAAAGAAAACTTATAAAAGGCGTAATAGAAAAGGAGCAGGAATCTACTTCTCCGATTTTTCCGAAAAAAGCGTGCTCGTGCCCACGTCT
The DNA here is from genome assembly GCA_035772565.1 of Antheraea assamensis. Lineage (NCBI taxonomy): Eukaryota > Metazoa > Arthropoda > Insecta > Lepidoptera > Saturniidae > Antheraea > Antheraea assamensis. The sequence continues at coordinate 400,110 of JAQQSE010000229.1, read as the reverse complement.
GTTAAACCATTGATCATACCGTCATAGAAGAGTGGTTAACTTCGCTCTCAAACACCTGCCGCAGGCCCCCTCGGCAGCTTCCCAAACATAGATCCGTTCCCCCGAAATGTGGCTCTCGAGTATGCTAGTAAAGCGATACAGTAATACCGCAGCTAACAACACGCTCTACACTGAGCCTGACACACTATACGGAGGTAAATTCTATAAAGGACTTTTTTATTTTTTTGATTAGCTAGTTATATCCAAAATTGTTACATTCAAAATACATGCATGCATTTTCATGGCACAAACAAAGGTACGTGGGGTGTCTCACCAACGTGTACATGTGCGGTTAGCTTAGCTAGGATGCATATTTTAGTATTATTCTTAGTTGTTACTTTCAAGGCAACACCCCGAGCGAAGATTCACTCACTTTGCTCCCTTGTGCTAGTTGTGGATCAGATGAAGTTGTGAAAGCCAACAACGAATAATAAGTACGAAAAACAAAGTATCGTATTAATGTATGCGCTGTTTTTGGTGCGCTTTTATTGATACTTGATTGGTTTTGATTGACTTATCGATTAAACGATTAATAATTACGATAATAAGCGATTAAATTACGATGACGTCATACTTTTATAATTGTCGCCCCGATGTTACCTCGTCAAATATTTAAAATAAATGTTCAAAATAAACAGTAATAACTTAAATGAATTTTCAATGTTAAACACCTTTAAATATTTCGAAAACAGAGAGAAAATAGCCGTGATAAAAAATAAAACACTCATGAACTGCCAAAATATATCATTCGGTTTGACCGCTATCCAAATTTATAAAAACAAAAAATATATATGTACCCCGGAGCTACGTTTCGGCGACAATTCACCGCGCGCACAGGTAAATTGATTTTAGGAAAAAATCCAGAAATACCTGAACGACATCAAAGCGGTGCTTCTATGGAAATTAGACGAAACTAATTTGTCACCGCGTTTTCGACGCGCAACAAAAGCACCCACCGTAACACTGATAATTTTTCCGAGAATAAATTATAAAATTGTGTGGCCATTATCACATTTAGTGACGGTATTTAATTAATATCCATTTCACTTTATATACGGAAAAGTCTCTAAGAGGATGGATGGTAGTTTATAAGTCCATCACCCAAAAACTACCAAATAGATTTATAATGAATCTTTACAATAATATAACACGTTTTTATTATATTTGTAGTTTTAACCTTTTATATTATTGTAATGATTTATTGTATCTAATTTCTATTTATTCGACAATGAATACTCCGAAAGATATCAAATTTATTAATTCAAGTCAATATGGTGTATATTATGCGATACAAAATCTTGGAGCCGTGCAGGCATATTATGTCATAACAGTCACCAACCTTGAACAAAAACCATTGAGTAATAATAACCTGAAAAGTTTGTACAAAACCAGTGGCAAAATAGAATAGATAACTGGAAATACTGTCAATACCACGAAACCACGAAAACTGAAACAAACAGAAAATGCAGTCGTAGAAAGAGTAAATCTGATTAGTTTTCTGTTACTTAAAAATGACAATATATCAATTAATGCCTATATATCATGAACAACTTCATTTTTAAGCCGGACAGGAGTGCTGCTCAAACAACAACCACAAATAGCCTACCAAAGCTGGATATCGAAACAAAAGTTGTAATGCTAAAAGAAGTACATATGAGACCTCGTAATCATATTGATAGATTGTCACCAAAGATTAAACCAAGAGGTATATTCCAACCACCATGACAACCGGAGAACTGTAATGTTTGAGCTTGTCTTAAAATTGATGTCGATATTTTCATATTATTTGCTTCAGGCATAAATAATAGTTTTGGTGGCCTTACGCATTTACATCACTTGAAATACCACCATAACTCTATATACAAATGTTACATCAAGTCAGCCTGTATGTATACTAATGCTGGTGAAAGCTTTCTGCCTGGAAGAATCAAATAACGTTATCACCTCTTCAGCCCACGTCATTGTAGTAAATGAAGAGAAATCAACAGGTACATATTTTCCCATATACAGCGATACTACAAAATAATCCCAAGGAGGGTTGATGTCACGTAGGAGGCCGGTCGTAAAAATTAAGCCAAATCATACATCACAACATGGCTTGCCATGTTGTGCTGACCCTACTCAGGTGAAACGACGGTAAGAAGATAATGAAGTAGGTTTAATGTCGAAAAGTATATCACAAAATTTGGATCAGATAGGAGGCGCTGTACTCTGGTAAACGTAAATTCTGCCAGCAAGTAATAATATATAATTAAGTTTGTAATGGTGTACTTCCAGCATCTGAGCGTTTTGTTAGAGATGATGACTGGGTCCTAACTAAGCCAGTGTTTATCCAGAGTCTTGGACACCAAGAGAGCGATCTTGTTTTTGGATTGAACTATGCTTATCATTGTTCAGTTCAATAAACGTTTTGCTAAAGCCTTTTCTTAATTCTATTAGCATAGGCAAACTCGTTTCGTGTCAAAAACTACTCGTCGTGTCTAAGATTCGATTCGTCTCGAATGAAATCGCAGGGAAATGAATTTATCACCAGCAAGTAGGTACATACAGCAAGCGGTGGTGTCGCTTGTCGTGAGTGCAATACTCGGCTGTAAATGAGAGCATACACCAAGTGTAAGGATGTAGCGTAAATCGCACGATGTATACGCGCAAACTAATTAATTACTAGTAACAAGCCAGTATCGAGCTATTACATCGACATATTTCATTGGAATCATTTTTTTAGACTTTTTATTTTTTTAGTGTTTAGTCTAAAATAGTAAAAACACTAAATCTAAAGGAAAACTTGCTCTCAGGTGAACCAGAAACACACCAACAGGTGTTTGCGATAGATTTTCAATTTGAGGGTAACAGCAATTTAATCGAGCTTAGAAAACGTCACTTTGCTGTAAATTCTGACTCCGTTGTCAAGGTATGACCACCTGGTACAAGGTACAAGGTACCTACACTGATCGAAGCATTGTCTGAATATATTATCAACTTCGAGTCCTAATCACATGTACCTAACAAGTTTCCAAATTGTTTACTATGCCATATCACAACATGGTGACGACACTGTGGCTGAAGGTAGGGCGCAGTACAATCCAAAGACATCAGCAATTAATGGAAGATCGGCAATTTATTGTCGATGTCAGGCTAGCTTGCAAGCCTCTCGTATAGGTATCGCTGATACCGAAATGCTATAAAGTGAAAACGTTAATATAATAGGTTTATACTACATGTAGGGTAGTTGGGTTTCAATCTAGTAGAGAGAGATCCCTACTAGACATAATTCCGGAACGCAACAAGCCTCAGCATGCCAATACCACGGGTATTACCCATGCTGTATTGTCGTCGCAATCGGCTCGTACATTATTGTCGTGCTTATTACCCAGAACCTAGCAAACAGGATATGACAAACAGACAGACAAAAAGCAAAGTTTTCGTATTGCTGTTATTATGTATGAACTCTTAAATATTATGATACACTACTCTTAATGTACTAATTACAATAATTTATCATAACGCTAATCTATATTATTAATAGCAAATATGAGCGTGTGTATATGTTTGTCACGCTTTCAAGCCTTACCCACTCAACGAATCACTATGGCATTTTGCATACACATTATCAAAAATACTGTACGCTTTAAATAAATGACAGAAACAATGAAAATAATACCGAAATCAAGTTACAATGTTATCGATAGCGAGTCGCTAATTCCCTGGCCACACACGCGTGCGGTCGCCAAGCGATAATGACCTTGCGAGCTCGCCGTCAGGTCAAGGTGACTACGTGGTGGTCTCTAATGGGGGACGCTCAAGGTCACTCCGCCGGTGCCAAGCCACCACGAATGGCAACTCCATACCAGTCACCAATATACTTATTGGAGAATCGGAGACGCTTCAGACAAACTGGTGATGTCGGATGTAGTTACATACAATCGTCGGTGCATCTGTTAGGGACCGTGAAACATCTGAACGACGGCATATTGAGCTCATGTTCCTATAATACAATAGAGTTATCGAAACAATAATACCAGATAAGAGTGAGACATATTCACACTTACAACGTATGTCGACTTAGGGACAAAAAATCGTGATTATTACATCCTGATAGATGGCGCTGTGATCGAGTTATTATCGAAAGGTTATTATTATCTAGTAGCTTACATATGTTATATAGGATTGAGGTATATAATAATTTAACAACATTTTTGCATAGACTAAGAGTTATATTAATTTCAGCTACCACTAGAATTACACAAGAGAGTCGGTTGCAAATAAATTAATTTTGGAGATAAATGAAAATTAATACATAAACTTAATTCATAAATTTAGCGTTTATTTTATTCAACTAACATATAAATAAAATTAAACTGTTTTTTGTTTGTCCAGGTTAACCTCTAAAACGGTTGGACTGATCGTGTTGAGACTTGTATAGAAGACTTTTCAGACTATTATCTTAGCCACATGTCATTGAACTTAATGTGATAAACAAAAAAACAATAAACAACAGAGACAGTACAAAATAAGTCCAATAAAAACGTAGTAAACAACAAAGACATTTCCACGAGAGCAAAGTCACAGGTATCAGTTAGCTCATTTCTTAATACCAAAGAAAAGAAATTATAGTTTATTTATGTATATATAGAAATGAAATGATAAAGGTCTGTCGTTGTGCGCGCATCACACAGAAACAATTGAATAACTTTCAATATTTTTTGTGTTTTCTCAGACACTTGTTCCTTATTAAAAAAAAAAAGATTATCATTATAGATTCAGTTTAATGTAAAGTTTTAAGAGTAACTACGATTTCTAAAAGCACTGATTGTTCAGTGATATTTTGTTATCTTTCCGTGGAGGAGTGAGGCAAAACGATGTGATGCTTGTATTTTCTCCCCTGTACATTCTTTTTTTTATATTATAGGGGGCAAACGAACAGGTGGTAAGTGATCACCGCCGTCCATAGACACTAGCTTCACCAGGGGAGTCGCAAGTGCGTTGCCGGCCTTTTAATATATGTGGGCCTTCGGCGCTCTCACTGGCCGAACGAAACGCAACAGTGCAAGCACTGTTACTTCACGTCGGCTTTCTGTGAGAGGGTGGTACTACCCCGGGCGAGCCGACCCTTTCATGCTGAAACCAGTAATAGCTTCAGCGCAGCTCTACCACCTACAAACATATTGACAATAAACGACGTAGACAAAGTCACGGGTATCAGATAGTAGTAATATATAAAATATGGTACAATATCATTTAAATTGATTTAATAAATTTATGTGAAATTATCGCGGTCGCTCGTTGAACGTGAAGACACACTTACCGATGCGTCAATTATTGGAAACTTGCCAAAGTGACAAATTCGGGAAACTACGACGCGGCGGGTAACTGGTGTCGGTGTCATAGGTTTAATTTAATTGTACGCCTTAACATAGCTCAATTTCAAGGCGAACAATATTCGCCTATATGACTAATTGCGCGACACCAAGTGTCAACTTATCAAATAATTGAGTTTCTAGAATATCGCTCTATTATTCTTTAGAATTCAATATTGTTATCTTAGGCTAAAAATGATCGCTTACGGTAGGGCTTATAAGAATGCTCGATATTACTTCAAGGGCGATGGAGATGACTCTATGTAATAGACAAGCTATTCATTAGATTTAGTAGACCAAGACCGGGAAACATTGTTAGTAGAACGGAATGTCACTGGGCTGAATAGTTTTCGAGCGGCAGCTACGTAACAGAAAATGAAGCTTATGCCGCCAACCTACTGGTGACTACCATACAAGACCTGTAGTAACGATCTTCGAGGAAAATCTATGTTCAGCAGTGGACATCTCTTGGGTGAATAGAATGAGAGCGAATTACTACAGTACTTTGTAATAGAACATGTTCTGTTTTATACATAATAATTAAGTAACACAAATAACTATCGTTTGCAGAGAACATTATAGACCACTTTTATATCGAATTGTATCTTCAGTGTCGTGTCGCACCACAGCAATCATGTGGTATATCAGCAGCACATATCAGCGAAAACAAATTGGCAACTAAGTAAATACTAGGCTATTATTTCGAACATAATATTTATATTATGGATAAAACTTATATAATTTTATTAATTTGCATAATTTTCACATAATTATATTATTTAAATAGACATGTATTGTTGTGCGTAATGTGTTTTTAAAATAATTTCATGGTCAAAGAACTCCAAGTTAAATACGTATTATATGATAATAACATTAAAATAATGTGTATATTTATATGTTTCGCTGACAACTTTGTCGTCGAATAAATCATAAGAATACCTTGTTTGTAATATTTTTTAGGGAATAAATCCATTAGGAAATATAATACAAAACGGCTTTTAACAAACTAAAAATATCCCAAGACCTTCATCATTCTTCATCATTCCAAAATCATTGCTAATTAAAAGAGTATTAATTGCCCTTTAACAAATTCAGTGAATAACCATATCTATGTAATTTAATTATCTCTACAATATAATATGAAAAATATGTCATATTATACATATACAGTAAACACGACAAGAGCCGTAGAGGTTTCGTAACTTTAACCGCCTTTTTGTATTTACTAATAACGCGAAAAGATCACGACAGACCGACAGACAATCAACTATTAATCATAACTATCCACAGTTTCCAGGAAGCTGTTCAAGACCTTGGCTGCGCTCGGGTGAAGGTCAATGTGGTGCGACGCCCGGCCGTCGAACTGAGCTCTTAAATAAATAAATACGACTGAAAATGGCGCGTTACGTCGAATTAAAGCACTGGATAAGACACGAGCGTACTTGTTTTACATTATATTAGTTATGTTATTTATTGTTCTTATCGTTTGAGTATCCATTTATAATTTATGTGGAATTTTTATTATTCATAGACTTAGCCTTGGCTATATTCTAGTAGATATTTATTACAATTATCAATATATATATAAGTGTATTTTTTCATAATTTCTGGTTCCAGGGTCACTGGACACGATAATGACGACCGCTATATACACCTGTATTGCAATCTGGAATCTGTCGGTGTATATCCAGTGGTCTAGGGTATCAGTATCCGAGTGAATAATTACCACCATAAATATGGTGATAAATCCGTCGCAGTATATATTTTCTTTATACTTTGTAGGTTTTAGTGTTTGGCCACAATATCATTTGATATCAAATAATGATGTGGTCTAAGATATTAGCTAAACCTACCAACCGCCGGTAGACATCAACAGATGCAAATAATTTTCAACTTGAGGTTGGTAGCCAGTTGGACTTAGAAAACGCCCAACCATTTTGCTATAATTTCATCACGATGTTTTCCTTCACCGAAAACTCCGACTCGGTTTCAAAATTACGATAATAAATAAGAAATATTTACCAAAATAATAAAATATAAATGTTACAATTATGTAGCTTTATGACTGGAATGTTATCCTAACGGAGATTGGCTGAAATCTTTTAAATTATTATAAATTGAAAATGTCATTCGAATAAATGAAATATCTTTTTATCACCATGTATACCATACTTGTAGTCTGAACGAATACATTCTGTTTTACACACTCCGAGTTTCACTGTTACTCTCTTCAAACTAGCCTAGACTTCTACAGTGGTGATCCCGAGACAATAATACAGGAAGGAAGATGTCTTGTAAAGGATCACATGTTCCTAGCCCTGAAGTTGCCGGTATCGCATTGTCCATGCGCGTGCCACGATTTTAGCGAGATCGTTCCCAGTTATAGTTCAGCACATTTGAAGTCGCCACCCGTGCATCCTTGATGTTGAGAAAAACCAAATCCAACGAGCTCACATGGTTATTGCACAACTAGAGAAGAAGGATATAGAAGAAAGTTGCGATATTTTACACGATCGGACTACCGATAACCAATACATGCTCATTAGGGAACGGCTAATATCCGTGTATCATTATCAAAATATAACAAAAACTCTTTATACGAATACACTATTGACGTTTAGATCTCAGTTAATTAACAATATCGAGATACCAACTTTTTGGTTGTCATGCACGTCAACGTATATAATAAAAAAGAAAACAGAACAACCGGCTGTGTGAATCGAAGAATCATGACGGACGTCAATATCGTTTTTTGTTATCGAAACATTATAATATCTATTATTGGGCGAAGTATCACATTCAGCGCATCACAACAAATTTACAAACTGACATATCTAGGCGTAATCCGCTACGTCCGTGTAGTGAACAAAATGGCGACTCTTGCGCGGCATTTACGATCGAATTATGACGATGCACCGGCCAAGTGACGAATATTAACATCGGAACATGCGATTCACATTTGTACATTAAATTAATATTACGCCTTTTATATCGCTAGTTTATTATGAATTTTAATACACATCTGTGGAATGATTAATGGTAATGGAGACTTAATTTAGACACAAAGGCGTTCTCCTTTAATCATCGAAGGGTTTAAATAACTTCATATATAAAATACATCGTTTAAGTCAAATAATACAAGTTATCGCTGTATTCTCCATATATCTTCACTTGGTATCAAAATATTTATTGATATACATTTTTTTTGAGTACAAATGTTTTTTTTTGTGTTTTTCTGAATTATGAACATATGAGTTTCTCAAACTCTTAGTTTAGAAATAACTTACACTTCACAGTGAAAATAATATGTTTGTCGATTTATGTTTGTATTACTAGTGTGTGAATCTTCGTAATTCTTCTACTAAACGCGTTGTCCGATTTTGGTGTTTATTTCTTGTACATACTTATAGCGTTGCCTAGTTGGTTCTTAACTACATTTAAACCCGAGTTGTAGTAATTCTTTTTTTTTAATATATTTTTCCGAGCAATTTTTTACATATGAAACGTTTATTAGGCGTGCCTCGGCAGGAAAATCGATTCGTATGCCGTCATGGCCAACGGAATGACGCTCTCTTATGCCATCATGCCTCCTCTATGCCACCACTCTCGACTCTCTTGTGTGTCCATGCTTATACTATACACTTCGTTAATTTTCTATGTAATCTTCGTACTATTTCTATTCAACTTATCGTAGACTCGTCCTAGTGTGCTTTTTTTAACAACTATAGTTTTTTTTCGGGTCCCAAAGATAAATTTTGATGGAAATATGAAAAAAAAAATTGTCTGAATTTGAGCCCTTAACTATTAATTCTAAGTACTCTCTCAGTGCGTGAGAAGATTTCTCATATTTTATAACTCGGCGACACTTTGTTCTGTCATGTCATTCGTACTGAAGAATTACTCAAGATTGAGTGTTCTACAATAGTGCCTATTGCGACTTAAATGTAACTCACACCGATGAGGCAATAGAGGTCACTAAAGTCAAATTTTGTAGAAATTTCTTGCTTTTTTTTTGTTGTTATCTTCATAATGGCTGAACCTACAGAAAGAATGTTAATGAGACGTTTGTAGAAAATTTAATTTTCTACAAAAAAAAAATTAAACCAAATCTCAGAAATCAAAAAACTCCAGATATTGAGCTCTTAATTTTTTCGATCAGCTCTTCATTCAAGGTCGTCAGTTTTCCTGACAGTTACAAGCCTGTTACAACCTGGATTTAAATTGCCAGATCTCGAGACGCGACAAAGTAAAATGAGTCACTGTCACCGGTATTTTCACTACGTGTACGGAGTTCGTAACTCACTCGGGTACAGATTTCCACCAATTAGTTTACTGCACACAACGACAGACCGCGGAATGCGACTTGTCTGAGCACATACTACTACATATAAATTTACAAACTTTATAGCTTTACAATATCGCCAACCACAGCGTGTTTATCACTTAAAACCACATCGTCATTTAAACAGCAGACTGTGGTCAAGGCCTAAAACCTATAACGCATATATAAAGAAATGTTGGTATCAACATTCAATAATTAAAGTAAATATTATTTTTAAACGACTCCTAAATGGAGGAGATTCTCAATTCGATTTCATTTTTCTATAATCTGTTACCTTAGAGCATCTTCAATTATAATTCCATTTTTAATTTTATTTTTTTGATTGTAAAGAGGGTAATATTGAGTCCTTAATTTTTTTAAATACACCAGAAATCTTCACAAAATTGAATGGCAAATGTATTATAGCAATTGAGATCATCATCATCAGCCTGTAGGAGACCCACTGCAGGGCAATAGGCCCTTTCCCGAAGGAAAGTATGGGCATAATCACTACGCCAGCCCACGACTTATTGGCGTTTTCAAACTCTGAGAAATCCACAGTTCTATATTTTTCCCAGATACGGCGCTACTACAAGAACGTTTCTCAGATTCAGGTTTCCTCACAATGTTTTCCTTCACCGTCAGCCGTTAGTGTTACCAATTGCAATTAGTAATAGTACGCGAATTCCGAATAATTCGTTGGTACTTGCCGGGGTTCGAACCTGCGGACATCGGATTGATATACCACCGTTTAAACCATTAGACCACCACGACTTCGACGAATAATTGAGATATTGATAAGTAAAGACTAGGCACCTACCTAACTAGCGCCAAAGACGTTCTTGTGGATAATTTTTTATATCTATTTTATTTTATGTTACAATTTATATTAAGACATGATCATTCTACGACTAATCGTATCAGTGCTAATGTTTTAAAAAAAATAACTCGAATTCGTGTCATGTTATAACAAACTAATCATTCTTAAATATTAAAAGGATAGTAACATATATAAAAAAAAAACTACGGGAAATTCAGTACCGACGTTCGACATTTGGCGGTGCGCTGAAATTTCTTAGAACGCATATAATTTTTAGCTCGCACGCAACAACCAGTGATTACGGGGAACGATGAGGCACGAGGTGTCATCAACTCATCACTGTAACTGTTCTATCTACTTGGCAAATACTCCACGGGCCTCCGGTGACTACGTGTCATGAATACATGCGTTCTTATCTCAACAGAAAATTTTTACTTCCGAAGATATCTAAATAAATTAAAAGAATCACCCTTTTAAGCCCTAAACTTTTTGTAAACACTCTTAAAACTTATCTATTCATGAATAAATATCTCGTCGTGTTTTGTAAATAAATCCAGACACAACAAAACAGGCAGTTTGACTTTATGCATGCTGATTTATATAAACTGGATAACTAGGTTCAGTCAGTACTGAATTATCCCTTTGAAGTTCGTATTCGAGAAGATTCTCCACATGGACACCGCTAGATTCAGAAATATTAGTATGCTATTATTTAGCTGCGCAAATAGAATCGAAGGCAAACGGTAAACAGAAGCTTATAGAAGCCATCTGTTGATACTACGTGACAATAATGACAAACAAACGTGCATTATTGCTCCGGTTACAAGTTCACGATAATATTATAACCATATATATTAAAATTTGCGTAACTATTGCGTATTAAGATATTATACTTTATCATCGTTCTACGGGTCGGACGACCGACCCAATGACTCACACGCTAACACCAGCTACGTGACTCTCATCTCGTATATGGAGAAATAGTCGATTTTTATGAAATTTTTCCTCTTCGATTACTGACCGTAACGGAATTAGGCGATACGTCAAACGATACCGGGGGACTACCGCGAAATGACAGCACGCCGACTTATATTATTTTTTCTCACGGAACATTTGAATGTTTTTTTTATATGTATATAAATAACATTGAGGTATTTCGTTGTTTGTGCATCATTCAAAAGCTAATAGATTTCGATCAATATCTTCATCACGATTGCTTCATTTCGTAGAAAGCTATAAAAGTTTTAAAAGAACTACTACGATATTTGTAAAACAAGTGCGTATTTTCTTGCCGTGGAGAAGTGGGGCAATCCGTATGGTGCTTATGTTTTTTCACCTCTATACATAAAACATATTGTTAAGATAATAATTATCGCAGACAAAGTAGGCGGTATCAGCTACGGATAAATAAAAAAGAGTACAGTTCGTTTGAAAAACAAATTCAATGTAATTATAACGACGTAATTTATTAAATTATTTACATACCGATAGCAAAAAGACCGATATAACTATTTGGTACACAATATTGATGTGATCTCTAAAAGTACAGATACGATCACAGTGACGTGCTAACTAGGGTAGATAGTGACTGATGAGAGCTGTATTTTTTTTTTGTAATTTCTGAAGACGTCAGACATGCTTAATGTTACTAAAAACTAATATTCAAATCGGGTTATAAAGTCTAATCAGTGCGCAAGAAATATATTTTCTATCAATTTTTTTTTTCAGACAGACAAAAAATAAATATTTTACCATGTAAACTGAATTCTACGAAAACCTTATTGACCTCTGTAAATGCAATATAAATGAATGATAATATAAACACAGACGTGACATTTACAAATTATAGCGAAAATAACAATATCGCATTCAGAACCTACCAGATCTGTGCAGCTAATATGTTGAACCTGAAGTCTGTAATATATCGGTTCAAAATTAGGAAATGGACGAATCCGAGTGCAACAGTTAGTACACGACTAAGTCATCACTTGTCAGACGGAGCGGCGATAGAAACCTTGAAAGGAACATAATCTATAATTATGATGTGTCATTTCGATTCTAAGAATCACAAAGGTCACTTTGAAAATTAAGTGTTGAAGTAAAGGGCATACAAAATCGTTAAATGCTAAATCAATAAATGATTTATATTTATACTAGTGACCGGCTCCGACTTCGCGTGCTTGCATGGTACTAATGTCGGTAATAAGTTTCCAAGTGATGATTAAGATCCATTTTTTGTGCTTTGATATTCACAGTTCATCAAAGTCATTGAAGCTACGTAGGAACCTGTACAAACAATTTTTTTGTAGCGAGTAATATTTATATCTCTGATATGTTCTAAGTTACTCATTGAAGTTATATATTATACTAGCGGCACTGCTCCGGCTTCGCACGGGTATAGAATATATAGCCTACGTCATTCACTGAAGAAATGATAAAAATCGATCAAGTGGTTTTGATTTATTCAATACTGCCATGGCCCGCATACATTATTTTGATAAATCTCGTAGGGTTTCAGCCTGCGTTTGTTGCAATGCAAGCGGAAAACAATGTAATTATTTACGACATCACATTAGAAACCTCAAAAATAACAGTATTTCTCCCCTATTTAATGGATGTTATTATACATATAAACCTTCCTCTTCAATCAATGTATCCATTAAAAAAACCGCATCAAAATACGTTGCGTAGTTTTAAAGATTTAAGCATACATAGGGATATAGGGACAGAGAAAACGACTTTGTTTTATACTATGTAGTGAAGAAGTAATTTTGATCTACTTTAAATTCTAAACCTTACAGTTGGTAAGCATGTATGGGGAAAAACGCTTAAGGGCAAATTTTATTCTTAAATCAGCATTTTACTACCATAATTTTACTATAACAGTTAATGAAACGCTGAATTTATTAGTGAAAAAAAATGCTCAAACGCCACTTCGGTGTAAACCCTCTGATCGTAACGTAATTGCCGTAATACGTAAACTCGTATACATATGCAAAAAAAAAAATATCGTGCGAACACACATAGTTTCATTTGGAATTTACGTGTATCATTTGAACTTCCTGCTTTTGCTGGTAATTCCCACATTTCTTATCTACTGAATTTCATGTATTTACCCGATATTTATCACCATACTAACTTTTCCCGCTATTCCATTTACATATTTTTGGTAGTCTATAACCTTCTCTAGGTTCCTAGCTACGTTTATGCCAAATTTCATTACCGACAGTTCGAAAGCTTAGTCGTGGCAAACTAACAGACAAACCACAACTAGAAAGAAAGAAAGAAATATATATATATATATATAGTCGCACATGTAACATTAGTGTAGATCTTGAAATCCAATTGTTGGTTCTATTTTAATTTTTTTCTTTGCCTTTGTTATTGTGTCAATCTGTGGCACATATATTCTATTTTGAACCGCCTTCAAAAAGGAAAAACGAAAACCGGTAATTTGAATAGTTTTTTTTTATGGCAAAGTGGATAAATCGCCTTCAAAAAGGAGATATACCGATTTGGATAGTTTTTTTTTTTGTGGCAAAGTGGATAATTTTAGGGATTTTTTTTTTGTTTTAATTTCATTAGCATTGGACCTTGGGTTTTGAAAATACAATAGAAAACTTTTCAAAATTGAATAGGAAGTGTATACTGTATGAACCAACTATAGGCAAGAAAGAACTATAGAAAGAATTAAAATAATTGATGATGAAGCGGTGATGGCTTAGTTAATAGCATTTTTTTTTTTTTTTTTTTTTTTTTTTTATGTTATAGGGGGCAAACGAACAGGTGGGTCACCTGATGGTAAGTGATCACCGCCGTCCATAGACACTAGCAACATCAGGGGAGTCGCAAGTGCGTTGCCGGCCTTTAGCCTTTAGCATGACGGACATAGCATCAAAGTATGCATGTTCGAATCCTAGCAACTGAGTCGGTAGCAAATTTTCAGCTTGCGGATGGTAACTAGCTAGGCGAGCCTTAAAAGCCTTATCACCATACTATAGTTTCATCATGGTTTTTTCCTCCACTGAGAGCTCCGGCTAATTCGCAAAGTTTCAAACCGACGAACATCGACACGGTGTCCGGGCACTCTAATCACTGAGCAATTATCGCTTCAAAAACTGTAATAATACTATAGTTTCCTACTCTTGACACCGGAATGGGGAACGCCTCGTGTTCCCAACCACACTCTTCAAACAACCCGAGTACTGCAGAATTTTCGATATAATTATATATGTTAGGATATACCACTTACAGTCACAAGCCTTGCACGTTTCAAATTTTATCTCGTGTGAGTTCTTTAATACACAACCTGTATGCACTATGCCGATACCGTACCTATACCTATGCCGATAACCCATTATTTTTATTAGCATGTAAATTAGAAAAAGGGTCTTGTAGATGATTTTTAGAAGATAGGTATACTGGTGAGGTGGATGCTCCACCATGAAGTTTTTATTAAAATTCATATTTCGATACGAGGGTGATGTTTGTCACTTTTGACCGATGCGCACTCGTTTTTCGCGATAACGAATACATCTCCGCTATAATTGCCATATAAATAACCCGCTTTGTTTTATTGTGAAACCATCACCGCATCTTTCGCCGCAAGACAACATATATATATATCACAAAAATAACCCGCTTTGGTTTATTGTGGACCCATCACCGTATCTATCGCCGCATGGTAATCTGTACGTGAACGATCCAGTGGTCAACAACTTCGAGGCACCAGGGGGCGATTCGGTAAATGAAATAAGTGCTTCTTACACCCCCTATCGTTCACACACATTTGTTAGTCATTCGTAAGCCGGATAATTTTCACGCTATTGTCACCGCATCCCTCCTGGTGGGTCCTATGTACACGATCCCACCAGCCCCTCCATATACATCAACGCGATTTTTGCATAAATTTTAAAGTTGTATAATTTCGTAATACATTACGGTCAGTACAAGTTGATATATTACAAGTTTCAGTATATATCTGGACATTAACTTAATCATCATACCTAACGTTGATTATAATTAAATAAACACATTTAACTGTTAAAACATGAGATCACGAATTGGCTGGAACTCAACAGTTACCGATATATCAATGTTTGCAAAGAAGTCAATAAGATATTGCGCTCGCCACTCCACAGATAATTATTTACGCAGTGTTTACTATTATCTCGTAATGTTATTTTTCCTAATTAATTAATTTACAATAATATTTTACATCAATTATTGTTTGACATGACATGTTATTTTCTTTGCATTAATTTTTTTATCATATACATATTTTAAATAATTGTAATGGCTTAATGTATCAAATTTTATCTATGAATACTCCGAAAGGTACCAACTTCATTGATTTTAGTAAAAAAAACACCGATTTACGTGACACAAAATCCTGGAACCGCGCAGGCGAATTATCTATGTTATTAACATTCGCCAACGTTACACAGAAACCATGGTTATACGTTTACTGCCACTCTACTGCGTATGCGTATACATTCTTTGCACCACTTCTCCACGATACGAAAACATCGCTGAACACTTAGTACTTAGAAATAATCGTAGTTACTTGAAACTTTTTAACTTTCAATTGAAGGATAATATCGTGATATTTTTTTTAGGTTGAGACCAAGTGTCTAATAAGTAAAACTAAAAACAATGGTCCAATTCTGTGGAGTAGTTTTTACGTGACGCGCACACAACAACAGACATATATAACTGTATACATATAGATACAAAACATCCCAATACACATGATGGTGCTGATGATATGCGATACCTAAAACTGTATCACAATTCATCATGAAGTGTAATACAATGGGAACACGCAGAACATTAAACTAGCTACTATTTGTTACTATTAACACTTCGATTCGCTTTCATTGTGAGACTTGGAATATGAAAAAATTTGATAAAATATTATAAGTGACAATATTTTCGAAGATCTAGAAGTACATCAAACGAATGCTATTTGTCTACACGTCAAATAATCAAGTTAATGCATGCAAATCGACTTTAACAATTGTAGAGCTAGCTTAGTGTACCTAGGTAGATAAGTCATTATTATGGTATTAATGTCTATACCTACATAATATTTTAACTGAGTTCGATAGGGTTACCAGGTAAAAATAAGGTGCATAAATATCTAAATTTATGCTGTTAAAAAACCTATGCCAAACTTCCATACTATTTAAATGCATAGTGGTAGGGCTTTTTCTAAGTCTGTCTGGCTAGCTACCACCCTCAAGTTGAAAATTTGTCGCCAAGCACCTGTTGGTGTGTCCCGGCAGCTGCACTTGCGAGCCAGTCTTCCTCTAGGTTAAGCGTGACTTACCATATTAGACCACATCATCATTTAATATCAAATGAGATTGTGGTCAAAACGTTTACCTATAAAGTATAACAAAAATATATATATATACTTTAAAGATATGATATATGTTAAGGTATGTACAGTCACGATATGGAGAAACAAACTTCCTTGACATCAATTTTGTCCAAGCAAATAAAAGATTCTAAAGAATTTATTCGAAATTAGTTGAAAATTATACAAACAAACATAATATATTATTTAGTTTATTGCTAATAGGAATCAAACGTAGCAGTACAACAGTTATATCACTTTCGAACATTTAATATCTAAAGGAATTCTCGTGAAGGATTTGAAAGATTACGCTATGATACTGCGCGATTTAAAATAATAATTACGATACGGTTTCCCCTAATCCCTTGGCTGGGTAAGAAAAACAACAAAACACGCCGCAAAAACCAGTCATCTTGTCGGAAATATTAAAGTAATACAGTTATTATTATATTTCCTATTAAACTAGCTAAGTACGGAGTATCCGCATTTATTTATTGTACAGTAATAGTTTTCATCCCTCGTTACCTTTTTATTCGTGTTTTACGTTATCTAACAGTATTATTAATCACTAGCTTTTTAACGTAATGTTCACTGTTAATTAAAATCAAAAATACTTTATTCAGTTTAGGCCCTGAGAAGGCGCTTATGAACGTCAAATTTACCACCGGTTCGGAAAACAACCCAGTCATCGAGAAGAACCGACAAGAAACTCGAATAATGTAAGTTTGATTCTGTCTGGACGAAAAGTACTTTTCTGTACTTCTCACAATGTATATGTAAAATTTCATAATAATCGGTTGATTAGTTAAAGCATAATATAGCAAAAAATAAAAAACCAAAGGCACATTCGCTCCCAAAATATTTAGGTTATATTTTTATAACCTATCAATTTTGGAATGACATGTGCTGCCGCACACAAAATTGTATTAAGACTTTGAATTAAGCCCAATCATCGAAACAAACGGGCAGATAGAAATACATTTAAAACTGAAATTCAATATCAATAGTATTTATGTTAGACATATACTACGACATACTAACACTTACAGAGAGAAATATAGGTTTCCTAACACTGATGTTACTAAGAATTTTCACGAAAAAAGGCCTTCGAAAAAGTTCATGGCATCGTTATCAACTTACCAGGACTTATATTCTTCTACAGACCCTCTGTATAAATATTATTTAACGGTAAACCAAGAACTCGATTCTACACTTGGCAACACCAGTCACTCGTCACTACTACTCAGGCCTTGACATAAAAATGTTCGCGCTACAATCGATGGAAATTATTGTAATGATTGTTATACAAACTGTGCGTTTATAACAGCGAACTGCAATCGCCGTCAAGGATATAAGGGATCGTGAAATCATCACTTATAATCGATCTGATGACTTACGTTAAAGACTTCAAGTAAATAGTTACCGTATCGTGTCTAATAATAAGAATAGAAACACAGTAGCAATCAACAAGACGTCTGCAATGTATTTCTAGCCGTCTATACAATCCTGGCTTAGAAGCCTTTAAACGTGCAGGTTATAGATTAGCTTATATGTTGTTCAATGCTTTATATAGATTTTAGCATGCCACTACAATCTTATCTGATGTGGTCTGAGATGTTAAACACGGTAAACCTAGAGAAGCCTGTGACTTGAGAGTTCAAGTCTAGCTGACGCGAAACACACGAATGGGCGCTTGAGGGAGGGTGGTAGTTAGACAAGCGGACCTATAAAAAGCCATACTACTATGGCTTCATCAGGATATATTTCTTCACCGTAAGCTTCTACTCAGTTGCAATGATTCGAACGTACCTACGTTAGTCGACGCGGTTTCTGAACTCGCTAGCAACTACCAATCACTGCAACGGTTTGCAGATGCATAGTATCAACGATTCCCATAATCCCACTTAGTTACCGTATACTATGGTGAGTATAACATTTGATGTATGGGAGTGATGCAGTCAGATTGTTGTGTCCTATTATTACCCAGGTGAAGGTAAAACGAATCGATGAAATGTAATGTCATCGCAGAGAAATGCGGATTGAGTAAGCGGACAAAAATGCACTCCGACCTTGCCGCGGATAAGATAGCCCCGCCTCGCGGTATCGCCCGATAAACTACGACAGGAATCCCACATAACATGCTCAGTCATACACCTACATATATAGGGGTTTATTACATTAAAAATCCGATAATATCGTACCAAAATGTACATATTTATTATAATCTCGTTGCATGTAGAATTTTTTTTTTCATTATGCTTTATACAGAATTCGGCTTTTAAAACTTGGCTGCAATAAGTTCAAATACAAGTCCTCAATAGTTTATGTGCAAATGACAACTGGCATACAAATGACATTGGCCATCTTTTAAGGAGACGATAAATCGGATTAGTAAATTTATTTTATACTAACAGTATCTAGCGATTTCATTCGCGGTAGTTTTTATAAGTTTTCAATTACTAACACTGCAGTCTGTAAGCTTAAAATATTTAGTATTAAGCAACACTGTCCCATAGAGAGCCAAGAACACGACTAAACTACGCGGCGTGGTACCATGAGAACATAGGCATTAATTGTTTGGCTTCTCGTTAAATCTCGGTTCTCATCAGGCGGTCAATCTGCCCTCGGTCCTCAATACTCCGCACCACGGCACACGTCCCACCTGTACTATTGCTTTATTCTCTCTTAGCGTACATTTTTGACCTGCACTATGTATGGTAATCCCTCCACTCCTAAGGGTCATAGTGTGGTCTTAAATAACCAATAGCCTTGTTCAATAAATTGGTTAAACTCAATTTAAGCTCGGTAAGTACAAATCAGATTGCAAACATTATTTTTTGCCTTTCATACATGCAGTGGGATGTCTGTTCACTTCATCAATTTTGTGAAGAACTGACCATTGGCAGAAATTATAATTAGTTTTATAAGCCTGAATGTTTGTTTGTCACGCTTGCACGCCTTCATTACTTCAACCGATCATTATGAAATTTCGCAGACATATTGTCAGCAATACAGAAAACGATATAGTGTACTTTAATTGAGAAAGAAATACATTCTAGTGGGACAGATATAATTTTTTCTACTTTAAACCCCCGCACAAAAACTAGTTAGCCAAATTTTTGCAAAGGTATAATTTTTTTCAGTCCATTACTTGGATAAACTTACGATTTGTTTACAACAAACGGCATCATTTCAATACCATAATAATAAAAAAGGTATCCTATCTTTTAGGTTTGCTAAGCTAAGACCAAAAAAAGGTACTAGGTCCTATAATAACTTGAAGGATTTTTAAAATTATCTATGACTTATGACGTATAACTACAATATCACCTGATGTTAAATGTTGATGTAGTTTAAAAATACGATAAGCCTAGAAGGAAACAGGTTCTCAAGTGCACTTGCCGGAATACATCTATAAGTGCTTCACAACACTTTATCAACTCGATTCTCTAGGGGGTAGATAGCCAAGCAGGCTTACATAAAACTTCACCACGCTACGGTTTCATCACGATGTTTTCTGTCATCGGAAGGTCCGGCTCATTTGCAATGATTCAAACTAACATCCATCGACGCGGTGACGACTCTAAGCACTGAGCCATCATATCTTCAAAGTTATAATAAAAATGTGATAAGCTTCAACTCTTGAGGGCTAAGTGGGAACATCTCGGTGTTCCCAACCACACCCTTTGAATACCAGCGCGTTTAAGCTACCAGCGCTTTATCATGCCTCAAGCATGTTATATTATATAGAATTGTTATTATGATCCATATTAAGCGAATGATAGAAATAACTATTTAATAATTCTATGTATGTACTTCTATCAAAAGTAATAATGTATGGCTGTCAAAAATACTTGGATTGTAAAAAAAAGCTAGTCCAAAATAAAAAAGCTTTAATTACCTTTTAAAACGTTAGCTATCTGTCAGTGAAAGTCCCATAAAAATTGGTCCAAACCACGGGTGACAGCTAGTCTAAAATAAAGTATTCTATGTCACCCGCTGTAATCTTAACTATCCGTCAGTGAAATTTCTGTCAAAATCGGTCGAGCCAAACAAAAATTTAAATATTATATTTTTGCTATCAGTATCTTGTATATATTTATATTGAAGCAGTAAAAAGTCGTTATTTTGATATTACATACAGACACTTTATTTTTATTATATGTAGATATAGATAACTACAATAAACTTAATAACTTCAAAATATAAATTTTGGTCGAGTTTTCATATTTGTAAGACTAAAAATTGAATTACAATAATTGTAATAAGCATTAAAAACACTGTAATACTATTTAAACTATCGTCGTACTTAAAATAATTCCGAAGAAATTTAGATACAAAGTTATAGGAGAAGACATATTTAAATAAGTTGTAAAAAAAAGCAATAATTCATATAGGGACTAAAGTTAAACACAACATTAAAAAACCACTTCAAACGTGTATAATTATTTCACCCCGAAAATTAAACGTAATGGAATTATAAAGGTCCTCCGGTTCACATCCGAAACATATAATTTAAGCTGCAGTTACATCTAAACCAGAATCCTAATTTGGCGTGATTTTCGGAGAATCCTTCTTTACGTCCTAACGGTACGATATACGACGTTATAATCCAAACCGGACCTTATACGATAGTAATAAAGTCAGTTGTTATGTGAAACAACTTATTATTATCGGTTTTAATTAATTATTAGCCAGTGGTAACGGGCATCGATGACTCAGCTCGTCCGTTGACATAAGAAATCAGGTAGTGTTAATTTTTTTGTAAACCAATTGAAGGCTCAAAAAAAGTTATTTGCTTCAGTGACTTTGGGGGTGACGAGATCAACAGAAATTACTTACGTCATTTGTTATTTTAAATTACAATTATATAAGTTTTATAATTTACATGATTTTAGTAAATACATATTACAAAACAATGTCGCTTTCTGCGTGTTCTCTTATTCCTTCTAAACTACGCAACGGTTTTTGATAGGTTTTTCACGGTCGTCTAGAGATTTTTTCCGAAAGGTATGTATATATAAATAGCCTATATTTTAATTATATAAAAATGTAAAAAGCCTATGTATGGTAATGAAGTCGTAAGAAAGAGTTTTTGGGCTCTGACACTGGTAACTAAAATCTTAACTTATCTCATAAAGCTACACTTTATGATATATGTAACAATAATGTACTACAGAATTATACATTTTTAAAATGTATGCAAAAAATCGCGATGATGTACAAATAACTTCTTTTAACCCGTTTTTAATTTTTACATATCGCAATTTTTACATCTATTATTGGATAATTGGTTGAATTAATTATGTTGGCCGTTAAATATAGATCCAAATTGTCATTTACAGGATATAACTTAAATGAATATGTTAGAAGTTATCATATATTTAAAATTCCACACAAAAGAAAGTTTTCTGTATGAATATACTTAAGAAACGTTTTTAACTTAATGAACTGTAAATATCAAAGTACCAATAAAAGTAAACTAATTCGTTAAAGCACACATATGACACTGTATTAGTACATCGCACCTGTACGAAGACGGGATGGGTCACTAGTTTTATTATGAAAACAATTTGAGACTTATTAATAATTAATATTCAACGAAACTAAAACTGAGGTTTGTATATTTTTATTTGAAAAATAAATACATCATATACTAAAGAAGAATTTTTGTTTTCATATTTACATAGATTAAAGCAATGATTTGTGTGGACATATATTGTTGTGTAGGAATGTGTGTCAAGGAAAAAGAATTGTTACATTAACCACTAAAGGATTGATGAAGGGAGATAATATGTTTTTACAAAAGTTTCGACGCTTTTGAATCTGGAAACCTTAAAATGGTACATATGTTATAAATATAGTTCTAGGGAAAGGAATAATTTATATCTAAGAGTAAAATTAAATCTAGTTTAGTTAAGTTAGTTTTTTTAGTTAGTTAGTTAATCTAGTTTCTAAATCTAGTTATTGTTTTTCATAATGATCAACAAATACATATCCAAAATGTACCTATGGCAAAGATAAAACGTTGCTACTATCTAATTTTATGTGGACATACCTTATAATAATAATCCAATATCAATAACGACATGTGAGCTGTCCTTTTGCTGCGGACATGTCTGGACAGGTACGACCCTTCGTACAAAATGAAAAAAGAACACTCTTTTTATTGTTCGCCATACATGGCTAGCTTCGATCGGTTATGCCGCGAAGAGTATTAGTGTAAAGAAGTAATGAATCAGAAAAATCGAACAAATATCCATTTGATGAGTTGTCATTTATGGTAAATACATAACAAGTGATATCGAGTCTAAACTGCGTAGTAATTTGAAATTATTGCGACGCGTAATAGGTATTCAGGTCGTTGACCTCACTGGCATAAATGACTAAGTGGACGAAAGTTTCATATTTGATAAACTTAACTGTATAAATATATAAAATTAAAGTATGTGGTGTTTGTCCGGGTAAATCTATAAAAAGCCTGAACTTATTTTGACTACATTTGTACTGGATAGATAAAGGGATTTTTATTTTTACGCTTTTCTCAATGATGTCAGTAGGAATGATTAAATTGAACAGAGATAATTTAGAATCAGCAGTGGCTTAAAATATTGAGAGAGACATTTTTACCAGAACAAAGTCGCGTGTACCACCTAGTTTTACATAAAAATAAAATCATAGAGATCTGCCGTTTTGTGCGTAACACACAAAATCTACATAGATATACTATATAGGTGTTGCACGATTTTTCTTTTAGTTTTGCCTCTTAATCACAGTCAAAAAAAAAAATATATATAACGACATCATTATTTTATATAACGTTATTAAAGTATAATCATGTCTAATTTCAACGATGTGTGAAATGGGGAAAACGGTATGGTACGCATGTGCAAGAGACGGGAAGTGACATAACATTGTTTCTTGTTGTGCATGTTCTTTTGCTTTCAGTTTTTTTATGGTCTTTCTTCTGCATTAATATGTTGTTAAGATAATAAACATGCCAGACGAAGCCTCGGATATCAGCTAGTTAATAAAAACGATATTTATCCATACTAACAAGCTACGAGATAACCAGGCCTAGTTTCAAACAGACCGCTCGTACGGAAACCTTGGAACTGCTAAAAATGAGTCAGTCTCCCGAGATTGTATACAAAATTATTAAGATAATAAGCGGATACGTATATTTTGGTCACGAACCAATTGACAATGATCGGGTACGGTGCGATTTTAGTGATGCCCCTCTAAGACGCGTGTTTAGAAACATCGATAAATCAGCTTATTTATACAATAAACTTATCGGTATTTGTTATCGTTAGCCCTACCTATAGAAAATTATTAATAAAGTCTATCTGCCACAAAAATACCAAAACGGAACCCGTTTGACATTTGACTTTAACTTCTCAGTAAACGACTTATCAGCTGAACTGCTTTTATAATTTTGAATAACTTTCAAGGTTAAATAAATATAATGTAAAGTATGACTAAATACGTAGAGACATCTCTCTGACCTATAGGCAGTCTCCATAACTACCCTCGATCCTGATACTCCTCACCGCGACACACGGTTAGCCCGCACTATTAGTTCGTTTACCTGTGACTTGTGTAATAATTGCTCCGCTTCTAAAATTCCAAGTTTTAATTTTAAAAAGCTGTTAACTATTGTAAACAAAGATACTATAAAATGTAACACATTTTATTATATCGAACTGGTAGATTAGAACACTAGTGTGATAAAAAAAAAACAGAAAATCTAAGAAAATTATTTTGAAACCATAAACCTACATTAGTAAAATTGTGTCCTAGCTGATAGCACCTACCTTCCGAAGAACAGGAGTGTCTGTGTTCTACAAGGTAAGGCAATAACTAAACAAACTTTTCAATATATGTGAAGTGTCATGTGCAGTGGGGAAAGAAATGTTAAATCGTGGAAGTGTTAGAAGATTGTTAGGTGATTGTTGTGTATGTGTATATCTTGTGTGTGTGTGTGTGTGTGCGCGCGCGTGTGTGTGTGCGTGTGTGGGTATGTGCGTGCGTGCGTGTGTGCGTGTGTGCGTGTGCGCGTGTGCGCGTGTGCGCGTGTGCGCGTGTGCGCGTGTGCGCGTGTGCGTGTGTGCGTGTGTGCATGCGTGCGTGTATGCGTGTGTGCGTGTGCGTGTGTGCGTGTGTGTGTGCCAGAGAATAAAGCATCAATATTTGGATACAGTCAAAATCTTCAAACACATACTCTGTCATTGTCGCATTTCTGTTTATATGTTGTTGGATTTCCATCCTTGAATCCTTACTTTTGTGAAGATTGAGAGTTGACACAGAATAGCATTTAGAAGAGAGGGGTGTTTAATCGTGGAAATATTTCATAGAGCATATAATTCACTAGTTGAGAATCTCACAGATGTGTATGGCATGATTTTTAATACAGCACTCTCAACCGTCTTTGGTCGAAGACATAAAACATAATATAATGAATATTACTTTGTTATCGAATAATGTAATCTCATATAATATTTGCCCGCTTTATCTGGCCTCTGAAGTTGTATGTCTAATTTATACCAACAAAAGAAGATACCTTTATTATTACTATTATTACTAAACGTGTTCAACAATAAAACATCCTATAAACAATAATTTGGTTTCAATCAGTTGTGAATATTATATTAGTATTTTTTTGTATGAAAGGCACCCTATATCCTTCCCTGATAACATGTATGCAGAATATTATAATAATCGGTTAAGTAGTTACGGTGTTACAAACAAACAAAATCACGTTCGTACTTATAATATATTAGTTAGGATGTAATAAAAAAAAAGTTTAATTAAAAGTTCGTTAAGCGATGTGTTAAAAATAAAATCTTGTTATCGATATAAAAGCACAGCACTAACACCAACGACTAACCTTTACTCCGCTGTATTTTGCTTTTGCAAGTTTAAACATGCTTCGCGGCCCGTTCGTGACACAACGTTTCGCAACATTAATAATTATTTTATCGCACAAATTGTATTCACGTTGAGAACTCAAACTATCGATGGATTTGATCGATAACACGAGATTACTGTTGCGGTATCATCACTAATCAATGCTTTAAGTAATCTGGGTTAATAGTTTCGTCACAAAATAATAATGAAGACGTAAGAAATATTACAGAATGTAAAACAAATCAAAGTTTAGATTTTAAGAATATTAGAAAAAGAACTTAAGAAGATAATAAACGATTAAATATGAAAAGGCAATAATTGATTTCCTTTTTTAACGATTACTTAGAGTAGCTGTGCACGCGTCTCCGCTCGCATTTGTTATTAATTCTTGTTACTAGTTGAGTTATGAAAAATTTATGTTCTGTAAATATTCTCAAAGTTCAAAATATATTCACATTCCAAATTCTATGCTTGAAGGCGTGCAGAGGATGATAAGCTGCAGCGCCACCTAGTGGCAAATTATAGTGAAACAGGTAACATACAAACCTCCATGAAAGTAAACTATGGTGTGCCTAATGTCACGGTGACCCGGTAGGTATTGGAGTTAATCAAACTAAAAGATATGCCAACATCGACTTATAAGTATGTAAAGAAAACGTAATTTTTTAAAAATATCTGAAGTCTCGTCCTACTCCATGTCGTAGCTTTGCTAAGTTTCAGTAGTGTCCGTTACAAATACTTTAATAAATTATCTATAATTAAAAGAAACATTCTAATATATGTCATGTCAGACTGCATTAATATAAAATTATAGAAAGTATAATATGAAAAATGTAATTACAAACTTTAAATGTTGTTTCTTTTTTGTCTACAGGTAGGTTTGTTTTTAAATTGTGCAATATATCGTAGTTTTTTGTAATATATATAACTAGCGGACGGCTCCGGCTTCGCACGGGTATAAAATATATAGCCTACGTCATTCACTGAAAAAATGATTAAAATCGATCCAGTAGTTTTGATTTATTCATTACTGCCCGTGACCCGCACACGTTAAATTTGGAGTAACCTCAAAAATAACAGCATTTCTCTACTATTTAATTTATGTTATTATACATATAAACCTTCCTCTTCAATCACTCTATCTATAAAAAAACCGCATCAAAATCCGTTGCGTAGTTTTAAAGATTTAAGCATACATAGGGATATAGGGACAGAGAAAGCGATTTTGTTTTATACTATGTAGTTGATATACAATTAATAAATCGTTTTGTCTTGAGTAACACATTCAAATATATTTAATTTTTAATAATAAAGACTGAAATTAATCTTATACGTATATGTACGTAGACGGCCCGTGGCTTCGTCTTTGTTTATATATTTATAAAAGATAACACCGTATATTATCTTCGTTGTAACTGTAAAGATTTATGCAGCGTACAAGATGGCAAGATTTTTTCGAGCACACGAGACACTTATAGTTATGTTTTGGTTATTATTATAAGCAATATGTATATAAATAACAGCCTATGAGTTACAAGGATGTATAAACTAAATTACTGTAACCTTTAAATTACAACATTTTTCTGCGTATATTGTTCAAAAAGTAGCAAATATACGTTCCATTTAATTCATATTAGGTGGTCATTGCAATCTGTAGTTACTTAGAACCAAGCTTAAAATGGATCGCGATACGGACTCAGCTCAATCTGCCAAGAGATTACTCCTGAGGACTAAGCTGAAATGGCTCCTTTAACGATACGTGTTGACAGGCCTATTGTTTTACCAAAAAAAGAACTAAGAAAGAAAGAACAAATTGATAAGATATTTCTACAACCTTAAGATTTAAACTTGCAATCATTAGTAAATCAAATAACGTGGTAATATTAATGACATACGTCTACATATTTATATTGGTTTATTGCTTGTAGAAATTTCTAAGGTACAGTTTTTATTACGCCGTAAATACACCAACGCTTCACTCAAATCAGAGAGATAGTCCACATAACGATATTCTTCAAGATGTTAACACTCTAAGTTAAGAAACTGGTTCTCAAGTACCTATAGCTTCCGGAATACGCACCGATGGGTGCTTACCGACAGATATTTAACTTAAGAGTTCCACAGATCACTATGATATACGGCACGGCACACCTAAGTATTTTTTTATGCAAATGGTTTTTATAATACCCATTCCAATGTAACTCAGTAGTGAAGAGGCGTTAGAATACATCAATGGATCGCCGTGAAAATTGATATGTGTCAAAACAACAAATTAAAAGCCATAAGGAATCACGGATACAACTTGAGCAATATAAACATGTGCATTGTAGTTTAAGGAGGGGTAATAAATTTGGATTTTTGAGTAACTCAACAGTATTTGTCTATAGATTTTCAACATTTGGCAATCCTACAGTCAAATGTTTTGTCAACTAATAGACTTCTATTTCGAATTCACGTTATTGATCTAAAGAGCCTTGACAACTTCAACAAAGGTCGATAGTGAGGGCAAAAGCCACTCAGACGAAATCGCAAACAGCGCAAGAATGCCAAAGTTGTCGAACCTCGGTTTAGCTGTTGCCATACAATTTCGGAATGAAAATTCAACTGATCATAGGAATTAAATAAATATTTTAACATCATCATAATATGGGATGCTGTACTGGTACATAAAACCATAAATTATAAAAGAAGATACGAGGAGTTGAAAGCCATTGGTCAACGAGAGGTTACCTACGACCATCGACCCGGCCGATGAACTTTACATTGTAATAGAAAAAAAAAAAAAAAAACGACCATAATGAATGTATTGTTTTCCGTTTGATTATGCGTTCTGAATGGGCTCGTGTTTGTTAAACGCTTGTACCAATATTTGTTTAGCGCCGTTTGACCGTGTTATGAAAGTGTAATGTATTGACAGCCTATTCCACTGTTGGGCGTGCCGTGTGATTGTGTCGGTTTCTCGTGTCCCAATTTTTTTTTTCTATGATTACCAATCAAATTAATACTCCGTTCATGGTTTCAGCGAGCCTTAAAGCAAAGAAATAGTCGAGTTACAAAAATATTCTTTTCAGTTTAACTACTGATTTGTCGAAGTTATTTTTGTTTACAATTATCTCACACTTTGGTTTGCATATCATAAAGTGCAGATAATGTTGATTATTGAACGATTCTAATTTTTAAACCAGCCCACTAATTTATCATTATTAAGCATCCTAAAACTTGGAGATATGCAAACATCTTTGACAAGGAGTTCAATGAGTTCCTTTCTAGAACTGTCATAATTTGTGAAATAGAGCGATTGAATGTTAAGAATTTTTTAGAGGCTTGCGAGAGACAACCGCATTTGTTAGTCAGTTGGAAGTGGCCTAAATGATTATAATAATATAATTGTGCAATAACCTTAGACTAATTACCCATCACCACTTGTTTACCAATGTTTGTTTTTATAACTATTACCTTCAACTTTTAATAATAGCTTCTCGTAAATACAAATTATGCGAGTGTCGAGTCAGACTTGGGAGGAGCTATTTACCTATCGGCTATTAACAGCTAAAGCAAAAAATGTGCCATAATTCTACATTCTACAAACATCTTACATATATGTTCCTAATTAGCAAATTATATCCAGCAACTAATCCAGTAAAATCACACAAACGAAAGAGAAATCTACTGAAAAAAAATCTTGTGGCCTTGAAGAAATCAATCGCTAAAGGATATTAAATTAAATCACTTCAAGAAACGAGCCTACTCCTTCCTCAAAGGCCGGCAACGTATCTGTGATACCTCTCGTGTCGCAGATGTCCACGGGCGGCGGTGATTACTTACCATCAGGTAACCCGTCTGTTCGTTTGCCTCCAATCACATAAAAAAAAAAAACATGACTTCCGCTAAAAAAAAAAACAATTTCCCCAACCCACCATATCGCCTCGTGGAATACCTGTTCAAACTGGCTCTGAATGAGACCAGAAATAAATAGTTACCTGGTAACCTTTTTACGTCCCCGAAGAGAACTGATATTAATTTAATTGTAAATCCATTACAGCTACAGTAGTGATTGTCCATATAAGAGGATTTATCAATCACTATTGTCGCAAAACAACTTACAAATACCACTATGAAAGCAATCATGCACTTAAACATAAACTGACCTATCCAAAAGTAAGCATCTTGCCACTGTGAATATTCGATTAAGGATTAGAACTTACCAGAGTCGCCCTCCTTGGAGTTTTTATCTGATAAAGAAGACCATATAAGTTGTTGGGTTACCAGCCTTCCGAATTAGCAAAAGTATAGGTAATATTATCATACCAATCACGATTGACTTATAAAGAAAATCGGCAACACTCGTACACCATATTAGTTCTATCAAAAACGGTCACGTGTGCCGATAAATCGCAAACATTATAAACTTGGCGAGCCCCTTAAACGTGAGCAATTAATTTTATTATCAATTCAGGCCCTATCGAGCATAAACAGATTTCGTTGAAGCGTTCACCTCGGCGGGTACAGTCGCGGACCGATGACCCGGCCGTTGACCTTTGCGCCGTTATAGAAACCTTTTTGTGTCGACTGTACCGGGCCGGTCGCGGTCGCCTGCTGCCTCCTAGTGTAACGTGAGAATTACCGGATAAATTGCAATTTGCGAATTCGAGCTTATTCCTCGTAGTGAGCCGATTAGGTTTGTCGCATCTCGTTTTTCAATTGGTGCATTTTAATTGTCTCCAAAAAAAGCCCATTCAGCAATAAATGTCAATCCTATCAAGTATATAATGCGTCTCGTATATCATCTACCTCATACTCGTACCCAACATGGAGTTGTGAGCTATTTTACCATGATGATATAAGATAACTAGCTATTGCCGCGACTCCGCGTGCTTTTTTTTGCTATAATTATTTTCGCCCCGTCCGTTCATTTTCGCTCATGTTTTTCAACTTTCTAAAATTATTAATGATAAATCATTAACCTTTCGGAATCAATTACATTTCCTATGTCATTTTTCTAATCAAAATAAGTTAAGAATGAAATAAAGTTAAAACCTTTACTATTCTTTTTTACCAAATCTAAAAGCGTTGTTCCGATTTTCCCATTATATCAATTAAAGAGTACACGTTTAAGAAGTATAAGTTCCTCGTGTATAAAATTTCATAAAGATCGGTCAAGCCGTTTCTCGGTTAAATTCGAAACTACAAAAAGACAGGTAATTTTTTTTTTTTACGTCATAATTTTTTGGAAAATAATGGTCTAAATGCACGGACAAAATTATATGTTTCCTTATATAGATTTATACACCACATTTGAATACAGTGGAAATCAAACTTAATTTTTTGATTATTCTAGCGTTTTACTAGTCTTGCATTTCAATAGGCAATATGAAAGATAATTAAAAAAAAACACGCAAATTATCGCTTTACAAGTTGCTGTCTGGGAAATATTACAGAGATCACATTAGACCTCTCTAAGTTGGTTACATAATACTAAACTTAACACCTTTTTTAACTATTTGGCAAACGAAACGCGCCCACGGGATGTAGCAGTCGTAAATCTTGGCCAACTGATGTTTTTCACCTCCCGACTCACAGAGGGCGGGCTAGTTCGGTTTCCAAAAAAAAACGCCTTTCCAGAGAGCACGCTTTGCGGTCGCAACGAAGCGACGGGCGATGAACGCTGCTACTAAAGAAAAATGATAGAAAAAACTTCAAATTTCAGTTTTTCCCGTGAAATCTATAAAAGGTTGCCAACCAAACAGATATATCATTATGCCAGATGTTATTCAAACTCTAACAAAACTGGCATTAGTTAGTAGTAATAATACCGGTAACGTATTCCTATATCCTCTACAGATTATAAAAAAAATCAAGTGGCAATCGAAAAAAAAATGTTTGTACTATGTTTTATCAAAATTAAAAATGCCTAACACAATTTAGGCCCTGATAAGATTCTTATGACCGTCAAAATTACCAACGCTTCGGAAAAGAACCCAATCATCGAGAAGAACCAGCAAATAACTCGATCTGGTTTGGGCTTTTTGTGTAGTATATATTTTTATAAGAAAATATAGTAGTCACAATCGTTTTTTAAGGGGGACGACGTACAGAGAGGATTGTCATTTCCAGACATCATAATCGTCCAACCGCTTAACATGGTGCTTGAACTTATTGTCCGGACCATCAATAATGTAATATGGGAACTTATGGTAAAACCCAACACTATTATCTATAATTCTTATTCATATCACTAAACCTCCAATACAGGATAGCTAATTTGTGATTATTTTAAAAAGGTGGTAGAGCTACGCTGAAGCTATTACTGGTTTCAGCATGAATGGGTCGGCTCGCCCGGGGTAGTACCACCCTCTCACAGAAAACCGACGTGAAGTAACAGTGCTTGCACTGTTGCGTTTCGTTCGGTCACTGAGAGCGCCGGAGGCCCACATATTTAAAAGGCCGGCAACGCACTTGCGACTCCCCTGGTGTTGCTAGTGTCTATGGACGGTGGTGATCACTTACCATCAGGTGACCCACCTGTTCGTTTGCCCCCTATAATATAAAAAAAAAATATATATATATTTTTGGTGTTAATATTATACAGGTCGTATACTAAAATCTAATTATTATATAATTACTATTGGACCTGATATGGATATAGCTTGTTGATGCCTTAATATTACATTTAATCAAATACAGCAGGATGTGGTTACAATGATTATTATACTATTAAAGTGTTGCAATAATATCCAACATAGCGTCATCAGCTTAGTGACGCATACGAATGGCTGCCATTATCGCGCGGAGTCCGCATTCGGTATAGTTTTCAATGTATTCCCATTTCCGTTATTAAATCAGCTGTCGTATTGTCTTTACATAATAGGTATTTACTGAATGTCCTGCCTATATAATTCTACTATATGGTTCAAACCTGAGTAGGTGAAATACATATTTTCGGCTGTTGGATATTAAAAAAAAATACTTTCTTCAATTGAGGCCCTAAAGAAGTCTCTTATGATCATCAAAAACTATCACCGGTTTGGACAGACACCTAGTTATCGAGAAGAATCGGCAAGAAACTCGATCGGGTTTATCTTTTTAACATACATGTATTTGAAACATTAATTAACATTCTAATCGATTTTAGTGGATGTACAGAAAGAGGTGTCAATTCCAGACATCACAATAGTTCACACATTAATCTTCTATCCTATGATAGCCGTTTTACACCATAACCCGCTTGACGTGGCTCATAAGCTTATAGTCCGGCAAATCAATAATACACGGGAAGATCCTGGAACGCTATAAGTATAATAACATGTATATGGTAGTCGCTGACTACTCAGACACTATCATACGCAGCCTTTAAAGCGTCGTTAAAAAATATGATAACTGTAACGAAAAGCAAGTTTAAACTTGATAATGATGTATTATAATATTTCGCTTATATTTTATGTCAAATGGCTTTATATGATGGCTGCTCTTGAATAAAATTATATCGATATTTGAGACTTGTTCTTCTCCTTTTACTGCGGCAACCACTCCCGAAGACTATTATTTCCAATCCAAAGTTGGTCGTTATTACAAACAGTGATATGATATTGCTATAGTGTTAAAGCAAAATGACAGCGCTCCTATTAGAACTTTCTAGAAACCCTACATGATTGTATCTCGGCTTATTATATCTAAACAATATACACAATTACTAAAATGTAATAATACGCAAGATATCACAAATATTAGACAGTATAACTAATATTAGACAGTATAACTAATATTAGGCAGTGTAACTATAAATATCGCAAGTTTATGAATATAAAATAAAAGCCTACACGACAGACTAAGATACTGCCAGAAACTCTTCAGTGATTGGTTATAAGTAGGGTTACCAACTTTTTCTGAGAATAACAACGTTTATAAATAGGGTATTTTTCAAATTTATTTATTTATTCCCTTGTGTGGTTTTAGCACATGTTATCTGTTATCTTTAAAAGTTTCAAAACTAGTTTCAAAATTAAAATTATTATTATATAACTCATTATATTAGCTAGTTTATTGATTAAATTTATCGATCTGTTAGAGATAATTCTAGACTGCAGTGACAATTTAATTGTGTTTTTTTTTTAAATAATACGAGATAAAACACTTAAATATCGATTACTTCGAAACGGTTTTAGGGTGATATCAACAAATACTGTGGATTTTGCAGTAGGGAAAAAATTGGGGATATTAACAACGGTTTTTTTTCCGACCTGACAAGACCTCTAGTTTCAC
Organism: Antheraea assamensis; assembly: GCA_035772565.1. NCBI lineage: Eukaryota > Metazoa > Arthropoda > Insecta > Lepidoptera > Saturniidae > Antheraea > Antheraea assamensis. The sequence continues at coordinate 366,043 of JAQQSE010000229.1, read as the reverse complement.
TGAGATACACCTATTTACAACGGCGTAACGGCGTGTGTATAGTCTATTTCTGATAAGGCGTTAACAAGCAAGTACTGGATACTATTTCGCGGGGGAGGGCGAGGGCGGGGTGAGGTAGGGCGGAGGTTGGTCATCACCGAACAAGTCGTGACTTGCCGCGGCCGACCCAAGCCGTTCGACTCGTCCGTACAGCACGGGGTCGTATCACACTATCTACCGTTCCGCTATAATTTAGCAAAATTTATACAAAATACTAACATAATCTTCTCGGGAAACTTGGAAATTTTATACTCTACAACCTATACCCGTCATGCCGCACGTAGTTTGCTATTTTATGGACATGTATTCATATATTATATTTATATCTTTTATATATATAAGCAAAGACAAGACTATTAAATGCATCTTCCTTCTTCGCTTGTTACTGGGCTTTCTTTTGTTTTTATTTTGCTGAGGCTTAGTGTAATAGATAAGTTTAATAAATCGATAAACAATTTAAAAGGTAGCATTTTTCCTAAATATTGAATCTTAACTGGTGAACTACGATAGAATTTCGATCACCGGAAGAGTACGCGTAGATATAATAAATAGGTAAAGATAAAACAGTTCAATACCTTTTTCTCCTCTATTTCTTATCAACTTTTCCTTAGTTTTTTGTTTAATATTGGTGAGCTTAAGTTAAGCTTAAAAAAAATTGAAAACAGTTCATATTTTTCTTTTCATCGATGATTCGATGGCTTTATTTCGAAGTTTCAATTCGTGATACACATCACAACCCTTACATTTACTAATATAAAATATTTATACACTTTTCGTAAAAAAAACTCAACAATATTGAAACTTAAAAATAACGAGTTAAAATCGAATGTCAACCACAACACCTTAGTTTTAATAAATACATTTTTTTATTATCACTATAGATTGAACGGTAAGCATGGAAGTTCCTTTCAAACGAACTAATTCTTTACACGATTTTGTATCTTGCATGTCATCAAAAGTCATGGTAGTCGAGCGGTTTGACCGGTGATCACCGCAGGTTCGAACCCCGGCATATACCGAATTCGCTTAAGTATACTAATTTAAATTGGTAACACTATCGGCTGACGGTGAAGGAAAACATCGTGAAGAAACCTAAACGTGAGGAATGTTTTCGTAGTACCATCGTATGTGGGAAAACATATCTCTATGGATTTCTCCGAGTTTGAAATCGCCAATAAGTTGTGAGCCTGCGTGGTGATTATGCCCATACCTATCTTCGGAATGAGGCCTATGGCCCTGCAGTGGATGCATCTTACGAGCTGATGATTATGATAATGTTATTAAAAATTGACATGACGTTTTGTTGCTATATTACGCCACGTATACGAGTTCTATTTTTTTTAATAATATAGGTGGCAAATGAACACGTAGGTCACCAGATGGTAAGTGATCACCGCCGTCCATAGACACTAGCAACACCAGGAGAGTCACGAGTACGTGGCCGGCCTTCTAAAGAAGTGTAGCTCGTTTCTTGAAGGTTTGTAACTCGTAATGGTTTGTAAACACCGCCGCTGGGAGTTGATTGCACAAGGTCGAAGTTTCGAGGCAGAAATGATCTTGAAAACCTCACCGTAGAAGATTTCCTCCTCTCATCGAGGTGGTGTGGTTATCAATCATTTGTACTGCAGCATGTTACTGGATGGGGTGTTGTTGTTGGACATGTTTAATTAAGCATATTTATGTTTTGTTTTATTATCTTGTAACCGTGATATATTCCAACAATAAAAACTTTTCTTTCCTTCACCACCATGTTTTCCTTCACAGAAAACTTAGCTTGTAGGTTCGAACCTATGTCAACCGACACGGTGTCCGACCATGTGACGTTACTACAGAGCCATTATGACTTCTAATTATTCATATAATTTTCGTTTACGCTAGAAACGCTTTTAGTAAGTACCCACAACAAATCAAATCATTGATTGACAAATACCTAAAAGTAACCTAAGAAAATTAATACATCTTCAAAGGTACACAATTCAAGCCTGTTAATTTTTTTTTTTACAAAAACAAACCCATTCAACGAGTATAGGAACAGCCCGAGGAACCTTTTCAACAGATGTCGTGTTGCAAAAAGATCACTAGAAGTGACCGTGTTGCTTGCCAATTAACATTTTGCGTATCGCAAAGCCACAAACCACAAATAAGGGACGTCTAGCTCGCTCACTCCATACAAATGACTTCATTGCTTTTGGACTTGTTTTTCATTACATATACATATATATATATATAATAATATTCCCTACAGTTTCAAGTGCTGTAAGAATACATTTGGGGTAATTAGGTCTGGATTAGATAATTCTGAAAGGTCTTCATTTTAAGAAACATTACCCTTATATCTATACAACACTATACTGCCCGCGACTTTATTGGCGTTACATCTTTATATATATAATCGTTCTGTACATGTATGTAACTGAACTCCTCCTGAACGGCTAGATAGATGTTTATGAAATCTTCTGTGTGTTCAACTGAACTCAAGAATGGTTTAGATTCTAGATTAGACTCGGTAGGTGGCGGTGCGATCTGGTTCTAAATTTTTTTTTTATATTATCACGGCAGGACAACGTTCGCCGGGCCCGCTAGTAATAATACAAAACTAATATCTATATGCATATATAGTAAAATTGCCAAATGTATGCAAGCACATCACTTCAGAACGGCTGCACCTACATATTTGACTAAACCATTTTTTGTATTTGTAATTTTCAGGACAAGTATTCCGTGAAAAACTGTTTTAAAAATCAAATAAAGACGTGCGTGAATGAAACAGAAGACAGTACCGAGAACTTGAAAAATATTAACAGATAGAAAGAAATTCAGTTGTTCGGGCTCATTTTGTTTCAGTACATGTTCGTACTTTTATAGGTGGTAGAGCTACGCTGAAGCTATTACTGGTTTCAGCATGAATGGGTCGGCTCGCCTGGGGTAGTACCACCCTCTCACAGAAAACCGACGTGAAGTAACAGTGCTTGCACTGTTGCGTTTCGTTCGGCCAGTAAGAGCGCCGGAGGCCCACATATTTAAAAGGCCGGCAACGCACTTCCAACTCCCCTGGTGTTGCTAATGTCTATGGATGGCAGTGATCACTTACCATCAGGTAACCCACCTGTTCGTTTGCCCCCTATAATATAAAAAAAAGTACTATGAAGGGAAGATTAAGTCTCATTAATACTTTATACTTCACACACCCATAAACATGCACACAAGCACAATTCAAAACACACGCGTGACGATACAAAGTGGATTTTAGGTAATCAGTACTACTTAGCAGTTTGATGTGGGTAGTACAGGAAACTAGGCGCGAGCACCACATTGCAAAATTTTATTGTAATTATCATATGTGGCAGCATTCGTGTAGCTGTGTGCGGGGGGAAAACAAGGGAAGGGATGCGGGGTGACAGGGGTACCAAAATAAAGTGTTTATCCAATTAAATAGTCCATTTGTGATACTAACGCTCTCACGTTTATTTATACGCATAGTTTGTAGTTAACAGTGGGATTTACCGTATTTATATCACAGGATATCTCTTGGCGATGGCGATTAACTATAAAAGTCTCATTTTGATAAATAAAAATGATAAGGTTACAGATATAATTTGTTTAAATGCTAGAGATAATATATGATTTTGTCTTTAAAGTGTACTATCTATTTTTTATTGTTTCCGGTGCAGATACGAGTGGAGTTGTATCGTCGTAAAAGTCACTAGATGCGTCATAAAATTAATTATTTTTATGAGTCACTCGTGATTAATGCGCATTAGTTAACGTTAATATAAAATATTGGCTAAAAATCAAGAAGCATGACGTTGAGGTCAAATTTGTAAAAAAAAATATAATATTTAACATCTCCATCCGTTTAAAGAGAACAACAGTAATTACATTTTTTTTTAATTAGAATGCTTTATGTATAAGAATTATATCTTTGTCTGGTTTTGTGTTTTTTTTTTTTTGGTTCTTCCAATGTACATAACGGAAATTGATATGGCTTTCACTAACATTTAGATGGCTTATTCTAGAAGGTATATATATGGGTAGCACATGTACTCGTATATTGTATCACTAGAAAATACACATTTGATGCATTTTAATAAAGTTGCAAAATACTTTTTAGGAGTATACATTGCTAAGATTCTGTAAGTATACAAGCTAATATGAATTACACTTTAGGATGAAATAGTTGACATAATAAACGATAGATAAGTACAGTGCAAAGGAAATGTCAAAGGTACGGCGGACCGGCGTTTTATGACTCATCCAGTATTAGTAATTCTGCGGTCGGTCGGTCGGTCCATCCACGCTAGCCGACGGCAAAGACCCGGGGGCCAAGGACACGCGGGTTCGATGTTCGAGAGTGAATAACATCGAGTGCACCGCCATCGGTGATGTATTGAACCTCCTTAGTAAAATGTTTTTAACTTCAAAACATGTCGTACAGCCTTTATTTGAAATATAGAAGAGGTATTTTCGTATAGAAAACTTAATCTTTTTTATTGCAGCAAGGCAAAGTGCAATCCAAATCCGAGAGAACAACAATTTACATGCAATCATTGCTATGAAACTCAAAGCCTCTCAAGTGTGCTGCGTATACATTGAGTTAATTCCAAAACGCGACAAACTATGGGTTACTTCGACGTGTTTATTTAAATATATTGTGGCCGCCACCCGATCCGACAAAAATCCCTACCAGTCTGCACGATACCGGAGATATACCAGTGGGATAAAATTGCCACGTCCTTTCAGGCAGAACATTATATACGTATCACGTATTAATATAAGAAAAACCATTCTGCAACACTAAATCCATTAAAATCAACTCATAAAATAACTCAAACAATATCTGTTGCTTGTAAGAATAAATAAAACAATACTTTATACAATAATTCAGTAGTTACTAGAACTTTCGCTAGAACTTAACCTACACGTCTATTTTTGAACGTTCCTGCTTCAATGTCATCTTTGGTATCCTTCCACTACACAACCCGTACGGGATATTCTAACTAAACTCTTTGCAGAACTCCACATTTGCATGGATAAGATTATAAAAGTAACGACTTATTTGTGCCGTTTAATTAGAGCTTAATTTTTTACCATTTATTAGCATTTATCATCATCATCATCATCATCATCATCTTATCCCTATTTCACTTAAACAGGGTCGGCAACACACGTTTTCCTCTTTCACTCTCCACTGTCAAATGTTATCTTAGTGTTCACACCTTTTATACCCATATCATTCTAACATAATCTATCCATACCTCTTTTGCATCTTCCTCTACTCTTGTATCCGTCTACCTTCATACTTAAATATTTTCAAATTACACGACTTTGATCGCTCCTTATAACATGCCCATACTATGCATTACTAAACGTAATAAAAAAGGCAAACCGATTCTGTCTACTGTAAAATTTATAGGCTCTAAACATATCGTACCAGTGATCGCATGTAATTAGAAATATAAATCCTCACATTCAAAGTTTACATTTACACTAAATAAATTATATTGTTCCTCATAAGTACAGGCACTTAAAATAAATTACAATTAGAAACTTGTCTATATACACAGGTAGGTTGAGTACAAGGTAATAAGCCTAGTCCCCGACATCTTATAAATATTATAGTGACCAAAGCATTCGGCTTACCCAAAGGTCACTAACAATTAGCTTACATCGATATGAAATATCATCCTTCCGGTACACGATTAATTATCAAACGGTTTATCTTACTGCTAATAAGTTTCCAAACCCTTCTGTATAAGTTCCTGGTCTAAGATGGTTGACATATTGGTTGGCTGGAAAAATATAAGCGAATGGTGAAGATACTAAAAATAAAGTTATAGATGTTGCTCGTTGGGTTGTTAACAAAAGTTCCTTTCCAATTTTTACATTGTCTATATTGTCTCTTTGCCATATACACCATTTTCTTATATCATACTATTTAGGAACGATCAGTTCTTAATCATATTGTATACTTACATTCGTGTACATGGTTACACAGGGACTGTCGAAAGGCAAAATGATGAGTGACACTTGACACCTACATACCTATAGCGTGCACTTTATAAATATGTATGTGTGAGTCCCTACAAAGTCTCTTAGAAAAAACGAAGATCGCTCTTATTTTTTACTGTCAATATTATAAGAGTCAAAATCCTTACATATCTGAGCTTTACCCATTGCTTTACATATTCTAATTCAAATAATATTCTTCAAACAATGTTGAATTATATTCTTTTCTATTACTTTCAAGCCTTGATTATAATTACCATCAATAACTTCTACAGAAACATGTTGTTTCATCTAAAAGACTTGCAGAATGCCCATTAGTAATAATAAAATTTTCAATTTGTTAAACCTAACCTGACATTATAATAATTATCTAAATGGAAAACGGCACTTTACCATAGTCATGCCATGTCCTTATGAGCACCTTTACTATCGTTAAATTAATTTTTCCGTCATCATCAGTGGCTGTATTTAATTTTATAGTGTGACTATAAACCTTCGTAAATTAAATTCAAAGTCCGTGATAACTATATGTTTGAAACCGTTATAACTCTATCCGATTAATTGACAAAATTCGATTACTAATTAAAAAAAAACATTACTGTAGGCTGATGTGTAAGGATAACCCAAATATTTGGAAAAAATACTTCGTTGTATTATAATGCATTGAGAAATATACAGAATAAGGTATTTCTCGAAGTTAGAAACTACCAACATTTCACAGAGTGATTTGGCAATTAAGTCCATGCCTTTCCTTATGGAAAAGTTTACACCAAGTTCATTGTATTATTGGGTGATTAACTAGTGCACTAACTCACGACTGTCGGGCATAATATTTAGAAAAACAGTAGTTTGTCACATTTTTTTTAGCAAAAACATGCCTCGCAATTAAAACTTCAGATAACATAACAAACAAAAAAGTAAGGAAGAAAATAATAGTCACAAGATGAAAAAAATAATTAAAAAATTGGAACTGGGCGAAGTCTACCAACAGACTACTGACGCACGATGGACAAAAAACATTAAAATGTAGACATCATGGAGATATAGAAAAAAAGAAGACCAAAGAACATCTGAGACTATATTTTTAAGGAGAGATGTGGTTGGCAATGAACTAGAATAGATATATGACAGGAAGAATGGATCGATATTGGGAAAATACGGCACAGAGACGTGTGCTAGAATACCTGTAGAATACCTTTTGGATCGCCTTATAAATAAATATAATGACTGTGCTGCCAGATAATGAGATGTGTTTCTGGCCTGCAGTCTCATTGATCGAGTACGGAGCATGCAGACGCTTTTGTAAACCATAACGCTGTCATTTCGACGACGAAAAAAGATGAAAATTTAAATACTATTATTATAAAAATTATTGACACTGCAGGCGTATACCGCTTATATATGTTTTCGCTTTATATTATCAATATAAAATATTATATGTGATATCGCATTGGACCGTTTGTACTGATATCTTGAGAGTAAGATCCTGAGACGCCGCTGCTCCGTACGAGGTACTGAGTTTGCAGGTTAGTGCACGCTTTTTGGGTTTGGGGTATTTGTTATTATACTTATTTATAGGCAAGACCACCTACCGCTCCACGCTCTCTCTCTTTATTTTCACCGCATTCTTCCTGGTGGGACCTATTTACACGGTCTCATCAGCCCCTTCACCTTTCGTATAATTAAAATAATTAACAAGTCCAGAAACATTAAAAAACTCAAGAAACATTTTGAATACAACCCAAACATGCCGTGTATTAGTAATAATGCAAATTACACTCAAATGACGAATTATTATGAAATAACTTTTTTACGCCATTGGCCGTAAACTTTTTGTATACTGCCCCCAGAGGTGAAAGAGTCGACCTTAGTGTGTACGAGAAATATAACAACAGCATTCTCTTGGAGCTATAATCATAATGTAACCAAAAATTACGTTACATCTACCTTTGTGCCTGCAAATGAGACAATGAATGAATGGACTCATCATGTATCATTTTTATATTATATCTCATGTCAAATTTCCCATTTCTAAAGCAATTACGTGTAAGGACATCCAATGAAAGATGAAAATGATTCTGCTGAGGGTAACTTTTATGATAATTTAATTAATTAATAAATTCCTGGTCAAAGATTTTTTTATCCTTAGTACCTACAAATTCTCGTACTGAAATTGCAATGACTACGAATCAATTCAAACATACTTCTTCAACCGCAGTAATAGATACAAATTACCAGTAACTTGGTCCGTATCGTTAATTTTTAAGTCCACGTTGATCCACGTGGTGTCTGAATCTTGTAATATTACATCAATTTAAATGAGGCGTGAAACCCCAAGTTCGGCCTTACGTGGAATATTCTTCGCACCTGTGGGATGTTGTCCCAAAGTACATTCCAGCTGACCCGGGCAGGATTCAGAGATGGACTCCCCGCATTTATTAATTACGCAGAATTATCGAGTTCAACGAGCCGCTTTAATATCATATCAAGTCTTCTGAGAAGCTATTCAATTTAATCACTTCCTCTCTGTTCCATAACAGAACCACTCGTTCTGGGCACTGGAGTCACAGTTTTACGGTAAATTCTATCCGCGCATAAACCAAAAGTTTCGCAACGTCTTATCTTTGAAGTATAGTGAAGGTATGAAACAATCTCTCGGGCAATGTATTTCCTCATTTATATGACATGGGGATCTCATTCAAGCGTAATGTGAAGAGGCATATATGCAGGGCGGCATGACAGCGGCGACAGGCGATAGATAGTTTAGTCTCTTGGTGGTGGCCGTTGTTTTTTAATTTTACTATGCTTACTATCAGGCATAGTGCAGTAACTCTGCCGTGCTACAATGAAAAAGTAGAACTAATTATGAATCTAACACCTAATAAAACATTTGAGCATCTATACATAAGATATCTTTATCAATAACAAATTCAAATTTCCAGTATATTAACTTGATGCATACTGCTTAAGAAATTAAGTATTCCATTGAACATGTTTTTACATTAGTAACGAATTAAAAATAATCTAAATATATACAAACACTATAAAGCTCTAGAAATTGTTTGTTCTTTTGTTTGTATGAACACAGTAGAACTGAAGCTATCAGTTAGATTTAAAAAAATATTTTTGCATGTCATTTACTGAGCAAAGTTATAGGCTATCTGACACGATACTATAACTCTTAGGAACAGAGCAATTACAACACAAAGTGTAGATCAGAATATACGACATGCAAAAACGAAGAGATAGTTGGGTCGTGTTGTTTGGAACGGTGTCGTGTGTTGAGAGCCAAGAGCGTTTAAGATGCTTCAAGAGAATGGAGCCTTAACAACAAAGAACGAACTGTGAATGCTCATGGGCAATAGTCGTGATTTTTTTTTTTTTTTTAATTTAATAGGTTTATCTTTGACCACAATCACATTTGATGTTAAATGATGGTGTGGTCTAAGATGGTAATCATGCTAAATCTAGAGGGATACTGCTTCTCAAGTACAGCTGTCGGAACACACCAACATGTGATTGGCGACAGATTTTCAACCTGAGGGTGGTAGTTAGTTAGGTGGACTTCGAAAAAAAACCTACAACCATGCTATGGTTTCATAACGTTGTTTTTACTTCACCGAAAGCTTCGATTCAGTTGCTATTCGAACACACCACCAATTGAACCATCATCGCTTCAATGTAGAACATTAAACTCGAGTGAAACCGTTGTTCACAGTTGGTATTATACTGTAATATGGCTATGGTAAATACGTTTTTTGGAACATTAAGATATACATAATTTCCCACTTTATATTAGTTATTTAAATTATTACTAATAAGATTGTAAGATACATATCTCAAATGATTTAGACGTCAATTTATTTCAGAACCCCATTTAAATCCATTAAATGCGAAACTGCACAAACATATAGATCCTGTATAGAGATAAAATAGTTTTAATAAATACCAGCGATATAATTAACATGGAATATATGTATATTAATAGCATCTATTATTCTATAACAAGATCAATTAATTAAAAAAATGGCGATAGATAACAAAAAAAGCTAAATGTACATATGGCGAGACAGGATGAAATATATTAAATTCTCTTAAGCACAAAATTAGAATGTAAACGGGTAATTTAACGGTCAAAATTAGATATTCTAATATTAGATTATACATTATTAATCTCAGTAAAAAGTATTGCATCCGCGGCCTCGATAAATACGAGTACATGCGATTTTTTTAATGTTAAAAAACTATGTGGTCTAAAAAGGTCAACACACTAAACTTTGAGGGGCTGGCTCTAAAGTACAGCTGCCGGAATATGCCCATAGAGGATTGGCGATTACAACTTGAATGTGGTAACAAGCCAGGCTAACTTAGAAAACATGTTTTCCTTTGCCAAAAGCTTGTTTTTAATTGTACCTCGGTAAGCAGCACAGTACAATCCATAAAAACGACGACCACAGAGAGACAACTAGTTCATCGCCAGTTGCCGCTGTCATACCGGCCTGCTTAAATGTCTTTTCATGTTACGCTTGAAGTAGCCCATGTCGTAGGAAGGTGGGGGGAACACACTGGTCCGGTGATTGTTCCACAGCTTCACGATACAGCAAATATAAGACGTTGCGAACTTCTTAGTTCGTGCCTAGATAGAATTTACAGTAAAACTGTGGCTCTTCAGACCAGTGCGCGTGGTTCGGTTGTGGAAAGGCAGGGGCTAAATTGAATATATATAGGATCTGTTTCCTGTGCCGGTCAATTCAAACATAGATCAATCGGTGGGGTGTCTGAAGATGAAGATGTTAATCATTATTGCTTCAAAATCTAGTATACAGTACACTCTCAAAATAAATATGTTCTATATGTCAAATTATTAAGTTAGAAAAATATTAGGTCGCGTTTATTTTTTTAAACTTTACCGTCAACGGCAGTTAAATAAGCTTGACCAACTTCTATATAAAGCCCGACTGTTGACTATAACTAAGCACGTTTCGGTTCTCGTTGGGCGGTCAATTCGCCTTCGGCCCCCGACACCCCGCGCTGCACAATACAGCCATCCCGTACAATTACTTCGTTTTCGCTTAATGTTCTTTAAGGCCTACATTTCGCACTATAATTGCTCCGCCCCTAAATATCGTAGCGTGATTTTAGATACCTTATAATTTTCCTTAATAAATATGCTACAAAGTGCCATTTTTAAGATTGTTTATTTCTGTACTTATGATATTAAAGAAGCTGCCATAATCACTACCTGGATCTTGATTATTAGTAATCTGGGAAGATAAATGTTGTGCAACATTATGATTTAAAGGACCTAATCTACTTTGGGATATAAGTCTAGTTGTTTCCTTACAGTCACCGCTAGGTTTATCACAATTTTATTTCAACAAAGATTCCTTTGAGATCAGACTGTATTCCATTAACAATACTTAACACCAATGGTCTTGAAGTCTATACTATTGGTAGTACCAGAAATTATAGGTTTCAAATAAACAAAAACAAATGAGCAATATCTTATCAGCATAAATATTTTGATTAGGTATTTTGATTACGCGTCGGCTTCACTACGAGTAAATTAAATTATTTATAGTAATAATTGATAAAAGTATGGTTTATACCATTATCTGACTTCTACAGCAAATCACATTAGAATCTATCGAGCCGTTTCAGCATGATTAATGGTCAAACATTCTGTTTAAAGTATGGAGATGGAATAAAGAGATTTATGTAAAGGCATCAACCGCATTAGTTTATTATAATAAAATAGGCGGTTGATGTCTCAAAATAAGAATAAGAACTGTCATTGAGATTGCGATCGTGAAAAATGTGAAAATTTTAGAACATTATAAGATTATTTATTTGGAACGCATTTTTATATCATTTTTACCAAATTTTCCCTTGTGAAAATTAAATACATTCAAACAAATAACTTTCAACTATGATTTTTTTGTTGTTTCATAAGAATTTATATATTTTTATTCGTAACTAGCTGACCCGGCGAACTTCGTACCGCCTAACAGTCGATTCTATATATATTTTTTAATGCTTCTTCTGCTACTCGGGGCGCTATATAATGTTAAATGTTACCATCGTATAAATATTGACAAATATTGATATTAATACTTACACGATAATAACGTCACTCAATTGTTTTGCCTTCCCGGATCCTCTCTACGAATACTTAAACTTTATGGTATGGTATTAAAGTTCAAACTGACTTTTAAGTATTATTACGAATCGTTTGTATGAGAGTATAGAAAAGTGTTGTTTTTAGACTATTTCAGACAATTTTTAAAATTTTTCTCTCCGTAAAAACCATCCTCGTACTTCAAGGAATATTCTAAAAAAATAATTAGCGAAATCGGTTCAGCTGCTCTCGAGATTTGCGCTTAGCAACACATTCAGCGATTCATTTTTATATTATAGATCTTGTTATTACCAAATATAATATTTTCACCAATTTTAAGTAAGTTCTAAATAGTATTATTATTCGGTGTGTCCGAAGGCTTTTCCCTTTGTGATATTAATGATATTCAACCAGATAATACCTAGAGGAATCTTCCAGAACAACTAGATACAGTGTTTCTGGGCAAAGACTAGACACTTTAATTATATATATATGTTCATATCTCAACTAATAATCCTATCCTAACTAATATTTGTAAATAGGGAAGTGATTTTGTTTTGTTTCTTGTTGTCGTGATGGATGCTGATATTTTGTTCGTCGCCATGGTTTTTGGACTGTACTAAGCCCAATATCATCAGTCATGTAACCATATAAAAATACTATAGAGATATGTGATCAATAATGTGTCTTCAGCCTTATATTATATATCCTAGAATTACGAACAATTTACATATACAAATCGTGCATTCTGAGAATATTTTATCTAACTCAGTTTTATGATTCCTAAATAAATAAATAAAAATAAAATGGACATATTAATTATAAAAGATATACCTATTAAAGATTATTTTTAGTCACCCATTTTTGTCGTGTAATTTAAGTTGTAAATTTATAATAGAAATGCGATTTTTATCATCACACATATATTAATGAGGGAAATAAAATTGATTCTTCAGTTAATTACGATGCATTACCAGTAAGTAGTGAACGACAACTTTTTGATTTAAATATCAAAAATTACAGATATATAGTGTAAACTCGATGTAACGAGACAGAAAATAGAATTAGAAAATATATATGTTATAACCAAATAACTCGTAACGATGAAGTTCGTTATAGAAAGGTAAGTTTGGACTGCGATTCCTTTTAACAAGATAAGAAAATTTGTTTATTGTTCTCAATATTACGTAGATATTCATCTGTTCAACAGCTTTAACGATTCTCAGTAATAAATGAGAACACACTTCAGCGAATACATAGGATGTTTTAATTGAAAAGAGTTTTTACATAATAATTTTAATAGTCTCGCCTATACTACATATACGTAATAATTTTTCCTTTCTCTGCCACAATTAAGGAACACCTTATACGTTTGTCAGCCATTGCAACTTTAAAACTGACAACAATTACAAAAAGCAGTGTATACATTATTAGGTACTTCTTACGAAGAATTTAACGTGTCTGGGCCTGTCGGGACATGAATTATTGTGGAATTAAGTGGAAATCATTTATAGCATATGTTATGTAAGGGTTAAAAATTAATAAAAAAAAAACACGTTAAATAGAGGTCAGTAACACTTACTATCTATATTTTGCAATTATTAAAAATTCGTTATAAAGAGGTTTCCGACAAATGTATTCGTAACGTAAAAAAGGTATATTTTGTATTAGCTCTTACGGGAATTTCGAAAGATCTGTTAAATCGAAGAATTCGTTATATCGAGGCTCGTTATATACCTATATTTTGTAATTATCTAGTACATTATGTAGAAAATATATTATAAATTGGATTATATCCATTCTATTGATAGTGTTAAAATATATAAACGTGTTATAGTTCAAAAAGATTGTAAAGGGTATCAATTGCATTACAATTATGAAAAAAAGGCTGGTTGATGTCACATAAGAAAAAGAAAATATGTCATATTGATTGTTACCAACAAAAAGGGCAAATTTAAATATACAATAATAATTTGATATATCGGATGTTTGTTACACTTTCATACAAAAACTACGGAACATATTTTATTAAAACACTTCAGTAATATATCTTATATATTGGAATAATATCTAAACTTTTTCAATTTTAAATCCACCAAAATATAAGGTTACATGTCAAGGCAGTCAGTACAGCGATGATGAAACTCCAAAACACCTCTTGTATGAATGTGATCCACTAAAGCCTACATACACGCAACCGGATTCTGGGAAAGCATGTATTGCTCCCGGATGAGGTACAAGCGCTCTCGTCCAAAAAAGTCCTACAGTATATAAATGTTATAGGACTAGATAGGGAGCTTTGGCATTATGGAGCGATCACAATAGATCATACTGGCCGCAGTGATACAGGTTTAAGGCCAGCATAGCCCCCTTTAGAATAATAATAATAAGGTAGTTTGAAAACTCCTGCCATCTGAGAGCTATCTTGGCGTGCGCTCAATTCTGTTAGAGTTAGAGAAAGGTAATGTATGGTGTAACGATTTATTAAAAAAAAAACGTATACGCGGACACAGGCGTCTACTAGTAACATATAGCAACAACACAACTATAGTCTGTGACCGTACTATTGACCCATACTAAAAGACTATTGACTGAATTCCTCGCAATTTGCAATGATACAAGTCTAAAGCCTGGATAGCCCCTTTAGAATAATAATAATAGTAAGGTAGTTTGAAAACTGCTGCCATCTGAGAGCTATCTTGTCGTGCACTCTATTCTGTTAGAGTTATACAAAGATAAGGCGTCTACAACACCACTATTGACTGGGATCGTACTATTGACTCATACAAAATTACTATTGACTGAATTCCTCACAATACGGCCAGCGACTACGATACGAGCCATTCTCGTATATGTCGTCATACTGTTCACATCTTGGAAGATATCGTGACTATTATAGTCAGACTTGTATAACTTTAACACATAATTAAGATGTTCGCTTTTGTTATGAATAATCAATTAGTTTTAGTCGATTGAACTGCTAAATGTTAAAGATGGAGTCATCTTTGATGGTGTCATAAATCAATATTGCCCATAGTAATTGCAGCGATATATATATAAATGCATTAAAATATATACTAAATAAAATAATACTGTACTATTTTTGACATACAGGCCTTCGCATATTTGAGAAATAATTAAGCAAGCACCCTGGTTACATTTGCGTTTTTTTTTATGTATTTGAAGGCAAACGAGCATGTAGATCATCTGATGTTAAGTAATCATCGACACCAATGGACACCGGCGATATGAGGGGAATCACAGATGCCTTGTCGGCCCTTAAAAAATGAGTGGGGTCGTTATTTGAATGTTTATAGGTTTACACCGCTGCTTAGAGTTAGTTCCAAATAACCGATGTACGTAAAAAAATCGCACGCTAAAATCGCTTAAGATGACATGGACGAAATTTTAACTTGTAGTGAGTCGCTCGGTAATGGAACTCAGCAACAGGTATCAATCTCAACAGCTTAACACTCTCCGTTGTAAATTTTGTAAAAGATGCAAAGTGACACAATTGAATTGACATAAAGAGCGACTTAAGAAAAGCACCTGATCACCGATGATTTAAGCAGCTCTACGTTGGATTAGGTTAAAAGAAAGTAGATGATATTGAGGGGTTTCGGCCCAGAGTCTCCAGAGATGAGAGCAATATTCCATGTATGGACAGAATTGCACTTTAAGTAGGAGAGAGGTACCATTTTCGGCAATAGGAGGATCCATTTTATTTTCTCTAACGTGGTAGCATATTATAGCCTGCCTAGTCCGTAGTCAATAAGGTACTGTGCGCGCTTCGATAGCTTAGTCGATACTTCGCTGGTTTTTATTATAACGATAACACTTTAGATAATATAGGATTGTATTATGTGTTAATGGATGTTTACAGTTTACATGTCCGAGTGAATGTGTTGCGCGTGTAGGCCCGCGAGGGCGATGCTTAGGGTGCCGGTGGCCAAGGTAACTTGCCTCGTCCAGGGCTCGCGGGGTGAGCTCACGTGTTGATGCGCGTGTAGGGGTGCGGGCTGAGGGCTGCTTGCTGTCCGCACACGTTTATTATGGGGGCCGCAACATGCTCCGGAGGTTGAAGTACGCACTTCAAGATGAAGTATTGGACATGGATTATTGTATGCCCACTGAATGATCCCTTTTCTTGTCTGAATGTCGGCGACTGTGGTGACGTTGTCGGAACCAGGATGTAGCTTGACGATTCTGCCTAGGAGTCACAATAAAGGTAGTTGACTTTTGTCGCCAACCAACTCCATTGATCCTTCCTTTAGGTCGTTTGTTGAAACATGCCATTTGACATGCTAATTGCCATCCGTGTCAACTTACTCCGTCTGAGTATATAAAATACAAACTTTATACCTAAACATTTATGTCGCGACTTTAACTATCTGCTCGTGTTAAATCCCAAAAATGTGACATGTATTATACATTAAAATTAAAAAATAAATGCACCCAAGTGGTCTCGAACCATCGACCTTTCGGTAACTTGGTGAAATTGAAGGTATGATTGTTTACATAAAGATTTAACTGTTTGTTAACACTCGACGTCGTTTCCCATCCAATTAGTGTACGGCGGGTTTTATGTGAAAATCAATTCTCATTGTTAAGGACGGCAAAAAGGCAAAATGTAACTACAATTTTTTATGGAACTGAAGAAAGGACCAAATAAAACTTTAACAAATTAAAATTAAATCTATGAATAACATTAAATACGAGCGGTTCATAGATTTAGCTTAGCAGAAGAACGCGACGGATGAAGAAATGCAGTCACAGAAGACGGTAAAGCGCATTTGAGTTGGAAGTAGTTTATTATATTGCTAAATGTTGTTTGGTATTATACAATCATTACCACCTTCGTACTGGATCAACGAGGCAATAGAGTAAAAAGTAACAGTAATTACCATCCAAAGCAAATGAACAAGGTCGATGACGACCAGCGATGTTATTTATTTCATTGTACTTAATTGGCACGAAATGAACCCTGATATGAGAACGTACGTGAGGCTAATTTCTCTGTGGTCTTCATTATTACAAATTCTAATTTATGATTAGAAAAGAATGTGTTATTATATTTAGAATATTTGTCTCTATAATCCCTTACTTAGACATGACGAGTGTAGAAGTATTGAGAATTTAAGGGGAGACAAATGACAAACGATCAGTTTATTTGAAATTTGTGCTAATGTTATTCCCAGGATTCGAGTTAAAATATTCACAAATTGTCAAAAACAAAACAGGGGATTTATTTGTAGAAATCAATGATTTGAAAATGTAAGTTATACGATTTCTTAAACACAATTTAATTCGAATCAATTAGGACAGAGGTGCAAAAAAAAAATTATAGTTACTTTTGCTATGGTGCTGTATTTTATATGGATATAGCAAAAGAGTATTCGTTAACAAGACTATATTACTGACCTTATTTATATACTAATTGTGCCCGCGGCTTGCCACGCATTTATATACTTCGTAATAATTTTCGTCTCATAATTGTAATTTTTTTTAAGACAATTCTTACCCCCTTACCGAAAACATTAAGTTCTGCGTCGTGAAAGATTTTACAAAGTAGTGGACACAAAGGTTGCCGGGATTCAAGGGAATTCTTTTTGAATCGATTGTAATAGCTTAAGCCACCGACACGTTTGTGCAATCTCACAAGTTATGATTTTGAAAATAAATAATATAATTTTTAGACTTATTTTTTCTTATTAAATTGAAAGGAATTATTATTATCTTCATAGGCTATCAGTAACAAATGAAATGACATCTACTCCACATGTGCACATTTTCACTAAAATCGGCGAAAATGATTTTTAGTTAAATCCCAGACATTTAAATAGACAGAGACAATTAAAAAAAGGTAAATTTGAGATCGGTGACCTTTATGACGAACATCTATAACAACATACGATAAATCTTTTTATATTGATATGGATAAACAGAGAATTTTTTAATCTCTTTAACCATCTACCTTCTAAGGAAATAATATAATATGTAAATGTGAGAAACATAGATATTAATGAGGCAAAAATTAAATGTCACACTGAAAAGGTTTACGAGGCCTCGTATTATAATAACAATGTCCCTAAGTTCAGGGACCGGACGGCTGATGAATGTTCTATGTTGTGCAACGTCTAGACAGACTGTAATTACGAAATTAGAATAATTTTATTACAAACCACAAACACAAACCATGTTAACATTATTACTCAAATATATATATGTATACTTCAATACTGGCTGGTGTACATTCTCCTTGGTTTTTTTTTTAATATCATATATTGTTGTAGCCGTGAGTAATCAAATGCCGCTTTGAGTCAAAACAAATTTATTCGTACACCCACAGATAAAAGCGATGCAGATTCACTACTACGGAGAGAACAATCTATACAGTTACCGTGGTCATACTTAAACTTTATACTTTGATTATACTACTTCTATATATATATATATATATTGTAACTCCTCGTAATTACTTTGATGATTTTTGGAACTGACTACAGCTATTGTTGACCTGAAGGGTTTTCACAGTTTCACGGGGCTTAATGGCGAATGCGGAAGGTACTAAGGAAAAGTGGCAATTAACACATGGGTACCGAAGTAGCCGAATCTTGACTTACCTTACCTTACGTTACCTTACATGCATGTTCTGTGAATTCGAACTTAACTACTCAAGGGAGCGAACTAATCACATATGTGTGGATTTATACATTAGATATGCGTATATACGTACGTGCTGTATATGTGCGTACATATATTTAGAATCTGACAATTTTGGCTAGCATTAACTAACCAACAAAAAAACAATGGTCCTTTATAGAACATTAATATGTCGATGTGTAAGTGTATGGGGTGTTTTAGCTACTGAATATGTTATCACTGTATTACACAAAAAGTGTGCTCGAAGGCTCTATTCCAGAGGATCGGACCTAAGCTCGAGTCGTTGCGGCAAATGTGTAGGAGTAAAGATAACCACACTCGTCCTCGGACAACGGGAACGGTGGTTACGTCAATGTGGTCTCGGGGACGTGTTGCGTCTGACACCGGTGGACAAAACTCGTTCGTTGACTACCGATATATCGTCATGTAGACCGATGAAAACTTTTCTCGCTCGTTTTTAATTCATAGAGCGAGTAGGTCGAGGGTGTACACGTTAATAATTCTAATATCACCACTGACCTTGGGTCGGCTACTTTAAGTATTTGGTCATGAGAGTTTTACCATAAGAATTAATTGAGGGAAGTTCCACATCTGTGTGGAAGTCTTTGTCTTAAACAAACTCCCCGCTTAAAAACCTTGCCCGCGCGTATCGGAAGAGTCAACATCGAAATGACGATGCACCGTGACGGAGCGAAACACGTGTAATCAATTGTCGTTATTACACGTTATTCTGCAACATATTTGAATTAATTATTTTTTTTTATTTTACAGTTACAGCGTCATCCGACGACAGGTTCTACCACCCACCATCGTTAGATGCAACCGTCAACCAACGACGCGTCTTAATTACATTTTGTTATTTCAGTTGTGAATATTTCTCTCTTTTTATTACTAGTTAGAGATTTTACTTTTTCAGCTTCACGCCGCGCAAATACAATTGCACGTTGGCTGCTGCAGTGAGACGTGGCAGCGGACAATCAATTCCAGGAGGAAGTGCAAAGTACTATCCACTATAATATTTAATTATGGATTTCTGCAAGGTAACACTTTCGTCAATCGAATCAATTTTGAGTTCATTCATGAAATTTAACTATTTCACTCGACTAATTGAGCTATCGCTGCGATTCACCATAATTTAATAAAACATTGGATATTCCTACTACTACTATTATAGACTACTATTAGTCTATTTAAGGCTTACGCAAAAATTTAAGTGTGACGGAGCCCATGCATGTTTCGAACGACTGAATAAGTGCAATCGTAATACCCATTGCTTCAACTATGAGTATTTGGAGATAAATACTAACTACTAACACACGAGACCACTCAACCCGATCTTCAGGAGTAGCAATCTATTACAACATACCTTAGGACTGCGATGCCTTTGAAGTGCGTTTATACATATACTATAGACTACCGTACCCAGTGAACATGAGATGGACTGCACGCTTATTTGCTACTTCAATCCATTTGCCGAGTTTAATAGAGAAAACGCAATATCCTACTTTCGTGCCTTTAATATGACATTCGAGTTGATGAAAGATAATAATTAATACAAGTCAATCAGAAACCAGTAACAAGTTACGCCTATTACGGAGATACCATCAGTGGAAGGGCTCCGTACAATTACTACGCAATCTACTGACAAATCAACAGTGTACCGCACAAATAGATTTTATATCTCTGGTGCTTGGTACAAGGAAAAAGCATAACGACTCTATTATACTATTATAATCGAGAAAGTTTGTAACGATGGTCGAATGTTTGTTACTTCTTTCACGCAAAAACTTCTGAACGGAATCTATGCATATAATAAAAATAAAGTGTCTGTATGTAATATCAAAATAACGACTTTTTATTGACTGGATATGAACGTATACATGATACTGATAACAAAAATACAATTTTTAAATTTTTTGTCTGTCTGTCTGTCTGTATGTTCCGGGTAATCTCCGAAACGGCTGGACAGATTTTAACAGAAATTTCACCGACGAATAGTTAAAATTACAGCGGGTGACATAGGCTACTTTATTTTAGACTAGCTCTCATCCGTGGCTTCGTCTGTAGTACTATCTCCAAAACGATTGGACCTATTTCCATGGACTTTCACAGACAGATAGCTGATCTTATAGAAGTAATTTACAATATAAAAAAACGTATGCGGAGCTGCGGGCAACAGTTAGTTTTGTCATAAATTTCTAGTAATAAGTAAATATAGCTTAGGTATATACCAGAGCTAGACATAGGCTATTATTTATAAGCACATTACTTAAATTGATCATAATATAACGATAATTATCAAGTAAATAAAAAAAAAAAACAAAAAACCTCAAATCTGAGTTACATGAATACGTTAAATACAATACACACAACGACAATATAACGACACTCACAAAATAACCAGCAATTACATCCTGCGGGCTTGAGAGTACTTGCTTTTATTATTTATTTCTATATTTGTCAAAATATATCATTGTTTTAAGATGAAGTAGATAAATTCTATCTTTAAAATATAATATTAATAAATCTGTACTATTATTAATATAAGTATGTTTTTTCTCTAGACACAGATTTTCGGTTCATTTCTCGTATATTTGACATGACATGTTTGTTTGCATTTATTTTTGTATAACATTTTTTTATATTAATAAAATGGTTTATTGCATCAAATTTTGAATGAACCAAATGTTTTTCAATGAATACTCCAAAATATACCAACTTTATAACAACTTGAAGTCAATAAACAACGATTTATGTGACACAAAATCCTGTAGCCGCGCGCAGGCGAATTATGTTATAACAATCGCCAACAGTTGAACAGAAACCATGGTAAAAGTAATCACAAGGAGGGTTGATGTCAGGCAGGCGGCCGATCGCAAAAATTAAGCCATATCATACATCGCAATATCACAAACATGTTGTGCCGACCCTACTTAGGTGGGATAAAGATAAGGAGATGATGATGTACAAAAATTCAAGATCACAAGTACTGACGTTGAAAAAATATTGTTATCTCCACGTTCCTTTATTTGTTTCGATTTTACCTAAGAACGTTTCGAGCGATTTTTATAAAAAAAAAAATACAGTAGGTATATTTATTTCCAAATGTATAGCTCATATTAACTGTCAACATCATAAAATATAAGTAAAAACAAAATTATGAAACGAATACAATTAGGTACACGATAACCGTGTCTAGAATCGCAGGCTCGAGTAAAAATTTAAATAGAACACTAATCGTATTATCTGTCTTCTAATGTCATAATATGGATAACCTCTTTCAAATATCATTGCCCCACGAATTTAATGTCAATAACCGAAATGATTTATGATTACGACTGTGGTAAATGCCGCTTATCGCTGACGCTTATACTTTAGGCGTTCCTCCGCTTCATACTTGCACCGAGACGTTTAAAGGGCAATAAATATTTATTGGCTCCGTCAGACAGAGGGATTAAGACGAAGCTCCTGCAAATATTGTTTTGGGCCAAAGCACTTTCGTTGCTGTCACTTTGTGCCGGCAACCGATTTGGCCAATTGAATAGGCTTCTAAAACGCATATTTTTATTAAGCCCTTCTTCACAAAACGGGTTTTGTCAATGAAAATGTCATGTAATTGTCGATTTTTGGATAATAAAAATGCATAGGATTTAAGTCCATTTTTTAATTACGACGGAACCCTTTTAATTTAAAAAATAAGAATAAATTGAAAATTGAATCCGAAGTATGATGTTTGCATATATATAACTTTTAATTTAAATATTAGGATAAAGTCGAAATTGAATTCGAAGCAAGCATAGAGCATTTTTTAGTTAAGAAGGCACTGGTACGGACAGTTTTTATTTTAAATCTTAACCAATATTTTAAATGCCAAAGTGAGCTTTTGTTTGTCTGCTATGACGTCTTAACTACTCAGCCGATCATCATGAAATTCAGAACATGTTGTTGTATATATGTTGTAGTACATATGTTGACAGAGATATAGTATAGATATACTATTCATTCAGCAAAAAGTATTATTCCCGAGAGATAGATCATAATGCGTTAAAATTAGCAAACCGGCGGGCAAAAGCTAGTATTAGAATAAAATCAAAATTGAATTCGAAGCAGGATGGTTTTATTTTTGTGGAGACGTTTCAAACCAATTCTGTTTTAGAGTATTTTGTTGCATTCAAGGGATTCGTGCATATCAAGGCAACGCTAAGAGAAGCAGAGAAGCATATCTTGTTTACTGCCCTCCAGATCCTCTCACTATCGTGTATATTATAGAAAAAATGAAAACAAACTCCGTTATCGTACGTTAGTCGTCGTTGAGTCTGCGCGTACACACCTTGACAGTTGGCCGCGATATCAATGCTTATCGTGGACGTTATCTTGCGACGTGGCGCAAGTCACAAGGTTGCGCAAATCTTGAAGGTTATTGGTACAAGATCGATGCCATTTTTTATTTTCTAAAGTCGCACTCACAATGTACAAGAGAAAAGTCATGGGACCGAAACAGCCAATGGACATTTTTTAAACTATGCATAGGACTAATGAACGATGATCTGTGCTTGTTTCGTAAATAAAAGATAATGTCTATAACGTATTTTGTTTTTGATGAGAGTCAGCGACGATTTCAAAGAGATGACGTTATCTATGAGCTCAGCGTGAATGAAGGACTCTATAAGAAAAGTAACTGATTAGAAGCTGAAAAATAGAACGGAAAGGGAGATTATGTGAAAATGCATTCGAGATAGCAGATATATTTTTTAAAGAAAACTTCTGTTTCACCAAGAAAACATTTGATGACCTACGAAACCCGATATAGGTTTAAAAGGTAAAGGTAGAGGAAGGAAGAAGGGAAGGAAGTTTCATTTTCTTAATCTGTGCAGGTACTTTGATCACTATATTTTTATTAATCAACTTTAATACTCTCAAAAAGGCTAACTGACTAGGGTTCGTTAGATAATCGTTTGCATCTGTGGTGAGTACACTAAGGAATATCGTAAACAAACGTTATGATGTTAAGAACAAATTACTTTTCCTCGTTCATCGCTTTCAATGCCTAAGCTGTATAATAAATGTTTTGCTTTATTGTTGCTTTCCGCTATCCGTTCATCGCTCGCGCCAACACGGTAGCGTTCTGCCGGTATCGTGCAACGAACTTTCTCTCCAAGGACGTATACTTATGTTTTTACATTTTTATCAACGACAAACATTATTTTACAGTATTAACTTTCACCGATAGCGATCGTGGCAGAGGGATTACGGCATGACCTACTATAATGGTTTTATCATTGAATATAATGTCTTGTAATCGGTGGACTGTCTCGCCGATTTTATCAAATTTGAAAAGAAATATATTTTTTGTTTAATTATTTAGCTGCTTGAATTTATATACTTTTCATGGTATTTTTATACCGGTAATAATATGAAGTTCCAATAATTCAAATAGTCAAGATTTTGAGGACACAATTTATACAAATTTACAAACTACAGTTAAGTTTTTAATTTGCTGTATATGGATACATTTAGGTATAAAATTGAAGCACCCGTCTGTCCAAGTTGAATTTATTTTGATGAGGCTTTTACTGACTGACTGAGGACTTTCCACAATGTTAACTTTGTTCATAGCGGCCAAACGTCAACTAGTAATGACAATATTGTACTTTAAAATATATAATACTAGCAGGTCCCGCGGACGTTGTCATGCCCTGATAATAAAAAAATAATTCTATTGCACTTGAAACGCTTAAGGCGGCTTGACTTTTTCCGGTTCTTTCAACAATTACCATTATATTTCAACCAATTTACAAAGAAATCTTGACTAATTGTATACCTAAACCTTCCTCGTGAGTTACTCTATCTATTGGCGAAGGCCGCACTACAATCTGTTCAATAGTTTTCGAGTTTATCGCGAACATCCAGACAGACGGACGGACGCGGTGGACGACTTTGTTTTATAATATGTATTGATTAACCACAATTAATTCGAAATCGCAGACACCATCAGTAATTTAATATAATTATATTGAAATGTTTTATTTTACATACACCACAATAAATTAGATAGATTCAGTGACTAGTGGTGCTATATATCTTTCATTCTAAAAGTTAGAACCAACAAAGGGTGCAGATACATATTTCATAAATAAACTTCAAATAACAGCCGAACGAGCGGCTCGCACAGCAGTCGTAGCGCTACTCTGCGCTCTGCCGCGCCGTATCGTTATTTAAGCTATTTCCAATTATTTTGCAGACTACAGAGTTTTTGCCTCTCGTCTGTTTCAGCGAGGACAACAATGCGGCGCTTAAAGCTTCGTTTTTCACATTCCAGTACCGCGAATTAAAAACATTCGGTTCATTTTGAAGAGGATAGTTTTAAACGGATGCTGTATTTCGTCGGATATTAAACATAAAAAATTCGTACGCAACCAAAACAAAAAAAATACAAATTCTAACTCTATACATTACCAGATTACCATTACCAGAAATACATAAAAACCTTTAACACAATTATAGAACCGCTAACATTTTTACAATTTACTATTAAACATAAACATAAATATAAATGAACGAATTTTAACTAAACCAATTTTAAAACTTCCATACTCTTATACTCTTCCATAAACTTGATGTAGGTAACTTGATGTCTCTTTTATTTGGTCATATATTCATAGCCCACTCCTTTGCTTAATCTCTTCCGAGACCATTTTTATTAGTTTGAACCCAGTTTGAAAATTAGCTCTATGGCAATTTATTTTAACATATACTGAGTTGGAGTTCCTTCCGGTGTTAAGTATGGCGATTATTTTGTCAAAATTATAATATTCTATTTAAAAGTATATAATTGACTCTGACTTCCGTAATGACTACTTATTGTTTTGACATTTACTAATAACATGCTACTATTGACTCGTACGAAAATACTACTTGATTCCAGTTGTAGCTTATTCAAATGATGCTTGGTTAATATTGACTATACTGACTGTATGCTTTAAAAGGCGATGACTAAGGACACAAGCCACATCTTACGGAAATCAATCAGTGGTCCATGGTTTGTCCAGTATATGTATCTCATTTATGACATGGAGCTTCCTTTGATCTGGACGTACGTCAAATACCCCGCGACTAATTACTTTGATAAATCCACAAACCATTCCAGCCCGTTCGTAGTATCCACTGCGAACTATACCCTCGACCCTAGTGCCGAACGCTCTAAAAGATGTGCACAGTACATTTTTATTGACCCTCCAATAAAATAACGACAGCGAACGATTCGTACACCTCCGATTCTTTAAACAGGCTACACTCACGATACCTCCGATCAAGCCGTCGTGGTCGGGCAGTCAACTTCGCTACTACACATCCGTTGCAGCCAAATTGAAACCCTCCTGCATGCTGTTAGCGCATTCATTAGCTATTAATACAGACCCCACACACGTGCAGAAACACGGTAAGTACATAGGTTCTGTAACTTTTTTTCCCTTTTTGCGAAGTTAGTCATAGCCAAAATTGAGAGATTTGAAATACATGTACGCACTCGTGTGTTACATATGAAACGTACAATACGAAACGTATACATGTATTGCGAGGTACAATTTACATAGACAGTATAATTCACTTGGTGATATTGCACTCAGGGCAATAGCCCAAGCTGAGGTCCATTCATTTTAGCACCCTTACACTAGTTGCCATTTTGGCTGAGTACCTTAAGTGCTCGTCCAAAAAGTCCGGTGTAGTTGTGAAGGCTCGTCAGTACAACAGCGAATAATGTTGGTTTAAAAAAAAGCACACGACATTCTCGCTCCGATTATTGAACCAATCACATCTCTATAGATAATTTGCTACTATATTCAATATTTATTTTGGATCTGGTGACTTGATTAGACTTGGTCGATAAATGAAAAAAAACAACACAATAATGGATTATTATTGTTTTATAACTATCCACACTTAACTTCCAATTAGTTTTCTTGCTTTCTTTGTGTTTTCTATTATAAAATCTTTTCCTTGCAATCCCGTGGAGAGAAATTGTAAGCAGAAGTGATTCCAAAGAATAAATATTTATAATAAACTTTTCTTTTGTCAACTACACACATATCAAAGTACAAAGATAATGTAATCAAATGTTTAAAAAAATATTCATTCGTTTAATGATTTTAAGTAGGTATGACAGATTCACAAGAAAATAAAGTTTTCAAACATGCATCGATATTTGCGTCGAAACTTAAAAGGCTCCTTATTTTAAAGACCGCTGTTATTTCAGTGGCCAATTTAAGCCAAAGTTCGTAGTGGAAGTCGGAACCGCGCGAGGGGCAAGTTTCAGAACGGGCAGCGACTCGGGAACAGCTTTATTAAAATTCAAACTAGCTTGACTTGTTATTGAACTGAACCTCTGTACGTTTATATACAGCGCTTTGGTGAGGATTTTTAATATTTTCATCATAGCAGATTAGAATCTCTGGACATAAAATAGTAATGATTGAATTTGTGGAACATGTTTTTTCAAAATGTCACAATAATTATATAAAAAATAGTACTTTTATTTTATGGTGGAGGTATTATAGCAAAAAAATCTAGTTAGTACAGCTTCAGTATCCTAGACGTTTAAACCAGAATATTGATACTAAATTCCGGAGTTATAATCATGTTTAACGCCGTTAAGCCGAACAAAAAATAGAAGTATAAAATTTATCGGTATCTTAACTTTGTCAAAAACACCATTAAAAGTTAAGATAGGTGATATTAAAAAAACCAAAGTTCTTCAACCCTAATGCAGACACAGAGCCTAATAATGTAACGTTGCAAAAAAACTACCTTTAATCTACAAAGAAATTCAACATCCATCTCGAAATAAGAGGGAATGTGCAAAGCCCGACGGTACAGCCACCTCGATTCTTTGTAAACTCAACAATATGGGAGCACAAAGGAGCGTACCATGAAAAAAGGTTTTAATAACGCCCCTTTTCGCGTAATTCTGTATTTCTGCCGGTCAGAGTCATAACTTAAGCCGTGAAATAAGGCAGGCGCCGCTCGTGAACGCGAAACAATAATAAAAATAATAAATCCCCTTCAAAGCCGTCTGACAGACGAAACTATTCGCTAGCGATCGTTCTGTAACCATATTATAAGGGACTTTACAGGACATATTCAGAAAATAGATATGGAAAACCTTATAAGTTGTTGCCATTTCACTTTAGGACTGATGGAGTACAGCGAGTATATTACGATGTCTGGGAAATATATTTTTTTTAATCAGATACTGAAACAGAAGTACTTGAACTATTTAGAGCAACGATAAATAGGATAAAGTTTGAATATAAATTTCGTTATCGGTATCACCTTGTAAGAGATCTACTGCAGGGCTATAGACATCTGCTCAAAGAAAGGTATGGCCGTAATCACCACGTAAGCGGACGAATGTATAACCGATTTCAAGCGCTGAAAAATCCATAGTTCTATATTCTCCCTACATATGGTGGTACTACAAGAACATTTCGCAGGTTCATGTTCCACACAATATTTTCCTTCATCGTCAGCCGATAGCGTTACCAATTTACATTAGTAGATGTATGCGTATTTGGAAAAACTTTAATAACTTCGGATATTATTTTTGCACCAATATTGATAATTATTAATTCAATAGCAACAGATTTGTTTAAAGTTACATAACACATGTAAATAAGAAAGGATAATCAAGACTTTATGGTCACCCGAACCAAATCCCGTCAACGCCCGACTCGCTGCAAATCCAAACGAAAATGCGAGAAAATTTTGTTTTACATGCGAAAATGGAAAATTTTCCTTTCAAGAATCTAAACACGAAGACGAGAAAAACCGATGAACAATTGGTCTCGAGCATTTCACTTCACGCTTGGCGTATGACAGCTTTTCAATTCAATATAGTGGCGGTTATGATTGTTTGTTAAATCGTCAATTTCCTCAATAAATCTTAAAGAAAATCATTATTTTGCCATTCAATTCAGTGACCTGGCAACATTTATTATTGACTATAATGTATATTACTCCTTACAACTGACCTGAAGCTGAACAAACCGTAAATATTATAAATATGCTAACAGTACTCCAGACAGATATTAAATTCAACTTGACTTGCTTTTCACAGAAACTATAGAAATAGAATTTAATTCGACGTGAGCCTGCTTTCCTAGAACTTACACTCAGAAACAATAATAAAGGTATACAAGTTAATTAAGTAGAATAAGGATAAAAACTGACGTATTTTAAAATAAAAGTAAATTCCTCAAAACAATATAAAAAGCTAGTTAGTAGGAACAGTAATATTGCGGCATAAGTCCGTGAGAGAACGGCTTAAGCAACGTGAGTGCAATCAGCAACCACCTAAGTCGTCTTAGTCTGAACTCAGAGCGCACTTCTTGGTGAATAGTTTCTAAGTCCACTGTAATATCTGGTATATTAATTTAAATTTCCACTCAACTCCCATATCTTGCTCCCATGTATCGATTACAGTCGCTTTTGTAGTTTCTCGCCTTTCGTGATCATTCCGTGTATGTATCCAACAGTCTTGTAAGCCAGCATGGCAGCGACGCCCGTCAATGTATTTGGTGATGACAGTCGGCGATTGTCGTCGTCATTTTGTCGTGATACTATAAAAAAATACTAAAGTCACGTACGCTATAGACCAAACATCCGCGGCTAAACAACAATCAATATTGTTATCTTTGAACGTGTCCACGTTACCAGTAATTAGTGCATAAGGATAGAAAAATAGATACAAAATGCTATTAGACATTTTAACACTATACGTTTAGTACACTATAATCATTAGCTTGACAATTGTACACGTGACATGCCACAAAGAGGAACAATGACGAAAATTATTTTTTTTTATAGGAGAATAGTCAAAATACGGTAACTTATTATCTTTCTCAATTTCATATTCTCTGTATGGGCTTAAATAATAATGAGAAATAATAGTAATCGTAACGCATACTCGTATTAAATTGGAAATCGAAGGCCGACTTATGTTTTAGCCCAACATGTCACTAATTTGGCTTGTTCAATTAACTCCAGGATATTAATTTGTTTCGCCACACCTCTATCCTAAGTCAAGTTTCCAGATAAAGTTAATTTTATCAATATATCGTGCCTTATGCCTTTTTCATGAAGATTTAAATGTGTCACAAATATTCAAAAAATATCGTATGGCCTCTCAATATTACATTCACCGTTGCATAAATTATTAAGTTACGCAAAAATAATAGAACGCAGAGGTCAGATGGTTATCCCAGAGGGTGTCAATCGAATATTAGAAGATGCCCAGAAAGTGGTAACGTCAGAGCCTAAATAAGCGGGCAAAATGTGTAGTGATTAAAGATGGGATAGATGAAGAATGTGAATGTTTCATACATCAATTTAAATAATAAAGACGTTCTGCTGAAATTTTAAAGTGGAAGCCATATCTACGGGAATCGTCATGCACAATAGATTATGAGACGACGGAAAATATAGATGTTACAAGTATAATAAGTTTTTAATATTCTACTTTACTAGCTTGGAAATGTTAACATTCAGATTACTAGAGTCGCAGTTGCCTCATAGATTATTGTAGCTATGGCGTGCACTTTGATGTATAGAAAAGGAGTGGCTTCCAGATGTCAGGGTTAATCAAAGTGATCCAACCTATTCCAAACTTTCAAGATTAACTCGATTTACATACAATGAATCTTATATATACAGTTTTGTGACCGAATTACGTCGTACAGGGTTTTATAATTGGCGCAGTTTCTTATTTAAACGATGAATCGTTATGTATCATCTCTATACGTGTAATATTTAAATTGGCATATTAATATAAATATATAGTAAATGGTTTAATGTCTCTATGTTTCTAGGTGGTAGAGCTACGCTGAAACTATTACTGGTTTCAGAATGAATGGGTCGGCTCGTACGGGGTAGTACCACCCTCTCACAGAAAACCGACGTGAAGTAACAGTGCTTGCACTGTTGCGTTTCGTTCGGTCAGTGAGAGCGCCGGAGGCCCACATATATTAAACCCCTGGTGTTGCTAGTGTCTATGGACGGCGGTGATCACTTACCATCAGGTGACCCACCTGTTTGTTTGCACCGTATAATATAAAAAAAAATTATAGGAGTGCCATGTACACCTATAAAAAGTTATTTACACAGCTGTACTCCAATAGAATAATTGTATTTTCACCATTCTTCCCACATTCACACGTGTCTTCACTAATGTATCACAAAACATTTAAATATCACAACAATACCCCAAATCTGCCATCATATGGATATTTCTATTCAGAAAACTCTACAAAATTCCTAAATAAGGTTAGAATATCACAAACAAATACGGATAAACGTTCCCGGTGACTTCAATCTAAGATCGAAGAGACTTATAAGAAGTCCAATACCTCGGGATCCCGAGACACGATCGAAGGGAAATTGAAGTGTTGTTTTCCAAATGTATTAGTGCATTTTATTCGCTCGGGAGCGAGACGCATCCGGTTCGAAGCGGTACGATAATATTTTAACTTTATCTCAGATTCTGTAACGAGTATTCCACTTTCATGCCACAGTCTAGAAACATCGATTCTGTTGTCAGTGTACAACAAGTATTTATTTATAACAAGCAACCGCCGGAAGCCCACATATTTAAAAGGCCAGCAACGCACTTGCGACTCCCCCGGTGTTGCTAGTGTCTATTGACGGCGGTGATCACTTACTATCAGGTGACCCACCTGTTCGTTTGCCCACTATAATATAAAAAAAAAAAAATGCACCGCGCAACTTCGTTCACGGTTATATTTACAATATGTATGCAAAATGTCATAATGAACGACTGAACAGTTAAAGCATGAGAGCGTAATAAACAAACGAAAGGCAACAATTCATTTAAAAAATCATAGCTGCATATTAAATAAAAATTTTATATTACAGCCCAAAATCTACTTTACGACGTTGGAAGCATTAACTCATGAGAAAAAGATCAAAGCCGAAGATAGACATAATAATAGCTTTTTATTTATATTTAGATTACATTTATTTTTTTAACGAATAATTGTTTCTATTTTTTAAATACACAACAATAGGTAGCTAATTGGTTACAGAAATACTAAACCGAAGTCGAGTCCCAAATAATAAGAGAATATTCATATAATAACTCTTGAAATTGAAGTTCTGGACAACGCGCAACAAAAATCAAATACAAAATTAATAATGCTGGTAAGTAAAATTGAGAAACAGTAAGATATAATTTATATAAATGAAATACGAACAATATTTTACATTTAAAACCTGTATAAAAGAAAAATAACAATGGGGACTGATAGTTTTTTTTAAGTTTTTATTTGCAATCCTTTTCGATTAAGAATTCTTTGTCATTAAACAATTAATACGATTCTGACAGTTTATTTATTAAAATAAATCAAGCCGTTTAAGCTAAACAGCATAAAAATAGACATTTCATACATACGCTGAGAAGCATATGGGTAAAAAAGCAATACTAACCATAACAAATTACATTAAAATCACTCTACTACTTTCCAAATGATACGCCTATAAATGAATAGACACACAAACAAAAACTTTATAAAGAATAAATGTGTTCTGTTTCTCAGACTCTCGCAAATCTTTTTACTCTGTGGCTGCTGTACATAGCGGACGATGCAAAAGCGACACCGAGCATGTTTATAGCAACGGGAAAGCGCAAAAAGTGCATCGTTCCCGGCTGCCTTTTTTACATAATAATAGATTTCGGCTACCGACAATTTATTTCCTAACTAGCAACAATGGCGTCGAGTGGAGAATTTACGAAACATCGCAGACTTCCCTTCAACGGTGGATTCGTAGACGCAAATATATTGCCCATTAATATATACGCTGGTGAAGCAAGAACGGAACGAAACCATGACGTTAGTATAGTTGAATCGACAAACATACACATGTCGTATAGTGAAAATAGTTAATCAGTGACTTGAAGCTTTCAAGGTCTGTTTTTATCGTCTCTTAATACTATAAAACTCAAGAGATCGTTTGTTTCGAGACAATACATTTTAGAACCACCAGTCAGGTTAGAAAAAGTACTTTTTCATTTAATAATAGTATATTTTGTTAAAATTTGATAAATTACTTCTACTTCAAGTACAAATGCAAGTTACAATTTTTATTTAATGCCATCAAACAATAAACCTTTTTATTCTGACAATAACAAAAGGCACATTTCTAAATTTTCATAAAAATCAACAAATTATTCTCAGCTATCAACAACATATTTATTTCCGTGTGTCTTATTATAAAATTATTCTGAATTCATTTTTATTTTATTTTATTCTCAAGCCAAAAACTTCATGTACGCTGTCAACGTAGAACTTCTAACTACACCACAAAGTTACAAATCAAAAAGGTTATAATACATAATTCACTTTTACAATCAGTTACAATTTATTGAGAACTTTGCATAATACCAGACTGCGACAATTAGGAGCAAAACAATTATAGATCTGAAAGTACGTTAAGCCATACGTGCTATCAACCTTCATAACCAAAATCTAAAGATTTGTTCGAGACATTTTTATCAGCAGAAAGAGAGATTTTTTTTTAACAAATGGTTTATGTTTTCGCTTCAATTTGACAAAGAAAAACGACGTCGACACAGAACAACTTTTAACTACATCACATACAATTAATTACCTTATATATATTGCCCACAATATTTTTTTAAAAGACAGTACAATGATTTTATCGAAAAAATACACGAGACTGCGGGGTTCAATGATTTGTCACAAGATTATTCCTTCCGTTAGATTACGTCCATAAATACGTGAATAATCAGAGCTTTAATAACCTGTGATGTATAAACAAACGTTTTAAAAAATCGAAAATAAACGACAGGCGTTAGAAGCCTTGCATTTCCAAAATGGTACCTACAGAACTAGTACAACACATAGTTTTTTTCACTAGAAACCAACAGACACAACTCACAAACAGAAAACGATTTCAAAAATTAATACGAATGGTTATTCCGAGGGATATGAATAAATCAAATAAAAATTACGATCTGAAAATTTCCAACAAACGTCTCATTTCCCGAAACGTACGACACGTTCGATGTCTTTCAGGTTTTTCTTTATCGTTTTATTTAAATAACGAAGTGGCCAGTTATAAATTATATTGAATAACGTTATAATAACCGTTTAGCATAAAATAACATTATTTTAATACGACTCACTATTTCAACGTTAATTCACATCTAGATTTAAAATCAGAGGAGATGTTACAGCTTTGCTTGAATAAATATTTTTATTTACTTATGCCTATTGTACAATATTTATTTCACCATGAGACAAAGTATTAAAATTAGCAAAAATAAGGTTTATTTTTCTACATTAACGTCATTATTAAAAAAAATTACCTTACAAAAACGAGACTTCGTCCTGTCAGTATGTTTTATTGTAACAGCATTATTTGAAATAGCTAATTCTTTGATGTATACTTAGTCTTTACTTATACACTGCAGTTATTTACATTTATATCGGAGATTTGGGATTTAAGGAACGTGAACTTCTTTGTATGTATTTCACATTTGTACCCTTTCTGCGTTTAGTAAATGTGATAATATGTCATGAACAGCCAGTGTATATGCAAAATTTTATAATAATGGCCGAGCTTGTTCAAGGTTCAACTACTGGAACATCACTATCGTATACTCGTGTAACAGTACTGGTGGGCATATTTATTGTTTAATAACTAACAATCGTGACTTCTTTTGCGTCGTTTATTAATTTATTATATTAATAATATATATGTATTATGTATAGAAGAAAAACCATAAGCAACACACCGCTTGCCCCACTTTTCCACGGTAAAATAAAGCGACCGTGATCATTATTTTTTCAATAAGGAACAAGTTCCTAAGGGAACGTACCTATACTACGTGACCCATTTAAGTGGCGGAGAGAGGTCTTCAAAGTACCACGCTTGGTCACAGGGAGGAGGAGCTGGAGCTTAGATTTTCGTCACGTAGTCAATATCCTCTAAAATAAATCTCGCGCTTTTCCGAGCTACGAGTATATTCAAATATGTCGCACAGCGTCTAGCGCTTTTAAAACTCACAGGTGATAACACTGACGCACATATACCTGGATGTCAGCTCATTGAACACTAACAGTTTATAGTGTAGTGCAGTTGCCAAGTAAATCGACAAGAGTTTGTGCCGATACATAATGTCGTTATACGATCGACTCTACATTGCGTTCTTTGAAGGATTCCTTGCTGATGTAGGCGATACAAACATAGACAAATAAATTAAATAAGACAAAAACTGTATTTATGAAAGACTACGTGAAAATTAGAGAGAGGAGGGGGTCTTCCCATATACTGCGGATGGTCACCAAGTGGATGGATGGGGCTAAAAAATTGATAAACATGGGTCACTTACTATGGGTACGGTCCCTAAGAAGTAAATTAAGAAAAAATAATGGAAATCCATGTAGTAGTTTTATGTGATGCGCGTACAACTGCAGACCTCCTACCATTTTATTTATATAAAATTTATAGCACAACGATGTGGAGTACTACTACGTTCATTAGTAAAACATAAGAACCTATCTCAACTTTCCCTCTAAACTCCCGAAACGGCGAAGTCATCAGCTGAATTTTTCATCTAAAAACTTTTGATGTGATTACGGCGGTATATTTAAAAAAAAACGGGTGACGCCGCTCTCTCCAGATCAGAGGGTGCTTCGTTTGAATTGATCGTAAACCATCCTCGGAAAATTGTTTTTACAACGCTTCTAATATTAGTTTAGGGGAGGTGTACACTTAAAAACTTCTACCTGGGCATTTGCCCATCTGTATCTGATTTGTATACTAGTGGACCAATGGACCACTATTACGCTGGCTTCAATACTTCAGACCACGGGGTATTGTGGTAATAAACCCCTCAGTCAAGCAATTTCTATTTCCACAAATGCCACTATTATGTGAACAGCCTACTTGTCAGTATTGTATCTGGACGGTAAATATTTATACAGTATGTACTAGTTTTTGCTCGCTTCTTCGCTCGTGTTAATATGGATAACGTTAATTTGCGTAGTTTAGAAATTAAATGATTGTGTATGAAATTGTATGGTCGTGTTAATTATTATTTTAGTTCT
The DNA here is from genome assembly GCA_035772565.1 of Antheraea assamensis. Classification (NCBI taxonomy): domain Eukaryota; kingdom Metazoa; phylum Arthropoda; class Insecta; order Lepidoptera; family Saturniidae; genus Antheraea; species Antheraea assamensis. The sequence continues at coordinate 330,076 of JAQQSE010000229.1, read as the reverse complement.
GGTTCGTTTCTCATTTTCGTTTATAGCCATAACTCTTAATAAGTAAATTAGTCTCATAAATCAGTTTTAGCGATTCTTAACAAGGGGTCAATAGTTTTAGTTTTTGTACCGACCATTTTAGTATCCATAACTTCCGATAGAGGCGCTGTTGTAAACGATCGAATGTAAATGATTACAATTTGTGATGTAATTATATTGTAATCGAGGGTTATGATGCGCTAAATAGATATGCTGGTGGCACTGGTTACAAAACCAGCGTTATAAATCGCTGCGAACAGATCCACCAGTGTAGACATAGCCTTAAACGAGTTGAAGTGCGTTCGACGCTTCAGCTGAGTTTTTTACGAGTGAAACCCCGAAACGTAGAGTTAATTAAGTGCACTGCGAACCATTACAGCTTTCAAACCGTTTTTAATTCAATCTCGAAGACGCGCAGTTCTACGCGAATGTCATTTGTTATTTTTAATATTTCAGTTTCGTAGCAACTTGTATGTTACATTAGAATCGCTGTCACGTTACAAAAGGAGGCAGTGCCGTCTAATCGAACACCTATCGAATCTACATATAACCACTTATAGTGACGTGGAAAAAGGAATATAAAAGAGAATGCTCTTTATTTCCTCCGTATACACTATGACGTACAAACTTGACCAAATTGCGTTGAAACTTGATGAGTCACTCTACGTTCGCTTTATTTACTATTTTAATGAGGTCTAGTATCATTTACTTCACCTCTTTTAGTATGACATACAGTAGGACAAACTCTAGTAGACTATTGTGAATGTTTAACCCTTAGTAACCTGATTTACGAAAGTGATTTATTTTTAATATTACTGTGTTTGCTTGAGGGTCTAGATGAAGGGAAAAATAGCTAAAAAAATTACAATATTTTTTTTAATTTCGTTGGAAAGAATATTATACAACAGTAAAATACGTACAGCCAACCTATAAAAAAAACTAATAGTAATGTGAACATTCGGTTTAAAAGATTGGTATTAAAATTGAAACTCTAGTTTAATAAGGGTTAAGCATAACTCGTTAGCTTTTAGCTAATTGCATATCTCGCTTATTCGTTTTCATGTAACTATATTAGTGCAAACAGTAGCGCCAATTCATCTACATACTTGATGCCCTTTTCACCTGGTACCGGCTGGCACTTCAAATAGGTCCTTTAAATTATAAGTTTTAAATTCCAATTGCTTGTCTAATGTAACTTAGAAGGCATTGGCTCTGGTAAGTAGTTTTGATATTATCAACATCTACAATGTACATGTATCGTGTCTTCGAATGGTAAGAGTGGTGACAAAGACACAATTATATATAGAGTTTTTATTTTCGACCACTATACACATGGTTGAAAACTTGGTTATAGTGGTACACGAAATTGCTGTGTCCTGCATCGTATAATTAGTTATTTATCAAATAGTTTTTCACGTATAATTTCGAAACTAGTATAATATCTGAAACATAGCACGACAAGGAAGAATATAATTATATCGATAAACCATAGCTTGACCAGCAAACATATATTTTTTTCACGGACATCAAATGATTCTGACTTTCCTCAGAGTATGTGAGATCCGTGTTATTCCCTCTAAAAGTAGGACGAAGGGAGGACCCTATTTGATTGACGGTATTTATTTATTCATACCTATGTGCTACGCAAGGGTTGGGTCAGAGAATCATCGTACTGCAAGAACTCGAAGTAAACTCGATTTTATTTTACACTCTAAATACTTATGTTCATATTAACATCAAAAACACTTTATTCAATTTAGACCCTGCACTTAGGAACGTCAAGCCTACCACCCGGTTCGGAAAACAACCCAGTCATCGAGAAAAACCGACAAGAAACTAGATCTGGTTTACCTTTGCATCATACATATTTTAACAAACATATTCGTTTTTGGCGGATGACATATTGATTCACTCTATAATAGCATTCAGACATTAAATCACGTTTGACATAGTGCTTAAACTTACTGTCCGGCAAATCGGTAGGATCATTTGGGAGTTTGTTATAAAACCTAACACTGTTACTTAAAAAAACTGTTATTGGTTTTACTTAGCCTGAAACTTTGGATTTAGAATTGACATGATAGACACAAATATAAATAATGGTCATAAATCAATAATGAACTACGTTGCTGCGTTATTTTATAACATTTGTTATCATAAGCTGTTATCAGTTATTCTACTGTTGGGTAATTGACTGTTTCGTATCGTATTTTAATGATGAATCTTTACTTTTTTATTTTCGAAAAATCATATTATCACTATATTTAACTTCTTTTGCCATTTATCTCTACCATTCAAAATTAATTCTCACGCGAAATTGTTTTCGAGTATCAATAGTAGAGGTCCTTGTTTGCAGGATCGGAGGACCTTTTAAATACAAATAACCTTACCTTCTGGGTTCAATATTTATACGTGTCTCATTGAATAGATGTCTCGCCTTCTGGGAGATGTTCCTTGAAAAGTAAATAAGGAGTTTGTCGCAGGATCACATTTATTTGGCGACGTTCTTTTTAAAATTCAATTAAACGGTCAGTGGCTGAATAAACACACACAGCACACGAATAGTAAATACGTCAAAACTGAAACACCTATAGGTGCTTGGCATCAGGTCTTAAATTGAGGGCGGTTTTAGAAAAACCCCGCTGTGATTTTATAACAATGTTTTGGTTCACCGAAAGCATCCCGCCATTGCAGGATTCGAACCTATGTCCACTGATACAATCCCACGAATCGATCATTGGACAAAAGACAATCAAATTCAATGAAGGCATTCAAAAAATCATTTAATTCTGGTACAAAAAAAAAAAACAAAAATAACAAGAAAAATTATGTCGTAGATCTCAACTGGATTAAAACAATAATTTTAATACTCGGTACAAAGAACTAGGAGCTGTCCGCGACTTCGTCAGCATGTATATCTTTATAAATGCTGATACCATATATTAATATTGTGCAACTCAAACGGATTATATAACGTACGCCGCGGTAGCTCTTAGATTGCAAAATTATTAAAATACACTGGACAATATATTTTTTTAATTGAAACAATACCTTTATAAATTATAGTCTATATGTTATTCTGATGTATTAACTATATCCCTATAACGTTTCAATCTAATCCGTTCACAAGTTTTTGCGTGAAAGAATAACAAACGTACATGCATCATCAGAAGCTTGCTCGTTTATAATACTACTAGCTCTTACACGCGACTTCGCTTACGCAAACGTAAGTTTAACCTATGCCTCATAAATAGTACTATTCTATCTGGACGTCAGGTGCCCTATATCTTTTTATGTGTACATGACATTCCGATAATACGAGTATATATGCCAAATGTTATGATGAACAGTTAAGTAGTTAAGACGCGAAAATGTAGCAAACAAACATACTCACATTCACATTTGTAATATTATTTAGATTATGATAGATATTAATAATAGTATTCATCATACAAAGCCTCATAAATTACTGAATACAGTAAAAGTACATTATTTGAATGAACGTAATCATTTTTATTAGAATAGTGGTAGTACAGTTACAAATGAACCCAAGGTAGATATGTAGTACGTTTTATTATATAAAATGTAATGAAATCAACCCATATAAATAAAGAGATATTTATTACAATTCTAAAATAATGTAGGTAGATTGAAATATTAGCGACAAAGCTAAGTATAACAAACAAATCGTGTCCTCCCGACTCGCAAACGTTGGTCATTATAAATTAAGATGTTGCAGAGTGCGGACGTGTCTTGTTCAATGTCATGTACTTTATTCATGATATTTATTAAACTTTGCGATCTCTTTAGTTGTTAGTTTGATGCGCTCAACAAATTGTACATATAATGTATAATTTGTGTAATGTATAATAATGTGGAAAATAGCATTTGAATGTATAAAATATATCAGTAAAATCCAACCGAATGGCCGGTATAATAAAATAGATATTTTCATAGATTATGTAGGAAACGCATTTACTTTATGGCTTGTCATTCGACAAATCGACACTTTCGCGTGACATATGAATGTCATGAGCATTTTCCGATACGGACAAAATAACCAAAAAAAAAAGCCCGTCCGAGGTAATTTCGTACGATGACCAGAAATTACAACCATTTGTGATAATAAATCAAAAAGGCGCGCGATAAACACAAAACCCGACCTTGTTTTAGTAGCGGCTTTTAGAAATTAGTCCAAAACTTCAAAGTAATTGGTAATTACTATTGAAATGTCACATTCATTTTATTACAAATATATTACAAGAGAGGACCTAATTCAACTACATTGTTCATCTTTTAAAATATTTCAATATTCTAAATCTAGCATATTTTTACTACATATCAATAATATTCATAATAACAAGTGTATTCTTCTGTCTGTACATATTTAGTTTTTCCACATTTCCATAGAAAAGATTATCCATTGGAAACGAATATAAAAATAAAATATTTTTTGTCTTTCTGTTTATGTTTGGGGTGTACTAAGAAATGGAGTATTCGATTTTTCTACAATTTTAATAAGATTTTCATCCAAAAAAAAAGTGTATTGTTCTCGAAGGATAGATCAAATCTACATGAAATAGAGGGGCAAGTTAGTAAGTTGAAAATTAATTCCTGTCTTCTCTCACTCGATTTTCTATTTGACGAGAAATCATTTGAGAGCAGAATTTTTCGGGTATGGAAATCACTTGAAGGTACTACTAACCAGTGCATAATTAAAATTAACTTGTTTACAAACTCACTAAATAGCGTATACTTTTCAACACATAGCACTTGGAAAACAGGTAGACAAAGAAAACACTATTTTACTCGTAACTCAATTTTTTTTTTTCGAATTGACCTACACTGTTGACCCGGAGCTCCTCTACAGCATTATCGGACTACCCTCAATTTATTTATTATTAAAAACAACTATATCAGTATATTTATTTTGATAGGTGGTAGAGATACGCTGAAGCTATTACGGGCTTCAGCATAAATGGGTCGGCTCGTCCGGGGTAGTACCACCCTCTCACAGAAAGCCAACGTGAAGTAACAGTGGTTGCACTGTTGCGTTTCTTTCGGTAAGTGAGAGTGCCGGAGACCCACATATTTAAAAGGCCGGCAACGCACTTGCGACTCCCCTGGTGTTGCTAGTGTCTATGGACGGCGGTGATCACTTACCATCAGGTGACCCACCTGTTCGTTTGCCCCCTATAATATTAAAAAAAATACAATTGTACAAAACAAAACGATGTCTAGTTTAAAATCATGACAGCGCCATCTCTTAATAAAAACTAACTACATCGGACAAACTTCATCGTTGCCTCTCTGCCTTATTAATAAACTACCTTTACAATCACCTTGGTTTAACATTGTGTATCTAACATATTTATGAGCTTCTTAAGTGTTTCCGCATGTGTGTTAATGCGATGCTTAGATATCCCTTGTACGTAGTTAAGATTTTTAACTACGTATATCATAGGGTTGACATTTCCGATTAAAAAAAAAAACGATTTGAATATGGAAATATTAAGACATATAGGACAATACCAAGGTACATATATATCAACTAATTGCAATGATAATTAATTATTAAAATACCTGTCTTTTAAGAACATACACGCTTAAGCATAGCATAGAATAGACTAAAGACAGTAACTACGGGCCTATATATAATGCAGGACCTCCCAAAAAGCAAAACCTCTTCTGAGAAAACAGGATGTTTAACAATACGTACTACAAAAAAGTAATGTCGTACTGTCTATTGGTTTGTATGCTTATAACCGGAGGATCACTTTTTGTTCTAGGTGGTAGAGCTACGCTGAAGCTATTACTGGTTTCAGAACGAATGGGTCGGCTCGCCCGGGGTAGTACCACCCTCTTACAGAAAACCGTCGTGAAGTAACAGTGGTTACACTGTTGCGTTTCGTTCGGTTAGTGAGAGCGCCGGAGGCCCACATATATTAAAAGGCCGGCAACGCACTTGCGACTCCCTTGGTGTTGCTAGTGTCTATGGACGGCGATGATCACTTACCATCAGGTGACCCACCTGTTCGTTTGCCCCCTATAATATAAAAAAAAAAAATACCAATACCCATGATTCTCTTTCGTAATCGCAGATATATGTTCTTGGACCACGTTTCAGTGTATATTTTGTTGTATTATTATAATATATGAAAAGCGTTATGCGGTCAAAAGTAAATTAAGTATACACCAAATGAATACCAGCACGTTATCTTTCAAAACTTAGCTTTAACGTAATAAATATCAGCGAATATAATAAAAGCAGTGGACGATTTTATGAATATATAAGTAAATAAAAAGAATCAGCTGTACCATAAATCTAACTTTTATATTGTGTGACTGCTTTTATACATTAATTAATTAGGTCGGCACAATTAACAGTAAACATCCTAAATGCCATCCAATATAGATTTATTTTGTAATTGATATATAAATATTGCGCCCAAAGAGATCCTGAATTATTTCAATACTAGCTAATACTCGTGACCTCGTATGCGACGTTTGTTATCATAACAATATCTTTTATGTAGCACTACACCGTTTGCCCCATTTCTCTACTGCAGGAAAACACACATTGCTCACCGCGTTGTGTTTATGAATACAGTAGCTTCTTAATTCTTTAATAACTTTTGGTACTAACTTAAGCTATCTTGATAAATTTAGTTAAGGAAGTATCTTTGGAGTAAAACAAATGATTGAATTCTTTCCAGTAGTATTTAAGTGTATGCGTGCACAACTGCATACCTCGTTTTATTTATATATATATAAAAACGATTTAATTATTAAAACGTTTTATTTCAAAAATATCAAATACTAATTTAGTCGTTCACGCGAGCATAACGACGGGCAAAGCTTGTAATAATATACAAAAAGGTATTTGTTTATACTTATAACATATACATATTTTATGTAGTGTTAACGATTGTATGTACGTTGTCGCCAGTTTTACTATGTAACCGACGAAATTTTGATTTGATATATATTGTTCCAAAACCCCCCTCTTAAATAAACACAACAATAAACTTAGCGTTACAAAACAAATGAACGACATATACTAGAACATCACAGTAAGAGCGATACATCATGTGATAATAGATCGGTAAAGGTAAAATTCAGAAAGTCACGTGGCAAATTATATACGTAAGTGGGTGAGACGACGAAACCGAATGGTACAAAGTCAACGACCTTGCGGTGTAATCGGACAAAACGGCCGGGAGATAGACTCCGCGATGCTATCACTACGAGATTAACGACCCTTTATCACAGAGACCTTTCGTCCGATATAATTAATCCATTTGCCGCCCTCCCCCCGCACTCGTTTTCTCTATAATAAAATCGAAACTAATACTCGAAGGAAATATTAAATATGTTAGCATAAAACTCAGATGATTATGTGCGAATACTATTTAGTATAAATAAATAATCAAATACAAAAATAACAATAATACACTTTCAAATTATTAAAACTACCACATACATAGAAATCAGTTTATTCTATAGTCACTAATCAGGTTTCTGAGTACGAATAATTCTAAGATGCCGAAGAATAAATATCTGGATAGGTTTAAAAAACAAATTCGTTCATAAAACAACAAAAAAATATCAAACATTACGTCTAACCATTTAGTACAAAGAACGAGAGGATAGATGGCGTTTAAAACAAATAGCGATTTTGTTTCACGTCAAAAAGTTGTGGCGGTCGAACTTGTTCTACCGCTGGAATAAAAAAGATAAAGCCTCGATTCGTTTTTTTTTCTCGGCTGTTTTCTAACCACATGTTAAAGTGAGACATGTAGTGTATAATCTTGTTTATACTGTATGAGGGATGTGGCAAATATAATATTTATATTCATGACATCAATAATTCATGATATAACTGGCCGGTTTCCCGGTGGGCTTACTCATCGCCAACATTTTCAAGAATTTTAAAGTATTAAATAAACCTATCAGGAGTTGAAATTAAAAATGCTTATTAATACTGTTCACGTGTCTCATGAAAATGCTAAAAGAAAGTTACAAAATTTTTCATTGATATAAATTCAGAACGACATTTTTCCTATTTTGAGTTATTCCATCATTGCATTCGCAAGTATTTTCATCGTTTGGATGCATAAACAAACATTGCAGTTTACCCTTTGCCGGAGCCCTTATTCCGAAAGCCCTCTCCAAAAAAAAAAAAAAAACAGTACTTAGCGGGTTCCCTTGCACTCCCGTCTATGGCATATCGTATATAAAATTCCTACACTGATCCAGTAATGAGATGATATCGGAAGGGTTCCGTATAATTTAAAATTACATCATTGTGGATGAAATTTTGTTTTTTTTTTTATTTGTCAAGGAAATTGTGGGTAGAGTAGATTAGATATGTCGACATAAATTTAGATTTAGGTGTGACTTAGATCTATACACTGGAATTATACTATTTTAATTTTAGCAGCAGTGAAATAATTTTGTTATCACTGTTATTTCACAAGGAGATAATGAAACCTACTACTACGCTTTAAAATGATTTTAACTTCGATTTTAACTGTATTATTTTTAACTGCTATAAGTATTAAGTGTTTTTGTGAATACTTTTTTTATGTAAGTCTGTACTCATGACGAATTATTTTTATTTCATATGAAAAATAGCAGTAATATATGAATTATTCTAAGCTTATTTCGAACAGACACTTGGTTGTAGTTAGGCCTTAATAAGGGATTCTATTATTTACGTCACAGTAGGATATGTAGCAAACATATTTCTTTGCTATTATTGTTTTCGTTTTTCTAATATAAGCAACGGTATATATGACATTTAGGTATTTATTTATTCATAGGCCTAGTGTGATGTACAGATTACAACTTATATAAGATATTTGAAAAATTGTTGGTCAAAGATTAAGCTACTTTCAAATATACCAAAAAACAAGCTATCTATCTCTTGACCTTTATAATATTACAGTAGTTAGCTATAAATAAATATCAAACTAGAAAATGATATACGGTACGTTACAAATTAAATCAATTCGGCAAAGTCACGTCGGCGGAACCCCAAAAGTTCAGGGTTCTCAATAGTAGGGTAGGCTAAGGGCGCGGGGAGGTCGGGCTCATTACCGCTATCATCAAGGCATAAAAGGATATGTACATGTCTACATATACCACACTTTTAATGTATCACAACAAGAACGATTAGTATTTTTTTTTCATAAAAGCCCTACGAAATGAAGTACATTAGTGGCTGTTGAAAGATATATTCTACATTTTGGTGCTCCTTTTCGACCAGAGAGCCTGAGGTCAACATCTCATATATCGGCTATGAAACCTGCAAAAAAGGATGGCCACCAGATAAATTTGCGGATACCTTATGACAGTGATGATAAAACGCTGATAAAATTAAACTAATTTATTTACCTGATGATAGGTAAAGCTGGATATCGTTTAGCTGCGTCCTTGCCTTTGGATGTTTTTTTTCTCTTTAGCTTGTAAATTAGAGCTGTCGTTCTCGATCTATAAATATTCAAATGTAGTTCAGTAAAATCAACCATTATAATCTAAATTGTAACTATCTTCAACGTTCTGGAGTTTTTTGTCGCCCTGTTTGTCTGTTTGTTCCGAGTAATCTCCGTAACGGCTAAACCGATTTTGACAGGAATTTCACTGACGGGTAGCTAAACTTATAGTAGGTGACATAGACCACTTTATTTCTGGACTAGCAGTTACCCCTGACTTTGTTTCTAGTACTATCTCGAAAACGTTTGGACCGATTATCACGGGGCTTTCACTAGCAGCTTATCTTATAAGAAGTAATCTAAGCTTTATTATTATGGACTAGTTGTTACAATGTCTTCGACCATAGTGAAGTATCCAAAACAGTTATACCGATTTTTACGGGGCTTTTACAAGCACATAGCTAATCTTATAGAAGTAATTATGTACAATATGCTATATTCAAGTTATAGCTTGAAATTTTCATTAGATTCTAACATAGTGTAACTGAGCATTGAGGGGGTTATATAGTGGGCTACAGTTTTTGATATGTTGTTGATGCTAAATTCTATCCGGCATACTGTTAGTATTTACATATTTAATGTACACGTTACATGTTAAAGTAGGTGGCGTGTGTGTCGTACAAATAAATGTTCTTGATAGAGCATTTCTGTAATTTTACATATTCTCATAATTTTAAATTTCTTTAATACAATTTAAAAAAATCAAGCGGTGCTGCGGGCAACAGCTAGTTATTAATAATATTTTTTTTAATATTTATATCTAACTATATAGCTTTTTATTGTTTAAATCCGAATAATATAAAAGAAAAAAAAAATTGCGAAGATAGATAGATGTTTGTTACTCTCTCACGCAAAAAACTAATGAGCAGATATGAATGGAACTTCACAGTAATATGACTAATACAGTAACGTGACACATAGGGTATAATTTATAAATATATCTACTATTTAAATAGGCCAAAATATAAATGATAAGTGTCGAGTTAGTTTGTAAAATAAATGCATAGACCGTTAGAGCAACACAAAGATAATGTATGGTGTCATCATTAATAAAGAGACACAAACGCATACGAAGTAGCAGGCGGTAGCTAGTTTGTATTAAGAGCTGGCAATTTGTCTTTTAGTACGATGCGACACGAGAACGCTGAAGCTACCGCTTGTGGTCGTTGATTTGTGTCTACTATTCCAGTATCCAACTACGTATTATATCTCTCTCACAAATTCAAATTAAATTCCCCAAAAAAAAAAAATGAATTAGTTAATAAATAAAACTAAAGGTGACACAGTGATAACACTAATCTGGGTTCGTTGACCGTTATCAAAACGACCTCAGTATCACCGATTGCGCTATCAGCCCGGACTTGTTTATGCGGTTGTGATAGGAGATTATCGAGAGTTAGTTCTTTACGAGGCTACTGGAAAACATCGCCTTCTTACTTCACTGTTCAATGTTAAAGACCTTTTACTGCTTAGCTCCTACGAGAAAGCGTTACAATATACAGTCTAAATTGTGTTCTGAAAAGTCCCCTATGCGCCTGTTAAAATCAGTTCCCCTGTATCAGAGGTTAATGTGCGGGCAAACAACAGACATTTCAATTTTATCGAAGTAGTGGTGATTGTAACGCAGTTGCCTGACGGTGAAGGAAAACTCATACCGGTTTATACGACAAACGCCGAGTGAGTTTTGAGGCGGCAGGTTTATTGCTAAATTACTTGATACCGTATATTATTCTGATATATAAGATATATTACTGTAAAGTTATATCAAACTCCGTTCGGTGGTTCCTGCGTGAAAGAGGAAAAGACATCCATCCAACCTCATACATTTTCTAGTTTGTTGTATTAATAGTAAGCTGTACTATTATACTTTACAATTAATGGTGCAAAATTATCCATGAGCATATAGTGCTTAATAAAAATGTAAATCCAGTGATTTATGTTATAAGTCCGCATGCGTTTTTTTTATAATTGTAAATTACTTCTTATAAGATCAGCTATCTGTTAGTGAAAGTTCCATGAAAAACGGTTCAAACGTTTTGTAGATAGTACTGCAAACGAAGTCACGGGTAAAAGGTAGTCCAAAATAAAAAAAAACTTTAATTACTTCTTACGACGTTAGCTATCTGTTAGTGAAAGTCCCGTGAAAATAGATCCAATCGTTTTGGAGATAGTACTACAGACGAAGCCACGGATGACAGCTAGTCTAAAATAAAGTAGCCTATCTCACCCGCTGTAATTTTAACTATCTGTTAGTGTAATTTCTGTCAAAATCGGTTCAGCCGTTTCGGTGATTACCCGGAACAAACAGACAGACAGACAAACAAAAATTTTAAAATAGTGTTTATGTTATCAGTATCGTGTATACGTTCATATACAATCAGTAAAAAGTCGTTATTTTGATATTACATACAGACACTTCATTTTTATTATATATATAGATATTATAATTAAGGGTATACTGTGCTTTGTATGATTCCATTGTTTACTAAGCTAAAGCGATGACGGCTTAGTTGATGATATGTTTGGATGCAGCGTCGAAGGACGTAGATTCGAATCCTACTAACTGAGTCGAAGCTTTCGGGGAAGGAAAACATCATGATGAAACCATAACATGGTGGTAGGGCTTTCACTAAGTCCAACTGGCTAGCTTCCACCCTCAAGTTGAAAATTTGTCGCCATGCACCTGTCACTCGATGTGATATGGTAGCTGGCAGCTGCACTTGAGAGCCAGTCTCCCTCTAGGTTTAGCGTGACTATCATCTTAGACCACATCTCCATTTAACATCAAATGTGATTGTAGTCAAACGCTAACTAATAAAAAACAAATAAAAAAATGCATACACATTAAGTAGTTAAACCCCAAACCGTTCACTTAGATCTGCCTATAGTAGTGACATATTGTAGAATATAGCATTTTGTTTGACCATCTTGGTACTATTCATCTTTGACCTGATTATTTTACTACGATGCTCATAATAACTGAGTTAAATAATAACAAGTAACACCTCAAAAACAACGATTCGACCGTGAATCATAGCATGAAACAATTAACCCAGATTATGTAGAGCGATCAACCACAAGCTCTATGAAATTATAAATTATGTAGGAAGCATTCTGTGATTCAGAACTCGCTCGCGTGTTACACTCGGAGCTCGTTGCATTAACCGACCGCGTAAACTGTAGACTTAAAATTATTTCGCCAACTTGAACTGGATATAACTTAGCGTAACTTAATTTTAAGATACGTTTATAAACTTTATATATATTTATATACATTAATAACTCATATGAGTGCGATTAATAAAATACTCCATTGCGTTACGCCAGTCGTGCACTTTGGAAGGAAACTGAACGCTTGATAAGAGTTGGTATTGACACCATCTTGTTTTTGTAATTTCGATTACGATTGATGGTTTTATTTTACAAATCTACTAGCTATGCTCTGCAGTTTTACTAGTGTTGACTTGTTTAATATTTAATTATTGTTAATGCAGTTAAGCATAATAATTTTGCGTAAAAATCAACCTATGCGGCTGACGTGCTGAGCATTCGCTGTTCGATGTTTTTCGATAAAACTAGATTCTCGTCAAGTAATCAAGACATTCTCGACCCCTGATACCTCGCATTGTTCCACATGACCCACTTGCATTATCAATTCGTTCTTGCTTAGCTTATATTTTGAATTATAGTATATCATACACAGTACATGTGTGCCATACCGTTGCATAAGCTGTAATACTCTAAAGTATTATGAAAATCCGTTCAGTAATTGTTGGCTAAAAGAGAAACAAACATCCATACATTTTCACAAGCGTTCACTTTTATTATAGAGTTATATGATTAAAAATCTAATAGTATTAATTACTGTTACTACAGTTAAACAATGGATGCTTCACCGTAATATCTATTTATGTATTGTTTTGCGAGACCTCTATTATTTTTAACTTCATTATTAGTTCGGTGAAGCTGTAAAGGCGTATAGTCAGTTCGAATAAAAAACATTTTAGCTTAGTTCACTGACATCATTAAAACGAATTATTAAGCTGAGTCGAAAACAATCCTAAGTCCACACTTTAAGTGAGCGGCATTCGTAATAGCATAGCCTTGTATTTTATCTGAAAGTGAGTCACTGTGTATGCACATCGGACTACACGCTGCAGTTTTCTGGTTAATTCCACACGCCCTTCGTTCAATCGCGTGAATTTTCAATGTTAGATACACGCCTCGATGTATAATTGAAGTGTAATTAGCTACGTTATGTGGGTCATTGTTAAAACGAACGCGGTTTCGTGATCATCTGATGATTACCGTGGTGGTGTTTGTGGTTTAAATGGTATGATACTGAATTTGCAACACCATGGATTCGAATCCGTCAACTAGCGTGAGTTCAACGTGAAAGAGATTATTTAAATTTGCCGGGTAATAGGACTAAAGTTGTGTCCCAATGGATTGTGATCACTTGGTGTATACTTGATATAGAGGTACGATTGTCGTGTTTGAAGACCGATGGATATAATATACAGTAATTAAGATGTAGTGTATATATAAAATAAACATATATTTTTCATTATTATCATCATCATCATCTTACCCTTATCCCACCTAAGTAGGGGGTCGGCACAACATGTTTTCCTTTTCCACTCTCCTCTGTCAGATGTCATCTCAGTATTCACACCTTTTATACACATATCATTTTTCACACAATCCATCCACACCTTTTTCGGTGTTCCTCTATTCCTATATCCATCCACTTTCAAACTCAAAACTTTTCTTGTTACATGATTTTCATCTCTTCCCATAATATGCCCGTACCATGCTAACCTATTATTCCTCAACTTCTCTGTCACTGGTGCTATTTACCATCCTTGTTACACCACACATCTATCGTAACATTCGCATTTCTGCCACATGTAGTCTTTTCTCATGCCTCGCTTTCGTAGCCCAGCACTCGGAGCCATATAACACGGCTGGTCTTATTATAGTTTTACACACCTTCCCCTTGAGTTTCATATTTTTCATTATTAATTTGTTTACAAAACGGCATCGTTATAATACCATAGTAACTTACTACATACATTTTATATTAAAAGTAAATAAACATCGTTTCTACTCTTATAAGGTAAGCGTGAATAAGGACTTGTTAATTTTTCCTATTTTACCCTAATCCTCTGATAAACGGTGTAAAATAAATAACAATATAATTTAAAATTGTATGACACTCAGACGACTTTATCAATTCGCGTAGGTACAATTCATTGACCTCGGAAGCGTGTTATCTTTAAACAATTCGACAAAATTACACACCTATTCTTACCTTAAGTTTATATAGAGATCTTGATTACCAGGAATACGCTAGAACCATAAACCGAAATAAGTCTCCGTGTCTGTTAGTGTATGCGCTTAATTCTTGGGAACTATGCAACAATGCAACGGATTTGATACGTTTTTCACCAACATTCGGAGAATTTCTTTCGGAAGTTTTGTGTATACAATATATGGGTATTATAATTATATCACAATCAATTAGAAAATATGTTTCCAAAGCTTACATTGCTAACAAATAGCACATACATGGCATAGGCTATGGGAATCATCAGAATAATATACCACGGACTTGTATATTTTTAAGTCTATTAGTCTATGTCCTAAGGAATTCCCACAGAAACGACTTTTTTTATTGAAGTGAAAACTTCTTTACTCGCATTGAGCGATTTTTTGGTAGGGGAAAATCTTGTGGGTTAACGTCACCGATGACCTCGACATGCTCGTGGCGTAATGCGCTTATGTACATGTAATATTGATATATTTTGTATTGTGCTTATGCAGCCCGTCATATATTTTATTAACTAATAAAATGTATATAATAATTACTCAGACTAATTTAATAATTTCGATTTACACATTATCAAAATGTAAATAATTCAAACTATAATTGATTAAAGGAATTTTTGAACACAGTTATTCCATTGTTTTGAGTTGTCACTTCTATCAGCAGTTTTTATAGTTTGTCATAATGTCATGCATGAATTTTTATATCAATAATAATTCGAAAGGAGTCTCTTTGCTCTCGTCACCGACTTATTGTTAAGCTGCAATATTGTTTAATCGAAATTCAAACAATAAAAAGCCGTTTTTTTTAAATTAAGTTAGTCATTTTAGGCATCAATCGATGTATAAAACAATAAACTGTTATATATATATTACTAGCAAACCAGCTCCGCTTCGCATAGATGTAATGTATTTTGGAGTTCTCGTCGCACATATATTTTCGTGTCACGTTACAGTAATTGGAAAAAGATTAATTATATATTGTTTACAAAAAAATCACAAATGACCTATTACTTTTTAATAGCATTTTAAGGATTAACAGGGAATACTATGGGTTACGCTTAAGAGATAGGCATATACAACAATTATGAACGTATCTGTAGTACATTTTAAAATATACAATTTCATAGTACATTATTATGATGAAGGATTAGAGGCAACGTTATCAAGGTAAGCGTCAAGTAAATTGTAGGGGCTGGTGGGACCGTGTAAATAGATCCCACCAGGAAGGGTGCGGTGAAAATAAAAAGGTATAAAAATGCGTAAAATGAAGAGAAAGAGCGTAGAGCGGTAGGTGGTCTTGCCTATAAATAAATATAATAACAAAGACCCCAAATAAAAAGCGTGCACTAACCTGCAAACTCAGCACCTCGTACGGAGCAGCGGCGTCTCAGAATCTCACTCTCAGGATGAGCGATAGCGGCGTCGTTATGAGTACAAACGGTACCAAGATAATAGCGGTATATATATGAGCGGTGTCAACAATTTTTTATAGTTCTAATAATAAAGCGGAAACATATATCTGCGGTGACATTGATTTTTATAATTTTTAATTGTGACATATTCCAAAAATTTCTTCCTTTTTAGTCGAAATCAGACAGCGGTGTTATTTACAAAAGCGTCTGCATGCTCCGTACTCGATCAATGAGATGCAGGCCAGAAACACATCTCATTATCTGGAGCGCAGCCATTATATTTATTTAAGGGCGATCCATAAATATTTTAACAACTTTGTTAAAATACATCGATATTTCTCTATTGTCCTTTAATACTATTTACATCTATTATATATAAAAATATTCCGGAAGAAATTACCTATAAGACAGTTATAACGATATCAAAATGAAAAAATATTACGGTCTAAGTTTTACAGTGAAATATCCTAAATTATAGTCACAAAATGAGTGAATATCGGTCAGTTATCTCATTATACGGTATTAAAATTTGTTATTTTGCGTTCTTTTTTTCCTTTTCATCGTTTCTATTGGAGTTTCTCGGCGAATTGACCAACAGAAATCAGCAAGCATTGCTGCTGGCCATTTCTCACTGTAGCGTTTTTCAATCTGCATTATATCCTGATGAAACTTTTTGCCATGCTCATCTGGTACGGCTCCAAGATTTTCAGGAAAGAAATCTAAATGAGAGTCCCAAAAATTAATCTTGAGTGGCATATTGCATCCTAAAGCTTTATAAGCAGAAAAAAATGCATATCAAAAAATCAAGACGTGATGGCAAAAATCGGCCAACGGGGATAGATTCAGAACATGTGAATCGTCATATTTATGACATAATTTTTAAAGGAGGATTTCATTGCAGCCCAGTGTAATTAACAATCACAAATAGTTAATTCTCGTAAATGATTAGTCGAAGTTGACGAATGTTAAAAAATACCAACCGACTTATTTCAAAGGCTTATAATAAACACGATTATTATAATTCTGTACATATTCTTAATATATTTGTACCAAAACCTTTCCCCATAAATGTATCTAGCCAAGGATCATAAGAATCCTTCGTGTTGTTGCTCGGGAAATCGCGTACATACAAACATATTAGGAAAAGAGAACTAAATAAAGTTTTATGTAACAAAATAAGTGAATTGTTTTGATTGGAATTATTAAATGCCTAATATAATTATAAATTGCCTACTATAAAATTCATGTTGTCTATTTGTATACAAAGAACTTTGGAATAAGTCTCTAATTTTATCCTACCTTAGTTCAAGTAATTATTATATTATAACATATAGATTTGAAGCGATAATGGTTTAGTTTATTGCGAGTTGGAGCTTTCGGTGAAAAAAAAACAGCATGGTGGTTGGGCCTTTCGAAGTCCGCCGGGTTAGCTACCACCGTCAAGTTGAAAATTTGTCGCCAAGCAGCTGTTGGTTTGTTCCGGCAGCTGCACTTGAAAGCCAGTCCCACTCTAGGCTCAGCGTATTTACTACCTTCACCTTTACCTTCGTGGTAACCATCATCTTAGACCACATCGTCATTTAACATCAGGTGAGATTGTGGTCTAACGCTAAAAATCCATAAAGTATTAAACAAAACTGATATAAGTAATTTATTATTATTTTCTATTTTTGACAGACCAATGACGTCATTTGTCCAAAAAATAATCTCGAAGACAGTCGGTCTGCAATTTCGATGAATTTGTATGAAATGATAACAGATTCCAACGATATATCGATATAACGAGATAATCGAAACTGCGTCACTATGACAGAAACGTTCCTGAATCCGGCATCATATCTTTTTATAGCCTATATCTAAAATATTTTGATGACGTATTAACGTCACGGTTTCTTCGGTTACGACAGTAAAAAATAAACAAAGATATTCGAATAATATATTTAACGGAGAAAGTGTATTGAAATTAGATGAAAAATGTCATATGACCTCTAGAAAAACAGCATCGTGTTAATTATCCTTTGCTTGGTAGACCATGCGTCGATTCTGTATAGATGTGAACTGTTAAACCGTCCAAGCGAGAATGCTCCCCACTCCTTGTGTGCTATACGTTTTATACCTTTCCATTCGGTTTGGGTGGGGCTAATTAATATTTTTAACCATAGGTGAATCGTTTTCGACGACGCCAGTCGATGTAAACTAAGAAGGAAGACACAATATTTTTAAATAATGAAATAGAAAAAATAATAAGATGTTAAAACAACTCACGTAATTTATTTATAAATCATTTCACTAAAAATACATAATGCATCAGGGAAAATGTTATTAAATAAGCATCAAGGTCGTAGTGTATTGGTTCCAGATAAATAACATGAGATAGAGCTGCATTAATTTCGTACCGTATCGGGCATTTCCACGGATGCTATCCCACGTTCATGAATAATCATGTATATTTCGGACGCACGTAGATAGGCCGACGATTCTTCACGTTGAATTATTGCGAATAGGCAGCCACGGTACACAACATTCTGTGAAAATTATAACATAAATTACACCATTTATAAAACGACTAGCAGAAGTACCGGGGTTATAATGTTTTCTTTAATAATGATCAGTCTCAGCGATAGATTAAGTAAGAGAAAGCTCGTAAAAAGTTAATGAACGGTTTATTAACCTATAGTATTAAATAAGGACCATTTTATGTTTTATGAAAGTTCTGAACAAAATGCATCAAATGGATTTAAGTTATATGCATTCAATCAATTAACTGTATATACATTTCGCTCTGAAAGGTGTACCTCGAGGCGTATATTTACCTCACAAATTCTTTCAACATTTTAGAATAATCTTCAAAGAACAATACAGTAGTATGTGAAGTTGTTAATTAACTTCTAGGTACAGTAATTTTTCCTAGTCCCTAGAAGAAGTATATTAATGCTGAGTAAACATACAAAGAGGTAGTTAAAGCTAGTTCGAATGCCACGCAGATCTCTCTATAGATGGATGCTAACATCTGAATTAATCCAAGTCCGTGTCGGGGGCGGTTTTATGTGCTCCATGCATAATGGATGACCGCGTTGGATATGCACCGAGATTGAGGCTTCACGACAACTTCCAGTGGAGAGGGTAGGAACATTAAAATAAACACAACAGAGATTTCACGTTAGGAAATCTAGAAGCGGAGAGACATTAGTGTTCAGCTATTTTGTAGATTGTAATTTTGTTGGATATATAAGTGAATATTGTATCGTATTTGAAAAAATTGTGTTGCCATTATAATATATGCAATAACCTTCAACAATTAATCTGCTTTGAAAGCGCTGTAGCGATACTCATTTAAATACTATTTTCTCCAGATCCCTATCCAATCGCAATTTGGCTCAATTCTCAGTCAGATTCTTCACTTGCTTAATCAAGTACTTGTTTCTATGGTTATTTTTTAGTATCAACTGGAAGAATTCCTATAAAACGTCTCATAGGACTTATGTTTCTTATCTAGAAATACTAGCTAGTAAGGCATACATTCTTCTAATGCCTTGATATTTTGAACTTACGTTGGCAAATATGACGACATATTAGTTTTATATATAAATATAGATAAAATGAAGCTACAGTTTCTTTGAGGCTTAGTTATATGAAAACTACTGAACGTTTAAGATAGGATAGGAGGATAAGACTATGATTATTCGATACGGAATTTTTCGTAGATGATTCTAGGTTATTTATTTTTTGAATTCCATTAACTCTTTTTTAATAGCTATCGAAGCGGGTGGGATCCTCCTACTTTTATACACATATATGCTTCATCAGTTTGTAGCGTTTAACCGCGACTTCACCTGATATTAAAATACAATGTGGCTCACTCATTGAATGACTCTCAAATGTAGTTGTTAGAATACGCTTGTAGATTCTTGGTGACAGATTTTCAACTCGAGGTTCATCACGATGTTTTCCTTCATCGAAAGTCTGACTCATTGTAGGTTTCCAACCTACGTTGATCGACGCAACATCCGAACTGGCTATCACTGAGCCGTCATCAGTTAAAAAAATAATAGGTATGTGTGTGAAATTGAGTGTTTGTTATTAGTATTTTTATCTAGGGCAACTCTTTGTTCTATAACCCTATATTAATTTACTGCGATGAAAGCTTTGTCAGGTGCTAGAATACAGTAATTGTTTCCTACTGGTTCGCAGCTACCGTCCAATAGGTGTATTACTCGATATGTGGCTCGTTCAGCCTTGCTAGTCTTCAGGACAGCCGCGATGGATTGGAGATCTCTCTGTGATGGTCGTTGTACTTGGATAGAACTTTTTTTTTTTTTTTTTTTTTTTTTTTTAATGTGGGAAGAAATCCTTCATTGGACACCCACAGCCCTGGGGAGCTGTGGGGTGTCAGACTCTTACTGACTAAAAAAACCCACAAGATACCGTCTGCCGCGCTATGGAGTGGCACGGGATCGAACAAGCAAGCACCATGCCACCCCGGCGACAAGGCCCAGCGCGAACGCCCTGACCGCGACGACAGCCCGGTCAAGCTGCCTACCCGTCTACCGAGCCAATGTGCAATGGAAAGTCAAGTCCCCAGCCCCTTCCCTCCTTGGCCCGAAAGCCTCCCTTCTGTCACTTTTTAACGTGGTTTCCTCCCACGGTAACTTTTTCTTGAGGTTTTCTCCCTCTCCCTCCGCCCAAAGGCCGTCCCTCTGTCACTTTTTAGCGTGGTTTCCTCCCACGGTAACTTTTTAACGAGGTTTTCTACCTCCTTCCGCCCGAAGGCCTCCCGTCTGTTTTTTAACGAGGTTGTCTCCTCAACACCCGTAACTTTTTAACGTGGTTTTCTCCCACGGTGACTTTTTACCGAGGTTTCCTCCCTCCCACCGCCCGAAGGCACACCCGTCTGTAACTTTTTAACGTGGTTTTCTCCCACGGTGACTTTTTACCGAGGTTTTCTCCCTCTCCCTCCGCCCGAAGGCCACCCCTCTGTCACTTTTTAATGTGGTTTCCTCCCACGGTAACTTTTTAACGAGGTTTTCTACCTCCCTCCGCCCGAAGGCCTCCCGTCTGTTTTTTTAACGAGGTTGTCTCCTCAACACCCGTAACTTTTTAACGTGGTTTTCTCCCACGGTGACTTTTTACCGAGGTTTCCTCCCTCCCACCGCCCGAAGGCACACCCGTCTGTAACTTTTTAACGTGGTTTTCTCCCACGGATACTTGGATAGAACTGTGCTTGGATTGGATAGAAGTGTGTTAACTTTACTTTGTCGTGACGTTACAACAATATTATTAGATTAGGCTGTGTACTTCTAAATGATGTTGAAGCAAAAATTAAAAGTTTAAAGTTACACAATGATTACTATTAGACTTTTAACCGTTTTATTATCGCCATTCATTGTTCCAGACCATTGGCGAGACGAAGCCTTTTCTTATAAGTCTCTATTCGTCGTATTTCAAGCTCTTTACGTATATAATCTACAATATTTATACAATACTCAGTACACACAATAATATCTATATATTAAAATTTGAAGAAAAACTTTGTATCTTTTATTATTGTCGTAATTCGATTTGGCCTAATATTGGCGATCGGCCGCCTGCCTGATATCAACCCTCCTTGGGATTATTTTGTAGTATGACAATAACTTCAGCTTTCTAATTTTGTATGAATGCCAAACGTCGATATTGGACTCTTCGATAACAGGTGGCAAGGATTCAAATGACTCGCTTGTGTACGGTGTATGCGTGAATTACACCTCCACAGGCTCCGGTTTCAAGTCTGTCGTATCCCCATGAGAGATTCTTCCTGCGAATCTGATTCAAGACGTTCGCTGGCACTTTTTCCTATTCTTGTCCGTTTCCGACATTATAGTTTAAAAAAAAATGTGTTATACAATATATATTATTATAAAGCTAAATTACATTAATTTGTCAATTTTATAAAATACAACGAAATTGACTTAGACTAAAGTAAAAGATGTCTTTGTCATAATTGGTACTAGAGACGATACCATTGCCTTATAGATTGTACAATCATTATTATAAGACGCGGTACAGTTGGATTCGATTCATAGATAAATTCTCACTTATTATTTTATTGTGCAACAATATTACAATCAGGTTTGCATGTCTGAAAAATTCAATACTGCGTAGTTACATTATTAGAGTATGGTACAATTTGTGGTGATAAGACATACTGACGTCAACGGATACTGAAGTCGCGCTGAAGCATAAAAACAAGACTGATTGAGTTATCATTAATGTTGTCGGTAGTAGTATGTATTAGTTGCAATCCTTCAGCCGTCAGCCATCAAGCCGGATGGCGATACGGAACACGGAACTCGGCGGATCAACGCAGGAACAAGGAAACATAACGTACAATCGGTAACGAAGCAGATAACAGAGCATCCTGAACCGTACGTAGCATCGTTAGCATTCCGCCCGGCTTCGCTCGCCGAACGTGATTGAAAAACAAGGAGGAACGGCCAAACGTGCGGAATCGATTTCAATTTGTACAACACACACCGTGCGCCGGGATTGTGGATTCTGTTTTTGTTGATATTTCTTTTTTTTATCCATTTTTACAATTCTAACATTTGTTTTCCATTCTCCGGTGTTCTCTAATGGTTTAGTTCGGTACTATAAAGTACTAATTGTATATTCTAACCTCGAACTGATCGGAGTAAATTGTATGAAGTGATTCCGAGTTAACTGTCTATAGCTTTATAGTAATAAGAAACGTGACTATAACCCTTCGAAACTCAATGAGTGGATTATTAAGTCCCGTTTAAAAGTTAGAGTTAATTATCCTTTTAATTTTATTAAATACTAGCCGTACGCCTGCGACTTTCTTTTAGGTTTGTTTTTTTTGTACAAATAATAAATTATAATCTTCATGCAACTTTAATGCAAATGGCAGGATTTTTTCCAACTCACTTGACACATGTAGTTATATTTTGGCCAATGTAAATATTTTTGTAAATTATAGTCTATGTCTTATTCTCATGTATAACTTATATATGTCAGTAAGTTCAATCAAAACCGTTAAGTAGTTTTTGCATGAAAAAGCAACAAACATACATTCTCACGAATTTTCTCATTTATAATACTAATAAGTTTTATTATTACACTCTTAAGTTTAAAGTTAGTAAAAGCTGTAGGGTTAGTTACCGTATATTTATTTTATTGGGTACTTACTGTCACGAAGGCGCCATACAGGTCTACGGTCAACTTAAGCTTTTACTTGTTAATTGTTTTTCTTCCTATCTGTAAATAATTAGAATTTCTATGTCGTTTTGATCTCCCAGAGTGCTTAATGTCCTTATAAGTTGTGGTGCCTATCGTGTGAAGTATATTTTGTTAGGATTATCTACTCCGTAATGTTTTTTTTGTTTAAATAGTTGTTTATTTTTTAATTAATTTTTCTGTAGTGTCAAATCACTAATGCTAGTCCCATACCCGCGCGACGTAGCTTCGGTCAATTGTGCCGCTTAAAAGTACCCTCAAAATTAATTCCGATAAAGGCCGTGGAATAACGTTTGCACACCATTGTCATTTCAATAGTAACTCGAAATTAGCGTCTCCAACTTCCTTTGATGTGTGTAGAAACCGCGGCCCCAGATATTGTGCTGCGTGTATCGTCACGCAATCCGATAGTTCGTAACGCACAACGATAATATCTTCGCACATCTGCATTTAGTCTAGCCATAGACAAAACTTCGTGCCGATACACGCAGGTATGGGAGTAGCATAAGCATGTAATTTTAGTACAGTCCTCAGCAAATTTATTGGCCGCTCTAAATGTAGCTGCGCAGAACATAAATTTGGCTATAAATACGTATTATATGTATAAGGTCGAGATAACTTAAGGATAAATAAACGTAAATTTTAGATTCCTATTTTAATTTTGTTTTATATTAAGCTATTGGTGACCTTATGCGCAAGCCCTAACTTAGGGCTACATTCAGAACGACCACTAAAAGGATTAACGAAAGCTATACCCATAATAGACTTTTATATGGGATTTATATTTCTAATTATGCAGTCGTATATCGTGATATATTTTTTTATATTATAGGGGGCAAACGAACAGGTGGGTCACCTGATGGTAAGTGATAACCGCCGTCCATAGACACTAGCAACACCAGGGGAGTCGCAAGTGCGTTGCCGGCCTTTTAAATATGAGGGTCAATTTAACTACCTCTAATAATTTATAACCTAACCTTGCATTATTATCATAATCTAGTGTTAAATATTCTCGATTAAATATCTTATACAGTCGGACATTATTCGGTAAATTCGTCGAGTGAATATCAAAATTATTTTATGACTTCAATTGCCGCGGCTTGACTGTGAATTTTGCTCCAGCACACTCGTCTAGGCCCCCTCGGCAGCGGCTCAAGCCGAGGTCCGATCCTCCGGAATGGAGCCCTCGAGCACGTTGCTTGCGTGACAACAGTGACACTGAATTAATTTTCAAACACTAGTTTTTAACACACAACACCGATCACCCCACACACGTGCACATACACACATGTAGGTACACATAATGGTTGGGTTGTTTTTTTTATTTTTATTTTGAACCCCTTTTTCGAACGGAGTTAGCTTATACTAACTTAGTAGTCAGATTCAAGATACATGTATGAGTTCCTGAAACATACATGCTTGGTCCACGTGTATGTTTCACGAATTTATATATGTATGAAATAATAGTTTGCCTAAGCTTAGTTAGACTCGGGATATTCGGTGACAGTCCAAGCCGAGGCGCGCCGTGCGCCTGCGTGCTGGTTGCCTACATAAAATCGAGTGAGTGCCTTAAGCGCTCCCCTTGGTGGTCCGGTGAAACTGTGGAGGCCTTGCCGGGTTGACAGTGTAGTAAGTCCGAAAAAAAAAAAAATTACTTCAATTATCACCTATATGACTAAAGCTTGATGTTTAAAGTGCGGTATCAATTTCTACCTTTAATCTTTTGTTATATGAAATTACATTACATTCTAAATGTGTCAAGTTGAAAATTTCGTAGAAGCGGTAAACGTGACGTGAACTTTACCATTAATAAAGAGAACAGACTAAAGGGTTTGGCAGGCGTCATTATCTTTTCTAGTATGACTTTATTGAAATTTAGTTCTGAATATATATCATTATATCACATAGTACATTTCACGAAATGATTTTAAGCCCAATTAATTTTATGAGAGAACTTTGAATGGTGGATAACTAATTATAAGTGATTCTTCTTCCTATATTTTATGTTATATTTCTTTTGACGCGTTAGGGAAAAAGGATGAGAGTAAATTTTTACGATGCGCGCGCACACCGACACGCTGAAGTTAGCTATAGTCAACATTTTATTCAAAAAAAGGTATGTACTCATATGTATTACCTTACCTATACCTATACCTTTTTTCTATTGTTAGTGTCGTTTTTTCTACAAACGTAGAATAAGGCGAAAAATAAAATTTTTGAAATGATTTTTATTTTTATCTTGTTACGCCAAAGAATAATAACTACTAAAGCGTGTACATAAGTACACACACACACACCATTTTTTTTCTAGTATCTCTGTTTATTTGTTCGTATAATCTTTTGCAATTGATTTTATGAAGCTAAATTCATTCCAAAATCAAGATTAAAAAGTGGAAAATATTGTTTTTTTTTTTTTATTCGTTACGACAGTCTGGATGGGGTTAAGGTAAATTCTTTTACTTTTTTTGTTCGTTTTATAAACGTGATGTATTAAAGATTGATTATATTTCATATAATCTTGTTCTTTGACATAACGACAGCTAAGCACATATTAACATTAATATAAATGTCAAATGAATTTAAACTTATTCAAAGCAAAGAACAACATTATAGAAACACGATGATTATAAGGAGTGTGATCAAATAAAAATCGGATAGGTTTTTTTTTTTTTTAAAAACTGGATGTTTATTTTTACCATATAATAATATATGTATATTCATTGTTGAAACAAAGTACGTTATAAAATGTACACGAACTCTTTATCCGTATCTAGAATTGTTACTCATACTTAACAGTTAAAAAACTACGTACATTATATGTATTTATAATACCTTAAAATATATATGCATTAATAATTTATACATCGTACGAGGACATTAATAAAGTAACGTTCTTAAACTTATTACAATATCCTCGTGAACTTATACAAAAGAACTTAAGCTAACGCTGGACAAAAAATTTCTTTTTTCCAAATCTTTTTTTTCTCTTCCTCTATTAAAATAAAAACCCAATAAGGGTTAAAAAAAATCTTCGACTCATACGCGTATGAACCGTATTTCACTTAAAGCAAATCTCCTCTAATATATATATATATATGTATATATATACAAATTACAAACCAATAACGATTGGAAACGTAATGTTTCAAAGGTAATTTTATGCTCCAAATCCCAGTGTATTAGCTTCACTTAAACAGAGATCCATCGGTAACAGTTATTTAGAGCTTCGTAATTTTTTGGTATAAATTGAATAATAATAAAACATATTATCAGGTATCAAATACACGAGGCCATTGAGAAACGATAAACCAGCGAACAGTACAAAGGTCACTATTACAGATTGTCCGAAAACTCCCAAAGACTAGATTGGTTCGGAAGGTGAACGCTTCCCGAGTAATTGTAAAACAGACGTCGGCCATAAATTGGAGATATATATACAAAAATGGCTAAAGAACTACACTGAAGCCTGAGTACTTCCCATCCAACATGCAGTCGAACGTTTAATCTACTAAGTCATGCGCTAACTGGTTTCGAATGTTCACAAAAGGCATTGCCGCCAGTAAAAAGCACACGAAAATTTTAGATATACATGTTCAACTACTACCTTAACAATTATTTGATAAAATTTAATGGACCATTTTTTTTTTTTTTTGTTTCAAATATATTCTTGTTCCTAAAGAAAATAAGAAACACCTCTGAAAGTATTTACAATAAACCAACTGAAATAACTTTTTAAAATCTAATACGAACTGTCATAACACTCTTGCCGAGAACACCATTGAGCTAGGACAACAGCTAATAGAGTAGTCAGTGATGAACCTTCAGTGTTGCAAGTTGTTCGATCCTTTACTCGAAGGATCAGCCAAGAATGGTACGACAATGATATAGGAAGGTAAAAAGAACAACTTTCCGTTTAACAGACAAAGTAATTCAAATCATTGTAAATAATAGAATCACTAACACGCCGACTACGGTAAACTCGTTCGCTTTTAACTATTATTTATTATAATTATTGTATACTAGTATTTATAGTTCCTTGATGAGATTGTGCGAAGTTGTCATTTATCCATTACTAATTCAATTTATCAATAAGTATACCAATATTTAATGACATAGCTACCGCAACAACGAATTCGATAATCACTCGATTATTACAATAATACTACAATTTTATATCGATCAGAATCATCTTTGACTTCATTAACTTAAATGTTTCACGTCGTTATGTAAACCGAAGTTAATCATTTCAGAGATGAATCCAATGGGGTTATTCTTACTGTTTACATTACTCATTTTATAGACACCGATTATAATATTTTTAACCATACGATTACATTTATAGTGCTGATTGATATAGAGATAGGGAAAATTGAAACTTTCGTTGTGTTCTTCAATGAGAATGTAGATTTAAACAAAGATTCTTATAGATAGAAGATACTTACTTACCAATTAAATCAACAGTAGATACATATCGTACATAATAATCATTAAGATATTATTATTTTCAAACAATATAACGACAATATTCAACTTTTCAGTTCTGTGAATAATCACTAACATTTTAAATTGAATCACATTGTTTTATTTACATATCATGAAGTAGCAGCAGCAGGTCTGTCTGCACCCGACACGGCTATATTCAGGGAAATGTTCTCTACTTTGTTTCAAGCCAGTTCGTAAGCTTAGATTGCATGCATGCGATCTCGATAATAATGAAGTAGACAACAATTTTTCTTTTTTTTTATATATATATATATATACATATAAGTATATTATAATATACGTACCCTACAACAAGTAACTACGTACCTCTATGATATCTCTTGTAAGATAATTACAGTCACTACCATCTAATATTTCGTCACAGTATCGCTTTTTGACTTTATAAAGAGATTTTGTTCGATTAATTATTTACAAATTATTAGCACTAAGGTTGAACACCTTCGTTTATACGAAGGGTGAAGTACTTAGCAAAGAATTATAGCTTCGTAAGGAAGGCATTTTACGAACGGGACATTATAGTAATAATTCTAAACGAAACGTTTCAACCCTGATGATTCCAAATTTTAATGAAGAGTCACAACATGAAGCGCTAAAAGTTACTTTTAAATTCGATGTTGCATTAAAAGTAGATTGCGGCGATTAAATTCAATCCCCAATTATAAACATTACAACGAGATAAGCTGCAACAGAGAAGGATAATAATACAATATACAAGCTTGTGAATTCAACATTAGAATTTACATTATTGCACTTAAATGAACTTATCGAGAAGTCTAAATTATTTAAACTCGTTACAATCAAAAAGAGTCTGTCTGTTGCATTAAAGGTACTTCATAAACGTATCGATTAATTTTTACACGAAGAGGACACATATATATATACTAAATTTGAGCGTTGTAACTATTCATATAATTTCATTTTATTGCTCTCCATCGTTGATTTCGTAATTTACATACAGAAAGAAAAGCAACGAAACCATAATAAGTAATGCCAAATAAAAGAGAAACTTCGTACATATATGTATTTCAATATATCAGTGACAAGGAAGCTAACTTAGAAAGAAATGGAGAAGTGAGAAAAAGTATATGTTTTATTACTGAAGTTTCAAATATGACAACAAGTAAGAAATAGATACTGCACATATAAATTTGTAACTCAGAGGCTTTTAAAAGTAATTCTGATGTTGATAAAAATTTAATTTATCAAGCAAATCCTGCATCACTTTCAGATTTAATGTTTCCGAAAATTAAAAAAAAAAACCAAAGCAAAAAAATCAAAACAAAATGCAAGTCTGGTGTCGAACGAACCCTAGAAATTTAAAAAAAAACTTACAATTTTTCAACAGCATCTATAATCACTACGAGCTTAACAAGTATTTTGAGCATCACTAAATACACAATATTATGAAAAAGTTCCAAGAATTAATTTGTATTAGGCACAATTTTTTTCCATCCATCTTAAATATAACATATCAATATAGTCTAGAGCACACAAGACGATAGATCGCATTACGATTATATATAATAATAACATGTTACTTTATGCGTATTTATTTTTTTTAACCATATAATTGGATTTCGTAGACACTTATTATATTAACTTTCATTACATGTTTTAATTTACATATACAATTTATAAGAATAGAGTTAATATAAGTAAAGCATTTTCTTTCTTATCAGTTAGAGCACGAAGGACCCATTTATTATTACGGGACACAGATTTTTTTTTTTTTTCGTTACAATTAGTTTAATTTCACATTTTGAAAACGGATATATATCGTTCAGAAGATTCTATCTTAATAATGGAAACGGAGCGGCTTTATTTTCAGCATCGCCCTCGTAACTAATTAATACCATTTCCACTGAATTGACAAACATTTAGCAAAACATTTCTACCTCCATTAATTATAATCTTATACAGTTGTTTTAACTTTTACTTCACTGTGGATCGCGGGCCGGCATTCAAACTTATTTATCAACAAAAAAAAATTACGATTCTCTCACGACTATATATTTTAACGATATCTACGTTACCAAATATGACCAAATAAAATTGTACTTATTAATTGTCACCATTATATTACAATAACCCAATATCCACAGTGACGCAGAATATCAAAAATAGGTACGCATTAATATAATTTCCGTAATATATAATAATTATCATGCCCAGTGTTTATATCTTTTGAAATTAAGAAAAAAAAAAAAAGTCAGAGAAGCTAGCGTTGCTAAAACTATACACTATGCGTATTCAGTCTCCACTAGGACCTTATAATTTAGAAAATCCATAAAGTAAATCACAGAGTTTGAAATAGCAAAATATTTATTGAAACTTAACTTTTTTAATAATATACTATATATCTCGCCGTCCCGCGATACAAAGTACGCTTATTGATATGTATCCTTCTTTAGATGTTTATTGACAATAGCGCGAAGATCATAAAAATAAACTAGAAAGTTCAAGTGTCCCATTCTATCGATCCATAAGTGCCATCTCTTTACAATATAACTCCATACAATACCACAGAAGAGGTTAACTCTACTTACAAGAATTCTAACGATACAGCAAAACCGACTCGTAGAAAATACAAAGACATTCCAACTGACCCTTACCATGATACAAATACGACACAATTAAGGGTACAAATGCCACGTGATTCAGTAAAAAACAAGTAGATGGTAAAGACCGTGGCGGTGATCACCGATTATATGCGAATAGAAACAACGACAAATGGTAAGGGCCGACGAATACGCATCAAATCGAAATATTCGCATTCCGAAATTCAATATACATACCTACCGATCAGCTTCCAAAAATAAAATTGTATAATTATATACCTTTATCATCTAAGAGTGCATTAAAGAATATAGTGAAAACTTATGTATAGTAAATTAGAACGCAAGAAACTTGACTACAATCTAGTCTTAATTTTCTATTTAAAAAGATACATCCATCTAAGACGGTTTCAATTCATATAAAATTAAAAAGACGCTCGACTTAAAATTACAAATGTTAAAATAATATACGAAGGTGTGTAATTGAATAGTGCAAACATATTCGAATACAATAGAAACCAAGTGGTTTAATGTACAGAAGAATACGGACACGATAACGCGGTGCTTGCGAAGACCGTTTGCAACAACCAAGCGACGGAGCGACGGAGAGTAGACGGATATATTTACTGAAATGCGTCAGAGACGTGCCGTTTGAAAACCACCTCATATGTGTGTCGAAAGTAATTAAAAAAAAACGAAAGCATAAACAAGAATCGACTCGACTCACAGCCTTATAAAATCCAGCATCCGAGGATCTACGTCTAAAGGAAACAAAATTCGAACTTAACGTGAATGGAACCGAAAAGGTCTTCTGTTGTTTAAAATCAATTCTCACCCTCGATACTTATTAAATAACTTTGTACATTAAATCCAAATGTCGACACGTTATTTTGGATAGGCACTCTCTAGGCGGGGCGGCGAGCGGTCGCCGCGTCATCGGCCTTCGTGGGACGGCCTCTCGGCCGACCGCTTGAGATCAGTGGAATCGGCCGGCTGCGGCCGAGGCGACCCATACACCGCTCTAAGACGACGTCAGGTACGAGGAAAACGTGTGGTCGACCCAATCACCGGCAACGCCGATCTCACTCAGCATGTCCGACACGTCCGGCGTGCACGAGAACTCGAAGTGCGACCCTGAAGATGATGAGGCGGTTTCGAACGAATCTATATCCGTCGTCAAAGTTTCCAAATCAACCTCACAGTTAGGTGATAGTGGAAGCAGGTCGGTGATAGAGTACAGGTCCGTGAGATCGGATTGTTCACGTCTATTATGGTCTTCGTATAAACAGGCGGATTCTGGAGAGTCTGGTGCTCCTGCAGGGGAGGCTGGTAATGGAGGAGGAGCAGGCGTTTCGACTGGCACGCTAGGAACTGACGGGACCGGTCTTCGTCGTCTAGAAACACCCCTATTATTGTTCGAATCAGCTCTCTGTTTCCGTTTTGGTTTTTGGACAGAACCTGTTCTTACTCCGCTCCTGTCTGACTTAGCGGTTTTCTTACGTGGCCTGTATTTGTAATCAGGATATTCCCTCATATGTAGCTGCCGTAGTCTCTCCGCCTCGTCGATAAATGGCTGACGTTCTTCATCGTTCAAAGTTTTCCAGACACGGCCGAGGTTTTTGGATATCTCAGCGTTGTGCATGTCTGGTGTTTGTTCGCATATTTTTCTGCGTTCTATTTGTGACCACACCATGAACGCATTCATAGGCCTCTTGATGTGGTTGGGGTTGTTTTTCTTGGTCTGGGGACAAAAGAAAAGTATACAATTAGACTACAAATCTCATAAGCCAAAATATAACTATTCATATATTTAATGTCAACATTACATATAGTTACACGAACACGAACCTTAATGTATAGATTATTATTTGTTTAAAATTGAAAATTTTTGCTAGATATAAACTTTGATTCATTAAATATGGACTTGGTAACCAGAATAAATATGAACTAAAAGCTACAATGAGTTTCTATCTAAAACACCTTAAATGGATATACTGCATGATAAATATTACCCATTAACAAGAAGAACCAATAATAAGTTCATAAAATCATTATTATCGGTTTAATTGCGGCAGATATTAAAATTTCAAGCATGTCCAGTGTGCCGAGCTCTGAGTCTGATTTGTATGCGCATTATGCAGCATAGCCATATGTCCTTACTACTAATGATATTGTTATCATAGGAATTATTACAAACAAAATGTAATTGTATTCAATGGTGGAAATTTTTATTAGACTATATGACATGATAAAGGCGTGCTCAGCCGGAGTTATCTGACGTTGAGATTAATGGATTTTCATGTTAGGTAAAATTCATAGTAACAAGAAACCTTATCCAATAGAGATATTTTTATAGGTGAAAGGTTTTTTGCTCTTTAGAAAAACCGTACAGAATATTTTTTCCAATTCCAGTACCATCAGAGCCTATCAATTACATTGAATTTGTAATATTTTTAAGTTTGACGAATATTTCCGCATGCAGTCCGTATGTTACGAGGATGGCCGCGGAAGGTCGAAGATGAAGGAAGTCGTTATCAGAACGTAGGAAGCGCGCCTGAGGACGCCGGATCATATGGGCTCGATATCTTTTCCTCGCTAGGGATTGAGTTTCAATGGCGGATGTAATGAGAGGTCGAGTGGAGGCCGCAATTAAATAACATAAGTTATGGAGTTAACGCCTCGACCCTTCTGCTCAAGACGAGCTACTTGATGGCTTATGCTATTTTGAATACATTTATCTTTATATAACTTCAGGTTGCGGGTTTGCTTGCATTACAAATTGCCAAGTAAATTTCAAAATATTAACAGTTACCATTTTTAATGTTGTTTGTTTTTTTAGTTTAATTTTGTTGTTTGGTTTTATATATATCTAACCGTTTAGAAATGAATTAATATTTTTATTACATATCTTCTTATATGCCTATTTATTATAAACTTCACATTTAATGAATAATGATTTAAGCCCACTTGGCTCTCCACATGCCATTTTCTTTTTTATTCACATGGGGAGATCCATCATAGGACACACCACCCTCTCGGGGGAGAGAGTGGGTACTGTGAGACTCCTACTCACTAAAACCCCACGGTGTACCGACCGCCGCTATGGTTGGGGCGACACGGGACCGGGCTCTCCACATGCCATGCTCAAGCCAGGCTAACCTATTACTCTGCAAATTCTCTATTACGGGTGTTATTTTAAAACTTTCATTGATATACTCTATCTTAATATTATCCATTCTAGAAACACCACACACATAGTCTTAACTGTCACATTTCTGTAATCTTCATTTACATTCTCTTATGTAGCCGAGTACTTAGTACTCACACTCGGGGCAGGTTTTGAAATGATTTATAAACACATCTCCCTGACTTTAATTTATTTTAGTTAGACGCTTTCGCAGTCAAATGCTTTTTGCATACTTACACAAGTTATTTAGACAATTTGTATCGACCGTAAATAATTGCATATATTATTTCCTTAAAACGTTACTTGTCTCCAGGTCCTAGTGTAAGGAACCACTGTTGCCATTCTTGTTGGCACGATTTTTAAATATTCAGGACAAAAAAAAAAAATTGCTCTGTCAGATGTCGCGGCCGAACCCAGTCGCCCACTCCGTTCTCAAGGTGAACTCTATAAACGTAGGCAGTTTTTTGCGAGCAATCATAGCGAAATTATTAAACAGTGGGTCGGCTTGGTTATGGCAACTGTTCGCGCGATCGTTCGGTAACATTCGCTTTTAATGTTATGATATTATACACTACGCTAAATGTACACTAATTCTATGTCACAAAATTAAATACTTTTAAACAATTTATTATGGTTTCATGTTTTTTATCTTTATAATGTACAAAAATGTACCATGGCTTTGGGAATGCTTGTTTTCTAGAGAAGGTACAAGTTTCACTGCGTAAACCTGCAATATACAATATGTTAGCGAATACAATACTAGAAAAATTGACAGCTCTTTATTTTCAAACGTATTTCTCAAAAAAGTGTTTCTAATAATTTCCGATGCAGTGTATTCAGGGGATATTTTTCACCTTTGATAACAAAAAAATGTATGCGATTTCTGAAAAAATATTTGATCCACGACAAAACTCAAACCTCTGTATATTTTTACTATCTATATTTCCTTTGCCACTTCTAAGATGGGGCTTCACATTATGGATCATTCTTTTTTTTTTTTTCTACAATGCCTATGTTGATTATTTGCACAATTTTAATAAACTAAAATGAAACACTATTAAAGTTGCGCAACTAATCACCATTGTAGTTTTAGAAAAGCCCAAATAACTATTTTTGTTAAATAGAACATATGACAGTTATTTCATATGTAATAATAAATAGTGTGTGTGTATGTGATTACATCCGCGAGGTTTTATGTTTTATTGCCATATAAATAAGACTCGTTGAGACAAGATCAAACCAAACACAGAATGTTCATATAATGTCATAGTAAAATTAATTATAAATGAAAGATAATTCGAAATAAAATATCGCGAGTCGCGCGGTCCTCGTATGGACCAGTGCCACCGTAACTTATTTACACTACACACAAACGTATCCAGGTTACTATTATTATATAGTTTTTGCTCGAACAATTTGTTTTGGCAAACTAGTACGTTGCAACGGCTATCGATTAATCACGAAGCTGGTTCGGGGCTTTTCGTGACTAATTTGAATTCTGTTGCCATGTTGTTTGTTCACCTTTTTTTTTTATAAATGTAACCTTATGTGTTACGTGTATCTGTTCTTTTTTTTGTAACAAACTAGCGTTTGGCCACCAGTTATGGCATGAGTTTTGTTCATTTTATAATATGAATAATAGTTTAGTTTTTGATACTGGCTTCGTTTACGTTAGGAACCCCCAGTCCATCTATCTATGCATATAAATAAAATTGAAGTATGTATAAGACGCTTTTCAAAAAGTTATTTAGGCTATTATTAGCTTAAAGATTAAAAAATATAACAGAGGTAATTAAAGTCGGTAAAAGAGTTGTAAGGCCTGAGTAGTCATAGGATAATACTGAAGATGTAGCTTTGAAGCCTAGCCCTCAGAAGTAGAAACCTCTCAATTATAGAACTCTCTTACTGGGTTGATACATCGTCCATCGCTAAGCTATCCACTTAACATGTTATCAATTTTATGCTCGTAAGTTGATTGTAATGTTTTCTCAATCATATGTTTTTTTTTCCTTTATTATGTCAAGTACATAAGTCGCAGGTGGTAGAGCTACGTTGAAACTATTACTGGTTTCAGAATGAATGGGTCGGCTCGCCCGGGGTAGTACCACCCTCTCACAGAAAGCCGACGTGAAGTAACAGTGCTTGCACTGTTGCGCTTCGTTCGGTCAGTGAGAGCGTCGGAGGCCCACATATATTAAAAGGCCGGCGACGCACTTGCGACTCCCCTGGTGTTGCTAGTGTCTATGGACGGCGGTGATCACTTATCATCAGGCGACCTACCTGTTCGTTTGCCCCCTACAATATACATAAAGAAAAAAGTTAACCAAAACATGCCAGTCTCCGTACCCCAACCGTAAGTTATTCAAAAAATCACCACAGTACTATATACAAATTTTCATAATAAACTTATGTACTTGCTAGCGCGCAGCCAAGATTTTATATACAACTTTTACAATTTGAAAAAATGACAACATGGTGACCAACAGTTAGGACCAGTTAAATATAAATTCGATAATAATATTAGCGTGACTAAATGAAAAGATCGACATAACTTTGAGTTGCAAGGCCAGTGATGAATGAAATGATGTGATGATGTGATGATGTTGATGTCTAATGCAAACTTACTCCGGTGAAACTGTGAAGGCCCCTCAAGCCAACAGCGTATAGTCAGTTCGAAAAAAAAAAACACTAATACATCATTTGCATTTGAAGAAGAAGTAGAGATTTCAATACATCTAACGGCAAATACAATAAAATCGACGAACGCCTCTTTCACAATCAACACTGAAAGGAACGAAGCCCAAAGGCTCGGTAATTGCCAACTGGCTACTCCATAGTACAGTGAATACAAAAGCGAGTAATAAAACCCGAGTTACAATTGAAAGAACGGCCGTAAACGTCGGGCAATTTAGAAAATTAACAGTTCGCAATTGAAATTTGTAAAACGGGTTTACATAATTCGTAAAAGATGAGGAGCCATTACGTTTGCAAGTATGTAAAAAAGTGACAATGTAGTAAATTACACTAACAGTGGATGTTTTTTTTTTTAATTAATACAATTTGGAGAAGTCATGCAATTTTGCATATTGTCCCCACCGTTAATTGTACCGGAATACACAGACAGAATTGAACTCTACAAAAATCTCTATCATTGCGAACTTTTTATGCTGTAGCATTGATTAATCCTTCCCTCCATCCGTTACGCTGACGAATATTTTTTTACCGTTTCTACAGCCAGTACTTTTTCTGTTTGTTTCGCTTAAGTCTGTTAGTCGTTTCTCGTTTCAAGTTCGACAAACGTTCGTGTTTTTTTTATAATTCTTTCATTACTTATATTTCCTTAAATTATTTTTAATGCCAGATTTATTACAGTGAATTCTAACGAAATTTTTGGGACTGGATTAAGTTAGACAAAATCCATTAATAATCGAACATCTTTGGAATAGAACATTTCTTTTATTGAAACTAATAAACTTATTTAAGACTCCTGGAGTCATATAAAGTGTAGGTCTGAAAGTACGCTACACGAGAACGGAGCAATATTATTCAGGGGATATGTCACGAAGCGTGGGATTTCGGGTTAGAAGACAGGAAAAAAATATACGCGAGAGTTACACAGTTACTAATAAAATAATCTGTTTTAAGACGTTTTTATTTTTTTATGCTTAATAGGTAAACGTTGTGACCCCAATCCACATCTGATATTAAATGATGATGTGGTCTAAGATGGTAAGCGACGTTTAATCTAGAGGGAGACTGGCTCTCAAGTGCACCTGCCGGAACACACCAACAGGTGCTTGGCGACAGATTGTCAACTTGATGGTGGTAGCTAGCCAGACGGACTTGGAAAAAGCCCTACCACCATGCTATGGTTTCATCACGATGTTTTCCTTCACCGAAAGTTCCGACTCAGTTCCTTCGATTCGACCTACGTCCTTCGACGTTGTGTCCGAACACACTACCAACTGAGCCATAATCGCTGCAACTGAGCCATCATCATTTAGAATTTAATCCAATATCTCACATGCATCAGCACGTGAGAAGTAGACTTCTATATAAAAATATGACAAACTGTAACCATTAAGTACATGATACTCTTATAATTCACTCATAATATCTCATAAGTCAGTGAAGTTTCAACCAAGGAAGGTTGACGCTTTAGATGCCACGAGATTTACAATTAATTTCTATCGTAAATTCGTTCCAAGTCACATAAAGTTTACATATTTCGCGAATGAAAATGACAAAACATGTAGACATCAAGTACATGGAACGTTTAAAAAAAATATATCGTTATGGCTTTAACGATGACATTAATAAGATGAGATTAAAGGATACCAGTTTAAGAACTTGTATTTTTTTATCGTCTCTCCGATATAGCGAAAACAAAGTTTGCTTTATTATTTTGTTTAAAAAAAAAAACAAACATATATATATTGATTTGTGAAACTCGATAAACAACAGTGTAAGTTATTAAATTGAAAAGTCTTTCGTGAAACGATTAAAGGGTACGAGTTCAAGAACTCGGTTTTGTTATTTATTTATGATCAACAACGATGAGCATATATATATTCGCTTCATTGTTATCCATTTCTGTTCAAGGCAATAAATATATTTACCTTTAGAAATGATAAAATATTTCCACAAGTCCCATAGACAGTTTATAGTTTTTTTTTTTTACGCATAATGTCAAAGCTAATGAATTCAAAAAGTTTTCTGTTGTCGTGTCGTTTCTTTTCTTTTGCATTTGCTGAATCATCCACGTCATTACTTCGGTACACTTGTGACTTATAGTTTACTAGCTGTATCCGCGACTTCGCGCGACTTTCCTATTTACTGTAATAACTATTCAAATGGACTGTTACGGAAATATTGTCCTTGTTAAATATCTACGCATGCCAACTTTTATAACGACTGCTTGTACTGTATATATATATAGTTATATATATAGGCAGCATAAAACCATTGTTAACGAAAAACTTACTTTAACTAGTGTCAATTTTTTAATAGATTATTTAATAAATTCAGTATAGCTATGGATATCAAGTACCAATACCACCGTTTAGAACTATATATTCCTACCGATCTCTAGAAGTAAAGGCATGAAGATATAACCATATGTTTAATTAACAAAACATGTGTAGTAAGCGCATCACAGTTCCTGGTTCTGGATCGTACGAACCAGGAAGCGAACCGGTCGCCCTTGTAGAGCCGGCTCGACAGCCTGCATCGCGGCACAGAACGAATGCGTTACGCGCATGTAATAATAATCGTACATATCAATCCTTAAATAGAAGGCTGTGTAAACGCCATTATTTACACGTGTACCGGTTAACGTGTGGGTAGAATTACCCTTGGCTTATTAGGAAGTGTAATGCCTCTAAAATTGTGAATCGAATTCAACCAATTTTATACAATTACATTGTGGCAACACTTTATTTAATACTAGCTGTTGCCCGCAGCTCCGCATGCGTCTTTTTTTTTATAATTGTAAATTACTTCTTATAAGATCAGCTCAGCTATCTGTTAGTGAAAGTTCCATGAAAAATCGTTCAAACGTTTTGGAGATAGTACTGCAAACGAAACCACGGATGACAGCTAGTCTAAAATAAAGTAGTCTATGTCACCCGCTGTAATTTTAACAATCCGTCAGTGATATTTCTGTCAAAATCGGTCCAGCTTTGCCAGCGTTGTGTTGTTGTTTTTTTTTTTTTTTATCGAACTGACTAACGCTATTTGCCTGATAGGCCTTCACGTCTTCACCGGACTAATGGGATAAGTGCTTAGGGCGCATAACCGCTTGGCAACAAAGTCAAGGGTGCAAAGTGGCTCGAACCTCGGCTTACTAAATAAAGCTAGCTACGCTAATCATTCATATAAGAATTAGTGAGACACACACGCTGATACACAGGTGTACCGTACCACACGAACTCAAACATGTATTTTGTATTTATCAGTTGAGATAAACTAAACTGACCAAATGCGAAATATAAGGGAAAAAACTAAAATCCTTACACAATATGTGTCTAACCATCTGAGTGTGTGTGCACGTTTGTGGGGTGATCTGTGTGTGTTAAGCTAGTGAGTGAAAATTTTCAGTGTTACTGTATCGCGCTGGCGGCGTGCTCGAGGACCCAATTTTGAGTCCAATTTCGTGCTATTTGACCACTCAAACCCACGCCCAGCACAAGACTAAATAGACTTTATTATAGCTTTTAAGACCTTCCAGTACGACTTCAAAATTGAAAATTGTTGTCTTTGCGTTCTTAATATAATTCCGGTCATAGGATGGTTTAGACACGTACGACAGACGATTGTACATAACATACCTAATAGAAAAATAACCGTCTAAACCGGAAAAAAAGATACCTTTGTTTGAGTCACTCGCATAGAATCGTTTTTTTTTAATACCGGTTTCGTTTTAATTTATTTGGCTAAGTACTAAGATTTATACATTTATTATTTCCGTGAACAAGAAATTATAATTTTAAGCTTCTTACATAAAAAGTTTTTTTTTATAGGTACATATATTTTTAATCTAACAATTTTATTGCGGTTATTGTCTGTTTGAGAAATACTGAGTACATATACTATTTGAATAACAATAAATTAACACACGAAAAATAAGAAGTTTGTAAAACAACATTGCGGAGATTAAAATAAATTAAGTGTTTTATACTAATTTCCACACAAACTTTAATATGTACAACAGTAAAAACACTTCCGTAATGATGCGAATACCTAAACTGGATTATTTGTTAATTGAATACCTACAGTGTTTTTCAAATGAGTAACGTAATCCTGACCGCCCCCACTTTACTCATTACTTGTCAAAATTCTACTGTCTGTTGTAACAAAAACAATTTTTATTTCAACATCTTAATTAAAATTAAAAACAAAACCTTACGGTTTATTAAAATTCGTATGGATAAAGTAATCGAAAACTTTATTGGGCCGTTAGCTACTCTTCCGTCTAATAATATAGTTTTAATAGAAATATTTTTTATTTAATAACTTTTGTCTTTTCTTAATTCATGGTCGGTCACGTAAAAGAAATAATAAATGTTACTGTTTCTCCTAATATATATATATTTTTTAATCGCCTCCGAAATGCGAATTGAGATGGCGTAGGCAATTTGACAATTATCCTCTTATCTGAAATGCGTAATATACTTAAAATAATGGCGAAAATAACAACGAGAAATTGATTCCAGAAGCAATATTGTTTTATATTTGCATTTAAACACAATCTCAGCTGATGTTAAATTATGAAGTGGACTAAGATTGTAACACGTTAAGCTTTACAGATAACTGACTCTCAAATAGAGTTACCGGATAGCACCTGTAGGTGCTTGGTAACGAATTTTCAACTTGAAAGATGTAGTTACCCAAGCAGGCGTTACAAAAAGCCATAGTACCACAAAGTTACGGTCTACAATATACAAGAGGTATATAATATGTAGGAGCGATAACGGTTTTAGAAACGCTGGCCTAACCCTTTTCCTTCTAAGAAACCGGTACCGAGTTAGGTTATATCCGAATCAAGGTCGCAGCAGTGTTCCGCGTTTACAAATCGCACATTTAGCAGTCGATTGCGTTATTTTCGCGCAGACCGAGGTCGCCCAGCCGCTTATGTGTTACCAAAGATGATTAATTAAGACGAAACTTCCTATAGGAAATTACATTAAACACCGGATATTTAGATTGTTAACATAGTTATAAATCGTAATGGAATATCCTTAGTGAAATAACGGTTACGAAGATCTTTAGCCCAGCTGTGGGACTCTTTCAGATGTATCTTGCAATGCCCTATCATTATTATTGTTACGTAAAATTGCCAAGTTGGTTTTACCGTCATAAATTTGCAAATAGAATCACGATGTATGTTTGAATTCGTTATTAGATAGAATAATCTAACTTGAAGATAATAAAGTAATAAATATGTTTCGTATTTTATTTATTGAATAAATCAACTGTCAATTAACAAATTGCAGTTACCTAGTAATGTTTTTTGACATAAGATCAACATGGCGTTCCGGCGCCATGACACTTGTCAGTGTGACACCGAGGTAATTA
The DNA here is from genome assembly GCA_035772565.1 of Antheraea assamensis. NCBI lineage: Eukaryota > Metazoa > Arthropoda > Insecta > Lepidoptera > Saturniidae > Antheraea > Antheraea assamensis. Next base: position 288,264 of record JAQQSE010000229.1, on the reverse strand, counting down.
AATGAGAAAATATTTAAAACTATACACACTTTGTGGTATTTTCTATTTTATTTCACACTGTAATTATGATTTGGTTTAGTAAATTATTTATTCATTTTTATGGCATTTTTAATTTAATAATATTGAGATTTTTTAATTGCAAGTTGTTACTTAAAATTACTAGTTACAGAGAAAAAAAAATAATAACAAAAAAATATCCTTTCAGGCGTAAAATATTAAAATGAAGACGTCGGGAGACTCTACGAGAAAACAAAGCGTCTGGACTCGCCGATTACGAGACCATTGTCCCGGGCCAACTGAAGCCAGATGAGGCCAAACGAGGCCTTTACAGCCCTCGCGCCTTTTGTTTGAAAATAATGAGTCACAGCGGACGAAATGAAACTTTTTCGGATACTGGGTCTTAATTAAAGAGGGAATTACTTTTGTCTTTGTTACGAATGAATAATTGTACATCAAAGGGAATGTTTGTATCCCGCTGTAACCTTCAAACGTTTACAATGAGATTCTTGTAAAATTATTTATGACATAACTTAAAATCAGATCTCTGAGCACAGTGTAATTCAAAGTAATGGTGACCATGCCAGTGGTCGATGTCATGTCCGCTTACGGGCCTCTGTACAGCAGAATTAAAAGAGTTACTGGTTACGGGTTTATCACAATGTGTGTGATGGACGCAAACCGATTGGATATTAGTATCCACGCCGCTTGATCTTGCCTCTATGATGGGTGCTCACTTGATTTTTTATTTTTTTATATTATAGGGGACATACGAACAGGTGAGTCACCTGATGGTAAGTGAACACCGCCGTCCATAGATACTAGCAACACCAGGGGAGTCGCAAGTGCGTTGCCGGCCTTTTAAATATGTGGGCCTCCGGCGTTCTCACTGGCCGAACGAAACGCAACAGTGCAAGCACCGTTACTTCACGTCGGCTTTCTGCGAGAGGGTGGTACTACCCCGGGCGAGCCGACCCATTCATGCTGAAACCAGTAATAGCTTCAGCGTAGCTCTACCACATACAAAATTTAATTAATTAATGTATACTCCAATTTTACACTATTTCGCACTGGTAATTTACTCTTGGTGTCTATAGAGCCAGTGTGACAGCTCTTAAAATTCGAAATCCCTTAACGGTCATTCTCGCAACATGTTCATACTGTTTATTTAAGACATATTTTTACACTCTTCAGTAAGACAAAAACCAGGTGCAGAGATACCCCACGAATTAGCAAGTTTACCTGAGTAATGTTTACCTGAATACGAGTCTAATCACCACGCTAAATCATAAAAGATTGAGGATATGAAATTTTAAGTAAGGTCTGTGTCGTCCTATTTCTCCTAGATGGCGGTTTTTTTCAGTTCTCCTAATCGTATCATTCACAGAATAACCCACACAAGTAGTCTATGCAAGTAAGTATATAAAATATACGCATAAGAAAAAAAAAACAAGTCTGTTGTCTGAACGAATCTACGAAACGGTTGAACGATTTTGTCGAAACTGTTGTTACCGGTAGAAAGAGATTTTTTCAGAGTATTTATTATCTGCGATAAATATCATCATGCATTTACCGAGAGGCTTAGTAGCATTAACGATAAAATTGCAAAGACGTAACTTTACATCGTCAAATGACGGTTTGAGTAGTGATGATGAAAATAAAACAATAAATACAGATAAAATATATAGTGCCAATTAAAAAAAAAACACATTTTTACAAGAACGAAGTTCAGGGGTACCAGATAGTATAGATATAAGAAGGAATATAGATGTGAGAAATTTTCTCCCGAGTTAATAATGTGCAAGATGTCGTCGAAAATTTTCCAATCTCTATTCTGGAAGGGATGGTATTGCTTCGGCAATGAGGGGTTGGTTTTAATAAAGGTGACTCTGTCGTCCGCTATTAGATTATTAATTTGATACGGAAGTATTTCTGTTTGTAACTACGTATAGATTATATCAACCGTATGTGAAATTATAGTTACACCTAGATAAAAAATTATGAAACAAATCGATTATTGTTTGATAGTGGTTTTAAATTTCTTACAATAATATTCAGTAAATTGTGACTTAAAACTTTGTCTCAACCTTCCAAGATTTGAATTATCGTGTTTTTCTTAACAATCAGAAACAAAAAACAATACATTGTTTTTTTTTTACATTTTTCAAATCGATAAATAAATATTATATAATGGTTTATACTGTATATTCATTACAGTGATTATAAATCATCAAATTCGATACTATTGTACGACGAAACAATAATCCGACACTGTGTTTGGCCATCCCAAATTAGTACACAAACGTACAAATGGATATCGACCTATTTGTGTATGCGAGTATGTGCGGTCATAGAATAAATATATAAGTGGTAGAGAGTACACACTTTACTGTTCATTTATTTATCTTTATATTATATTAACTTATCGCACGATTTAATATCTATTGGGTTTCATCTGATATAATTCAAATACACTGTATAACTACGATGTAAATTCAATACATATGAATGGATATTCAGAAATTGAAAAAGCAACAGCCTGTATACTTTAGTTTCTTTGTGAGACTCACTTTTTCCCATCAGTAGGCATTATCAGGAAATGGTTAGGAAATATTGTATTAATAATTATCTACCAGAATGTTTACATAATAGCAATAATTATCCACTAACATAAGAGCGAATTAAGAATATTCTAGTAGCTTTAAGTATAACGTCCACTCTACGATAAGCTATATAAACAAACTTAATCTATGATGGGACAGAACACGTACAATCACGTTTACACACATGCATATAGGTCAGATTAATTTAAATTCACGAAGCGCTCGTATTATGAATGGGTGATTACGATGAAAACGGGTCAAAATAGACATTTTGAAGAGGTCTCTGACTCTAGATTTAAGTTTTCTTATCCATTATCGTATTTTAAGGCACGCGAGGGTTCAATAACAGTTAAAGTTTCATTGAAATAGAAAGTTTTTTTTCATATATTTTTATTTACCAGAATCTCATCTGATGTCGTTCAAAATATTAACACGATTAACCTAGAAGAACACTGGCTCTCAAATGCAGCTGGTAAAACTGACCTATAGGTGTTTGATGTGGGTTTTTTTAGATTCAGGGTGATAGCTAATTCGGCGGGTGTTAAGAAAAACTCCAACACCATGTTTGATTCACCGAAAGTTCAGACGTTTTGCTGAATTTGAAACTATGTCGAAGAACGCGATGCCTGAAGATGCTACTATCGATCTATGAGTAAATATATTGCATTGAATTAAAAATTGTCATCGGCTTTGTTAAAGTACATACACAAACACACACACTATTAAATAACTTATATATTATGTAATCTAGAAAAAAAACTATGAATAATTTGTGTCCAATTTTAATACAATTAATGGTTTCCCTTGACCGTCGATTACGTGAAACGTTACGATGTGTGTAGGCAGTTATTACGTATTCTGTATTACTGTCACGTCTGTTGTGTTTTTTATATTCTGTTCATATTTCGATTTATATATTGATCAGAAATTGTTATTATGCTTTAAATCAATTACTTTTAAATAATTTATTTGGCTTCTGTTTCTTAAGACACAAGTACAAAGACATGTGAAATACTCAGAAAGAGTCTTTTTCTCGCTTATATCTACCCTTTAAAGTTGGCACATTTAATTGCATTTACATGTAAAAGTTGTCTATGCTATCAGTTTACTAGAACTTGCCAATAAGCAATCCTGTAGAGCATTAGATTAGAATCGTTCAACCGACCGACACGAAAATTAATATGCGTAAGGAGAATGAACCTATGAATGATATAAATGTTTTCTTAATTAGTCTCTTGCATTATATAAGGAACTTTAGTTCAGAATATCATATTTCTATACCGACAGGTTTAAGCTGAACGTTGTCCTGAGCTGAGTCAGTCTTAAGAATATTATCAAGTAAATTAATAAAACGTATTTAATTCAGTGATCTACCTATCTGTTTAATGTCAGAAATTCACACTCTGGTTAGTTTTACTGTAGCGCTGAAAATATTAAATACATTCCAATCTGTGGTTTCCCTTGAGAAGTTGACTTAGCTTTAAAATATCATCTCTATTATTCATACCAATTAATATCTATGTATTTTAATTGTAGGATTATTCAATTAACATTTTAATGACTTCACAAATTGTAGTAAATCATACGTCTTTTTTATATTAAGAGCGTTGTAGTGAGTCTAGACTGTGACCGTGATTTCGTCGGCTTCACGCGTACCAACTAGGAATAAATATATTTTGCTGCATGTCTGTCCCAGAGTTTGATGTACTAGCAGTGTACCGCGAGACCTTGGGTGAATAAAACACCCAACAAACAGACCGCCCGTACTCAAATATCATAATTACGTGACATAAAGCGCTACAGTCGCATTATAAGATTATTTTTTTACATATTGTTCTCTTACGTACTGAAGTTTTTAAGTATTTGCCTTTAAAATCGGCAAGCGAGACAACCGGGCCAAGGTCCTGTAATATCAAACATCACGTATGCCTTTTTTGTTATTTAGCAATCTCGCGTACATTATATTCTTTAAATTACGACATCGAAATTCAGTTTAATCGTGAAATATGAGCAGGTACTTAATTAAGACAATATACGTTATTGCCGGGAATAATTAGAAATGTAAAAACAAAATGAAAAACAAACGTTCGTTTCGTAACTAAAAATGTATGAATAAAACACCGCAATCGAAGAACACTTTAAAGTTCTATAACAAACAAAATATTGAATAAGTTTTTGTTAAAAAAAACTTAATATATACAAATAGGTAAATCAAATGTATCAAGCAAAAACTTAAATCAGTATGACATTAAACCCATTTGAAATCGTGACCCAATAACCGTCCTTATCGCTGTATAACTAACCTAGCTACATATCTAGACATAGATGAAATATATATATATAGAAGCAGTAGTGAAATAAGCCAATTTCGAGTTGTGCAATAGAGAAGCGTTGATTTTATGAATATAAAATCTAATAATGGATCCCATCAATCAAAAGTTGCGAAATTATTATTATTTTTTCGAGTTACAAGATATAATACTATGAGTACGCTCTCTCGCAAATAACCATTGTTATCTTTAACTTGACTTTTTAGTTAAGGTTAATGTTAAATGCTCAAATGTCAGACGTAAAATGCCATCTATTGCAATGTTTTATGGCATTCAGTCTATCCTTTAAGCTTTATTACAAGAAGAACGACAATTCTATGTTGTATTATATATTTTCGTGGTTGGTTTGTTCGTGGAAATTGTTATATTTGCCTGTAGTATTTATTACTCGTGTTGTTAGATAGTACAGTACTAATCAATGTGTGTCGTTGGATGGTATCGTAAGATTGCTAAGCTTTATTAAGTGGCATTGTGTCGTTACATGGTATCATACTGATTACCAATTATAATTAATTGGTACTATATCTATCACTGTGTCGTTAGATGGCATCATAGGTTAATAAGTGTTGTTAAATGGCTTTGTACTAATAATAATATAATAATCTTTATTTGTAAATTCATTACATAGGTACACATAAAATGGGTCCCTGCCTCCTACGTTAGTGTAGACTGTGTTGTAGGAGACAGTTACAAGTATTAGGAAACAAGTTTGGATTTACATACAGAACAATAAACGTAGCCATAAATTAATTACTAAATCTATTAATTAATAAAACAAATTGAGAACTTATTTTTCAATATTTGACCATTTGATTTTTAAGTTGTGTCCGTGTATGTAAAAAGAAAAAAAATGATTTATGGAAAAGGAAAGAGCATGTGCGTACATAACATTATAAATGTTCAAAGCACTAGAATGATGTTGTACTAATTACAAGTGTGTTGTTAGATGGTATACATAGAGATTACTAAGTGTTACTAAATGGCATTATACTAATCACAGTGTAGTTAGATTTCATCAAATGGATTATTGAGTGTTGTTAGATAGCATCTTATTAAACACTACGTGTTGTTAGATGGAATTGTACTAATCCCTGTGTCGTTGGATGGTACCATACCAATAATTTATATTATTGAATAGTTAAGCTGTTATTATTTTGTTATGCTGTAATTCATATTAATTGTAAAAAGTATATAGATATGAAGATTTCTCTACTTGCATAAGTAGTAGATAATTCTGCGCCATTTGTATTTTTTTATTATTATTAACCTTAACGATATAAACAGACATAAATAAAAGTTAAGTTAAAACTCAATATACAAGAAAAGTAGCTAAAGGTTAAGTGTACGATAATTTCTTTAAAAGATATTCCCCAATAAATCGATATTAAATGAAAAGGCCAAAGTTGAGAATCGGATAATATATGTACCAATAATACCTGGCTTCCGTGTAGATTTCTTTGGGTAAGTTCAGAAGTGTTAGCGATAAAAAAAAATCTTTTCCTTTTAATTTTGGCTTTTAACTTTTTTACGTAGTTACAATAATTTAAAACTCATCTGTTAGTTAAATAGCAGTTATTATAACATTTAATTACACTGATATACTATTACATTTAAATATCCATCATTTTTAGATCGATTTGCAGGTAACGCCTGAATTTAAGGTATCAATACACATCTCATTACACAAAATATACCTTGTAAAACTGCAAGAACTAAAAAGTATATAAATAATTATTTATAAATAAATAAAATTATAATTCCATTAATCACATAACGTTACCTTCGACATTCACTTGTATACAAAATAGAATAAACTTTACATTTTTTTTATAACCAATAGATGTGGAATCGTTGTTGTGTTTGTTACAATCTGATTTCCCATATATAGTGTGGTATAATGAGGAATAATATTTCTCATTACTAAGCGAATCAGATAAGAATAACAGACAAAAAAAATGACATTGAGTGCCATTTACGTATCTCTGTTTACCCCGTTAAGGAGAACTAAGTGATTTATTGCATTAAATAATCGAAAATAAACAACTTATACATATGAAAATGGCGGATGCAAAATGTCATTACACGGTAGAATTTATGATTTTGGATGATAAATTGGATACTGGACCAGTCGTGACTTCCTGAACATAATGTATTCTGTTGGTACGACTGCTCGGTACGAAGGCTGTCATTGAATAAAAACATATGCGTAGAAGCGATATGTCAATAAAATAAAGAAAATTTACATCACACACTAATAGTTGTATACTAAGGTTTTACACAATCACTAGCTCCCACCCGCGACTTCGCTCGCATTATTGCATATTTGGAAATAGTACTCTTTTCTGGATAAAAATAACCCTGTACCCTTCTCTGTACCCCTGACAACGTGTATCAGTGAAATATTTTAAAGCGTGAAAGCGTAACAAACAAAATCACATTCACATTTATAAATTAACAAAACAAAGTGTTTTAACAAATCATAAATACTCGAAATACAATTACTAAAGCAGCAAAAAATAGAAGGGCAATTTAAACAATAACCAGACTCGAACAGTCATTCTCGTATTTCAAATTACTTTCCAGTCGATGATTTTCGTTTTAAATAAGTCACGAATTTAATTAATCCTCATACGAATAATGATACAATATTACAATCGTACAGTAATTTCTACGTTATTAGTGATTTTCATGTTACAATGCATTTAATTGAAAGTTTTGTAGTTAAGATTTCACGTGCATAATGTAATATTATGATCAAAAGGAAGGGAACATATTGGGTTATATTTTCAAATTATAACCAATTTAAGAATTGACTCAAATGTGATTTAAAACAAACTGTTGATTCTTTAGAAAGCTTTTAAAAATCTCATTTATTTTATTATTATTTTTTAATATATTGAGTGATGCCGTTTAATAATAAGATTACGTTGATATTAAATAGCATATTAGTAAAATAAATAAAGCACACATTTAAATATCGGACCAGCATTAGTTTTCAACATAAAATAATTGGGAAAAATTGTCTCTCAGAGACAGAACCAACGTAGGCGTAACGGATTACTGGTTGTAACTAGTTAATCAATAATGTGCCGATCACGTCCTAACAGGGCTATGCGAGTCGACTACCAATAGGCAGTTTTTTTATGCTCGACCGCGCAATGTTTATTGAATCTGGTATTGGTTTGCGCATATCGAGCCGGTTGGGACTAGACTTGCACCTATAATGACTTCGGTTCGTCACGTTCATTATCCCTTCGGTACTGGCTATTTGAGAAACAATTGTCTTATTCATATTTAGCATTGATTTGAATCCTTACTGAGTTTTCAGTCAAGGGAAAAATTGTGATGAATCCATAGTATGCTTGTAAGATTTTTTCTAATGTCTACCCGGTCATCCATTCTCAAGTTGACAATATTTCGTCAGGACAGGTGATATTATGGTCAAAAATAAAAACCTATAAACAATAAAAGAAATGAGTGTTTAGTAAGTTTAAATTGCAGATACAAATATAGAACGTCCTCCGAGATTAATTATATTATTAATGAATAATGATTCTAAGTGGTATTATGTTAGGAGACAGCCTTAGTTGAATTGTTGTGAACAAAAAACTTCTGATTTACTTCTTGGGCAGCATTTGATTAGATACAGATTAGACTTGATTCGAAGCTCAATATTAAGATCACTAACCCTTAGTGGCCTGATTTACGAAAGTGATTTATTTTTAATATTACTGTGTTTGCTTGAGGGTCTAGATGAAGGGAAAAATAGCTAAAAAAATTACAATATTTTTTTTAATTTCGTTGCAAAGAATATTATACAACAGTAAAATACGTACAGCCAGCCTATAAAAAAAAAACTAATAGTAATGTGAACATTCGGTTTAAAAGATTGGTATCAAAATTGAAACTCTAGTTTATTAAGGGTTAAGCGTAGATTAAATTTACTCGAGATTTGCCAACGACTTGGTACTTGAATATTGTTAAAGGTATATAATTTTCAACATACTTTAAATTTACAGTTTTCCAGATGTATTCAATTTAACAAGATGTATTGTTGCATTACTTCTATCGTATATTTTATGCGGATATTTTTCAGCGCAGCGCACTTTACGAGTGCGACGCTCGCCGATCTTTTGTTTAGACGTATCGGTAAGGCTTACAAGTTTGTTTTATATTTTATTAGTTTTCTGTATCTCCTTTATCTTACTTCAAGGTTTATTTTATACTAGCTTAGCTTGCAGTTTCAGAACTAATAATTGAGTAAATTATTAATATGTGTAAATAGTTACTGTCGTGGAATCTCTACTCATCAATTGTCCTATGTATCAATTAAACGCTACTGGGCTTGATAAATCTTATATCGGCTCGCCCGGGGTAGTACCACCCTCTCACAGAAAACCGACGTGAAGTAACAGTGCTTGCGCACTGTTGCGTTTCGTTCGGTCAGTGAGAGCGCCGGAAGCCCACATATATTAAAAGGCCGGCAACGCACTTGCGACTCCTCTGGTGTTGCTAGTGTCTATGCACGGCGGTGATCACTTACCGTCAGGTGACCCACCCTGTTCGTTTGCCCTCTATAATATATAAAAAAAAAAACGTTATTATTCGCTAGAATTCAAGACAGCCAATATGAAACATCACGATAGGTACTCAGATAATATAATTCGTCCAATGTAGCACGTTGGCGACAAAGCTTCCTCTGAAATATGAGTTATCATAAAAGCGAAGTTTATGAATGCTAAAACCAACCGTGATCTGATAGTGTTGTTTCCATTGTTGCCATGTTTGTGAATTTATACTTAATTATTATAATTTATTTGTACATAAAATGTTTCGAAATTAGTCACTGAAAGAGATTTTACTCAAATCAGCACTGAGGGGTTCACCTCTTTCAGCACTCAACATTTTTAATTAAAATTTTATACTTGTTTTTTCTAAGTGTTTTTACCTTTTTATTTCTATTATTATTATTATTTAACAATTTATGAAGTGTATGTAACTTTTACAGGTATATTACGAATGAATGTATTTTATTTATTTCTTATATTTATCGAGTTTCTATCGAGTTTGTAATTGCAGAGGTATCAAAATTGCGGCGAAGGAAACGTTTCGTTTTTAAATTTATGACTTACTCCTAGTGAATCAAATGTATGAAATGTAAATATAAGTTATCAGCTGCAATTCTTAATACGAATCGTAAAGAAAAGCCGTAAAAAACAACCGATATTTGTCCGTAAAATGAAGCCAACCCTACGGGCCAGTGGTAATGCTATTTGTAATGTAGTTAACGCAGACACCTCTCCAAGATTAACGTGAGTTCTGAACAAACATCCCCGCGGTTCGTGTTTCGCTAATTCCCAAAGTTTACGCGAAGTTAATACTGATAGTTAAGGGAGCCGGTGGATGCCGCCAACTTTTCTCTGTTTACTATTGCTTATATTAATAACCATTATACTGTATTACTACGTGTAATGGATACAAAATCTTCTCTCCTCTTTCTACCTATATACATTAATAAGGACGTTGGTATAGTTAGTAGACCGATAAATTCAAAAATCGTTGATAGATTACCATGAATGTTGTTAAACCTGACACAGCATTTGTAGTGTGTTACAGAATTCTGATATTGAATAGGAAAATTATACAATGTCTATACAATAACCCACCAATAAACACGTCGTGATGATAGAGCTCCAAAGTGTTTACGTAGACGAACGGTAACTTTCAAATAACACTCTGAAGTTACCAGCAGAGCGGTGTCTGGAATTTTACATAAGTTATGAATTGTTTTATTACCGCAGAACTATAATATTTTATAGAAGAAAAATACAAAATTTCCTAAATATAAACGAAGACGATAAATGACGCATGATTATTAAAATGTATAAAGAATTCTCTAGAATATATACCAATGTTTGCTCAACATTCTCATGTCTAAAAATTAAATTACCTTACCAATCCAAGTTATTCAATTTCCGTCGCTTCGGGCACTTTTCACATCGTCTATAGAGATTCGATTTCGCGGCGTCGCCTCGTCGAGATGTAATAATAAACTTTTAAATATAATTCGTTTAACACAGAAGCCCTTGTTTGTACAATTAATATTGGTCAATTGTATGTACCGTGTTAACTACACGGATTCTAATAAATCATAAATTTAGAGAAATTTCTAGTAATTACATTATGAACTAAACGCCCGTCCAATTTCCCACGGCTTTTTTCTCCGACTATACGAACCGTTCGCGTATTAAATTTATGTTCATTGATTTTTTCACTACATACAAGTCCCATATATACCTTGCTTTCTAGAACCGTCGATCCATACTTTTACAAACGATATTCCTACAAACTAATAATTGTCCTATGATTGAAATTCAGACATAATAACAGCTTTTTCTTCACTTGTTATTATCTATATCTCTTTGTTTTTAATTTTTTTCTCGATTCTAAAAACTATATTAAGTATTATTAAAATATTAAAGGGTGTAGACGTAAAAACATATAAATATAGCCTTCGACTTGTCAATGGTAAGGGGTAAAAACTATTTTTATTTTAATATTGCTGACACGAAAGGTCGTTAATAGCTACTAAATTAAAAAAAAACCTTTTTATATATACTTCTTTCCTATACACAGAGAGCTATAGTCAAATATTCCACAGCTCTTTACCGTTTAGCCACAATTACTTAAGTATAGTAAAGATTAAAGATAAGATGAATGGATTTTCCTAAGAGTTTACTGTCACAGGTATGTCCAAAAACTTAAATATCGAATTGACACGGTTCCAGAACGTTCGGCTTCGGCTACCGAAACGGTCCACCTTAAACGCTATTAGGTCACGTAGGAAATGATAAGATTGAGATAAACCGTGACTGATGGCTTTGATCGGATCGTCACGGACCCCGGAACACAATGGTGCTCGACAAATAGAAAAACCCATGACAAGTGAAACCATACTCTAAAGCTATAAGCACAAGGACACTTATAAATTGACGTGGAAATACAGTCCGATAGCGATGAACATCGTAAGGGCAGACACCAGTTTATATATTTTTAAGCCCTGACAAGTTTTAGAACTCACGCCGTAATGATTCCGTACTATATGAATCACATACAATTTTGTATTATGCACACATTCGTGATATGTTTCGGATTTACTCCGCAATTTAAACAAAGTCCTACAAGACTCCAAGTACCTACGAAACATCTTGTCAGTTTTTTTTTTGAAAGGCCATAAATTGGATGTTTCGACACAAATATAAGACCACACATACTTGCCATTCATTGTACATTTCAACTAACATCAACCACTTTCGAAGCATAGGGCTTAGAGGATATAGATACACAGATGGACGAACAACAAAATAATCCTGTACTTATTGCCTGTTTTTCATTACTACGTGCGGAACTCTAAAGACAACAGATCAAAATAACAAAAACCAGTATCGAAATTCCGAACATAGTAGGTACTCGAGCAAACACGACATAGATTGAATACAAAGAGATCGCTTCTGCAAATTTCAAACCACGATATTAGAAGGTCGGGTAACACGGAAGGCGGGCCCCGAGTCGTTCGTCGAAACACAAACTACCTCAAGTTCAGTCTAGACAAAAGATGCGCACTCAGCATCCCGACTGTAACAGTATATCCTATTATCCAAACGAGTCTTTGTTACGCTATCAGATATATTTAAATCTATATACCTCTGTTTATCATTTAGCCCGTGAAATTTGACTGTATGTCGTAGACATTTGTATTGGTTGTCGCCGTTGTTTTGTGAACGCACTAAGCAACCGTCAGGTACAGTGTTTTTACTTTGTAGTGTTATGACAAAAACAATGGTAAAACTTAAGAAAACTGCAATTGTGTGTGTGCTTGAAACCACCCGATAGAAGGAAAAAATTGTATGTAAAAAAAAAAAAAAACCAACGTCACGTTCCCAGTCAGTGTTCCCAGGCGTTCAACCCATCCATGTACTAACATGCGCCCGACGTTGCTTAAGTTCGGTAATCGGACGAGTGTTTTCAACACACTACACGACACAGTGTTTACCTCCACCACTTTTCGTCACACAAGAAGGTTGCCGATCAGAATTTCTAAGCCCTCCCATAACAATTTTCACTTCAAAATTAAATAAATAAATTTTAATTCCATATAACTTGATAACCTTTCTTTTAACTTCGAAAGCGACACGTTTACGGTTTCATTCGACCGTCGGGACCGTGACATTTCTGCTTCTGCTCTGAACAATTCCGGGATGCTTTCACTCATAAATTAGCTTCGTTTCAGTAACAGTTTATATTAACTTCCTGAAACTCGGAATCTTCTTAGTTGACTTTCATAAAGTGAATTTAAGTTTGTAATGTTTATCTCATAATTTCGAGTGAAGACGGCGAAGCGCTGCCTGGTGTTTTTAACTTCTATTACAAAATCAGACACGTCTGTCTACTAACAAACACTCTATACACGAGCTCATGCTCGCGAATTCGTTCTCATATATTTTATAATTACTGATAGTCCCTAATAAAAAAAGTGTAATGATATGTCTTCGTAAAATCCTCTTTAATTCCAAGTCTTATCAAGATTAATTCAGAGATTAACGCGGACAAACGCGACTTCAATTTTTTTTATTTGTACATATTATTATTATTGTTCAAATCTGACTATATATATAAAAAAAACTAATAGTTTTGTTATATAACCGCACTCACTGATTATTTTAATTAGCTATTCTCTAATCAACCAATCACTTATGCGAAGGTCGCGACAGATCGATCAGCAATATAGGAGTAGCGTAAAAGGAGTGGGCAGCATTCTTACTTGGTTCGTTTGGCCGTTCATATCTCTACAGATAATTCTTAGCTACATTCAGTATATGTATATAATGTATCTACTGTTGAAGGTAAATGCTTTTGTTATTGGTACTCAATTATTTTTTGTCGACTGACTAAGCGATATAGAAGACGTCATCATGGAAGGCATCACACTTTTATAACTATCCCGCCGCCAATACTCCCTTGTGTAAATGCTACTCAAATAAATTAATATAGCAGTAAACTGTACTTTAAAACGAGACAACATCAGAACGAAAACTTTAAAATACTCCTTCGGCGAACAATAAAAACCGGGAAGTTACCCGTTTAAAAGTTAGAATCTTTCTGTAGAACACGACTTCTTTACCCACGCTCGAATAGTGTACAAAGTGTTGCCCGTTCGAAAAGGCGAGCTTGCCAAACATAGGAGACTAGAACGGTTTCGCGGTTCGACACACAGACCATCGAACCAGTACATCGAGAACAGCTTCTTCACTCCGCACAAATATCCCCGTAAGAAAATTTAAACCAAGTCATCGAGAAGAATAGCCCACAAGTGCTATTAGGTTCTTCTTGAGACTTTATTACAGAACTTCATATAAAACATTTTTATTTAAATTTGTACAACTAATGATTGATTTAAGAAGAATTGAGAATCATTTCCCACACCTAATAAGTGCGGAAGCTGCGTCCTCGTAATAATTCTCCTCATAAATATATTCTTTGTTATCTACAAATCGAGTGACACGTCTGTCTCCCTATAATCTATGACGACGGCTTTTAAAAACTCAATATATTTAATACACAGTACCGCCGAGAAACTTAAACAACGTCTGCGAGAGGACCGACACGACTTGGTTCAACTTTTCGTATTATTTGTTCGCAGTATATGTTACAGGTTTTTTTATAACCCATTTACACTTTATTAAACAGCTTATTTACATTTTGTTATTCATATCACAGTGAAATTTCAAAAAGTTATTTTATTATTTACCATTTTATTTTCAATATGACAAAGTTTTCACGTTTGGTAAGTAACAAAAACAAAAAAAAAAGTCTTTAAAAAACCATTCCAAGTTGCTTTTGTCACAGAAATGCAGTACTAGTATGACATGTGTTAATGTATGTCACTGCTATTTTTCACACGATTCTAATGTTATGTCTATGTTATAAATGATAAGTCTAGCCCTTAACAAGAAGTGGCTCACTTATGCATTTCTTCCTCGTTGGAATATGGCTGAAATAGTTATAGACAGTCATGTTTTTATGATTGCAAAAAAAAAATCACCTGTGAAATAAGTGATAAAAAATGTAATGTCACTGCTATACTATTATGTTAACATAGGTAAATATAAAATTTAACACCTATTTTGTGATAACATAAAAAAAAGCCATAAAATTAATGTAACCCAGTCTTATATTGCAGGATTCAAATCGACGTGCTACTGATAAATTTCATTTGAAACTGTTTCTTTTTGATTCACTAATACTTTTAAACGGCAATCTATATTATCGCAGAGAACCTATGAATTAAGGTAACCGATTTTATCAAGTAGGTAATCGGAAATTATAGTACGGAAAAATTTTGAAGTTTTTAAGACGTGTTATTAGATTTTTAAGAATATTTCCGAGTCGTGTTTACGTTATAAATAAGTCAGTAATCTTTTGATCGCACATAAAATAACCATACAGGAAAAATAAAAAATGTTTATAATCTCTACATGTATTCGTATCCGTTTGTTCGAGATTTAAAAAAAAAAGGTCAGCGGTTGCGAAACATGTTTGGTTTGTATTATTTATATTATTTTATCTTTTTTAATCAATTATTTAATTCATATAATAACCTTTTAAATATATGTTAATGTTAATAATTGTTTTAATTATAAATCGAAAAGATACTTTATCATAAATGATTTATATGAGACTAATAGACTATATCCAAGTTAAATTAATGTTTAATATCTAGTTTTAGGTCAAACTGGTAAATTCATAGGCAGTTACAAATGCATAATGAAAACTGTTACTCATTTATTTTAAAACTCTATTGTAGCCCTTCGGACACTATAGTTTATAAGCCGCCTAGGTACAAATTTAATCCGCGTATCTTTCAACCCTATTAATTAAACTACGTCCGAAGAAGACGTATATTTTACTATACAGTCTGACACGCCAGCCGTTGCATTACAAGGTTCTGCCTGTCGCCGCTCCGACAATGTTTAAACATAAAGGGTAACGGCAGATATAAAAACGTACCTTTTCACAATCCGTTTCGCAATAATAATCTAATAAAAGCGTGCATTCTGTCTGCAACAGATGCGCCAGTGTAATTTGACAGGCATAATATAAAACATACGGCGAAACGTAATAATGTTTATATAGTAGACGAGATAGCAGCGTTCCATTGAAAATATTCAATTTAGGTGCCTTTAACAAAGCCATTCTACCGGCGAAGATATACTTGAGTTTTGTCCTAATTTTATTTTTAATCCAAATTTAACCGAGTTTAACACAGCACTTTCCAGAAAGAAATATGAATAGTACACTATAATTCCTATGGAACTTAATAATTATTCAGCAGATATTACGAGAACGAGCAAATAACTAGCATGTATGTAATCTATTGGTTATCGTCCATCAATTGTTTCCTTTGTTAGAGATAGCAATTAACTATTTCATGAACTAACCTTAAGGTTTAAGACTGTTGAATGATATACTATTAGAAAACAATCTATATAATGATAATGTAATATCTCTATAATTAATTGGGTAGACCAATTATAATACGAATATTAATAACAAGATTTAACTATTCTGGACTTTTTAGAAACACCTACTTAATAGAATTATTAAAACTGACGGAAAACGAACATCTAAACCAGCGGTCAGGTCTTCTTTATTTATTACTACGGGTATAAAATATATAGGCTATGTCATTCACTGAAAAAATGATTAAAATCGATCCAGTAGTTTTGATTTATTCATTACTGCCCGTGGCCCGCACGCGTTAAATTTGGAGTAACCTCAAAAATAACAGTATTTCTCCACTATTTAATTTATGTTATTATACATATAAACCTTCCTCTTCAATCACTCTGTCTATTAAAAAAAACGGCATCAAAATCCGTTGCGTAGTTTTAAAGATTTAAGCATACATAGGGATACAGGGACAGAGAAAGCGACTTTGTTTTATACTATGTAGTGAAGTAGCAGTAAAACCGCTGTAATTTCTATCAGGGTGGTTAAAAATATTTATATCCATATTGTTGCCAATCGGAAATCCCGTCAAGCACATAACTACTATAGTATATGAATTTATAATTCACGTCCTACTTGCCAATTGAGGACTTGTTTACACTATCTCTATTACACCGACTCTGCACGCGTTTGTTGATTTATTTTGTTCTCTGCATTCAAATATGCCTGCGCACACCAAATTTCACGGCGATCGGTTGAACGAAACAAATGCCGATTCTCTGTTATACAAAAATATCCTCCATGAAAAAACATTCAGATGTTCATTTCATGGGGATCTCTCGAAAATATTATAGTTTATATATATGAAGAAATAAAGGTATGTCCAGTTAGTTGATTAAAATACTATAGAAGTCGATAAGAATATAACCGAACGATTGTAATGTATTGTGGAATGTTCGAGAACTGAGCCAACGCTTTTTTTTTTTGTATCGCAAACATAACGATTCTATTTACTTTAATGCCATTGGTAGGAGGAATAATCATTAAAATTTATAGCAGAACTGTTTGCTTAAACCAAAGACATGATTCACGCGAAGCGATCGTCTCACTCACCTACCGATCACCTTTCGATATGCTGTGTGTGTGTGTGTGTAATTTCTAAAAATAAAACTCGTAATTTTTATTTTTTTTACGATCTCCGTACGTATGCGTTGATAACAAGGTTGCCGTGTGAATGAACTTCTTGGAATAAATATTTTTCGTGTGCCTATCGTGGTTTGATAATAAGTTTGCGTATAGATAGATACAGAGTATAATATGATTGGTCTAGACGTGGAGAGACCTGGGGTGCGGGGAGTGGGAGGGATCTTTCTACCCACGTCTGCGGTATATTGATAATTGTGTGAACCCTATTTCTTCTTGAGAGAGTCTTAATACTCGGAGGTTTTATATAAATACGTTAGATGGTTCCCGCCTGCTTCGTAGGGTATAGAAAGGGTGGCAAAGGGTCAAACGAGTCCAAAAAATAAATAGCCTAGTATAATCTATGAAAAATTATATTTCGAATCGTTATTGCTAGAAGTTTTGACGCGGTTAAGTCAAGGACTGTATTTTTATTATGCATATATATAAATATATAGTTAAAATAAACAAATCTCAAATAACTACTCTTTATTCAATTGTAAGGGAGCATCCATAAATTACTCGGATGTTAATAGAATCTCTTCAATCAGGAGTCAACAAATTGCTGACATCATGTGGATTTCATTTATAGTTGATTTTATGAGAAAAGTTTAAAAAAAAATGATATTTTAGTATTTGCAATAATTTCTGGACGTAAACTTGTATTCAAGGTCATTCAAGTATTACGTAAGTACTAAAAGGGCCTGTTTTATTTGCTTATTTTTTTATTACATAAGGGATCTGGATGTTGAAATAAGATATGTAAGACGCGCGGTCTTCTCCAAGGGGCTACCATCCACTTAGCAGCGAACTACTACTTACAAATTAATTCGTCTATAGACTATAAAATCCTTTTTTCTAGAATTATTAACTACTACCCATGAATCAATAAGGAAACTGAAGAAGACATGAAAAAATGCTTATAAATGTTTAAGAAAGCGTGGGAAAAGCGTTACTGATAAGTTATTACCAAAATTTTGCTTACGCAATACTTTAACGGCCCCTTATATGTGACAATCTATGCCAAAGACAGTTTCTCTAAAAATGAGAAAATTCGTGTAACGTTATTTATGGATGACTCCTGGTAATTACAGTCCAAATGGTTAACAGTCGCTCATAGCTATGGTGGATATCTTGACTTAGTGACTTACTTTATCGCAATTTGTCAGAGCATTAATGACTTCCTCGTTGCACATATATTATAGATGAGTATTTACGTTATGAGACACTGTATTATAATTAATACTTTCTCAAGATATGTTTTATTTTTTCAACTAAATATAATCCGCAAAACTCATTACAAATTACACAAATATTATCAAAACTCGATTACCAAAAGCAAAGCTTTCATAATAACCGCAGAACTGCAATAGGATTGTTCCTTATTTACGTAGAGCTGTGTTCCTTGAACGGATCTATTGTATAACAAGCGTAATTGACGAGTCAATTATGTTTAGGGTTGTAACACGATCGATATACGTGTCTATCGATATTTTTATATGTTTTTTTAGGTTTGTTATTATTTGACCGCAGTCGTAGGTGAACACCCTAGAACAGGCTTGCAAATGCAGATGTCTGGACATACCGTCCTTGAGAACAGATTTACTATAGCTAGCGATTGGTAAATTATTAAATTAATATCCTACACCTATAAGCGAGTGGTATTGTCAAGCTCAAGCTCAGACTAACTACTATTCCACATATTATGTGCAAATAAAATGAAAACGTTTAATCTCATCATAAATTAATTATATGTCCACAGCAACACGATACGAAGTCATAATATTATATGCCGCTATAATCAAATTTATCAAATTAGGTCACACAGAAATAGGAATATTATTACACTTTGTTTTACTACGTACCTATTCGTTTAAATTGATTACTTCATAAACCTAGTCACATATTTAACTGTTTCTAAATATATTTGTAATAACAAAGCATATATTATTATGACATAACTACTATAAGAGAAATAGGATCTGCTATAAGTTCTTTACCGATTCATATAAAACTATTATGTTATAAAATCTCAAACACGAGCACAGAATTTGTTACACAAGATTTTCGTATTCTTCAATGGTATTTATTCGACGATTTCAATTGGCTCCTGTCACCATAAATGCCATAATAAGTAAAATAAATTTATAAAAAAAAAACCCTCGTTTTGGTACTTCTGAGATACCTTTCTTTTAGGAAGTCATAATGATCATTGCAAAGATTTTATCGTTTGTCTTATATCGAACTGCTTAGTTTAACGTATGTGTTTTCGATAGAAGTATATCGAGTCTGTTATATTGTTGTATATTATTATTATTAAACGATACTATTAAAAAGTAAATACACTTTTCAAAATTTTCATCGATATAAAAGTAAGTATTTGTTCTCAATTTCCCATCTCTTGAAAAGCGTACGCCGTAAAGGCGACCGCAAGTATAATTGACTCCGCGAAACTCGTAACACAAAAGACCGAATTATATCTAATGCATCATCCATCGTTGTTTAATGAATAAATTGCAGTCGGGCGCGTCCGTAGCGCCCTCTCTACCAAAATTATTCACTCTCGCAATCCGAGTTAAGCTCCTGCCAAACCCGACTACTCAGGGCTGTCCCACAGGACAACAAGTTTTTTGACAAATCTGATACGTCTTAATGTAAAGTATCGTCAGTTATATAAACTATAAGGTCGTATAAGAGAAAACCTTTTAAACATCGTATTTATTACTCCAAATTATGCACTGTAAAACAAAAATCAAGCTGAAATTTAAAAAAAAGAACTTTTACGAGCAGACATGGCACCTCACAATCAAAATTATGCGCTTGAAGTGTCACATAAATCTTATTCTTTGCAAACTAAAAGCGACCTCTCCTCTAAACGACTTTGGTAACATGTTATTTTACGAGTTCATAAATGTAAAAGAAAAAAAATATATACAACAAACAATAAGAAAAGGCATCATAATGTCAGATGTGTCTATCTAGCCTTGGTTGATAAAATGAATTATTAGAACCGGGGCGACCGCAACGTCCTCTGTACCAGTCACTCTGGAGATCCTAATAAACCTGCGGCTAGACGCATCAAGATATGGTGATTATTGTAACAAAATGCGACAGATTTTCAAATTAGAATTAATCATTTCTTTACAGAACCGGTCAACGAGTGTACGATATATTTGTTTTGGATATTAATTGTGATCTTAGTGACGATAAGACCGAAGACTGTGATACGATAAGCTTGGAAATAGAACTGGCTCTCATCTTTCACTTTCGTGAGATATTATTATAGGTATAGCGACACACTTGTGGATATAGATGAAGACAAGACGACAACTTGAGTTGAGGCTTGCGTCGAAACTACCTTGCAAAGTTAGTCGATAAACAGTTTCGTTTGAGATATTATACCATTACAAATATATGTAATTTATCATTTATAGTATTTAATTACATCGTCTGAACTATGACTCTGCTTCAAACGATTAAGATATGAAAAAAATATTTTTTTTAATTCACTTCAAAGAAATATAACTTCTAACATGCGTGTGTGTCGTCCACGTACAATTTTTTTTTGTTTTCTTTTTTTTAATGTTATGCTCCAGCTGGGTATAAAGTAAAAATGCAACAAATCCATAATAAAAATTACAATAAAACTTTTTACAGATAATTATAAGTGAGGTCGTGTCATGAAGCATTTAAATCTGTAAATAAATCTCGGCTGTTATTTTGAGACCCAGTTCTCGAAATGGCAGACCATATTTTTCAATTTCGAGCCAATTGGTCGTTTAACAGGTGCATCGTAAGGTCTACATTCGTTTATATGGAGCTTAAACCTTTATGGTTTTCGACAGTCCAGGGGTTAAAACTTATGCAAAACCACTATCTAAAATATCAAAGAACCTCATAAAAAACATACGTATATCCGTAATCTTTCAAACGTAGCGATACATTTTGAATATTAAAATCTATAAATGTATATTACAATTAAAAAAAAATACGCCACAAAACTCGTCGGTTGAAAACGATGCAATATCAAAAATGCCAATCGCGGAGCGAATACAATTTCAGTGGAATACCGACTAGAAGCACAGCGCAGCCCTAGCGCGATCTCGTAGCCAGTTCGTGTAATATTAAATTATAGTAGCCGAGTAAAGCATTTCGTAATAGAAAATTGTACCCAGCTGTATTTTGTTTGAAATGTAAAAGGGAATTTTATTTCGTACATTATAAAATTCCCTCTCGACTTCGCTCCCATAATGGTCGGTAGCGTATCAGATATTTTCGAAGTGTATTCGAAATATTGATGGCCTCCGAGTGTAATCCGCTTGTAGTGATGCTCTCAAAACTAGTAATGGATGTGCTGCAGATGGTATACTTACGTCATTTAAGACTGTAACATTGCAATTTCATATATAATGATTACATAAATAATATAAATTAAGAACGTTAAACGTATTGTCACACAGACATGGACATCTCGATATTTATCAGACCCATTCAGATGCCGACGAAGGATTTGTGACGTCATATAAGCCTTTGGCGATATTATATATGCATAGTAAAATTCGTAAATGAAAACACACTGTAAATTAACATTTGTTAATACAGCATAATTATTATAATTATCACGAACACTCGGAACGTTTTAACCAGTAGGTACCTTAACGTTTCACAATCTTAATAATACGATTTATAATTCGCGAACGCGTTGAAACACTGTGCGAGAAAAAAAAAAAAGAATGAAACAATTTCCATAAGTGCATGAACTAAAGATAGCATCGCCTAATGGACGTTCCTTCGTAAAACACTAAGTAACGATATAATCATATGGAATTCATTAGCGATTCAAGCTGTATACTCTATAAGCTTCACGTATCGCTGTGGATAGGCAGGGGCTCTGTATCTAACCTGTGTATATGCGAGTATGCCAATTAAACTGATGTTCAGAGCCAGCATTGCTTGAAAGATATCCTGACCAGATGATCTGTTATTTTGACCAAAACATATAACAGAAATCCATTGCAATCTACTAAAGAACTGGCTCAAGCCTCCAACACATGAGGACGACTCAGTGACACAGAGCTGTGATGTGTCTTTCAACTTAGCTCGTGTAATAAATCTAGGGTTTTTGTGACAAGGCACCTATAAGTATGTACCGATAGACTTGAGGTCCATCCCGTTCAATCACAACACCATCTAAATAAAGCCACGTACGTCGTCATTTGACACACCGCGCGAGATTATGGAAAATTCCAGAAATGAAAGAAGTGGAAAGATTTGAAAATAAACATATAATTTTTCATATATACATTAAAATAATAAAGGTAATTAAATTAATAATGAGGGGTTACGATAGCATCGTGTGGAGGCATGCATGCATGCATAAATATATATCATCGCATAAACTATTTTAATTGAGCAAAAATTTTTGTTCCTTTTTTGTTATTTTATTTCGTAACAAAATAACTTTATAAATTAACCAGAGCAAATGTTTAAGATAAATTACCATATTTCGTAATTAAATATCATTTTAATTATGTTATCTTTAAAATGATATATTTATTTTAATTTTGCACGGTTTTAACGCGTTCCTTTACGCTGTCCTGGCCACTTGCCACTAAATATTATTAATATATGATATTTGATAAGATCCAACATCGACATTTCATGGAAACGGTTTCTGTGCTATACGTTTTAATATAATACGCCAGTAGATAGCGCTGTAGCGCATCGAAATCTATGTCGTACAAAATTGATTTAAACACGGTTAATTTTATAAATTAGGGTGGACGTTACTTCGCACTTCCGCTTAGAATTGTTTGGCCGCTGACACGTCTTAATGCAATAGAAAACGGTTGGTTGGCGGTTGGACTCGACGTTGGAGCTTTCCGTTGCTGTAAGACGTAACAGCGGCCAAATAATTTCAATCGGAAGTGCGAAGTAACGTCCACCCTCATTTTTAATAATGGATTTCCACATAGTATTTATTACCTTTATCAATCAAATGGTTAAAATTTGTTCAAAACATTGATACACAACTATTTATTATAAAAATAAAAACATACACGTGCGAAGCCGCGGACGTAGTTAATACATTACTTATGTGAATCTCAGTATTCGTAATCGGGTATAATTTTAAAATAATTTTCTATATTATTACAGTAAAACTTAAGGTAACGTTTAAATTACGCGTGGAAAATTAGGTGATATCGGACTCAAGCCCTAGTCCCGTATAACATAAAGTATATAGTGATTCATTTTAGAATGCATGTACATATAATGTTATAGCAAACAGACAAGCAATAACCCTAGTTCGGTGCGCGGTTTTAAGTGATGTCTTGAAATCCTGCCAGCTCGAATATCGTTCTCAGTTTTCGTGCTATCGTGAAATCGTGCACGCTAACGCTTATCTGATTATTCACGCTTCATTACCGTTTGTGTCTGTTTATTTTTATTTTTTTCTTATTTACTATCCAATAAATGGATTGCCAATTTTGCTTTTAAAGCAATTTGGATGTGATGATTTGTGTTCCGTTATTCAAGTAATAGTGAAACTTCAACGATGACTAAATGATGTTCTCTACGCTAACATGCATTTTTTTATCTTACTACAATTTATCTATAATTTCCAAATACTTTAATATGTATATAAATACATTGGAAGTGTCTGTTGTTCTTAGGCATATTCTTCGAAACGGCTTAAACAGATTTTGATGAGATTTTAATAACAAATAGAAGAATTTATAGAATATTATATTAAATATCATTACCCTTTTTCATGAGGGTTAAGCAGTCCTGATAAAGTTTAACAATTGTGCTTTAAAATCAGTAAAAACGTTATAGCGAGTAAGTTACAATAAATAAAAAAAATTGAAATAAAAAATAAAAATAAATCTCAATTAATAATGATCCTAGATAAACAATGTCAGTCCCGTGAAACAGCAAAACGATTTTCAGAGCCTGCCTTTCTTATAATTTGAGTAATAATTGGTTTGTAGCAAAATGAATATTATGAAATTAACGTGCATGCTCAAGTATGTATATACCGGATACCACTTTCTATAGCGATCAGTTGAAACGTATAAAAGATGAAAACAGCGCCATCTAGTAAAGAAAAAAAAAACTATCTGCGCGTAACACCCATGCTATCATGATAATGTCTCAAATGACAATTACGATTTATTCCGTAGAAAATTATTTGTTTAACTCGATCAGATGGAACATTTAATTTCAATAATAATAAAAAAGACATGTATATAAAATACAGATTTAGGCGTGATGGCAAAATTACTGCGAAAAGAGGATCAGCAGTGTTACGTCATTTGGTCCCAAATAATGACAAAACAAGTTTACACTATACAACCCACTAAATATAATAACAACCCTATTACGTTCCCTATAGAGATTATTTACGTTAAAACGACTGTAATTTACGTTTCGAAGTCGCGCTAAGCCGTTATCGAGCGAATTCGTGTCGATAACGCGGAATTAATCAAAGTCTGACACAATATAGGACAAAACTGACGCGACAAGACAGTTCGAATGTGATAAGCTGACGATAGGTTTTAGTCTAACGATAACCTAATCTACTAGAGTTCCGGTAATTAACCGGTATTTAGGTACTCGAGAATCAAGATTGTTTTAAATGTGATGAAGTCGTTAATATACTTGTGCCGCAGTGGTAATAAAGCCTACTACCTTAGCTGAAAGGTCGCGGTTTCGATACATGACTGATTTTTATTCTATAAGCGTAATTGATAATTCTCTGTCTATGGTATTTAAACATCCATACATATATGAATGTAAATCAGCTGTTTATTTATTATAAAACAAGCTGGAATTAAATCACCGTGTGTGGAAGTGTTTGCATTACTCATCATCATCTTACCCTTATCTCAGCTAAGTAGGAGCGGCACAACATGTTTTCCTTTTCCACTCTCCCCTGTCAAATGTCATCTCAGTATTCACACCTTTTATACACATATCATTTTCCACACTATCCATCCACACCCTTTTTCGGTATTCGCTCTACCTCTATATCCATCCACTTTCAAACTCAAACTTTTCTTGTTACATGACTTTCATCTCTTCTCATAATATGCTATACCATGCTAACCTATTACTCCTCAACTTCTCTGTCACTGGTGCTATTTTCAAACTTCCTCTGATATACTCATTCTTAATCTTATCCATTCTTGTTACACCACACATCCATCTTAACATTCGCATTTCTGCCACATGTAATTTTTTCTCGTCCGTCTCTTTCGTAGCCCAGCACTCGGATCCATATAACACGACTGGTCCGATTATAGACTTATACACCTTCCCCTTAAGTTTCAACGGCATTCGTGGGTCACAAACCACCCCAGATACCTTTCGCCAATTCATCCACCTTGCATTTATCCTACATTTACAGTGGTCAAATATTTGGTGCACTGCCGGTTTTTCTTACTGACTCCATTCCATTTCACAAATAAGTGTAATGCTCTGTCATACATACATCCATTACTATTCAAGGCCTAGGAAGAAAATAATTTTAACAGTTGAACTGGCTTTCAATTGAAACGAATAAGCATATGACACTTGATTACAGGTTTCGAGGATAGTTAGCAAACCAGTATGTATAAGTCCCAAATGAAGAAAGAACCCTACTAAAAATTAGAGCCTTTTATGGCATTTGCCTATGTTTGATTGTATACATTGAATTAGAGAATGAACCAGATATAGGTTTTCTTAATCATTAATTTTAATATACTATTCACTTCTATGACGCAAAATTCTCAAAACTCAAACTGAACCTGTCACTACGTTTTTTTTTAAAACCACTATAATTTTAATTCTTACGCAACTATCTTGAAAATTGACTACAAACAATATGATTTATCAAATAAAGTATTACCCGTTTTAAATAGTTTTCAAATCTCGTGTTATTCCGTACGTAAAATGAACAACAACAAATCATATTAATGTCAGCTTATTTATACACCGTTTGGAAAGTGAATAGACATTTAGAGCAGAGATAAGGGGACCTAGGTTATCTGGCGCTATCGTCCGCGCTGTATGTGGGGCACATTGAAAATAGCTAACGATCAACGAAAGTTGGTCTCTCAATACCAACTCAATTGTTTCAAAGAGTAAGAAATTATTTACAGAAAGATAATTTGATATAATAATTTTCATGGTAATTATTATAAACTGTAAAAATTATACACTTACGAATATTATAACCTCACTAGTCTACTTTGGATAATAAATTAAATTAGCTTTTACAGCGGCTTCGTTCCCGTTCTATTTGAAATGAAACGACTCACGCGCCATCTATCATAAAATGATTGTACTAATCAAGAAACTTACCCCAACGTACAAAAATCGGACAAATGTGGACTTATATGAGGCAAAGATACGTTCATATATATACATACAGATAACTAGCTTGTTTCCAAGACTTTGTCTGTTTGTAGTCCGCTTGACGCAGGATAAAACATTACCTTTTTTGTTCGGCTCGCCCGGGGTAGTACCACCCCCCTCTCACAGAAAGCCGACGTGAAGTAACAGTGCTAGCACTGTTGCGTTTCGTTCGGTCAGTGAGAGCGCCGGAGGCCCACATATATTAAAAGGCCTGCAACGCACTTGCGACTCTCCTGGTGTTTCTAGTGTCTATGGACGGCGGTGATGACTTACCATCAGGTGACCCACCTGTTCGTTTGCCCCCTATAATATATTAAAAAAAAACCTATATTTTCTCCCTTCTCTAACTTCTCTACCAGTGTGTCGAATATTATTGCGATCAATTTTAAGGTTTAGTCTGGAAATGGATTCTGTCACGTAGCTAAACGAGATACGTATAGAGACGACACGAGATGCTAAATATATTATATGTATAATTTCATGCCATTGTAGTGCGTTCATTTTTGCATACGAAATCCATTTTAAGTTTATTATCTATACAAACTGAATAACGAAAAAGAAATACTGAAGCGTGAATGTTTTTAATCCGCACTGCGCGTATATATCAAACACATAAATTGGAAAGCAATATCGAAAAGGTTAAATTAAAACCGGATTAAAAATATCCGGTCGCATACCCGACCGGAGGACGTTTATCCCGAGTATGATTCGGATTTATCAGCGCGCACCAGCCGATGCCGGTCAATCGAATGACAGATTAATCCCCGGTTGAAACTTCTAAACTTGTATAATTCACTAGTGATCACTCGCAGCTCCACCTCTGTTAGATTATAATATACAACATTGTAATAATAAACATATGGGCCACTCTGGCTTATAAGCTATATTACTGTAAGCTTTCATCTAAATCTGTTCAGTAGTTTTTGCGTGTTAGAGGAACAAACATCTGTATACAGAAAAAAACCATTGCGATCCAGCCTTAGTAGCTCATTTATCGTTGGTTAATGTCCTATAATGGTTATTATATTAAGTGGCCACTTATGCGCACTGCATATGGTTCAATGCTACACAAAAACAAAAATAAAACGCAACGATGTTCAACTGAGTATATGTAATTATAAAACTTATTTATCTCCCGCCTCTATTTTGAATTTACATATGTAACACTTGATTATTATATACCCTATCTTAATCCCACATTTAAGACAAACCTGACGACACCTTATGTGTTACAGCCAATCAAGCCGTTTAAGCTACAGACGAGAGACTATACATACACTTGAAAAACGCAGTACACAACAGATATAATAGTCCTTAGAGAGTTCATCTCCCATAACAATTAATAGGACCGTGAAATTTTACAAGCGCGTTCCTTTTACACTGTAGTTAAGCACTAAGGAAGGGTTTTTAGAAATTTTACTCCTAAAGTAGTAAAAAAGTTTGTATAGAAATCCATTATTATGTAGATTATAATTACTGCATAGAAAGCGCGTGCGAAGTCGCGGGGGATTACTAGTATATCTACAGTCCTTGTCAAACTTTTTGACTGCTCCAATTATAGCTACGCAGAACATAAATGAAGGATAAATATATGCCTAGTGTAAAAAAGCATTACTTCCTCGTATCAAAACGACGGAATTATGATTTATGTTTTTGCTTTGCAAGTGTAATATAAAAATCTTTGCACCTAAGTCCGAATGTTCTCATATCTATATTAATAGTAAAAAAAAAAAAAAATTACTCGGTGTTTACTTGTACAAATGATCTCTGGAAGTACACATCTAATTGCATTTACTTTTGTTTCCATTTTATGTCTCGAGGATTGTTATTGTTATAGAGTATCTATCATCAGGCCACAGACCTTAAGGATCTTAGTGATTACCGTACAAAACATAGGTCAGAAAGTATGCTATGCCATGAGAACGATAAATAAAAACACTTACATGAATAAGATAAATAAAACATGAGTGAATCTCTAGAACACGACTTGTCATAGAATAAAATAATAAAGAGACATCGTAAAAGTGCCTACAAGTTGACTGGAATGTGTATATATATTTTATATCTTTATTACAGTCTTTTTTTTTAAATATAAATCATACGATTTATTAGCACGTTTCAAATCCAGATCAAAAAGTCAACGACACAAGAAATGTGTCTTAAATCAATGGACTATTCTTAGCCACTCGTGATAGAACTCAATACAAATATAAGATGATCCCGCAAAAAAAAAAAAAAATGCTGAAAAAAATAACTGCGTAGAGCCATTACGCGAATCACGTAGGCATTATTACAGTCTGGACGAAATCATCAGTGCTGTAAATTATTTTGTGCGACAAGGGACAAGCGGTGGCGATAAGTGTAGGATATATGAAAAAAAGGCCGATTGGAACAGTGTTGCTAGATTTATTAACTTCAGTTCAGAATTCTACATGCATTTTTAAAATACAAAATATTACAACTATAAGTAGTTAATGTTTTCACGTCGGTAAATAGAGACCCAATAATACAGAATGAAAATATTCAACAAAGTTCTGCGGTTATTAGTGTTCCATATGTTAAATTTCTGTCAACGTGGTTAGGTGACCTTAAACAAATTTCCTGTAAAGCATAAATGTTACGTTGAAAACCCACCACGTAACAACACTTGGCATGAAACTTCGTTTACATAGGCATTCACAGTTCGGCCTTTCTCGATAATGAGACCAACCCACCCTCGGCCTCCGATACCCTGCGCCACATCTAAATACCCACTTATACTGATATTACGTTCGAGCCTTGTGCACTTTTTCACCCACATTTTGTATGGTTAATTGCTTCGCTCTTACAGGTGGTAAAGTTATGGTCTATAATCTATAATCTTCTTCAATAAATAGGCAATAAATTGCACCATATTTTCCTAATGTAATAAGTGACTTCCAAAGATTGGTGTGTGTAAACGTAAATACAAACCCTTGAGCATAAATATCAATAGAGATAGTCCCCGCTATCGCTCGTCGTGTGTCCCGCAACCGAACAGCTGCGAACTACATTCATATCGATACGTTCAAAGCGTGACAGAGATAATGGGGTCGTCGAACTTCATCCGCAATACCTACGTAATTATTTCACGCCGTATAACGTGCTATTCAGATTTTGGATTTTGAGACAAAACGTGTTACCCGTCAATTCTTTTTTGTCACATTTAATTATCCCCTTCTTTATTGTGTGCTGTCATATTATACAAGCTGTGTCCGCGACTCCGAATGCATTTATCATGCCTTGTAATTTACTTGACTAATTTATGGCAAAATGAATATTGTATAAGCACACACACAACACAGACACTGCCAATTTTTATACTGCTCAATCAAACTGCAACAACATTTGAGCTTGGGAATGGATAAACTGAACATAGATTATAATTTTAATAATATATAGAAAACAATATTGATATGAAGTCAATGACGGCTTAAAAGGCTTGTACCCAGTGATTATTTTATTAAATAGGAGAGGACAATGACATTGACCTTTGGAGGAAGTTGTTAAGACTTCAAAACACGATTGCAAACTGTGAATTATAAAAAAAAAACGAATAACAATATATTTGTTCTCAATTTCTATTCATTATACACCGACAATCATTTTATATAGAAGTCCTCAAACATATTTTACGGGAGGAGTAGCTATCAAACACGACGTAGCTGGAAATGCATATATCGTGGTAAATTTAAGCGCATGTTATGACGTGGACGACGGCCGTTCACTGTCGTCTTTTAACGGTCACCGTCGTATTTCAATATCCAGTGTATAAAACATGGCGAAAATTCATACACAAAACGCAAACAATGTAATGTTTTGTGGTTTATTGACCTTGGATTAAGGATTCAGCAGGTCACGGTACAACGACCCGGTTAAGAACATAGTAATTTAATATTTAAATACATATTACTATTTACATTTCGTTATTCGCATCAGCGGAATTGCAAAGAAAAGTATAAAATTAGGAGGGGTTCGAACCACGGTATGCATTAACGAACTCTTCGAGTTTTCTGCGTACAATTACTTGATTTTATTAATAACACCGTGGGCTGAAAATTAAATAACCAGAATACCTATGATGTTTATGGAATCCCACAATACAGAACTAAAATGTTTCAGTATTTGAAATCATCTATACCAATCGACTCGTTTTGGACATCGACCAAAATTAGCGCGAATTTTGACAGCTGTCAAATTGTAATGTTGCCAACATAAAAAGGAAAAATTCGTTCAAAAATCCATATTAACTATATATTGTAAATATAAAAATGTTAATGGCCATCTAGACCGTTCAGTTTTTTTGTTCATGTCTTCTTAACTCTCCATTGGCTTATGAATCCTTATTAATGAGCATTTTACCGCCATTATCAAGTTAGTTTATTATAAAATGTGATATGATGGTTTCAATGTTCCAATAAAATGTTGAGCGCTTGCTAGAACTTCCAATGATTATTTGTGACATCTCAAGATTCATGTCATATATTATTATTTCCGATTTACTTAGCATGTGCCCAATAACAAGGTCATATACATAATATGCCGGTAACATTACACAGTATTGCATCAAATAACGCAATATTATGAATCAAGGATAAAATCCATTAAAACAGACGAAGACCGCGCCAAAGACTCCTTTGCTAATGTCAGGTATAATTTCATTGGTAAGTGTACCTACTAGCATCACGAAACGCCTCGTCGACTGGACCTCGTGTCTTCCATCAGGCAAATACTTTTATGCCACCATGGGATATTTAGACGTTTTAAAATTGATAATTTTGGCATCAATTGCATATGATAGTTAAAATAATGTATTCACTTGAATCACAAACAAATATTTATATGTGTTTTTATTTGAAAATTGTTGACAAAATGATGGTGAGTGTGTTACGACCATCGGTCACATCGTCACTGATCTGTGCGGTTATAGTCACGCGACGAAATATAAAAAATAAACAGTAATTTTGTATTAAATAGGTATACGAGTAACCGAAAAGAATTTGAGTTCAAAGGTTAATCACCGCGGCGCTTCTCTGTATTACGCTCGATGACACCGAAGTTACAGTTTTATGTTGTACCATCATAACGTAGATATAACTGGGGGCTGGAATCGGCAAACTGTCTAAATTTCGATAGAATTGTTTTCGTTTAAAACTTTGTCAAATTCAATTAAATATATAAAAGTGAAATAACATTTTAAATTAACGTAACTGAAAGAATGCAGCGACATTTTTTTTGTCAATTATATTGCAAAAGCATTTGCCAGTGTCATTTTTTTCTTCTTCATGGAGGTCATAATTCGAAACCAATCGTAAACCGGTTCTCCGGGTCTTCACTCGCCAAACTGTTGTAAAAAAAATTCAAGGCAATTATAGCTAATTTGATCTAACTTTAAATTCAGCTTCCGCGATATTATTAGAAATTCACTTGACTCATGCATAAATAGCAATATGTAAAAGCCGCGTTAGTAACAGAGTATGCTGTAAATGTATATATTATGAATAAACGCAACACGTGTTTTATTAACTTCCCGCCAAAACTACATCGATGTTTCATTAACTTGTATATGAATCAAATTGTCAAATATGATTAAAATAATTTTTCTTCTCTCGTTTCATTAGAGTTACCAACAGTAATAATCGAAGTCTTCTTTTATTAGACCACAAACTCTACTTAATTGAACTAAAATCAATGGTTTTCAAATTATATTGACCTGTATTTGTCTCTAAACGATTTTCTACAAATTTTGTAATAAATATGTATTATAGACGGCACTGACCACGAATAAGATATGGAAAAAAAAATGTTGCTTGTCGTTTTTTATGATTTTTTTTATACTAGATATGAAATATAATTCATCAATTTATAGACTATAAGAATTATTAATGATACTTTTAAAAATCAGAAACAAATAATTACAAAATAAGAATTACCCCAGATTTTAATTAAAATTTGTACATGATGCATTACAAAATTAAAAGTCGTAATACTACCCACGTAAGGAGGGCGCCACGGGCACACCTAGTTTAGAATATAAAACAAAATAAATACTTTAAAACGATAACGAAAAGGCGTGACAATCCAGTTAGAATTATCTGAACGGGGAACATGGAGTTAAGTCCGTCGGCCTTCGTGTTGGCCAGTCAAAACAAACGGGCATTTTTATCAGGCGTTTGTAAACGCCTAATACGACGGTTGAATGACCTCATTATCGACGTGATGCGAGTGTTATATCAAAAGATTCCGCGTCTTGGGATTTCGTCAATTTTTTTTCTTTTTGCCCAACACGCATCATGTACGACCACCGTACGTATAATAAAAAGCCGTCAGTGATCACGTTTCCATGGTTTCCACAATCATAGAAAAAATACTGATTTATGGGAATTATGTATTGTATCGACATTAACTGTGATGCTTATTTTTATTTAATTGTAATTGAAATTTTAAGTTTATAATTTCGTTGTTACTGCTATAGCTTCAATAAATAATACTCTGAAAAGTCTTCTATGTACTAGTAAAAATTGCGTCAAGAAAGGGTCAGCCATTATGTAGATTAACCCTGACAAACCGATGATGGCATTAATTTTATGCATGACCATAGGTATATATAGGCATATTTAATACATCAAGCAATTAAAACTAAGAAAAATGTAATTACACTCTACCTAAATCTTGACCTAGATTTTGACTGTCATATGTGGCTGTGTCAAAGTGTCAAAGTAATATCTTCCTTTACCGAATACTTTTAACACAGCTTCTTTATTAACGGAAATTCTTCAGTAACATTATCTGTGGTATGCACTCGAATTTATAACCTTAAAAGAAGACCTTTTTTCAACAGGTAGCGGCTGTCAGGTTTTCTCACAAAACACGTTCAATCCAATGCCATTTACATAAAAGGATGTCTTTATCTAAGACTAATGCCTTTATGGCAAATCGTTTCCGACGATCTCGCTTTTGGAATGGCCATAATATTCCTAAAACATACGGCGAACTCTTGTATAGCGCCTGGGATCAATTGGCCATGTCGTTTTACACTACTATTAATTCTATGTTACGCTAGAACGCTTATCTGTTACTGAAAAATTATCATGTTGTGTCACGATTTTTGTATTACTGGCGACAACCCTTAAGACTCTGCCGAAAGACCTTCTAAGGGTGGTAGAACCTCAAAAGAAATAACTGATGATCTATAAACTTTCACCAGTGGGTCCTAGCTGTCCTGCACACGACGGCCACTCCGGTAATCACGTCGGTCCGTGGGCAAAACCTGATAGAAGGGTCTCGAGTATCTTGGTGCTCAAGTTTATTCAGTTACTCCCTGCCTCAGGGCGAGTCTATCTGGAAATCAATACAGTCAACTTTCGGTGGCGAACAGCCAGGTATCTGTGAGTCTTAAGGTGACGGTAGGAGTTGAAGTATCACTCACCAGACATTGCATCTAACGCTTCCATAGGAACAAGGAGGGTATGGACACGGGAGCGCTTTTATGTATTCCGCACACATGCACGAGTATGCACTGAAATATATCCCGCGTATCAGACTAAGCTTGGAGTTTGTTTATTGTAGCCGAATTCGGCAAGGAAGATTATATATACTATGTATATATAAACTGGATTATATAGCATACGTCGAGATATCTCTAGATGGCTGGATTTTTTTCCAATTTACGAGAAACTACTCAACGGATTTTGATAAAACTGTACAGTAATGTACCTTGTACATCAGGACAACACATATACTATAATTTATAAAGTTATTACGCTACATAAACTGTTAAAATGATAGATAGAACATGTATGGACTCATCATTTAGAAGATACAAACTTTTATGAATTCGCAAATTAAGTAATATATATATATATATATATATAAATGGTCTTGTATGTACATTTTGAATAAGGAGACGGACCGTAAAATCTCCTGTTAATTTAAAACACTCGAAATATGTAGTAATTTATTTAAATGAAATATTTAGTATTTTTCCGCTATACATGACATCATATCCATAACTATTATGTTAATTTCACTATATATATATATATATGAAATTAATGGATTTGTCTAAATCCTTATCTAAAACTTTTAAACGAACTGTTGTGACGTGCTTACTCTGTGGTACAATCGTAAAGAGATTTAATATATTACTATTGTTTAATGTTTATAATGTATAAGTCGTGACTTGGTTTCAAATTACAATTTAAAAATTAATCTATAGAAGTATAATGAAAATACAATTCCTCTGAGGCTCAATTACATCAAACTACTGGACGTCTCGGCTTAAGACTATGACATTCGATGCGAAATGATTCGTAAATATTTCTAGGCTACTTAATTTTTTAGATTCGATTAACACCTTGGCATTTTTTTATACCCAGTGACGCGGACGGGAGTTAACCAGTAACAATTAAATTTATCGCTTCTGTATTCCGTAGGAGACGACTGGCCGTCATTGCACAGAGTGATTAATGCCTTATAGTGACTCAGTTTTAATGTCGCGTTTCAATGATCAGCCGGTGTATATTCAACAATCAAAAAGCTTTGAAATCGGCATGACGATGGTAGTCACCGATGGATTGTCGATCTTTCGGCGGTCACCGTTATTTCAACCGGTGCAATAATTTTAACCTGCTTTAGTAAACAAAAATATGTATCATACCGCCATCTAGTTGCGAGTTTTCGTAATATAAAGTTTTCTTCAGGGAACAGGGAACTTTTATAGTGAGCCGGAGGTTTCAGTGAACGAAAACCTGGTGATGAAACCTTAGCATAGTAGTAAGGATTCCTCTAATGCCTGCCTGAATAACTATCACTCATAAATTGGAATATCTGTCACCAAGCACATATAGGTGCGTTCCGGCAGCTGCATTTGAGAGGCAGTTTTTTTTTTTTCGAACTGACTATACGCTGTTGGCCTGACGGGTCTTCACAGCTTCACCGAATTTGGACGAGCGCTTAAGACACGTCAACGTATAAAAACAATCTCAAAGACAGTTCTCTAGCCGCTGAGGCGACATGGTGATAGCACTGCACGATCCCATGTCGCCTCAACCAAAGCGGCGGTCGGTACACCGTGGGGTTTTAGTGAGTAAGAGTCTCACACTACCCACTCTCTCCCCCGAGAGGGTGGCGTGTACATGATGGATTTCCCCACGTTAATAAAAAAAAAAAAAAAAGGTTTAGTGTATTGTATTATTGTTACCTTAAGACACATCAGATGAAATTGTGTAAAAGAAATATTTATTTCTATGACTACTACTTACCGGTATTTCTTTTGGGTATCACCCGTCATACGCCTTTTACCAGTATAATTTCTTATTCAAATTATTCTTACCTGAAACATAAAGAAATACGTCATTTTTTTTTTGTTATCGTTGCTAACGGTAAAATTATTTGTGTGTTAACGTGAAAGAACTCTGCGGAAACTGGGTATTGTTTCGTATCGGACGTAGGTTGAACGACCGGCCAATTTTTTAAATCGCCACCCAGATTTTTAAGCGAAAATCTGTCCGGTGAATTATACATGGTGTATTCATTTGTTTTTTTTTTTGTTTCGTGTGCGTATTTTAAAATTTCATATACGGATGGCAGTAACGTTGTCTTATATTATTATGTATATTCATTTCTTTTTTTCTTAATCCATAAAAACTGATTTAGTACACGGTCGGTTGTATGACTAGAAAGATAACATTAAGTGATAGGTTATTTATATTTATACTTAGGAATTATTGATTAATTAAAAATACACTGAGAGTTTTTAGTAAAAATAATGAAAAAGTTATTCATGAGTTAAATATCGGTAATTAAAAAAATATCCCTCCTCTTATTGAGGTTCATACGTAAATATTTAAGACGAGTGTAATGATACGTCATATGTCAAAATCCATGAAACCCTTTTATGTATAGAAGTTGCCAAAGAATTAGTCATGCATACACTCAAGGAAAATTAACTCTCTTTCGGCGCACTCGGAATAATACATCAGTAATGTATATTTAATATAAAATATATAAAAAAATATTTTAAATAATATCTATATATCAAACACTTATAATCGAAAATGCATAAAACTTTTAATATATAAATATATCTCGTGTGTAATTTGAATAATATTAATGCAGCCATTTATTTTACTATTATAAGATACTTAAAAAAAAAAACCTTTCTAGAAATTTATTAATAACAACAAAAAATGTATGCACTGCTGTCCATACATTATTCATTCGCCACGTTTCCGATCCAGATATTAAAATTCGATTATTCGTAATGAAAAATGTATGGAATCAATGCAAATACCATACGAGTGTACTGTGCTGCTGACTTGATTTGTTTCCGCGTGCGTCAACACTGACGGTATCGCCACAGATAAAGGAAAGTAGATTGTACACTTCACGTTGCCGACGTTTTCCAAATTGATATAAGTTATGTAAGAATTCTATATTCCTATCCTTTACAAGCAGGTAATATATGAACACTATAAAATCATAATAATTCATACATTCCAATTTATGGAGATATTGTTGAAATTAGCCAAAAATAATATCAAGTTAGTTGGCAAGAAACCTGCCTTTGAGGGCTCTCAAAGCATTATTAATGTAAACCGCTAGATTTGCATGGGAATACGACTGTGACCCCCCGGGCAGAGCTAGTATTCCTATATATATCCATAGTAGAAAACCATTACATTTTTCAAACATCATTTCTGTCCTTTCAAAAATACTATGTAAAAGCTATCTGGAAAACAACATTGGTAGTGTGTTCGGATACAGCGTCGAAGGACGTAAGTTCGAATCTAAGCAACTGATTCGGAGCTTTCGCTGAAAGAAAAACATCGTGATGAAACCTAGTAATAGAGCTTTTTGTTAGTCCGTCTGGCTAGCTACCACCCTCAAGTTGAAAATCTGTCGCCAAACACCTGTTGGTGTGTTCCGGCAGCTGCAGTTGAGAGTCAGTCTCCCTCTAGGTTAAGCGTGACTTACCATCTTAGACCACATCATCATTTAATATCAGATGAGATTGTGGTCAAAACGTTTACCTATAAAGTATAACAAAAAAACTCCTTCATATATTTGTGAACGATCTTCTGTCACTTATCTGTGTCAATACTCTCAGTTACGAGACACTGCCGATGCCAATAAAGTTATTTACAATTCTGTAATGTAACACTTTACTTGTTTGTTTAAGCCATATTCAAAT
Source organism: Antheraea assamensis (assembly GCA_035772565.1). Taxonomy (NCBI): domain Eukaryota; kingdom Metazoa; phylum Arthropoda; class Insecta; order Lepidoptera; family Saturniidae; genus Antheraea; species Antheraea assamensis. The sequence goes on along the minus strand of JAQQSE010000229.1, from coordinate 250,030 downwards.
TTCAATTAAATTCCCCTTATAAATACTAATATTGTGAACGCAAAAGTCGTTCGTTTGTTCGTTACGTCATAACGCTATCGTACCACTGTCGCTGAAAAGATAAGGAGATAATATTAATTATGCGAGATATAAGATAGGTTACGACGTCAATAACATGTCAAACCTGACAGTTTTTATATGGCGGTTCTGTTTATAAATAGAGAATTTCAGTGTAAATTTGTCAACTAGCTGTTGTTGTTGTTGTTTATAATTGTAAATTACTTTTTATAAGATCAGCTATCTGTTAGTGAAAGTTCCGTGAAAAAAGGTTCAATGGTTTTGGAGATAGTACTGCAAACGAAGCCACGGATGACAGCTAGTCTAAAATAAAGTAGCCTATGTCACCCGCTGTAATTTTAACTATCCGTCAGTGAAATTTTTGTCAAAATCGGTCCAGCCGTTTCGGTGATTACCCCGAACAAACAGACAGACAGACAGACAGACATAAAATTTCAAAAATTGTGTTTTTGTTATCAGTATCGTGTATTCGTTCATATCCAATCAGTAAAAAGTCGTTATTTTAATATTACATACACACACTTCATTAATATTATATGTATAGATTGAGTGGTTTTCTTCACTCGACAACTTTTGGTGAACTGTGTAAAATTTAAATAACCGATTCAAAAATAGTCATACCGAGGAACCATATTGTTTTAAGTCTATATATATGTATGAATAAAATGGAAGTATTTATTGTTTGTCCGGATTTAACTACGAAAGGGCTGAATCTATTTTGACAGCCTTACTGCTTTTTACTGACACATAAAAAAATAACTGAAACGGGAAAAAAATATTAACAACATAAACAGTTATCATACACATGAACCTAACGATATTTTAAGAATACGTTTCTAGAAAATATACGTAAAAAAAAAATAGGAAAAAATTGCATATATAAAATCTTAATAAAAGCGTTTTATTATCGCACAAAAAGTCATGTCTGATATTTAATAAAGCCTCTACAAACATAACAGGGACGTATTTAAAAAAATAAATCCCACCGAAAAGTCCCTTGATCGCCCTATTACGACGAAACAGCGTATTTACCAAGCTACGAATCGTGCAATATCGCAGAGCGGAAAAGAAAAGAAATATGTACAGGACGTTACAAAGAGAAAGTACAAAAAAAATATCTTCATTGTATCATGAACCCATGGCAAACATAAGTAACTCGCATTGAATAAATGGCCTTATAGCGTAGCGCCCAAATTAAGCAGATAGTATTGAGTAACCGGTTATTATTCGATAGCTACGGCGACCCCTCATATCGACTTGTACTTAAAATAAGTCTCGCTACAGTATGTAAAACATAGGTATCCACTAGAAAAATATTACTGACTAACAGGAATCACACTATTGGCTTAATAATCGCCGCGTCAAAACGTAAGCACTAAACATATGGCTACTATACCCTTATACTATACATTACCCTATATATTTCCTTTTTTGTACACAAATACATCGCCTATTAGCGGCCGGTGACGACTTCATCTGGCTTGTGTCGTTATGACGACACAATACATTATCTTCGTGTAAATTCTAACATGTAACTAGCGCACGCCGAGATAACCCTCAGACGGCAAATTTTCCCCAATTGACTTGTCAATTATTATTTTAGCCAAATTAAGCAACAACGTTATTAATATAGTCTATCTGTTATTTTGATGTGAAAGCCATATTATTCTCAACTCTCATAAAATTCCGTTTAATAGTGTTTGCGTGAAAGAGAAACAAACTTTTTAGTTTCCAACATTAACAGTATTACAGTTAAATTAGGATAGTAGTAAATAAGAGGGCTTTCCCACGTTATTTCAAGGTTTTAATGATAATAGGCAAGATATGAATTCATAACAATAACGTTCCAGCTGAATATTAGACGGGATCTTAACTTTTCGTGTTTATTTTTAGAATTTTAACAATAAACCATTTTCAAGTTTTACCCGTAAAATTAAACATTTATTTTAAATTTTAGAATAAGTACTTCATTATCGCATATTTAAGTGTTGTGATTGAAAATTTTATATATGATTATATTTTGCGAAATATTATTTTGTATATAAAAAGAAAACTCTATATGTTCAAAGAGCTAAAGTAAATTCAATTGCCATACATTAATGGATCTAGGTAGCGATTTTCGCGAGACACTGAGCAATATCAATAATAAACCTAAACAAAGATAAAGTAAACGAAGCGAAATTTTATATTAGCTCGCGTATATTCTGTTTTCGTTGAGTATCGCTGTAATTTAAAGTAACAAGCGCAGGTAGGTAGCAAGTATTTAGGGGGGGTAGAGGCCCCGATGTTAGTTCCGTAAGCAACACGAGTATGAAACGAGCAATAAAACGTTTGACCGAGGGTAGTTTTAGTAAAGGCTTCGAAACGAAAAGTGCAAATTATATCTGCTTTTAGTTTGAAAAAAAAAATTGCCCTCTAAGAAGTTTACAACCTTATTGTAATAATAAAGTTGAAAATCATATTAAAAGAACAAACGAGAAAGTTAGGTTTTTATTACTCTTTCATGCAAAATTAGTGAACGTTGTTTTTTTATGAAATAGACCAGTTATATAGCTCATACGTCAGAATAACACATAGATTATAATTTATAGAAAAGTTTTGTTTTATTTGGCGAGTCACGGGTGGCTGTTAGTATGATATAGCAAGAGTCACATATTTCCTTCGCTTAAAACATGATTTGACGTCACCTATATTGGGCCGTTTTGAGCTCTTTTTAGTTATCCGAGTGCGGGACTGAACGGAAAGCGGCGGCGGGGTAACCACTTCCTCCAGGGTGGCAGTAGGGAGTCAGCCGAGCATAGAATTGCGAGGGTGTAGAAGTATCAGATGTACGCAAAGATGTGGATATTTCGGCTTTAGTGTAGTAATAATAAAAATGAAGCAATGTATGATAAAATTCGGTTAGATCTGGTAGCTGGAGTAAAATGACCAGATTTCTTCGAGAGTCTAAACACCGACTAGAGTAAAACCTTGTTAAAAAATGTAGAGTCAGTAAAATAGGAACGAAGACCACCAAAAACCTCTATAAAGCGCAATGTTGTACGTGTATAATATTATTCAAACGACTTATGAAATTTGACCATGTCTAGCCTTATATTCGGACCTTATATGGAAAGTTGTCTGTCCGTGGGCGAGTAAGCTTGTATTCCACGGAGATCGCTTCACGTTTGTCTAACACGAATCTCGTATTAACGAGTCTCGTAAACAATACGCCGTCATATTGTGTGACCGGCGTATGAATCTGTCTTTTTTTTGTGACGAAGGTAATAACAGTTGGTATGTCGTAATTTCGTATCGTATTTTTTTTTACAGTATTAAAAAAAATAAAAGCCTAAGCTCTACTCTAATCAAAAACAAACAGTCTACTGATGAAATTGCTTAATTAGTTAAATGTATGCCTGCTCTGAATATATCTGCGCAGAACACAAATTTAGGTATAACTACGTATTATATGTATATATATATATAATATTGAGATAACTTAAAGTTAAATAAATGTCGATTTTAGATTCAAATAATAATATTGTAACTTTGTTTTGTATTATGCTCAGAGGGGCCCAAAAAGATTGACTAGGACTATAATAGAAATTGGGCACTTACGATCGTTCGTTATACAGAGATTTTAAAAGCGACTCTCACTATTAAAGACTTTGCAGCTTAAATATCACATTAATAGAGGCGCTCCAATCATTAAGGATTTTTAATAATACTATGATTTATAAATAGCCTCATTTAAATTAACTGTATATTTTATTCAAAATCCGCGTTAGGTTTGAGATCAGTTGTTACCGGGGACTCTATTCATTTCATTTCATTAGTATTCTATTCATCAATTGCTCAGCTCCTATAAAAATCGTAATGGTCTTATGTATGGTCTATTAAATATACCGAAAATACCCCTATCAGTGAGTAGAAGCCTCAACAAAATCGAATCAGCCGTTTCGAAGATTATCTCAGATAAATTTCAGTATTTTCTCACATAATAATTGTATTGTACAAGCGCCCAGGATTCATCACAATATATTCCTTCACTGTCACTCAATAGAATCGTACTCTAATTTGGAAGAAACTTTTCCATAGAAATACGTTCGGCCATCTTGATTTATAAAATATATATATAAGTGAGAGATCCGTCTGGTTGTAGCTTCGGGAGACGTACTCGGCCCCGATCCCATCGTGGCATCTCAGCTACCAATCCATACGTGAAACGCGGTGCATCGGTGCGTTAAGAATGATTAGTGAACGGTCCGGGGATCATATTCCGAGGAGGTCGACTCGTTAGATCGCTCCGATTATAACTAGCTACGTGAAAGTCTAACGACGATATGAATTCTATGTGAGCTTTTTTCTTATATATTATAGGGGGCAAACGAACAGGCGGGTCACCTGATGGTAAGTGATCACCGTCGTCCATAGACACTAGCAACACCAGGGAAGTCGCAAGTGCGTTGCCGGCCTTTTAATATATGTGGGCCTCCGGCGCTCTCACTGACCGAACGAGACGCAACAGTGTAACCACTGTTACTTCACGTCGGTTTTCTGTGAGAGGGTGGTACTACCCCGGGCGAGCCGACCCATTCATTCTGAAACCAGTAATAGCTTCAGCGTAGCTCTATCACCTACAAGCTTGTTCTGGCTCATATGTTGTAGGTTTTTGCGTTTGGCCATAACCTCACTCGGTTAACATCTGGTAAACGTTAAGCCTGAAGAGGACCTCGCACTCAAGCGCAGCTGCCGGAAGACACCTATAGTTGCTATAGTATATAATCTAAACTTGAAGGCGGTACCTAACCAGAAGGATATTAGATAAATCTATGATTTCCTCACGATATTTTCCTTTACCAGTTAATAACGGTATTCGAAACGTCATCGTATATAACGAGAGTTTATGATTAAAAAATAAAATCACAATCCCGCTCACAACAGTTAAGTTTTTATTCTTTCAGATGGCGTCGCTGAAACGTTTGCCAATGTCAAAGTTTCCACGGAAGTCAGAATTCGGGTTCGAGTCGGCATCGTACTTATCGTTTTCATTGCTTTATTTTTTCTTCTAGAATATTCAAAGCGGACAACTCATAATAACGAAGTTAAAAGTTTATGAATTAAAAAAAAAAAACCACGTGATCAATCAAACAATCTTGTACAAATAAAACTTACAGTAAAACAGTTCCCATCATCTGTCTCGTATCATTCCTAACACCAATTAGGGTCCAATAGGGTCGTATATAATTGGATTTAATTGCATCCGAACCTCCATCTAATACGTTAAAACTGCTACACTGAACTACCAATTACAGTCACATATATTTTTTAATACAACCATTTAAGTAATAAAAAGTCATGTTAAAAAACGTAAACTTTCACTCGGGGCCTGTGTTCATGAAGGGCATCGAGACATTTTATGTGTTTTTTTTTATTATTGCCGATGTGACACATCAGCTTTAGGTAATGGAAGTGTAGCTTACATTCTTATCTGTTTGTATGCATATTTTTTTTCTAAATGAAGTTATTAATTAGACAAGGACAAACAAACAGTCGCTATCACTTTTTATAGTAATATATATTCTAAACAATCGTCTACTGCATTAGATTGAGTAATCCTTAATAGTCTAGGTAACTAGGTATTGCAACAGAATGTACTGGAAATCAATTTGTGCCGACTTACTTTTTACATTTAATTTTATAACTTGCACATCATGTAAATCATTTATAATATCAATATTATAAATATTAGTTGGTTCATTTGTTACGCTTTCACGTCGTAATTACTCAATGGATTATCGTGAAATACATACACGTTACCAGGGGTACGGGAAAGGACATAGGGTACCTACTTAACATCCAACAAAACGTACCGTTTCCGAGGGATAATCAAATCGACTTTAACGGGAGCGAAGTCGAGAACAAAAGCTAGTCTGTAATGTTATAAAAGTTGTTTTCAAGTTACATCAACGGACAGACAGACAGATAAATTATATTATATAATAAGGATCTATTACCTAAGGTCTCTTTCAGAGTGTAGGCGGGTGGCGAGTGCTTGCGCGGGTGTTTGTGGTTCAAATGTACGTAGAGACGCCGCTAGCATTAAAAATAATGTTAGTGGCGTCTATGTGCATTTGAAATACACGCACCCGCGCAAGCGCCCGCCACCCGCCTGCACTGTGAAACAGACCTTAGATGTATGTCCCCGAGTAAGGAACAAACGCGACGTCACAGAGTGTACCCTAAGCGTATAATGCTTTCACTTAATGATTAGTGTGCGAAGGTCGCACTTATAAATATACTTCGTTACATTTCCTCATAATGCGACCTCGTTTTTTCAACTCTAAAAGGAAGTTATTTCTGGCCTCGACTGGTAGATCAAATGCTCGTTGATAATGTAAATGCGTTAAGAATTTACTTCAATGAATTCGTTTTAAATACATCTATATCATCCATACGTTCAAGCGTTTCATCACAAGCCTATCTGATTTACCTGATAGAGCCCTTCTCATCGTAATTAAACGTGCCACTATGGGTTACTGATTGTCAGTCATACTTGGAGACAAAATCTCGATAAATAATACAGAAAAAATTAAACACGTGTTGAACACTTGTTTAAAACAAGTTTCATCACAAAAGTGTGTCTTACTCTGGTTTAGACACTATTTAAATTTAAACACTGTCTAACACTTGTCTAAGTTGACTGGTTTTATTTTATTGTTGTAATTTATTGTATTTGTCATTTGCCAGCAAAAGACGTTTCATAATAAATTATGGATTTCATGGGTATAATTAATTTGGAAGATGTAGAGATAAATTTTAATAATTTTAAAGATTCATAAGTAAATCATAACTATTACTATATGACATTAATGGACATTCGACAATGTATTTCATCTGAGATTATACTGTTGCTCCATTTTATGCACTTTGACGTAATACATTAAACTTATATGTTGCTTATTTTAAGGATTACATAATTTCGTTTTAGCTAAAATGTTACAATAGTAATAACCAATTTCACTTCAAATCAATAATTTTTCTTAATCAAGACCTGAACAAAAATTTTATTCGTAAATCGGAACGTTATTGAATGAATGTTATTCAGAGTTGCTTGCATAAAAAAACTTAAACGAGATGTTCAGCTAGTGACCGCTCGTACACGCTTTTGTAATAATCTAATCATTCTGTGTCAAGCTTTACTTATAACAAAAAAAAAAATAGCGCGCCTTCTTTAATCAAATATACTTGAAAATCTACGTTAATTTAAAACCGAGAACATAACCTGCTACTTTTTTATCAAACAAAATATCAAATGTGTTAAAAGCACACAACTATAAAAAAAAAAAAAAACTAAATGCTAAAACGCTATTATAAGGAAAATAATCGGTTTCTACACTTGTTCGTTGTAATTTAACTAAATACAACATTTTTCGTGCTATCTTCATTAACTAAATCACGCACTGCGTAGCGAGTTTAGGGTTGGGACTTATTAGATAAGCGATTTAATATTATTCATAATTATAGCATAAATAACATTTGTTATCTTTCTGAGGTACTGAACAACTGTAACACGCGTGATAAGTGACACGCGTCTTAGTCATAGGTTTGGTTTTCTTTTCCCCCATCATATCCTTTATTTTCGCTTACATGACGTCCTTCCAGTTTTCAAGGAATGAGTCCGTGTATACTTTTATAAAATATTATACAAAATACTAGCCGTATGGTTGGAGAGATTTCCCATCGACAATTTTTCAGAAATTATCTTATTTTTTCCTTAAAGGACAAATAATCATAATTTCTTATATCCAATTCTAGACTACTTTTAAAGTAGATTTTTAGTTATTTATTAAGAATATACTAAAAGTTTGTTTAGTAAATATGATTGTTATAGTCGCGTAAACTTAATCAAATATAGAAGAGAATTAGTGAATACATTAACTAATTCCATATCATTTACCACTGAAGTACATATATAGTTTTAAATAACACTTAATATTTAAAATTATTTAATGCATGTATTAGGAAATTAATATATTATCGGAAAATAATAAGTCATTTTTCTTGATTTACAAACGACAATATAAAATTATTTATCAAATAAAGAATTATATTTAAATGTTACTTTAACACACTTTTCTCAATCTCGACCGCTTATTTAATAAAACGGCACCCTAACCCGAATAAAATTCATAATATAGTATTTTTTAAACTCATTTCCTAATAATATAAACCATCCATTGAACAGATAACAATCTTGATGAGAATTACTTTGCGTGTACAAGTCGCCGTGCTCTGCTTTTACAAAACGCTAGTATAATACGTGTTTTTGAAATCGAGCTGCACCAATCATAGGCTAAGGAACTTTACGTGTTTTTTTTTTAATCTTACGCATTATATGTACGTTAGACGAATGGTAATTAAACTGTCAACTGTTAAGTCGTCAAGACTTAACTGTGGAATTGTTAGAACAAGTTAAAATATTAAGGATTTTGTAATGGCTTTAATACGAGAAAGCAGATAGTACACTACACGATTATTACTTCATCAGTGATATGTGATGGCGTACTAAATATACGCTAAGATTTGAAATGATGTTTTTTTTGCATTAAACGTATTAAAGTTTAACTGTAGCGCGGTGAATTGAGAAGAAATGCATTCTATTAAGAAATATTATATACAGAACTCAGTTCGTTGCAACACTCTTATAATTATAGTATTTTGAACAAGCACCTAAGTATATCGATGCTAACAATATGGATTTAATTACTGGCACTAAAAATGTTGTTTACACCAAATAAATGACTATTGTTCAAATCTCAAACACGCAGTCCTCTATACTCACTAGAATTCGACGCTTGTAACAAGGAATTATTATTCAACTATTAGATAAATATAATAATAAATAATTTCATATTTTTACGTAACATCACTATCTCTATCTCGTTTACTCTTAACTAGAATCATTATGTGTGAATAAGCCGATTGAATTTACAACAGTTTTCGTAACAAACTGTCCGTCTAGATACAAATAGATGTCTTTAAATGGACGAGCTGTATTGTTTTTTGTGTGGTATTAACGTGGCTTTAGAACATGTAATGGGATGGTGCGACGTCAAATGATGACATTTATAGGTATTATTTAAATTTTGAGTATAAGATATATATATTACGAAGAAATTAAATCAATGGTTCACTTTAAAATGTCAGTAAATATTACAGGTGATATTAATATTAAGAAGTTATTACAAATTAGTTGTATTGTATAAACCAATAGGAATGACGATGATGAGCCATGTTTATCACAATTTCTAACCTTAGTTCAGTGGTTTCCAATCGTGATTGAGTCGCGATTCATCTAGAAAAAGTTTCAAAATTTGGGACTCGCCTCTTCCTTTTCATAAGATAAAAAGTGCATAACCATATGAATGTTCAAACAAGAAAATAAGTCCGCTAGGTGAGGCGTTCGTATTATCCTATATTTAGGGCCCAATAGTATCTCGCGACCCATCACCGGGTCATGAATCATACTTTAGGAAATGTTGCCTTACTCAATTTATATATTACGCTACAATTGCCAGCAAATCCATTTGTATCAAATTACTATATAAAACATTATATTTATAATGTATATCTTAGCGCCCTCTGGTATCGAGTTACAGTAAAACGGATATTAGCAAAGCTTTCTCTATCACATTCATTCTAATTTACAATTCATTCATTTTTTTTTCAATTATTTAACTGTTTTCCAACGTATTTATCAATATTTGATATAAGACAGCTAGCAATCGATAGCGACACGATCAAAGCCAGTGAACAGAAACGTTTTTTCAATCGTACAGTATTACGTATTCGAGATACCGATATGAAAATTAATTTTCCATCTCTCGTTCCAATATTAATATCCAATCCCAGTGTAAATAAAGCGAAACAGATGAAGGGCGTTTTAGTAGAGCGAATTAATTCGTGCATAAATAAACCTTGGGCCCGAGTGTCGTATAAAACCACTATTAAAACGACGTCCGACTTCACATCGGTTGCCATGAAGCGAGTCCTACCCACCCACGTACGAAGGTGCCTTTAACGCAACTTCGAGCTTTATGAAACCTTGGCATCTTTGTGAGAAATTGTTAAATGAAGCGTTTTTCTCACTGTTTTGTAATTAGACATATATCAATAAAAGTTATGTATTTATTATTTATGCAGGTTAATCTCCAAAACGGCTGAACAGGTTAGAATTATTAAAAATAAAATAACCCACAATGACTCCATATAAAACATGAAACTAATAAAACAAAAAAAATATTTTCACATGAACGAAATCGCAGGCAACAACTAGTTATTAATAAATATCTAAAGTCTAAGTAAAGTCTATCTAAAACTCATACGACGTATAAGTTGGCCATTTTAAATAACTATATTTATACATTATTACCTATATAAAACTATGATATTCTCCGATAAATTTAACGACTCTATGTATGTTATGTACCAACCAAAACAAAAAAAATTGTTTGTGCTTGTGACCACACGAAAGAAGTGAAAACTTCTTTATAAAAATTACAATAACACAAATAGCCAACATCACGCGGTATTTCCATCGGTCACCCATCCAAGTACTGATCGTACATTGCTTAACTATGAGATTCGGTGTTTTCAACACTCTACTCAACACAGTGTTTACCCTCACTATTTTGTGTCACACAAAATGATTCCGGGTCAGAATTGAAAACCCTACTATAAGAAGTTTCACTTCAAAATATTTATAACCATACAATAGAAGTAAAAACACGTGGTTGATACCTACTGGAACTGAGCATACACGAATCAGTGCGCAACCGACACGAGCGCGCTTGATGTCGAGTAGAGCCGAGTAAGCCCGATTCATCGGCATCGACCCACGTGTGACAACAGTTCACTTTTCATATGCAAAAATTATTAAGAATTAGTACAGTTCCCTAAGCAAATACCCATAGGATTTATTATAGCAAACGCAATAAAGCATTTTAAAACGAAATCCTTTAATTCAATCGAACTTTGAACAAAAACGATCGAGTCTACAAGCGTTTAGTATAATAACACAGGTAAGAGAGACAAAACGGCAAATTACAAATTACCTTATAATATCCATACTAGTAAAACTGTAAAATGTACGACAAATTATAAATTATAATTATTTGTATATGGAACAAGTGAAAATTGGATTCTATAGCAATAATCTTTGAGACGAAAATCGATTGTGTTTGAGTTTTGCGGACTGCAGCCTCGGTCGAGACCCGCGTAGGCGCACGCGAAACGAGGTCTCACTTACGGAGCTTATTTCGCAACGTTTTGCTCAATACTACGGTCAAATAATGATTTTATTACACAATCCCCGTCGTACATAATAATACGTCGTGTACATAGTGCATTTTTAAGGCTGCGAAGTCACAAGACATAATCTCAGAGACGAGTGTGGGCATAATCTGAGAATCGAAAGCAGTTCTCTTTCGTTAGTCACGTAGAAAAAATATTTCACATTTAATAAAAAAAAAACAATATTTCATTAAAATAAAACTGCAATGTGTGTGCTTTACCTATATCATTGCACTTTTTTCTTGGGAAATAAGGGAAGTGAATAAGAAATAAAAGACAAAGAGATAACAAAATAAAGAAAATATTTTTATGAGAACAGAGTCGTGACCTCCAATAATCTTACAATAAAATGCAATCTTCATAAATTTTACTATATCATTGGACTTTCATAATTTTACATTGTCGATTTTTTTTCGAACTGACTACACTGTTGACCTGGCAAGGCCTCTACAGTTTCACCGGACTAAAACATTTCGATTTATTATATTATGCCGTAATTAATGTAGGCTGTATGAAAGGATTACCTTTGCCTAGTTACCTTGATTGTTTTTTAGAGAGCTTGGACGACGGGACGAATTATAAAAGACGTGTTCTGCATAAATAAAATTCTGTATTCTACATACATACTAATCGTCACTAAAGAGTTGTCTGCAACTGTCCGATTAAATACCATTAGTACTTTTCCTCATATAATATAATGTAAAACTGTATATCATACTAGCGGCTGTCCACGACTCCGTCTATATTTGTAACTATATGAAAAATGACACTATACATTAACTTCGTATAACTTTAACAACGCATGCAACGCACTTCGAAATGACTCTCAGATGGTACGATTTTTTTCCAATTTGCTTGATATTTGACCAATTAGTAATCTATATATTATTCTGATATATAAGCTATATAACTGTAGTTTCTTTAAAAAAATATTGAGCAGTTTTTTCGTGTGAATACGCTACAAACAAGCAAACCTTACTAATACTATAAATATACATACATAAATATGGCCATCATGGAATTATGCGTTCAAATTGTCACGGATACAGAAAAGGGCATAGAGAGAGATTATCTTAGATTTCGAGGAAAATACTAATCTCAAATGACAGGTTAAATTTGCGTTAACATAAGGGAAGCCTTGGGCAAAAGCTAGTCATATTATAATAGAATTTAAACGAAATAATTATCTGGGAATCAAAACGCATCAAAAATGTACAGTTCAATTAAATCCGAAATTAGTAAGATAGGTATCGTATGAAACCACTGATCCTATAGACTTGTTCGTACTCCTGCGGCTTTCGAAATATGTTTGGGATTTCACATGCATTAACAAAGTTTTTAATTAAATTTCACGGTTTACATTCGAATTTGGATCGAAATATTTCGACCTTCGATAACCGACTGTCATGGTTAGATAAATACGCAAGCTTCGGAATATTTCCAGAATTTTATAAACTTACTTTTATTATGTTTTTCGTTTTTATAGTTTGCAATATGAAATCACAGCATTACACTTGAAGTAATACAATAAAATCCAAGAACAACGGCGATCATTGTGACAACACGACGAAGTAAAGAAAAGGCCGGTCGGGATATAGATCTTTACTGCCTCGCGATGTTTTTGCTTTAATATCTTCGGATACTAATACAATTCTATAAGTTAATATGTTGAAATCAAAATCATTTTTGGCAATGTATCCAGCGAAACTTGCCAACAGAAGCAATATTGCCTGAGTAAATCAATCTCAATTGAGCTTTAATGAAAAACGCAATAGAGATGTATCATAATAGACTATATAATCTTACTTACGGAAAAAATATACACTATCCAACTTAGTATGATTAGCCACTAGGTGGCGCTGCAACATATTAGAATATTTAGACAGTATTTATTATGTTATACCTCTAGTGTTTATTATAGTATAATAATATTCAACATAGAAATAGAAGAAGATTTTTATCACCGTACGATATCGAAACGTTTTTTTATACAACCGATAAAATCAACAAAAACATATCGATAATTTTATGAGAAAAAAAATGCATAAACGCAAATAAGGCTATCGGGAAAAAAGTCGACGTGTTCGAGCTTTTTATCGAGCCTTGGAAGTTAATAAAATTCACTCCCAAAGTTTACTGTAAACAAGCCGACGCCGTGAAAAAGACTCACGTAGCGTAGTGATGTTAACTTTGCTGGGATTTCTCGCATTTCCTTATTACCCCGGGAACGTTCGTAATGCATTTAATCGTTGGCAAAAATAATGTTAAAAGTTTATAACATTGTAACATATTTTAATTAAACTTATAGTTGTTTTAGAGAGATGTAATAATGTGGGATCTTACAATGTTAGGGTTTTTTTTAATGTAACTACCGTCAAGCTTAAAATTTATCACGAACCTGTGTATTCCAGCAGCTGTATTAGGAGCATGCTCTCTCCTAGAGTTATCGGCTTACTCTCTTAAAGCACAATGCCATTTAAATTAGGTGCAATTGTGGTCAACGCATAAAATCTAAAATAAATAAAGAAATGCTACACACAAACCCTGTTCAGTTGATTAAGTTATTTAGAGAAACTTATTAAAGCGCAAGAAATTATAATAGAAGAATAAAAGGAATATTTTGTAAAAGTTCCATACCTCACTGTCTGTCTCATTATTATATAATATAGTTTCATTAGTAAGCTGTATATAATACAAAGTTACACACAAAATATTCAAACTACTCCTTAAAAGGGAGAATAATGTAAAATATTAGGCCAAAGAAACTAATAAATCGAAGTCATTATGTTTTAGAATCCACTTTATTGTGTACTTAGAATATATAATTTTTGTACGAATTTAGCCCACAATTACTACTGACGTTACCCCCTTTTAAAAAATGCATATAAATGAAATATGAGTCACTTAGAATGGTTCGGTGCTTTAACTTTTCCTCATAGCAGAAATTATATTAATTAATTTCCTATTTTTTTAAGCCTTCACTCAAGGTTATGTGCAATACATAAAAACCCGGTCCAAAACTGTGATTACGCATAATCCCGGAATGCACATCACTATTTATTTTTTTTACAAGCCACGAAAACGAAAAGCAATTTGTCAAGGAAGATCTCAGTTCCCGTTTAAGATATGAATTATCTAGTCTACGATAGAACTACCTCATTGTCAAAGAGTTAGACATGTCGTTTATTGTGTGATGTTATATATAAAAATGTAAGAGATATAGACCGTGTAAACAAAATACACAGGACTATAGGTATTTGGATTAACAATTAGTGTTAGTCATTTTGTAATATTATACAGTGTTATAATAGGTATTGTACTTCTAATTGTATCAAAGAATATTCCCCGCAATAATATAAACACAGAGGGGACTTTACCGCACAGTCTATTTTACTTTTAAAATAGGTTTTTTTTTAATCAATAGATTTCTCACACATTCCATCATGTTATGAACTTTGCAGTAACAAAGTTCTTTTTTTAATTAATGTATGGAAATATCACCACTGATAGGGAAGTAAAGTTTAGTGTGGTAGGGCATGTCTGACAAGGGATGAAAGTCGTATAATAAAAAAAAGTTCAGGGCCACCGAAAATCGTAGGGATAATATAGGAAAGAAAAAGAACTTATAAACCTTTGCAACTCCTAATTTTGTCTAATATTCTTAAATAATTATCTTTAGTTTTTTTTTATTCGAAAATAGTATCCATGAATCGGAGAGATTAAATTTAAGATAATTTAGTGTTTATCTCAAGTGTTTATGAGAGATAATAATCAAAAACTTAAAAGTTTAAAATATATGTAATTTTTTTTATCAAACCTATCAATAAACCTACAAAGATAAGCTAAAGTCTCTCTAACTGCAGCTTATTTAGTCTCATAAATCTCAAATAATCCATATTTTAATAACAAAATAATTAAATAAAAAATCTAACTACTTTTACCTAAGTAACACGTTGACCCCATTACAGAATCAATCAACGATTTCCCCTCGATTATATCCCCCCCTTTAAAAATCCCACAACGCAACGTCGTTTCGCCGTTATCATGGCGCGAAACAAAAACACAACTCGATACATAAGTTAGGGGGGAGGCGGACACCGGGGGCAAGTTTTCCCCCTTCCTGTCAATTACTGTGATTAATGAAGCCAGCGAATATTGAAACGTTTATACGGCCGACGCGAAAATATTATATTACTGTTTGAAGTGGGCCCAACGGTGATTTTTGATAAAGTGGAAGAATATAAATTTGCTTAGTTTCAAACTTCGTATTTTCGATTTGGTATGATTATAGATATCAAGAAAAAAGTAATAATATTATTGAACACTCAAAGTCATATTATAATCATATAGAAATATCGGTAATTTATTCTTGTTACCGCGTGAACAGGAACACCAATCATAACTAGTGACATCACACCTTCCGAAACATTGTTCTAACGTTGACATTTTGGCGTATTAAAAATAAAAAATAGTATGAAGTCGTCCAACATGCTTAAACGTTTTGCAGAAACATTTCAAATAATAATTATGAAAACATATTGTGAAATGGGAATATTAACATAAAATTGTAAAAACAAAGATATTCAAAATAGCCTTCCCCATCCATATTATTTTTTGCACGAGTAGTTCTCCGTTTGCACGATGGGTCCGAAAGCCATTACATTTTTTATACTTTATAGGTAAATAAACGTTTTGACCACAATCTCATCTGATATTAAATGATGATGTGGTCTAAGATGGTAAGTCACGCTTAACCTAGAGGGAGACTGGCTCTCAAGTGCAGCTGCCGGAACACACCAACAGATGCTTGGCGACAGGTTTTACAACTTGAGGGTGGTAGCTAGCCAGACGGACTTAGAAAAGCCGTACCACCATGCTATGGTTTCATCACGATGTTTTCATTCACCGAAAGCTCCGACTCAGTTGCATGGATTCGAACCTACGTCCTTCGACGCTGTGTCCGAACACACTAGCAACTGAGCCATCATCGCTTCATAAAATTAAAGCATAAATATAAAATGGTATTAGTACACTAAATATATATCTAAAGAAGCTTACTCATAAAAATCGGTCAAATCTTAAACGGGAATGAAAGTGTCTCTGTCCCGCCTATATATTGGTATTACTAATATTTTTAATAAATGTTTCTAAGGCCGATAATAGTAAACAATGATCGATTTGAAAGATACATAAATATCTACAAAATATGTGTTTCAATATTAATATTTTATAAATCTACATTTAATATATTTTTCTAGATCCACCTAGTATCCTTATCAAATGCTTATGTAAATTCTACAAAGTTTAAAAGCTTCGATGTTCTTGTCCAAGTGATAAATCGACAAATATTTATTGCACATTTTAAAAGGGTAATAAATTAAAATGAATAGGTATCTTCACGTCAACAACTTCCAATGTGATGTAAGTTGAGTTAGTGGACGTGAGTATAAATGCACTAATCACTATATATATAAGGATATGTTAAAAAAGCAGTAAAAGTATAATGTTAAATCTCTTTACAACTGGCTGTCCCCGCCCCGGCTTCCTACATGTGCACTAACAGAGAAAATAAGACCAAATCTCCCGTTTATACCCTTTCCTTCTATTTATACTATTTGTTTTGCATACATTTATATTTGATATACAGAATATATATGTGTTGTTATAATTTGAACGTATGTAAATAAATACATTAATAAATAATGTATTTTAAAAAGCAGCTAACTATCTAAACGACCGTAAATTAGTCGACACAAACGAATACAAAATATTTAATTGAATTCCAAATAGCATTGACAAAAACGTTACAATTATAATATTCAGGCGATCGGTTTTTACGATCAAACTAAATGGCCTCCCACTGAGAATTTAATTTATTATCATAAAATTCTGTCCTCCTATGGGAAAAAATATTAATATATTATTTCAATGTTTAATTAGATTGATTTGATTACACAAACCAATGATACTAAATAGTAATTCTGTAATGTCCTTACAAATAAAAAATGACATAATTACTGATGATATTAACATCTAATAAAAAATATTTTTTAATAATAGTAGAGTGTTAAACTATAGTAAAGTAAATAATAAGAGAGAAATCATTCAAAACAAATGTGTCTGTTACGATCCGATTCGAGCGTAATGGCGAGAAAACATGAGAGATGAAGTAGAAAAATTTGGCAGGCCTTTACCGGCTAATGATCGACTTGATTGTGGTTAAGTGTCGCTATAAAATCGTCTGGATGTTGCCAAAGAGGGAAAAGAACTCGACTCGTGTAAGGTGACTATTTTTGCTGGCAACCATCCGATATCAGGAGGCAATTCCCTTTAGGAACACTTAGTCGTCGACAAACCGATGTTTTTCGTAGTTTCCTTGCTCCAATTCTTTTTAGTGAGACCGTGAAAGTTCTTAAAGTAATCGACGTCGCTCAGTTATTTTTATATCTTGTTGCAGTTAATGAATAAAAACAGCTAATAAAGTTACTTATAAAAATTGATTACATTCATTTAAAATATAACCGAGACTAACATAAGAGTTATTATATAATAGTAAGCAGAAACGAATAGCCAGAAACCCTATAAACATTATTAAAACATTTAAAGAATAAAAAACAATTTGTACTTCTTAAAACCGTGCAGAACTCGTGGCACGATATACATTGGCGGCAGACGAAAAAAAAAAAAAAAACAAAGCATCAATTTTAATGAGTCGAAAACCGAGAATTTTCTCTTCCATTTAGAGAGCAATATTTTTTCTACAACATTTAATCAGAGTAAGAAGTGAAATGGTAATTTGTATGGACCGCTCGATGTAAATTTTATGCAAGAATTCTCCGGCTCCCCTCGCTCTAAAAGGGGAAGATTTTTGCAGCGGACAGAAAATTTTGCTTAGCCGAGTGAAATTTTAACGGCCTCGACAGAGACTGGTCGGGAAACGTGAATGCTTAATGGTAACTTACTTCCCGTCGGTTCATTATACTTCATAATTTTGCGGGGAAAAATTGTCCTCGTAAAGGTTTCGATCATCTTATATTTTAGTTTTATAGACTCCTAGATCATAACAATATCATTATCATATTCCTTTATACTCTAACATGAAGTATTTATGTATTCATGTCTGGTTTATACGTCCTTTTAATGTTATATTCAATAAGGAATCAGGAGTATCCCGACGGTATTAAATTTAAAACTTTTCATTCTATAATTCGTGATAGTGGAGTGGTTTGAACAGCGACATATTATTCGATAACCGTAGGATAGGACCTGGGTGATTAGCTATTTTTTTTTAATTCGCGTACCTTTACTGATTTCAATTGGTAGCGTTATCGACTTACGGTGAAGGAAAACATGCCGAGGAAACCTGAACTAGAGAAATATTGTTATGGTAAATACCATCATATGCAAGAATAATTAGAAATGTGAATTTCTTAATATCTGTAATTGGCAATACGTCGTAGGACTGGCGTGGTGATTATGAGCATACCTTTTTCTTCCCGTAGAGCCTGTGAACTTGGTGTGACTACAAATAGTACACATATTTCATAAACATATGTACATTACATAAGTAAATGTAAATCTACCCGCATATTGAATAGGATTTTTAACAAATGCTGTTGAGAGCTAATTTACAAACACTCTTATTAATAACTTTATTGTGGTGCAAAGAGGACGTGTTATATTTTACATTAATTTAAAAACAACATATTTATTAAAAAAAAAAAAACAAACCACAATAAAACAAGGTTCTTACAGACATCTATCACAATTTGAAATCCGGATAACTAACTTCAGGCAATAGATAGACAATCTAACTTCAAATTGAAATCCGCTTTTTGTTTTCAATTAATAACTTTACAATTAAGAAATAGATTCGGAATATCCCAAAAATTACCAACGAGCTAAAGGTTCAGATGATTCAATTCAAGTTGTAACAGTAAATTAATGGATCCCCGTCGAAGGGAGCCAACTTCGGAACTCGACTTTCCAGTTTGTTTCAATTTGTCAAGCCTGATAGAAATTCAATGGGTATAACAATGGGGCTCTATAATAAACAAAAGATGTCGAATTGTTTAAGTTTCGTTCGTTTAAAGCTCCAATATAAATTTATATCGATACGTACGTACACTTGTTTCACTTTCGGACTTATATTATTTCCGTTGTTGAAATTCCCTGACGTTTCAATAAGTCGTCGACAAAAAAGTTTGCAGTCGGACTCCGCTAGTTCAAGTAATTATTGTTAAAAGAAGCGTGTTGGTGAATTATGTATTTTGTAAGAAGGATTTTATATACTCTAAATGTAATTTGCTTTGGCACCGCGTGCTTCGATTCTGTATCAGATCCTACGAGCCAGATATTCGGTGAAGAAAAAAACTGTGATGAAACTAATAGTATATTGGTAAGGTTTTTGAAGTTATACTTCTTATGGCGTGTTAGGGAAAGTGATGAGAATAAATTGTCATGATGCGCGCGCACAGCGTCACGAAAAACCGACACCCTGAGGTTAGCTATAGTCAACATTTTATTAAAAAAAAATGTATGTATTAAATTCCTTTTTTCTATTGTTAGGGACGTTTTTTCTACAAACGTAGAATAAGGCGAAAGATAATTTTTTTTTTTAAGAGTTTTTATCTTGTTACGGCATAGAAGTATAACTTCTAACGCGTGTACATAAGTACAAACTACTTTTTTTCTAAGATCGCTTGGCTAACTATACCATCCTTAAGTTGAAAAGCTGTTGCAAAGCACGTATAGGTCTATTCTTTTTACCATCTTAAGCCACATCGTCATTTGTTATCAGGTGAGATTATTTTAAAACCTACAAAGTAATTAAAAACACAAAAAATCAGAGAATATCGAGCACCTTGACGTATTTAATAACGAAGCACGTTAGGTTAAGGTTCACCTACTTAAATGACTCTAAAAGGGAGCCAGATACAATGATAAATTGAAAAATATAATTAAAAAATAAACACCGTTACCCAAAACTTTAATATTATATTTTCAAAAAGAAAGCCATTCATTACTTGATATATACTAATTAGTATGTAATCTTGAAACCGAAACCGAAGTATAAAGGAATATAAAAGAAATTAAAACAAAATATATATATTTGTTAACACACAACCATTTGCAGATAATTAAAACTGTACGTACTGCTGAAGATTTAAATCACGCTTTACGCTCTTAAACGAGACTTTATCATAATTAAAATTCAGTAGCGCCTGTGATACAACCTCCATAAAACTTTACGATAACAACACTTGTAGAGAAGCAAATTGGGTACACTTGTATAAACAAAATAAAGCCGACGAAGCCTCTGGAGATATTAAAGCACCTTCAAAGATAGATTGTAACGCGAATTGCGTTATAAAAATGTTAATTAGAACAAAATTTGTACCATCGTTTGCCAACTCTGTAACGAGAGTGTCCGATATCATGCTTAACAAGTCTAGAGATAAATTAAAATTATTTATACAATTAATATCTTGAGTTCTACATCTCGCTTTATTTAAGAGAAACGCATTTTCAATATTAGATATTTTTATCTCTTTCTAAGTTATCATCGAACGTTGTCTTTTGAAACTAAAATTAATATGTACGTATTAAAAATAAAACTGTCTGTTGATAAGGAAAATTATAAAGGCTTGCGCAGAAAACGTCCGCATTGTTGACTTACCGAGTTAAACGGCAGAATGAATAAAATAAAACAGTTAATGAGGAAGCAGATGCTTTAGCCGACACGAATTAATACATCACTTAAAAAGAGCTAGGACAGGAAATAAATGATGATTTTAACATTACGTCTAGATTGGCACGAGTTAGACTTTGTTTAAAATGTAAATAGATCAAGCCGACGGATAATTAGACTTAATTTAATAATAATTGTTTATAATTATACGATTTCCTTCATTACGAATTAATTGGGATTGATATATATGAATGTTACACGAACATGTATTAAGATAATCTGTATAAAACATATTTTTAGGAGTTATGCTTGTTAGTTTATGAACCTGAAGGTATACTTGAGATTTCAAGAAAAATTAAACTTGTCCCAAGAATACATGCCATCGCTATATAAATTCATGGCCATGAAAATGATTAAGGAATCCTTAAGTGACAATAAAACAACATCCAAAAGCCCTGAACAATTAATTACTTATTAAAAGAGCATGCCCTTAGTATATTGACTTCTGAATTATAAATTTCAGTATGATACAAGTGACTAAAGTAAAATTGCATCAGACCTTCGAACGTAACTCTGAAGTATAAACCAACGTTTACACTCTATCCTTCTTTGCCAGCCAATTTAATGGCGGTAAGCAGGAATTAAATTCTTCACTTCATTGCGCTATCCTCGCAATGGAAACAAAGTAATTAAAAAGTTCTTTTAGCTTTAATATTCCTTTCCGAGTTTGTAAATTAATACGGGCATCGCGTGTGTTCAGTGTAAGTTGGTGGACCGACTGTTTTGTTTATTATTTACAGCTTATGCTTTTAAAAATGCATGGGCATGTCTTTAAAATAATTACACTTTCGCACGACACTTGAAGTTATAGTGTTTATTTTTGTCTACATTTGGAAAAAAAAATGTGGATATATTTGCCAACAATAATTTATTCACACCTAAATCAGATTAGATCGTAATTTAAAGGTTAGAAATTAGAAGGCTGTTTTTACGACTCCTTTACTAATTTTTATATAATTTAACGATAAAAAAAAAACTATGTTTGTACTCTGCTCGTGATATATTCTAAAAGTGTATGGAAGAGTCTTTGTTCAGACGATAGAACCTTTACCTTCAAAGTCAAGAGCACTAGATTAAGTTGCCGTCACAAATAAAATGAACAGACGATCTTTGATCTTTTTCTCGATTCTTTTTATAGGATCTATGGGCTCTCTATCATTTATAAATGCTGTTATTTAACAAATAGCGAACGTTTTATCCTTTGTATTATCGAGTATTTTCTTCGCAGGAACTTACTTTTCTAAATAGCTTCTACACAATTAGGTGGTACCTACTTGCAAGACATTAAATTTATAATAGTATAGAAAAGGGTAAGCACTGGAACTTATAAGGTAGGTAAAGATACCGACGTACCTTCAGTGTGCTAGAAACTGGAATTAAGGCCATAATGCACCGTCCATTAAGGATGAGTTGTTAAACGCTACTGCATGTAGCGGAATGAACAAAGTTCTTTGAAAATTTATTGTTATAGTTTAGTTAGGAAAACCCGATGGCCTCTTCAGGAACATTGCACTCGTAAAGGTTCCGAGTAATGTACTATAAGCTTGCTTTAATATATTACCTAGACTTACAGGCTGCAGTTTGTTCCAAGGTGAAACAAAATTTATTGTTGTACGAGGACCACATTCATGACTCGTAATGTTGTGATGTCTAGAAACAGAGTTGATAGTTGATGTGTTTTACGCGCAGACACTGCGGGTACGAATAGCAGCATCTTTAGATATCTGGACCAAAGCTTTCAATTGCATCCGTCATAAATAACAATTTAATTGGATTCTTAATCAGACGAGCATTAGAAGAACCTATTTATTAACTTCATCACAATATTTTACTTCAACAAAATTATATTGAAAGGAAACTTGTGAACCGCAAATAATACCTCTTTCCACGAGTATAGGAAACATAACGCCAAAGGATATGGAAAGTTTTGCACGTTTGTTACCATAATTTTTCCGAAGACGATTGCAAATTTGATTTTAAAAAAAAAAACTTCAAACGTATAGAAATAACAGGTAAATAAAACATGAGATGTCATATAATTTAGCAGCAAACAGCGTACACCCAGCTGAAAACTTTTCAGTAACGCCGTTATTTACGAAACGAGTGGCTGATGACTCCAACCATTTCTGTTAAGAATGACGGCTGATCTTTATTACAATTGCTTTAACTGTCGAAGTTTAAGGCCATCAATGTCCAGCACAATGTTATTTTTAAGGCTTATAAAATAAATAAAAGAATCTTAATTCTTGTAATACACCACGTCGTGACGAATCACGTTAGCATCTATCAATATGCAAATAGATAAGGAGGTCGATGGATGATGACGACCATTCAAGAACATTCGCTTAGTAACGAACAGCTTTGGGCTTAAATTGGACTTCCCATTAAGAGCAATGCTGTGGTTACATTAAGCCAATACATAAACCTTCAGCACAGGCGAAATCTTGGAATAATATTAGTGTATAGACAAGATGCGTATTATCGAAAACAATTGTAAACGTTTTTGGGTGAAGTACATCCTTGTGATCCAATTGTTAAGCAGATTAAATTCTTTTGTAGTTTGATCCTCGACTTACAAGTTCATTTCGTTTATATAGTATGGTTTGTTAAAGGCAATTTTTTTGTTTAAAACATATAAAACAATATAAGCATATATTTCATAAACTAGAGACTAGAAACGTGTGCGTGCGACATAACCCATTCTCTCCCCCGGGAGGATGGGTATCCATAAGGGATTTCCCCACGTTAATAAAAAAAAAAAGTCAGATCCGGAAATTCGGCGACAGTTCAAACCGAGACGCACCAAGCGCCCTAGCGCTGATCGCCTAAACAAATCGGGTGAGTGCCTTAAGTGCTCCCCTTAGTAGTCCAGTGGAACTGTAGTGGCCTTACTAGGCTAACAGTGTAGGTCAGATCGGGAAAAAGAAAACCAACGAATGAATAAAAAAGATTCCAATTTTTGATGGAATCTCCACTCGCCTCTTATCGACGATAGATATGGAATAATTTTCAAACAAGCTATAAGTTGAAATAAGGTCTCTTGAAGATGTCTAAATTACTTGAAGTTTGATTTAATAATAACTTACGACTCTTAAGAAGTCATATATAATATAAGAAGTATTTATGTGACCTTATAATTCATGAGTATTTGTGCAAAGGACGTTTATACGGTATTAGAATGAGGCCGAATTAACACAAATATGTGTATCTTTAACATTATCATAATGAAAACGATTAATATCACTAGCACAATCAATTTAATGAACAAAGACATAAGTAGTACGAATACTGTTTAGTCAAGTGTTGGGCAATGAGAGAAAATGCGCACAATTGACAACTGCTGTATAGTTTTCCGCATGTCTGAAGCATATGGCGGCTTCTACCTGCCGTTTAGTCAAGTGCAAAAAATGTGCCCCTATTGAAACAGGTGGTATTCGCAGGCAAACGACTTTAGAGACCCCTTTTGGACAGTGACTAATTGGTTTAAAATTTTCCAAGAAATGGGAGCTTGTAATTTATGGGGTTTTGCTGGTAACCGTCTAACTTCGAAGTGTATAATGAATATTTAATTATATATTTTTAAATTAAAAACAAAATTGTTAATACTATAAATCAGTTCTAATACTCATACGAGTTTCGAATTGTTCGATAAGGGATCGTTCTAATGTTTATTTATGTTAATAAAATCGGAAACCAGTAAATAAATAAAGAGGGTAGGCCTGGAGAACTTAACGTGTTTTTAATACCAATTAAGGGGGACCATCCATGGGGGATTTTATTATTCATAGGTTTATAACAATTTTTAATTCTAGAAACATCAACTTCGCTCAGTCCCCGCTCAATAACTAATTTCATATAAATGGAGTCACAAAGGCATAATAATTCCAACTGCCATTATTAAAGAAATGCAAGATAATTTGCAATGCAAATTTATATCTAGTGCCACGGACGTGGACTGTAGATAAATATAACAATAAAATAAATACTAGCAACTGTAGTACCAACTATTGCATTATACTATAGAGTAAAAGTAATTAGTAGCGCATGGCAACCCATCACCGTTTTTATAAAAGGCATAGTAATTTCTCACACGATACAACTTCCTCGTATGATATTAGAAAACCTATCAGCACTTATTATCTCAACACAAACCGACTCTGCATGTCAAACAAATCTACAACAAATGTTCAAGTAAATAAAACCTTATGAAATAATACACGAGAGAAGTTAAAAGCAAATATTAAGAGAGACAGAACAATACAAATTCAATGTAATTACAAAACACAAAAGCAAACCCTAAAGCGGAATCGCGATACGAAAGAAAACTTATTACTTCACATTAAATAAACGGCACCTTTTATTTATATCTCATAAAGTGAGGATAATACTGAAAGCGGCTTAAAACTTGTTTGGTCTAATGTCGACATCGAGTGTTCATAAGGAAATATTGTTGGAGCAAACATTTGCTGGACTCACAGCCTTGCTGTCTTATCGTTGTGCAAATAGCTATTTCTCGGTGGTGAAACTTGACGGTACTAACGTTTTAGTTGGACGTTGCGACTTCTAAAGAACTATATATGTTATGTTATACTTTCGGTAAAAAAAAAATCGGTTTAATACATAACAAAGACAAAGAATAGAAAGTCACAGAAAATGAATAAAATTTCTAATCCACACGAAGATATATTGGATCAAAATGATTCCTTACTGCAGTAGAAAATATAAGATGTAAATGAGAAGTATTAATATTATCCAATGATATAAATTCTTTATCACTTTAACGTCTACTAAGTAATGTGCAATATGTATTTACTTCAAACATTTGTAACCGCTGTTTTTTTTATGTATGTCATGCACAATTTATGAGAAAACTGGCGAGGGTTCATCAAACGTAGTTTATTAAACATTTTCCTTATGTTCTGATTCATCATGTACTATTAAATTAAAATAAAGAAACTGGATTTAATTTAAATTGAATACAGGAAAAAATTTAGATATTCATTAATTTAGAATCGCTTGCATCTTACGTTATGTCGTTCCAAGTGCCGCGTTTAGTTAGCCATCGATCGATATCGACCACTTGATTTAATCTCTCGCAACAGCTATTTTCTAGATATCTAGATTATTCAAGGATGTTCCTATTTATTGCGGACGTGCATTTAATTTACATTGAACATGATTGTTATCGTCTACTTGAGCAATATATCAAAAGAGGTATTTAATTTTTTGTTTACTGTAACATTTGGAGTGTTGCTAGGTGTGTTATTTCATAGAAATGGGAAGCCAAAAGGGTAAATATAATAATATTCATATGGATACAATAATTGACACAAAGTTTAGAAATATTAAAGTCAAAAATAAATAAAAGTATAAAATAAAAAAATATATAACTCAAATGGTTTTATGAAAAATGCAACTGTTTAAATAAATATGTCCTAATTTTATTTAAACAAATGATAATTTAAAAGGGATATCTAAAAGTACACGTATACCCCCCTAAACGGTACCAAATGCTGTACGAAAAACATTTCAAAACAGTTTTGTCCCCTAACAGTAGAATACTTATAGTAAAATCTATAAACAACTTAGAAAACTCATTAATTCTTAGATGATTGATTAACTTATGTAGTTTAGCTTAGTAAGATTCGTGTTGTTGCATTCAAGGCAACAGCCCAAGCCGAGGTTCGAACACTTTGACACCATTGAGCTTACTTGCCAAGCAACTGAGCGCCATTACAAGCGCTTGTCCCATTATTTCGGTGAAGCTGTGAAGGTACGAAAAAAAAAAATGATTTTATCGAAGAAACTTGCAAGAATGTTCAAACGATCCTAGTTTATGTACAGCGCGGCATGAAAACGTTTTCAATTTAATTCCATAAAGTACACAGAGGTTTTAGCTTGAAATTAAGAAACTTAAAAATTCTTCGGAAAGTTCTTAATCTTTCCGAGCCGCGGGATAAGGATATTTTATCTCTGCAAGTAAGCGATGTCAAAGCGCGGAGTTACTGGAATTAAGTCCAAGTTTCTGAACTATAATACCTCTTGAAATTATTAAGATTTCACCGGTAAACATTTGTCGCTTTCGTGGAAAGGAGGACTTCTTTGTTGACTTTAGTTGATCCAATCTCATTTCGCATTATCATTATTTTTGAAACCTTATAGGTTTTTAGTTGTTGGCCACAATCTATACTGAGATTGAATGATGATATTACCTCAGACACTTTAAAACCTAGAAGAGGGATTACCTTTAAAGTGCAGATGCCTGACGGTACATTCTCAATTTCGGGGTTGTAACTAAACAAATGGGCGTTTGACAAAACCGTATCACTATACTATAGTTTCATTACATTATTTTCCTCCACCAAAAGCTTCATATTCTAGGAGGATTTTAAGTGTTCCACACGTAAATCGAATTAATTTACTGAAATACTGATGTAGACCGTTAACTTTAAAATATTAAAATAACTAATATTCATTATTTTCATTAGTATGCCCAATACCATTCGATGGTGTATTAACATAGTTCATAAACGGGTTTAAATGTATCCTTTTCTGACCAAATTGATTCGATTTCACATTACAAAAACGGATGAAACAAATAAAAATGACCAATTAAATGTAACAACAAGATTGCAACAACAATAAAATGCTTTCACTTCACGCATCGTGAATAGGTTAAGGGTCGCGGACTGCTCTCTACAAGAGTAATCCCTTCATTTTCAACATATTTAGTAACAAACGTGTTATCGCACGCGACTTCCTTTGCGTTTGTATCTTTATAGCAATGACACTACACGTTATTTACGAGTAATTCTAACGATTTCTACGGAGTGCAAGCGGAGAGTGCCCCCAAATGGCAGGTTTTTTTTTCAACATACTTGACACATATCGTCATTTTTTTTTCATTTAAATAATACATTTATAAATTATAGTCTGTTTCATTCTGATATATAAGAGATATTTACTGTAAACCTAGAGTAACAAATATCGATTCATTCAGATTCTAAGAAAACTGACAATAAATGAAGTATGTAGTAGGTTCAGAAACGTCTGCTTTACGTTCAACACTACTCTATATATAAATTACATAAAATATATACATGTTATTCTTTGAATACGGAATGAGTTAAAATAAGTGACTTCTTCAAAATTGGTAGTTGCAACGTGGCAATTAAAAAGATCCTACCCCTTGTGTTATATGTTAATATAGAATACATCCGATATAAAACACATGTGTTTTGTGATAGTACGACTTGAATCCTCTTTTATGTTTCGTAAATAATATTCAATATAAATAAATTACATAGTTTTCTTACTTCGTCTAAAACGGAACGTTTTTCAGTAAGCGGCAACATTGCCTATATTTGTGCTACATAAACATGCAAATATAATTTTCGTTTTTAAAAACATGTATATAAAACAGTTTTCGCTGTGCTGGTGGTAAGTAAGTTAATCATTTTAAAATTTTCAAACATGATTTTGCATGCATATTAAATCTGTATTAGTTTCGAGGTAAGCCAGGGCTGACTCACGAATACATAATTAAACTAAATCTAGTCAAATGCATGCAAATGTCTTGCATTAACTTAACTAATAAAAGTAACTTTTAAATATTGCGCTAATAAGTTAATGCCTCTCACTCGGCAGACTAATGCAGGTTTAAATATAAGAAATATTTCAAATCGGTGCAGTGTTTGTTGCTTATTTGTTTA
This sequence comes from Antheraea assamensis, assembly GCA_035772565.1. NCBI lineage: Eukaryota > Metazoa > Arthropoda > Insecta > Lepidoptera > Saturniidae > Antheraea > Antheraea assamensis. The sequence continues at coordinate 221,173 of JAQQSE010000229.1, read as the reverse complement.
TATGGAACATTTTTAAAGAATTTTAATTTTTTAACCTTCTTAGTTCAATCAGATTCTCTGTTAACGTTTTTCACTTTTTTTTTGTATTCGAACTCGGTAGTGACTGGATGTTGCAATCCAAAAACGTGCTAATATAACGGGTGTTATACCTATAACGGGATGTCAAGTGAACCACAGCGAAACTTAGAAACTTAACTGTGCCTTAAATAGTAATAGACCTGTAATTTGAGAATGGTAATTTTTAATATGAACTGGCATATGCATGGATTATTTATGCATTTGATTTGAACATGTGTATCGATTTATTAAAGTCTATAGTGCAATATTATTCCGGATGTCGTATCCACAGCTTACAGAATGGCGTGCCTTAACAAACCGACGGGCGCCTCAGGATGCCACAACTATTTTCGCATATAAAAAAAAATTAACAGCGATTTGACGAGTGCAGAGGACTTTTAAAAGCAGCCTAATTTATTCCTCGTTAACACGAAACATTTATATAAAGCTGCATTTGACACATGACAAAATATAACGAGCGATAAAAGCGCCATAATTTTTTTTTATGTTTCAAACGCATTAAGCAGGTAAACTAGATTTTAATCGTGAACGGACTTTGTTTGTTAAAGTCCTATTAATATATAAATAAAGTGTTTGTGAGGATCGATTGGTATTCGCTACTTTTAACGCAAAAACTACTGAATCAATTCAGATAAAACTTCGCAATAATATAGATTATACATCAGAAGAAAATATAGGCTAGAATTGATAAAGTTATTGTTTAAATAAGCCAAAATAGTACGATAAGTGTTAAGTATGTTTGGATAAATGTTGCCATCTGAGAGCTATGTCGACATGCGTTGCACAAAAACCATTAGCGATAAAAGATAATATAACATAGTTATCATCATTTATAAAGAATACAAACGCAAAAAAAGTTGCAGGCGACTGCAAGTGATACATAAATGTATAGTTATAGCTAGTTTTCACCAGCGACTTCTGTGTAATCAGAATGCCAAATTTCGTAACTCTCAGTTCACAGGTTTACTTGTGAAATAACAAGAAAGAAACTAAGAAAGATATTATAATAGAAAGCATGGATTCTTCATATTTACAACCTCTATTTAATATATCTACACAGGTAAATAAAATTCAGGCGTCTGTTTTTATCCGCACTAATCACTTAAACTGAAAATAACTTGAAATATCTAAATTTGTAATATCTCGCGGCCACATATCTTTACGAATTTCTATATAAACTAAACAATAGTAATAAATTTTAAATCAAGTAATATAAAATCGGTATAAAGGTTTACTATTTCTACGAAATCGAAGAACCGAATGTCAGACAATCTGTGATAAAATCGAATATCAAACTTACGTTCATAAATGCAAAATCTTTAACCGGCACTGGAGAAACATTTGCCGGTGTGGAAGGAAACATTTCATCAGCTGCCTTTACACGACACGCTCTTTCACGCCCGACTGGAGCGAGATCGAACACGGGAAAGCGCGTACGTGTAATTCAAGAGTGATTGTTTTTGTTTGTCTTTCCACGCCTACTCTTTCCCGTGCGAAAGCATTTTCATACGGGGCGCGTGCGTGTGACGACAACTATTTGGAAGCATTTCATTAGTATTTTAATTTAATTACAAATTATAATATTAACAAAAAATAAAACCAGCTTCAAAAAAATCCACTCTGAAAATGCACCAGAAGGTCCTTGACCATTGTTACCTACCAATATGTCAGTCACTATGCATATTCTATTGGGTTTTCAGAAGTTTCCTAGTGTACTTCCGAAATCCAAGGTCCAACACTAATGGGACTTCGTTAGAAATATCCCTATTTCAATACAAAACAATCCAAATCGGTTTACACATGACGAAGTTCAGAGCTGACAAACAAAAAAGTCTGTAAAAAAACTACGAATGTATAGTTAATTTATTTTGAAATAACTATAGCAATTACAGAACAATAAATCTTGTCGTTACATGAAGTACCATCATATTTCAGATCATGCTGTATAAACTCTGGTAGATAAAATACAATATTGCAATTATACGCAGTAGGTAGGTACTCGACTCTCCAACATGTGACATTTTTAGTACCGAGTGATAAACCTTACACGTGTAAGTGTAAAGTGAACTGAAGTGATTAACCAAGGTTAATTTTATTGAACTATTTCTGCTTCAGCATAATATATAAGTGTTTATATAAAAAAATGAAGTACATAGTAACATAATCATTTACATATTGTATTGTTTTATATATTAAAAAAAAACACACAATTACTATTAAAGGTAAATCGATGTTTTTCTAACACTAAACCTAGGCATATAAATAAAAATTAAAGTTTTCATCCGAGTTAAAATGTATGAAACGGTTGAACTACGAAAAGATTTTGACGCGACATGTACTATGAGTTATAAGTATGAAAGTGGACGGATATAGGATTAGAGGAAGATGGAAGAAGATGTGGATGGCCTGTGTGAAAAATAACGTGTATAAAAGGTGTGAATCCTGAGATGACATCTGATAGGGCAGAGTGGCAAAAGAGAACATGTTGTGGTAACCCTACTTAGGTGGGATAAGGGTAAGAAAAAGATCATGATGTATTAGCAAATAGAGAGATATACAAGTACTAAATTAAATACAATCACCACCCTATTCCAAAGGAAATATGCAGTAATGATAACATTTAACAGAGGTAATTTAAAACCAAAGAGTTACGGGTGGTGACCAAAACTATTATTATAAAAAACAAATGAATTAATTCAAACAAAATATGTAATAATACCATTGTCACGAGAACGGAGTCGCGGGCAGCTGTTAGTTATCGGTAAGTCATTTATATTGCATACAAACAATTTATATTGCAACCGGTAGTTTTTATAAACCTTCCCTTCACATTGGTCTAACAGGTCACGTATTACATTTGCATTGTAAAATAGTCACTTAGTATGAAAAATTAATAAACGCAGTTTCAAATCACACGCAAACAAACATTAAAGTGGTTAGACAAACAGAGATAAAAATTCTTTACACGTGCGTTCAAGAAAGGTAGACGGATCAACAAAGCTATATTCGTTTCGCGGCGGGAGTTGCCCGCGCGTGTACACGACGTTCCTCTACGAACTAATAATAACTGTTTACCTACGTAACAGCTAATGCGTATTTCGAAAAACGAAACATTTTGGGTTTTTTCAATAAATCTTCGTTTAATTCGTCCATTATTAATCATTCGTTTGGTATAAGAATAAATAACAAAACAATTTTATAGTTTGTATTATAGTAATTAAGAGCTAATTTTTTAGATATATAATACACAGCCACAAAATTTATGAATATCATATCACCATGTTCACATTCGCGAATTTTCACCCAATATTAGCACTTTTTTTTTTTTTTTCCGAACTGACCTACACTGCCAGCTTATTAGGCTTTCACAGTTTCACCGAACTACAATATTAGCACTTACCAGTTAGTTCATTTAAATGTTCATTGAAAATGCATAGTGACTGAAATATTGGTAGATAACAATGGTCAAGGAATTCTGGTGCATTTTTCAGAGTGGTTTTAATTCAAAGACTATTATAGCTTTATACATATAAAGAAGCTCGGTTACTCTACACAAGTGAAATCAATTTGTAATAATATCACGAAATATTAATTTTGAATTGTCTCAATAATTTCTTTAGTGTGATAGCGACCATTTAAATGTCACTATTATAAGTTGCTAGATAAAGCCATATAATGAAAATATGATACCAGCCACATATTTTACTTGTAAAATAAAGCAATTTAAAAATGAACTCATGTCTGGCATGGATCTTAAGTTGGTTATTATTATAACAGCTAATAATTTAGTGCATTATAACTACGCAATGGATAACAAATTATTAACGACATCATTATTCTGCTGTTATTATCTGTTATTCGTTACTAGTGACAATGACAATGGTCGATCGTTGTTATTGTGGTGTGCAATTAAACTAGCATTATGTAACAATCAATTAGGTGAAAAAGAGAAACCTAGTTTATGTTTCTCTCACTCAAGGTCACAACAGGCAGCAAAGGTTATTAATTTTAACAAATCACCAAACAGCAGAATAACTAGCAACGGTTTATACAAGCAAGTAATTTAAAAATCTATTTGTGGAATAGCCTTTTTCGATTGGTCATTTCGTTTAATTCAATCTCTATAGCCACTTCTATCGATAGTTGCTTACTTGAGTCTGAATTAAATAAGGCTATATTATTTTCCCGAATTAAATTATTTGACAATGACTTCTTTAATGCACTCTAACAGAATGATAGACACATAATATAAACGAAATATATTAAAACAAATAAAGCCAACCCCAAATTCTAGGATAATAATTATTTTACATCTTTATAAAAAAAAAACTTCTTTAACACTAAATTTTAAATGTATCACAGATATTTTGTATCATAATCTGAATTTGTAATCTATATTTATAATAAATAACATTTTTTTTAACAAAATATTAAAAATGAAGTAACACTGCAATCTGTCAAATCTTAAGCGATGTATTGTATAGTCAATATCGTACAGAAATAATTGTACTATATCTTTGTGAGCATTCCTAATTATATTTTCTAGAAAGAAATCATCAATGTTTCTTCTACGTTATTTCATAATGGGAAAGAGAGAGAGAGAGAGAGATGATCTTCAAAATGTATGTCTCCTAAAATGAATAGAAGGGATATTTTAGGTTATATTTTTCGAATTGATAAATAAAACTGTCCTTTTACTTCATAAATACACATCGGTAGGAATTATCAAAGAGTATAATAATATATTAACTAAATAACATGTTAATAAAATATGTGTGTATGACGTCACATACGTTATTTTCTTGGCATTTCAAATAGAGATTTTAATATCGAAACTGGATTTGGCTCGGAGCTCCTTCCTGAACGAATCAGTCGGCGCGGCGCGGTGCGGCGCAGTACGGGCTCGCATTGGTCAAAATATTTACGATGGAAGAGACGTTGTCATTCCTAAAGTAACATTACATATCGCAGTTACTAACGACGAATGTTTAACATAATAATAACATCTAGTCGTAAATTATATAATATTTATTATTTGCCCTACTATAATCAATGTTTTGAATACATAAGGAAATGTTACCAGATAAGATAGGAACTAGAACGTCTACGTAACGAATCGAGAGGTACGTGTAAACGTGGAAAAAATAGTATGTCTGTATTAATTAATTTTATACGTTGACTAGCTAGTGCCCGTGATATCGTTCACGCGTGAATGGTTTTGTTATTTCATGGGAGTCACGTTACCTGAAGTTAATTGTGGAATGTGTTTTTAATGATTTTTGCTATTGTAATACCGACTTAGATCTCTTAGAAAATGATAAATTGCCTAAGGTTATATGATAAAAATTACTCTATTTGCTATTACAGTGAAAATTACTGTATTTAGGATGTTCGGACACCGTGTTAATTGGCATATCTTAGAATCCTTGCGAATCAGACAGACTTCACAGTGCAGGAAAACATCGTGATGAAACCATATCATGGGATTTAGGACTATTTCTAAAGCTTCCTGGCTGGTTACCACCGTCCAGTTGAAAATCTGTCATCAAGTACCTATAGATGTGCTGCAGTTGATAGCCAGTCCTCTCTTAGGTTTTGAGTGTTTAGTCTACATTGTCATTTAGCATTGTCATTTTTATTAATAATAAAAAAAATGTCTCATTCCAGTTGCTTTCAAGCCGCCATCTTTGATCTACGAAATAAGACGCAATAGGTATATACCGTTCACTAAATTTGTTGTTGTTCGGCTTTCTCCAATAACGTATTTATTCCTGGCACTAGTACAAAATGTTTGCTGGACTAATATTACTTTTACGGAAACAAACGCTCAACTGTGGATTTTCAATTTGCCTCAAAAATAAATTATTATTTTTATCAGCTAAATATTGCCTTTAACAACATTATAACGGGCTTCATTGTTGCACGAAATTTTACGTTTACAAAAACAAAAGCGTTCGGTAAGCGAAATATTATTGTTTTAACGTGGAAATATGAATTGGTCGTTGTTTATTTTTATACTCGTAAGTTTTCTATTTCTTTAAGCTAGCTGCTGTTAACCCCGGTTTCGCACGGAGTCAAAATCATAAGTGTAAGAAGCGATTTAGACTGCATTATTCGCACAATTTTTTTCTCGTTTTGACATTTACTGTTAATTAAAGTCAAGGAAGCTTCGTTAAAAGCTTATTTTTGTTGCAAATAATTTTCAATCTACGAGATCTGGTAAGATATTAATTGAACTTATAAGAACGTTTTGATTTACATTCAAATGACTAATTTAATTAACATATTTAATTGGATAACATTAATACATTGGTGGAAACAACTTTGGAAACAACTAACGCGTTATTTTTTTATACAAAAATACTATATAGGTTATCTTAAGAAAATATACATATAGAATATACTATATAATTCTTAAATAACTGTATTATTTTGATATACCTTATAAAGTTTCGCCAGTGCCTAAAACATATTTTTACGACTTGCTTTCAGTACATTTAATTTTGTCTACTTTTTATTAATATTATATATATATATATACCATATAAACTTTCCAGAAGAAATCCTGTAAATGATAGTAAAAACCGTATCAAATCCATTGAGTAGTATAGAAGAACTGAAGTAAGAGACACAGGCGCTGATAGCGACTTTTGTTTATACTATTTATATTGTCGAACAATTATACCTTGTTATTTTGTTTACTTTTCGTATAAAACGAAGCTAGATATAATAATAAATAGGTAACGTCGTTTGTTTATCTCGCGCGTCTATTCATTTGCAAAAAGCAAATAAATCCATTAGCGGAGTATTTCGATCTCTTGGCAGAGCTTAAATTCGACGCACGTGTAAACGAGCGAGTCTATTTTCTAAGCTAACGTACGATTATATTACGCTTGCGCGTATAAATCTTTACGTCAATCATTGTGTTGATTGTAAACAGAATAAATTAAAACGAGATTTAGAGCTTCGTACGTTAATTTTTTTAGAGTTAATTTACGAAAACTCTTCAAGATGTCTATAATAAACTCGGTAGAATTTCGTAGGAGTGTTTCCAATGAGAATATTAACGCGTAACTAGACCAAAGGGAAGTACATTTAAGCTGTAATTGTAATATCAAACGATATAATATCAATGTTTATATTACGAGTCCATATGTCGATAACGTCAGCGGACGCTAGATACGAGCGCGAGTGCATTATTAGCACTAGAATATATTGTCTAAGCGAGCGATTTCAATTGAAATAAAAAATGCAACTAAACATTTTCATATTCTATTATAAATATAAAAGTCACCTTTGAAATACATCAACGTTTTTATTTTACCACGCTACAGCTTAAAGCGAATAAAAATCATATTTTTTAAAGAATATAATAATCATTTGTATTTAATTATTCTTAAAGTGTCTCTTATTTAATAAAAACTGTCAATTAGCTCGTAGAAAAACATATTGTTATTGGTAGTAGGTATACTAAATAAACTTTCGTAGTAGTAGTCTAAGACCTTTTCTATTTTCAGTTACCATTAGATTCTGAATTGGAAAATTACTCTTAAGTGACGTTTTAGGCGTCGTGTTTTCTCTTCTTCAGTAGATGATCTTTATCAAGTATAAGGTTATATTTTATGTAAAAAATGATGTAAGATCCTGCGTCGCGTTATACTGCCTCTCGCCACTATTATTTCGTTATGACTTAGCGTACTTTTCTCCACAACAGATACAGCCTAAAATGCATAAAAAAATGTTTTAGTGGTAGTTCCATATATCAGTACGTTCAAACAAATAAAACAACATTTACATATTAATACTAAATAAATGTAATAATCGCTTATTACAACAACATGGCAGTTACCTAAAACGATCGTACATATATTCACATATCGCACACGTGGTTGTTTATTAATAAACGGTGCGCAGGAGTGGACGCGTGTCGTCGTGGAACCGAGTTGCGATACCATTGTTATTACTGATTTTCTATTAAGGTTTACTCCAAGTTTTGCTTATCCACACATGATAGACATCATAAACGTTTGGTTAACCAATAAAACCTAGTCTGGGCACCCTCTTAAATTCTTAAAATCGAGTGCAATATAAAAGCTACGTCCCCTACGTTAATTGTTAAAGCGAATCAATAATAGCTGTATCTCTTCTACTTTACGACAGGTTATTTATATGAAAAATATAAACACATGTTCGCACTTTGTTTTTGTAGTAATAACGGTTGATATTTCCATTGACATTACCGCGTAATTAGTATAACTAACCACTAAGTACTTAACTAACAATACTGAAAGATTTTTCTTGCGGCAACTTGATTGATCATGTAATACTATACATTGAATTGAACTGTTTGCACTATTCTACACAATTGTATCAAATTCGTGTACTGAGTGTTATTAACATACCACGTTACCATGTCAAGATAATTTCTGCGACGTTACCCATAGTACAAAGGTCAAGGTTGCGTTTGCGATATTTTATAACCAATAAACATTAATAAAGTACTACCTGCCTGGTGTGTGTTGTTGCATTTAATACATAATGTAAAATGTTAGTTCATCAAAATAATCCCTTGGCCGTGCAAAAACTAAAAGCCATTAATACTGCGAAATATACAGGCAATTAAAACAGGATCATAATGCTAAGCACAGTCATTAGTCATCGAGTTATGCGCATATACAGCGGGATCGTGACTCTCGGACAATAATTTAAAACGTTAGTTCGATAGTAGTATATGTACAAATTAGAGAAGTGAATTTTATGGTTACGGCGTAAATATACGTCGAGAGTACAATCTTATTTTCAAAACTTTATAGACAAGACGCAGTCACGTACGACAATATACATTAATATTAATGCTGTAAAAGAATAGGCCGGTATTAATTGGCTTGGATTAGAAAGAGATGCTATATGATTCCCTGAGATACCTGTAGATGTTTTAAATATTTAATTGTTTTTAATACTCTATAGGTAAACGTTTTGACCACAATCTCATCTGATATTTAATCATCATTTATGATGATGTGGTCTAAGATGGTAAGTCACGCTTAACCTAGAGGGAGACTGGCTCTCAAGTGCAGCTACCGGAACACACCAACAGAAATATTTGGAATATTATAAAATATTATTCATAGCCGAAGAACAGTAAAAATCTTTTAGATAATAGTTTTAAGTTTATGTAGAATTTTCCGCATAGTAAGTTCTATCGTTATATCGAGCAAGTTTAATATTAAAAAGTTGGATCATTACTTGAACAATAGTGACGTCTGGATATGACACCCCCCTCTCTGTACATCCGCTAACACGATTGTGTCAACAGTGACTTGTATAATTCCAATAAAAATATATACAAGATCAAATTTTATCTTCTCGATATCAGAGTTAATTTCAGTTCAATTCAGTGGTAATGTTTAACATGCATAGCGCCTTCTCATCGGCTAAACTGTTTTCGATTTTTTAATATGGTATTTAAATTTTAATACCTCACTAAGAAAATACACGCTGTATATACTTCGTCGCGTATATTTAATTGTTTCCAATATGTTATTCAATGCAAATAAGTTTAATTTAATCATTATCCGGTTCACTAGGTTACTACGACAGTCGGCTCCATTCCACCTTCCTATAATCAACTACCTGAATTTATTAACTACACAAGTAATCAAATTTATTCTACTAGGCATAAATACTGTCACAGAATCAAGGTACTACTGTACTGTAGTACAGGTCGCAGGGTGCTGTCGTCATAATGCAGAATAATCAGCTGTACTACTCGTACTCACAGTGTTTCCACTTAAGAATAAGCAAGACAGATATACTAACATGCATTTACAATGAACATTATTTTGTATGTAAATAATTAGTTAGCTAAAAACATCTCGATGTTGATTTAACAAGGGTTCAGAACTCGTATGTACATACTTTTAAATCGTTCGGAATTTCAGCCTGATCAAATAGGCCGCGATCACGAACCGACTAATTTGTTGTGGTTTCGACATTAGCGTGGGCAACTTTTGGAAACTACTAGAAATGGAAAGTGTAAGCTATTTTAATAACGCAAACACCGCAGTGATTTTTTTATCACTGTTATTTTTACAATGCTAAGTGAAAATCTGTTATATTTTACATGTGATGAATATTGAGTGCATTTATTTCTGCCGGGTATATTTTTTACGTGTTACTGTTAAAGCCTCAAGCTTGAAATAAAAAAGTAAATTTTGTTATATGCGTGGTATTTCCACGCAGACTAAGTATCCTGTTTCGGCAAAATATATATTTTTTGATTAATACAACAAGCCCATGATGCGGTGGAAAAAGTGAAATAAATTCATGTACTCGTGCTGCTGATTATAATGTAGCGAAGTGAAATTATGATCGTATGATATGTAGCAAGCGCATATCATATGATAAATTACTTTTCATATCATGTGACAATCAGTAGTGATACATGAAATGTTTCATCTGGTCATTGTCACTAACGTTAGCAATTAATATGTAAGGAGTGTCGTCTCGTTCTAGACCCGTGTAAAACTGAATACTATAATAGTGTATACACAACGCAATAGATTAAAATGCTTAATTGTGTTTTATTAGTTGACCTTATCAGTACGAGACTACATAGTTAGACTCAATGCGTATAAGTAAAATACACTTTTAATAACTCGAGGTTGAAATATCTTACCGTGCTCAGTAAAAAGTGGCAATATTACCTGAAAACAAATATCGTTTATGTTAAAAACAACACTTTATACGGACGTACAATACAGATTATATTATTTAAGACAAATACTCAAGTATACCTACACTGCTTTGTACATACTTAGAGTTATCTCTGTACAAATTTTTCATCACTACTTAACGACTACGGGTAACCGTAGATATATTTAACCTACATAGAGTCTCGTCAAAATTGGTTCAGCCCTTCGAAAATTAACCGAGACAGACAGACAGACAGGAGATTTTTGTATCTTATTTATAATTACAGATTAGTCCTTAGTCTACTTCAGTTCGCCTGCCCTTCTTTGCCCTAGCCCTAGCCCTAGCGTTTTCCCTTAATGATAAAGAAGAATCTATTAAAGTATCAATTAACTTTACAGCATTAAGTATTTATACTATAGATTCGATTCACGTATGACACTACCACAACATCAATTTTAACCTGATTATAGTCCATCTCCCGCGACGCAGGACGTACATTTATGCCATAGAAATCAAATGATTTTTGCACATAACGATTTGATTTTTCGTATTTTGTACATATAAGCGACCCACCTTGCCATTGCATAGGCAATGTGCTGATAAATTTTAGTCTTTAACTTTATAACTAACACTTTAATATTTATGATTCATCAAAGTCATAGAATTTGATTTGATATCATCGAAGATAAGTATTGAAATGATTGGCTGTAAAGGTCAATTTTGATCTTCATTAAATGCTCAATATAATGTACTCATTGTATTTAATTAGACACGGGCTAAAGCTATATTGGAAAAAATAACGTCGCAAATAACCAATTATTTTTTAATAAAATGTACGTGATCTTGATTTTAACTTGTATTATTCATTGCAATTCTGGTTTTAAGGAAAACGAACGCTATTTAAAATTGATCACGCGTCCATCCGTGTCATTTTCACAGCATGTGGTCAACGACCGACCATTCCGTACCTAATTATTGACAATATATTGAAACAACGGTTAGTATTTTAATAATGATGAAATCGTAACCGATGAAAATAACGATAACTCGTTCGTTCTCTATAGCGGTCTCCTATTATTTTCTATAGAGGGAAATATCGTATCTATAACGAATGCTATTGCGCTATTTTAAAAAAAATGTTGTTATAAACGGTTATCAATTATTCTGTTGTTGGTTAATATGCTGTTTTTCTTCGTATTGCAATTTGTAATAAAGAATATTCGTTGTTCATGTCGTGTTAGCAATAAGCTTTTCCTTTCACGGTTATCGGTCGTTGCATAACGCTTTCTTGTTCGCACGTTGCTATAATATTGGCCGGCCATTTTCATTGCCAATAATAATCACAGAGGATAATTACCAGCAGAATTATGATCTCTTCAATCATTTTTTTAATTTATGCATAGGAATAATGTGTTACATTATTAGTTGTAATTAATAATAAGTAACATTTAAAGAGTTTTTTTTAAATAATATACTGTTCAATTACTCTGTGATAATTGACAGCGTAGGCAATAAATACCATATAAACTGACATGCCAACTATAATAGTGATAAATTATTTAAATTGAATTATAAACAGGTAATTATTATTACATATATCGCTTATGGTCTATTTGTGTATTTTGTTTGAATTAATGACACCATAATAAATATAAGTTTAAGTGCAGTACAAATAATTTTAGCAGACCAGGAAAACCGCACTAGTGGGACGTAGTATGACATAGAAACATCATGTCAAACTTTAGTATGACACATTGTCCAGTATACTTAATGATAAATGCGACAAATGACACGGTTTTGTAATTATTTTCCCACACAGTATATACAGCAATTTCGTAAATTATTGGGTAATGCATATGTAAAAAAAGTCTATCAAGTACTTGAAACTTTGGAGTTTGATTTGGAGGATATTCAGAACTTATTGAACCCACTGTGCTCTTCATGTCTATAATATTTGCGTTGTAAAAAAAAAAAACAGTCTGAAATCACTTGTGAATGTTGACAGAAAACTGTCCATCTACAATCAAAGCCGTTGTCCCACAAGCCTACAATACTCCTAAAATAAAAACCATTCAGCTTCCCAATATATATCCAAACAATATCTCGCTAGTTATCTTTCAAATTTTATGTATTTTTAACTAAATATACTTAACGCAAATGATTTTGCTATAGTTTCATTAATCCCAGCGAGTATTCGAGACAACGAGAAATTCAGAATTGTTGAACACGATTGAACTTATCAACTGAATACATTTACGTCACATTAAATTTAAACGGAAATACCAGCACACTTACATAACATAATGCAACTAAAAATGACAAAGAATATTATCAAAACCAATCCATTTCTAGTAAAAATAGCAAACGGGTGAAGAACCAACGTAAAAACCGACACACCATGATTTATAAATATACAAATGACATCAGAGATCGAGTAATCCTAAATAATAACACAAGACGATGTGAATAAAAACACAAGAGTCGAACCAACGGGCTGTAATTTTCCGTGTACAGATCGAAATAATTCTATACTGACACACTATATTTGTCATAACGGAGGCTAAATGCGTCTACGAGCATCTTCCATGTCCATGGGAACTAACCGACAACCGTATAAATTATTAACAAGATGACAGTTATATAATTATGCGATTTATTTGCTGCGAAAATTTGTCATTGAAAATTGAAACCTGTTTACTTTTCCCATATATTTTTACAGTTTAAAAATAATGGCAAAAGACGAGGGTCCATTGGTAGTCGTGCGACACATATAGCTATTCACATGTCACTTAAAGAAAATTACACTAAAGGGGAAATTTGGCAGAATAAGATTTTGATTTTATAGAGTATGCAACTAGTTAACCCACCTACAAGGTTTAGGCCTGTATGACTTTGTAATGTTCCAAAGGAAAAAATCTTCAATAAAATTATATTCCACATAACAATACATAGTTTTTCTTTCATGTCAAACCCCCGCTAATCACAGGGACCTCTCATCCAAAAAGAAGGGTTACCAAATTATAATAAACCAGCATTAAATATGTCCACATAAATGAATAGGTAAAACGAAACAATATGAAATAAAACGAAAGTTCCCATTTGATGTGTATGCAGTAATAAATTGAAATATTTAATGAACTTGGTGAGATGTGAGAATTACCAACGATAAACAAATGATCCGGTGTTATTTAAGATTTGCGAGATCCTATGCCATATGATTTCAATTCTGACTAAATATATCCTACAATAAAAGCATGACGCATAAATTGTCGTATCCATCAAGTGTCAATGACGCTGTCATCTGGTACTAAGCGGCCGTTTCACGGTTACTGGAATGAGCTGAGGGCGTGTTTACATTGAACCTAGAAACCCACATAAGCTCAATTATAAACACATTACTGTGCTTTACTAAAGCCGGAGTGTTTCTTTTTACCTCTAAATTATACATTTTCTTGACGATATCGTCATTAACAGTTCGTTCTACCGAAGCGAAAGTACAACTTTGGACATTTGATTCCAATTTTCGTGCACAATTTGTTCGCTTTAACATAATGGGTGCTTATGTCCGGCTGACTCGACTTTAACGTGCCCGTAGTTGTTATTTTAAGATTTCTTTAGCACGGCCATATACGAAAATAAACAGTTAACTGTTGAAACTCTCATGGGATATTATTATAAATAGTTCGACTAACCCTGATTTTATTTTATACTTCGATAGACATTGGTTTGTATTAATATAAATGGAATTAATTGAAAGAATCGTTTAATGCTGACAATATTAATTTCTCCGTCATGCTTTATCTATCTGAGTAACTAACGTTAATGTTATACGAAATGTTTATCACCTAACTATTTTTTTTTGGTTATAAATTCGGAACAAGTTTAATCTGAATTTACATCAACTACCAAGTACATCAATTTTTATTAAGTGAATGCTATTGAATAGTGCAGAATTCAAAAGAGACAATTCTATATCATACGCCGCGAAAGGCAATTAAAACTTTACCTCCATTAAACTAAAACCCCATCGCAGACAGATCCACAAGCAAAATATTGTAAAGCATGTAACATTAGGGTTAAAATATAAAGCGTACCCTTTTTATTCAATAAATACGATACGTGGAGATTTCATCTCGTCTTTTGAAATCTAGTAAAAATAACACTGTCGTAATACAAAAGCGAAAAGTGAAAGAAATATAAGAAACAGCCATTCGAAATACTTTCCCTTTGTAAATAAACGAATTCCGGAAAAAGACATAAAGAGCGAAACCTTATGTCTCAAAATTCAATATATTTCTATCAAGCGTATGCGATACAAAAAAAGGGAGAGGGAATTTTAAGAGCGAACCCGAAGAGGACAAAGGGATAAAGGATAATAAAGAAATCATAGAGGTTATAAGTAAATTGCTTGATGCTATGACTTGGGAATGTGAACTCGAGGACTATAAGAATAAATACGTAATTTCTGAACCTTCGAATGCATTTATGTAAAATATAGTAACTGGAAATATCATATAATACTTGATAACCTTTGTAGGTTAATATTGATATGATGAATAGGCCATATTGTCACATGTTTCATAAACGATAGAATCATTAAGTAACGCAAATAATTAGATAATACTACTTCCGCGGTGTAGCTACCTAGTTACTAAAGCATTAGATTATGTTTCGAGAAACTTCCAGCAATTTCTACAAAAAATGATGATAAGTACATGAACAAGCCATTGGCTGGTGCCATAGATTGAATTTTGGATTATCTCGTTGTGCTTTAATATGTCTTAGCGCAAAAAAGTACAAAAGCAGAACTCTGAAAACGAAATAATTGTGCGATTAAGTGTATACTATTGCAATTATCTTTCAGAATTTACATCCTAGTATGAAGTAATAAGTTGAAATTGATTTATGTTATTATCTCCTCGTATATTCCGTAGAATTTTAGTTAAAAGCTTATATATTTTATTTTTATGCTTCTACCGAAATTATGTTAAATACGTAATATTATGTATTACAGGAATTATACGTTCAATTTATTAATCTTCTTGTTCTGAGAATTTGAACGGTTTACAATCTTTAATAATTTCTCTAAATATGTTGCTTACGTCACCAGAATATTAATTTATTTTTGGGAAATTTATTAAGCAATCGACTATTGAAAATGTGCTCTAATCAATTACAGCTTATGATTATAATACAATCGTATATGGTAGACTCTATGTAGGGGTTAAAAGTATTTTAAAACCTTAACATCTGAAAGACGTTTTATATTATAAACACAGTAAATCATATGTAAAAAAAACAATGAGCAACAGGAATACAAACTCAAAACAATATACTTTTAACTTTAACTCCACCCGAACCCAACTTGGGTACATTGAGGAATTTAATTTAAGCATTTCAAAAAGGTACCGTTACAAGCGGCACGTACAAATTAACGTGAATTCCGTATACAGAATTGAATTATTCCTTCTAAACGGGTTTCTCATTAAACTCGGAATTAGTTGGACCCTAAACTGATGTCTTTGTCGAGTTAATTCGAGGGTCGAGATCAAAGGTATATAGTGCGGGCCTTTTCTTTCATTTCCAACGAACTTTTCTTATTCCGGAGCTGGTGTTCAGGAAATGGGGGACATTACAAAGTCAATACGACGGGTATAAACGCCGGGAACAGTCAATAAGATCTCTTTTGAACCGTTGCCGCTTAACTTAAGTTCTGTTTGCACGTGGCTAGAATCTGTTATGTTAGTTTAGAAGTCAGAAGATGGTAGAGTTTTGAGATATATTCGGAAATGTTGTGTATAATTTAAAAGAGTGACTCTATAATTAACATAAAAATAGACTAATCAGCAGTATTAAGAAGTTGGATTCACGATATATTTTACATCTTTTGTATATCCTCTTGCATTTCGAAAACTATTATTCTAATATGTACTCTGAATCCAGTATATGATCTATAAAAACCTACATTTAATAGATATTCTCCAAATAGAACTTCCATTGGATTTTTTTTTTAAAGTCTCTTAACCAGCTAAATAGAAGTGTAGAACAATTTTACGAAGGTTATTTTCTAATACCTAATATACCCTGATCGGTATTGTAAGAACTGAACGGGGTCAATCGACCCACTTGTCCCTACAGACCGATCAAAGCTAGACGATATAATTGCTTTGGGAATATATATCCGAAGCCTGGACACCGAACCGTTGAACTCAGCGAATTTCACGGCATCACGTATCTGCTTAGTTTTCAAACGTTAATAAAAATTATATTATATTCGTAAGTTGAATGAAATTGATATAGAAAATGAAACGCAAAAAGATCTGTTTAATATTATTCAAGAAGAATTATTATTATATTACAAAATATAATATTACTTTCTTCGAAGTAATTGCTCTCTAACCGACTTCAAAAAGAACGTTTATGCAATCTGTAAATCGATTTAAAAAAATATTTTTTCATTGAAAAGGATATATTTTCAAGATGGTCCCCATTTTAATTACATTAGCGTTGGCCCTTGGATTTCTAAGATACACCAGGGAACTCCTCGAAATTAATAGGGAATGATTAGAGATATTGGTAGATTTAGGATAATCTATAACTAGGTAGGTACCTAATTATGATCAAAGAAGTTCATTTTAGAAGTGGGTGTTTTTTTTATATATACATGTATTTTTACTACAATAATACAAACAAATCAAGAAAGTACTATTATAACAGATAAGAAACTGTTAGTATTTATATCCCTAACGGTAATATAATAAAAGGTTCTGCAGTATGTGTAGCGTGTACACTGTTCAACGATTGTAGTGTCACGAATGATGTAAAAACTAGTATAAAATAAGAGAAAAGTCTCGACAAAAGGAATGCTCCGTTACTCGGAAACAAGAGGAAGTCGAACAACTCTTTCTCGGTCTAAGTTACATTTCCCGAGGGCTTCTGCGTCTTATGCCAACTGAATAGATTTCCACTTTCAGTTCATAGTTTTAGCAATAAAACACAATTCTTGCTTATCAGTTCCCGTAAAATGAAATCGAATCAACAGCATTCATTTTTTAGACATTTATAAGGTTATCTATTTATAAAATAAGGCATAAATCTAAGTGTGCGATAATTTAAATACAGCTATTGAATTACAACTAAAATACCAAAGAAATTGTTTACAGAAAATCAAGAAGATATTATAAGTATGAAATCTTATATAATCAAGTACTACATAGTACTTTTATATGAATATTATTTTTCTTGAACTAGACATTAACATTAGAATAAGAAGATATTATTAATAATTGAAAATTTAACTGCATAAGTGTGTCTACAACTATAGAGATCAAATATTTGGAACAGGACAGAGCACATCTAAACTGCACAGTTAAGTACACCCAGGAGAAATCCAAACGGCCTGCATACATGAGTATTTTAGATCAATCGTCTCGCATACAATATCCCTGCAGTATGCAGAGTCGTTTATAGTAATATTAGAATAATGTTAGCAAGAACTAGTCTGTCTTCAGGTACTAGCTGACCTTTTAACAATTCTTAGAAGAGTAAAATCTAAAGAATACAAGTATTTTCAACACCATAGCCTTTTATGAATTTCTGTGATATAGAGCGACGAGGAATACTACCGAAACTAACATCTCGGCTTCAATTACCATCAGAGCCACGTGAATTAAAGTTCATCAGTTTCTAATTACAGAGACACGGTATATATGCGAGTATATGTGGCAACATTTTTTAATATAATTTTATAGGAATAGAATCCTAACCCTCTAGCTAATTTACATTTCGACATTTATCTACTCAAATCACTTTCGCCTGTCAGACGTCCGCCGTTGCGGATTTATTCTCCATCTGCAGCGGCGGTAGCTCATAAAAACTTTTCAATGAAATCGCGAGTGACTCCTCTATCTGGGATCTGACATGCGTCTTTCTATAAAATGGGTACTAAAATTTTATTGGTTTAAAGTAAAAAATTGAACATAAAAATGTTGGAACATTATATTTATTGATGGCTTCTATCACTTCAGTTACTAGATAGCTCATTTCATTCTCCCATCTCTTACATTCTAACTATTTTCTAAGAAAGTCCTAATAATATGTTTCAAGGAGCATCATCAAAGTAAAAACATACTGTTTTTTACCTACATAAAAGAATTTGTAAGTATTCTTTATATAATAGATTCTTCAAATATTTCCATAGTCCTGTCCTATATTAACAAAATTTTACGACTGTTACGTTTATAAATAAAAATAAATTTTATAAGTATCACTGCATTCTGAATGGAGGCAGTCGCGCAAAAGACGCACCATATTTCATTCGACTCTCTTCATAAATCGTCAGCTTTGAGGCTCATCTGCATATCGTTCATAGGCGAGAGATTCGATTTTGTTGAGTTAACATTTCTTGAATGCGGTTCTAGCTATCTTTTACGTTCAGTTATGACTCAGCTTTATATTGAGTAAACTATTTATTCAGATTGGTAAAATTAAATGAAAATTCTTAACAATAATTCAATTTAGACTTAAGGTGATTAAGATGACGGGATTTTTTAGAATTTCTTCAGATTTATCAATTTATTTTGGTGAACAAGGACTAAAATTTTCTCTTCACCATATCATACGTTAAAAGAACATCCATAATTATGAGGCATATACTTCTCAATATCAAAGAGTCCATAGTGATAGGATTGAAAAAAAAATACCATAGTAATAGTGTAAAAAATAGTTACATTAAAACAGAATGTGTTAAAAGGTAAGATAAGGCATACAATAATAAATAAGACAGAGAAGAGATTGGGAAAATGTAAATATAAGCTTGTATTTACGAATAAATGACATCCGCCATCATGGAGTCTTAAAACAAGATCACGATGGAATATAATCTCGTAATCCCACAAAAACTTACCTCTCTATTCATTAAAATTTATCATCATGGAATAACAATGTGGTCCCTTTACCACAATTCGAAGTCCGCGAAAGATCCCGAGGTAAAAGCAATCTGATATTCTCTAATATTTGCACGAAAATTCTTCCTTTTAATGAGAAACCAACACAAAGCTGGCTTTAATTAATACGAAACGATTCAATGCTTTAATGAAAGGGAATATTTAAATAGTTAAATATTTAATTGTACAGACTCGTTACAGCTGTCGTAAAATAGAACTGAGTCGTCACTTAGAGAGGAAAGAGCATTCGAGGCGGCTGAATGTGTAATTCAGTAGAAGTGAAACTACAAAAAGTTTTGTTACCTTTGATATAAAATGTGTAGATAATTATTGCTTGTCGTTATGTTTTACTAGAACTAGGTAAGCCAAAAGAATTCAAGAATATTAGAGAGCTCAATGAAGTTATAAATAATACAAATTGAAATAAAATTCTAAATGTATATTTAAATAAAATTCAACCCCACAACTTTTAAAATGAACCATTTTATTCTGTAAAAACATGAAAAATATTAAGTTTCGTTAAATGAGTATCGTAAATATCACATAAATAACAAATCTAAAGCATCCGCGTGATTCTCGATCGAGGAGGAATTGAAAATACCAAACGAAAACGTCAACAGAGAACAGGTTCCTTAAAAAAAGTGCTCATTGCCTTATAAGAAATTGCTTTAGGCAAGAGCACACCGAGAGCGTTCGAGCAGTTCGCCTCGAATCTTGAAGTTCAAGGCTGTGCAATTGTATTTATAAATACATGCTTTACTTCGGCTTCCTTGTGCCGGTTTCGCTTTGATCTCACATCAACTAGTACTTGCAGAACCGGCTTTAAACTTGCGACATTAACGTCCATTCTCGTTTGCGAGCTAACGATAGTTTTTTCCTAACATTATTCAAATGTTGTACAATGTAGTTCAATAGATCATATTGTGCTTCATAAAATATTAGAACGATTCTTAAACGTTATTTAATTGTTAGGTCATTAATTTTCGTGTTTATATATAATTTCTTAAGATCGTAATAAAATATAGAAACGGGTTCAATTTTTATCTTTATTACTATAGCTATTAAAGTGTGTATTCTAGAAAAGAATAAAATAAAGCATAAACGACACCAATGATACTTCATTTCGTTAAGATCCGTAGAGGATTAGGTAACTTCAAACTGAAACATCGGTGGAACGTTACAAAACAAATTGTACAATTAGCCTTCATAGCTCGAGTAAATTTTACTCGGAATAATATATAGGCTATAGCTATTCATTACAGAATTCTACTACCTAAATGAACGCGTTCGTTTTAAACCAGACACTGCCAAATAAAGCAATGACATTTATTTCCAAAAAATCGAAGGTGTGATAGGCGATACTTGATTTTTTTTTAATATATTATAGGGGGCAAGCGAACAGGTGGTAAGTGTAAGTAAGTAAGTGATCACCGCCGTCCATAGCCGTACATAGGGGTGTCGCAAGTGCGTTGCCGGCCTTTTAAATATGTGGGTCTCCGGCACTCTCACTGACCTAACGAAACGCAACAGTGCAACCGCTGTTACTTCACGTCGGTTTTCTGTAAGAGGGTGGTACTACCCCGGACGAGTCGACCCATTCATGCTAAAACCAGTAATAGCTTCAGCGTAGCTCTACCACCTACAATACAAGTACAAAAACTGCACACATGATAGCAGATTTATATCAGTTATTGAAAATCATCGTTCCAATCTGCGTTCAAAAGTATTAAACATATTCTATCCGGAAAGAACTGTTTAGAAAATAATGCAAGTTTTATTTTAATGTGTCTCAGATGCCATTGCTGTATATTCAAATCTTTACGGTGTCGTATGTCTCAATACAATTGAAATCCCTCGTAACAGATATGACCTCTCCTACCTTTTTATGGTCAGCCCAAACCGATCAATCCGTGATCGGAAACTAAATGTTAGCGTTCGCTTGATTAACTCTACATTACAGATACACTACCTGACATTAAATCATATAATGATAATATCCTCGTTTTATTATATTCGAACAGGATTCATATTATTAAAGTAGATTTATATGGAGCTTTTATGAGTGGAATTACAATTTTTTATAGAGTTCGATTGGTATATATTAAACATTTAATAAAAATGAAGTGTCTGTATTTAATATCAAAATAACGACTTTTTACTAATTTGATATGAACGTATATACGATACTGATAACAAAACTAAAATTTTTAAAATTGTTGTCTGTCTGTTTGTTCCGGGTAATCTCCGAAACGGCGGGACCGATTATGGCAGAAATTTCACTGACAGATAGTTAAAGTTACAACGGGTGACATAGGATACTTTATTTTGGACTAGGTGTTATCCGTGACTTCGTCTATAGTACTATCTCCAAAACGATTGGACCTATTTTCATGGGACTGTCACTGACAGATAGCTAACGTAATAAAAAGTAATTAAAGCTTTTTTTTTATTTTGGACTAGCTTTTACCCATGGTTTCGTTGGCAGTACTATCTCCAAAACGTTTGAGCCATTTTCACAGAACTTTCACTAACAGATAGTTGATCTTATAAGAAGCAATTTACAATTATAAAAAAACGCATGCGGAGCTGCGGGCAACAGCTAGTCTATCTTAAAGGCAAACGCTTAAAAAACACAATGAACAAACGATATAGTAAAAAAATTTCCCCAAGCAACCAAAATTGCATCTGAAACATGAGGCTTTCAGCAAACCATAAAAAAAAACAAATGTGCCTATAATCCTCAGAATGTTTATGTTTAATACAATTGAAACATCCAAAAAGGTAGCCCACGTTGTGGTCAGTTTTTTTTTATAAATCAACGCCGTCCAGCTTACGTTTCGACACATAGGAAGAAAGACAAAACATAAGTACGAATTTAGAAAACCCGAATACCGGGAAAGGAATTTTGTGTTAACATTTCGCGCGGGGTAAAATTCGAGGGTGATTAATTTAGTAGGCATCGGAAAGATTTACAGCTCACCCAGTCACGTTAGAAAGATGTAAATCATTTCACACGACTCCCCGTTTGCAGACCGTTTTTCTGTTGTTTTCGCTTCGAAGCGAAAGCGAAGGTCGGGTTTTGTTACGATTAGAATTTGGTTTGCGTGTTATTACCGATGTGTTTTTGGGTTCACGTCCGTAAAACGTTTTAAAACTTATGACTGCTCTTCAGGGTTAAGATAAATATGAACGGACTGGCACTGACAGTTCCAGATTGGAAAATTTCATTACAATATTTACTTCCACACGCGTTTCTCTAGATTCGTTCCCGAAGATCACACTATTCAAGCAAAAATTGGCACTTTTTGTAGACCCAAATGTGCTGTATATTAAACATAGCTACGTATATTTCGTTCAGCCTGAGCCACAGTTTGCATAAATCAAACAATAAACTTAATATAACTAATGATTATCAAATAACAAGGGCTAATTACTTTGTAGCGTAGATAAGGAAGCAGTTACACTAATGGTTCCGATAACATAGTGTAGTTAAACGTGTTACTGTTATACGAATTACATTTACTGTTTAGTGCATCAATAATAACGTATTTATGAATGATATAACTTTTCAACTAATTCATTGCATATTCACTTTTTTTCAAAGTTAGAAAAATCGGAGCACTAGCTTTGCAAAACCTTGACCCTTGTTTGTAATTTAAAATCGTTTTACACTCACCGAAGAAGCCCACAGTTCTCTTTACATTCAATTATTAGGAGCAATCACTTTATGTATCCCAAATGCATGATAATAGCATGCATCATGGTGGGTATAGCAGTAAGCCCTCGAGTGGTCGTGGCGAGACTGAGAAAATGCGGGCTGATCTTGTCACTGAACTCAATCAGTCCTTGGAACTCCTATCTCTATGGGGAGCAAGCAACTTGGTTGAGTTCAATGCCAAGAAAACACAGGTCTGCGTGTTCTCATGCAAAAAATCCCCTTTTTCTCCTCCCCTCACTCTTCAGAATGACTCGCTTGCAAAGAGTGACAGCTTAAGTATCTTAGGGATCGATATCTGCTGTGACCTTAACCTCAGGGACCATGTTGTGAGTGTTATCTCCGCAACATCTAAGAGATTGGGCATCCTGAACAGAGTGCGACGGTTTTTCACGCCCGGCCAGCTAAACCTTCTTTACAAGGCACAAGTTAGGCCGTGTATGGAATACTGTTCGCATCTCTGGGATGGTTCCGCCCAATACCTCCTCGATGCCCTAGATAGGTTACAGCGGCGGGCTGTCCGCATTGTGAATGATACAGACATCACTAACAACCTTGAACCGCTACAGTTACGAAGAGACATCGCCTCATTGAGCGTGTTTTATCGGCTGTATCATGGCGAGTGTTCTGAAGAATTATTCAACCTCATCCCATCTTCTCCTTTCCACTTCAGAACCACACGGGCGGGTACGCGGCTCCACAGATTCACAGTAGAAACCTTCTCGGCAAGAACGAAGAAGTTCGAAAATTCTTATCTTTGTCGTGCTGTGAAGATGTGGAATCGCCTCCCGACTAGTGTGTTCCCTCCCTCTTATGATATGGGGTCCTTCAAACGAGACGTGAAGAGGCACTTTTGCAGGTCGGCATGATGACGACGACTGCCGTTGGTATTTAACACCGACAGTCGCCGTTGTTTTTGGACTGTACCGTACTTACCATCAGGTATCGTACAGTCATTTTGCCGAACTTATATAAAAAAAAAAAAAAATACATATAATAAACATTATATTCTGAGGTGTTCTGGAGTATTAAGTCGTTTATTTAGGTGATGAATGCGATTCATCCCACTACGTCTTGTGGCCGTTTTCTTCTCATACCCAAACGTTACCATGTCAAGAGTTTATAAGAAAAGTCCATCAACATATTCTGACGACAAATGAGGCTCTTACTAACATTTCATAATATAGTTCATAAGCGCCTTCTTAGGGCCTAAATTAAATGAAGCATATTTTGATTTTGATTAGATCTCTTTTATTTCTGAATACATTCATGTTAAATAGTTGACAAAGTTACATTCAAAAAACAGATGTTGTTAACAATTAGACCCGATTTATTAATGGAATAGAGAATTATTTCAAAGTTTTAAACGAAAACAATTTTATACATAAACACTATACGTTTGCAATTCGGTATAAATTGATTCATGTCTTTCACCTTTTGCGGCCAATTATGTATAATTGAAGTCAGATTTTAAAGTATTCTTGCTTAATCCAGCCGTGACCTTTACTAAACTTTAAATAACAATAGATCAATTATAGATAAGTAGAGAATATGTTTGGTCAATAGTGTGTTGCATCAATACGCACATGAATACTTGAATTTTAATGTAAATTGTATTGAAACCACTAAAAATTATAAATACAAGTAATAAAGCTAATATAATAGTTGGCAATAGAAGGTCTGTATCCTAAATCTCGTTACCTGCACCTATCGTTAAGACCGAACTCTATATAAGTACAAAACGCAATCGAAAGATCTCGAATAGGATTCTAATCTTTCGATTGGCTTGTTCATCACTAATAAGTGCATCTTTAATAAGACCTAAATATATGCGGTACAGATTTGTAACTAGTTCTTCTAGACAAGACGATTATATTTATAGTGGCGCAAGTTGCGAACGAAACGCATTTCATTTAAGCTGTATTTTACTAAGTAATCAACACCCAATACTGTTAAAAGCTTCATTAAGAAATCTAAAACTAAATGAAATAGATTAATGTTTACGTAATGAACAATTTTCTTTACGAATACAGGGTAAATGTTCAATGTTTTTAAAGATTCCCGTTATTTTAGTATCCGATTATTGGACTACTCTAAAAGGGTGAAGGTGTAAACAGATTTACTTGTATAATGTACTGCTCATTATGTTAAATCTAAATAAAATTACAGGAGTTGATCTTTATACAAATTATATTTACTTTTGGAGCAAGCTGTTTTTGGCTATGTTAACCCAGATAATTACATACACGATTAATAGGCTAAATTAGTTTTAGAGGACATCGATTTTATAATAACGAAACGCAAACGTCAGATTGACAGATATAATATTCTCTTCTGCTGTCATTGCCAGTATCAAGTATGATAAATATATATTTTAAATTATTACTGGAGTTGTTGGCGGGATCTTGGTCTGTCATGTAGTGGATTTTATATTTTATTCATAAACTAAACAAGATTTGACTCTATACTCTGTAATATTGGTGGTATTTACTTTATATAGTTCTGTTACTGTGCAGAAGTAAAGTGGATGGGAATTGGGATATAATATTACGGAGCATGAAGTTTGAGATGCCACTCAACGGAAAGTTTCTAACAAGGAGGCCGCCATCTTGTTAGACCATTTAAATTATCACAAGACACTTATAATATTATTCCCTACTCGACAATGACAGTAACAATTTAGAAGATAGATTGCCAAAAACATTCAGTCCAATTTAAAAAAAAAATCTAAAATGAACACGATTTTTCCGTACCACTAAATTATCAGATAAATTAGTACAAAATCTTCTGAAATACTTTTGTAAATACATAATTTGCCTAGCACAATAAAAAATAACCTACAAAAATATGATAAATATTTACACAAAACGACAAACTAAGTAAGCTTAGGTTAGAAACAACACGCCGACCAGCTATTTAGTATATCATTTGCATTACTTTCAAATCCGTTCGAAATTAACATCGAATTTTGTTAATTATAGTGAATTTCGAATTTACGAATTCGATTAAAAATTTATTTAACGTTAGTCCATTCGGAAAGGATGATCTTTCTACCTGTTCCGGGAAGTTTCGGTTGGCTCGATTGACTCGCTCGTTGGTACTATGGTAATCGAGTTACCGGCTAAATTTGCGGACAGACCCACCCCTTCATGCAATTACCCACTTACTGGTTTGGAAAAAACTCTTTTATTATACCTTCACTTTTACTTTTTGTTCGATCGAGTTTTTCTATTAAAACTTTGCCGGGACTCCATTAAGGTGCGATTCGGATACTGCGACCACGACTTTGTCACCGCACGAATTATATTAACGCAGCACGTCAAAGTAATTGCTGTGTAAGTAATGGTACACAAGACCAGATTGTTGTAGGTGGGAGAGGTACGCTGAAACTATTACTGGTTTCAGAATGAATGGGTCGGCTCGCGCGGGGTAGTACCACCCTCTCACAGAAAGCCGACGTGAAGTAACAGTGCTTGCACTGTTGCGTTTCGTTCGATCAGTGAGAGCGCCGGAGGCCCACATATATTAAAAGGCCGGCAACGCACTTGCGACTCCCCTGGTGTTGCTAGTGTCTATGGACGGCGGTGATCACTTACCATCAGGTGACTCACCTGTTCGTTTGCCCCTTATAACATAAAAAAAGACAATCCAATAGCAACTGTCATCTGTTGTCTATACAAAGGTTGATGTCATAAAGCGATACGCGTAAAAATGCGTCGCTATAGCGGGAATGATGTCTAGCGTATGATATGAATCACTCGGACGCAATTGCCATGTTCTACCGACAATTTCATGCAATCTCGCGTTTCTGACAACTATTACCTTACAACACAAAAATATTCGTCTCTCAAATAAATCTTGAATACCACAAACCTATAAACGTTTGGATATCCAAAATCTTTTAAGTAATTCTGTACAATTATCATAATTCTAAGATGGACCTCGGCACTCCTAATGTACGCTAAACACAGTCAACATTCTAACTCAAGGCTTAGTAAGAGCTTGTACGAAATAATGAAACCAATTGGTTCAAAGTTAATAATCGTTTAAATCGGAACGCAACTTTAATACCATCGCTGGAAAATCAACATTATTAAATTGTGTTTCGTAGGCGATAGGCAACGTGAGGTTTCATTACTTTTTATGTTGATTATGGTATATAAATTCATGTGTTTCTTCCAATAAATAAATTTTATACGCCATGTCACGTATAGTCAGGGTTGTCAAAATTATTTCAGCCGATTTTTAGAATAACAAATATATATAAAATATAGAGTAAACTTTTAAAAATTTAGTGTGATATGGAAAGTTATTACTCAAATATAAAAAAATGATTTTGACACTTCCGGCATCTTTTAACAATTTTTCGTTCAAAATAAACGTGTTGTATTTGTGTTGCACAACTAATATATATCTTTTCAAAAATATATGATACACAGGACTCGAAAGTCGGTGCAATATTATATTGGTACGAATTGATAACCCTGCGTATAGAGTACAGGTTAAGCGAGTTTTGGCGCGATCTTGATCTGTCACGTGTTCGTTTTTATTTGATTTCATAAACATACATTATTTGCACATATATTACGTAATACTGAAGGAATTCTACTTGATATGGTTAGGTGAATATGCAGGAGTGAACTAGATTAGGCGTAAAAAGGCAGACATATGCAGTTGAGTTGTCACTATAACTTTCTGGATAGTTCTAAAAAGTATTCCGCCATTCTGTTAGAAGGATGTTAGAACATTACATAGATAAGGCATTATACTTAAAATACTTGTATTCAGTGGCCTAAATAATAATAAAATACAAGTTACCTTTTATCTATAATTAAAATAGCAACCCGGCCCGGTTTCGCATGGATGTAATACAATAATTTGGCGTCATAAGGGTCTAAACGATTTAGACCCGTTTATGCCATTTTGGTATTCACGAACTGTCATAGACAAAATAATAAACAGGTACGTACAAATGTTCACACAAACAATTGTTTTTTGTTGCGCGTATTTTTTAATCCATGTCTCCTTCTTCTAAAATATTCTTTGAAATAACATGATGAAAAGGGCAGTTTTGATTTACATTAAATATCTAACGTAATTGTAGTATTTAATTCGATAAAGAGCAATCCTATATTAAGCTATAAATAATCAATTATTTTTAATAACATGTAAAAGGTATAAATGATTACTGTGAATCCTTAGGTGGTACACATACACACACCATCACGGATTTTTATATAGATATTCTTAGAAGTATTACTGCGTAGCATATTGTGTTCTATTTAGCCAGTGCTATCATCATAAAGTTCTTATGATATCATTAGAATATGTCAACTTTTGTCTATATGTATATAATATGCATGTATTGCGGACACAAAAAGCGACTTTGATTTGTGATATTTCTTACATTATAGATATAAATGACCGTGTTTGTGTATGAATCGAGTTATATACAAAAAACTTGATAAATAACACTGAAAACCCTTTCAAAAATCAATCGTAAATACAATAATTAATGTATAAATTATATATTTAACCTCATACGATAGCAGGATACTTTTAAATTGATAAATGTCTTTCCGAACATCGCCGGGTATTGGAACTGGAACTGGTTATGGTGTTCGCAGTTAGAAACATCGGTTGCTAAGCAACGGTACTGGTTCTAATATCCAGTAAAACCGGTCTCAATTGTACGAATTAACAAGAGTGTATTAGTAAAGGTCATTGCCGATAATACACGTACGTTTCGAAACGCCCGACATTCGAGCTTGCCCTACTAATGTACCGCCCGTCACGCTTTACTTCTATATGTATAAGCAGAGAAATTAGAATAATAATTATAGCAATTTGTCAAACGACACAGAAGATAATGTGGTGCAAGCGTAGAGTAAAATGGACAGATTATGATCAACCTAAGATAACCAATTTTTAGGACTTCATTTCCAGACTCAGGTGTACTCGTATAACTAAACTAGTTAAGACTCCCTGTTGGATGATTTTATATGATGAGATCGAGTATAATAAATTGCACTTAGGATCTGTTTAAAATATACGATGCGTAGCAATCACGCCGTAACTCGAAGAGGCCGGCAATAAAGATAAACAGGGAGGAGAGCGCGGCAGGGGTGGAAATCTCGTCGGTAAGCATCGGACCAAGTGACGTAAGTTTTTAAAAGGTACTCGTAAAATTTATCGTCCTCTCCGCTCAGACGGTGGAATGAGACAACCGATCCGGTGTCTTTTTTTTTCGCAGTTACTAATTTAATCTCAGTAAGTGCCTCGGCTTTTTAACTTTCCTTTTAAATAAGACATCATATTTCGCTTTATTTTTTATTTGTTTTTTTTTACTATTATTATTTTACAGCTAAACACAAAGTGTCTATATATATATAACACTTCGGAGTGCATGTATGTTCGTAATTGTCCTCGTCGTAGACGGCTCGACCAATTTTGGAGATTTTGTTACAATTCTTAGCTAGGTATAGCTGTGCCCCGTAGGCGGCGCTGAAGTCGAGATCTATTTTTAATTTGATGTCCAATTATATTTCGCAAGTTATAGTAAAACAGATAGTACAAAAAGTATTATAGTACAGACAAAGCCGCGAGTGGCTGCTACTTAATTTAAAATTAGTAACATGAAAGCGTTAAACCAAGATTACTAAATAAGTAATTCTAACTGAAGGTGAATGAATGTAATACTAGTATCATACAAAATAAGTCAGTACCCAATCAAATTTTCATAGATACTGTTTGAACTAGTGTTGTATGGTTTTTTTGTTTGTATATAGACAAATTAATATTTTAGACTATCGACTAATAAGTATAGCTATGCTCTACACCCTAACCAATTTGATTGTTTTAACATATATAATTATATTCGTATTAATCGTGTAATATTAAAATAGAATCGTTTTTTTAATTTATTTTATACTTTATAGGTTAGCGTTTGGCCACAATCTCATCTGATGTTAAATGATGACGTGGTCTAAGATGGTAGTCACGCTAAACCTAGAGGGAGGCTGGCTCTCAAGTGCAGCTGCCGGAACACACCAACAGGTACTTGGCGACAGATTTTCAACTTGAGGATGGCAGCTAGCCAGGCGGACTTAGAAAAAGCCCTAACACCTATGCTATGGTTTCATCACGATGTTTTCCTTCACCGAAAGCTCCGGCTCAGTTGCTATGATTCGAACCTACGTCCTTCGACGCTGTGTCCGAACACACTAAAAACTGAGCCATCAACGCTTCAAATTGAATTGAATTAAAAAGAGAGGAGGGACAAAAGTCAAAGTTTTTTGAAGTAGCAATTCCCAACTGAATAAATAATCGTTCATTTAAAAAGTTTTAATATTTTTACAGTTGCGTTTTTTTTTTTATTTTACTGAGGTTTGATGCGTAATAAAAAAAAAAAAGTAGGTATTCAGTTTCTTATTCCATGATGTAATCGACATCTCTGCCAAATTTAATTATATTCAGTTCTCAACCGTTTTAATGTGATGGACAGACGTTTACACAAACATACTCTTATATTTATCTATAATTTCTGAATGTTTGCTTCTAGGAAGTAGCATTTGAAATTTCTCGTCCTATTCTAAAAATCTGTTCACATGCTGAATGAATATTTTTATTGCATTGTTATTTTTAACTTAAATCGAACCAAGTCATAGGACGGGCAATTAATAATAATAATATAATATACATATTAGAAATGTTAATACCGTAATACGGTTTTTACCCAACGTTAAAATCTCGTATTCAGTTAGCTACAATATACGTAACACATAAAATACATATCACAAATTACACGCCCTATAAATTTCTCACATTTTTATTACATTACTAGCTGTTGCCTGCAGCTCCGCATGCGTTTTTTTTTTTATAATTGTAAATTACTTCTTATAAGATCAGCTATCTGTTAGTGAACGTTCCGTGAAAAATGGTTCAAACGTTTTGGAGATAGTACTCAGACAAAGCCACGGATAACAGCTAGTGTAAAATAAAGTAGCCTATGTCACCCGCTGTAATTTTAACTATCCGTCAGTGAAATTTCTGTCAAAATCAGTCCAGCCGTTCCGGAGATTGCCCGGAACAAACATACAGACAGACAGACAGACAAAAATTGTAAAAATTGTGTTTTTGTTATCAGTGTCGTGTATACGTTCATATACAATCAGTTAGAAGCCGTTATTTTGATATTACATACAGACAATTCATTTTGATTATATGTATAGATATATAAAATAAATACACCATTTCATTAGTCGGACAGTCACTTAGGGCGTACTGAAATTTATGAAACAAGCATTTTAAAACAAAATTACTAACAAGCACTTAAGAGTAATCAGTAAATATTTCGTGAACAAAAATTTTTTATAAAATTATTGACAATCGACAGCGGGACGCCATTAACCCTAAACAATGTTTCCTACTCGATGTTTCTTAGGAAACTTTGTGAAACCGTTCACCATACAGAATTGCTAAATGGAATGTGATTTTGGCAAATGTCTTGTGATTAACTGAACTCATGTTTCGCTTCTGGTTTCACTCGGACTCATTTTTTACTTGTACAAGTAAAATAATTAGGATTAATAAGTATAGTAATAATTATTTCCACCAAAATTATCTGTAGCTAAGGATGTTTTTTGACGCCATATCCGCGCATTTTGCAATCTAATATCGTATGGTTGGTTTTTTTAATTTATTTTTGCTAAACCAATGGCGAAGCTATCAGTACAATTAACAGGTGCGACTACTAAAATCAGAAGAAGATATGAAATAGTTTATCCATATAATGAATTCATTCCAGTACTACATAATAATTATATATGTTTAAAATATGGGACGACAATACTTGCAAGTACCCGAAGCTGTAGTCACATACAGTTCTGCAACAAAACACTTCTGGGATCTAGTTGCTGGTGTCGTTAGGAATGAGTCCTCAGGTGCAGTAAGCTATTAACGAATCGCTTAGAGACTAGAATTCTATTGGTATTAGTTGTACATAGGTATAGATTGCTTTCACCACATCATGATTGCATGCCTATTTGCTACATAATATATGTAGCGACGTTGGAAAGGCTAATTGACTAAAATGTAAATATTATCGTTGGCAATATATAATACCCGATATTGAACAAGAACCAAGCTAGAATAAATAGACCAAATACAGAAATACTTAAAGAACAAAATAATCTGTTCACATACACAAATTAAAAGTTTCGAGGGAAACGTGTTTCACTACAACGAATCGGGATCAAAATCACCGACTGCGAAACCAAACGAAACGAAAACATAAAGTCTTGAACTCTCCGGTTATAAATCCGTCAAAGACGCGTTGTTGACACGGCCACTGAACCCGCTGAACTTGTGGCCAACAACAGAAATAAAATAAATCATCCTTTAAACATTTAATCTTCACGGAGAACTCACTACCAAAATGTATGTATCATATTTTTGTAACATATCATCTTCTATCCCGGTCAAGTTTATTGTAGTAGTCGAGAAAAAAGAAAGATAGAATTACGAACTCAACTTAGAATGGTATTGACAAAAGGATTTCTAGAAACATCTGTCTCGATAATATTATTTTCAAAAATTCAAGAAACAGTACAGTTATCCACTGACTTTCTCTTAGCAGAGAAGGATACCACCCCAAAGAAACACACTCGTTAGATTACAAATATGTACTCCAAATTACATTAAAAACCTCAATAAAAATAAAAGTTTTTTCAAACTGAACATCGGTGTTGGCTTGAAGAACCTTGACAGCTTCATGAAGCTTGATGGCAAGCGCTGAAGGCGCACAGCTGAAATAGCAACTAGCGCAAAGGTAATCAACCAAGTGGCCGAAATTCGTCTTGCTTATAATTTCGCGAACTTACTCCTAACGTACTCACGATTTATGCTATTAATTAAAAATATGCCTGCGTATTTAGTTTAAAATAAAATATTTTCTAAGTATAAGCACTCAAAAACACAAAAAGAAAAAACTAAACTCAGAATGTATGTACCTACAGGCGTGTAGGCCAGTGTAGCGTGTGTTGTTTTCCTATAAAGCGCAAGTAGCGTGAGGCTTAAGAGCTATATTGCAGAGGAGTCGCTGTGAAGTAGCGCAAGGAGGCACCATCAGTTATTCTAAGTATGCCACAACTATTAAGCAGCGCGCTTCATCTTCACTTATCGTGCGGTGATAGATAACATCGCGAAGAAACCTACACGTCACATGAAGTGTTGCACGATGAATCACCTTGGACATAAAATAATATTGTGAAATTGTTCATCACCTTTCCAACTGTGTAGATATTAGCAAATATCTACACTAAGATAATACAAAGCGAACAATTCTATATGCTAAAAACCTGAAGCAAAAGGAAAGGTGAAATGTCTATTATCGGACATATTATTTATATAGTTCCGATAGAAAGCGCTTATCGTTCGTGTGACAAAACAGTACGAAGATAAGATATATTTTTCATTAAACGATTCAAAACAACCATTCTTCTATTAAATAAACGAATTTAGTGTAGCGAGTTATTCCAAAACACAACTTTCTAATTAAAAAAGAACAGAACATACTAAAAACATATGTAATATATTATTTAATATCCTCTATATATTGTTTAATAGTTCTGTATACTTATGTTGCAAAATACTGGAACCAATGCCGAGAAGTTAATTCTAGTGACAATGGTTTTTTTTTTATTTCATAGGAACTACAATCGTGATTAATTGTAGACTGGTATAATAATAATTATTATTCGTAACTGTAATTTGGTTACTGCTAATTATACTGACTTTTAATAACTTCTGTTAACCTTTATAATTTCAACTTAGTCCCTTATGGAAAACGCGTAACGGTATAATACTCTGTGAAAGCACTCTACTTGTCTGTAAAAGTTGAGTAAAAATCGCTTCGGCCCTTTCAGAAAACAACGCGTAGAAACTGGAGACATCAATTTTATCCGTATACATAGATTATTTATTGGATTATACATAGGTATTTAAAACGTTTAAAAATATATATCTACTTACAATAATAACTAACCAATCAAATATTTCAAAGAAAAAATGGAAATTAGATTATCCCCATTTTTTTCCTTGGAATCCTTATTAAAAAACTAGCAAACTTTAGCAAATAATTAATGTATAAAATGCTAAAGAATATGCTTAATAACTTCGTTAACCTTTTATAGAAATATTTGAACAGTCTTTAATTACATCGTCGAAAATTTTCTTTCGTTTCAAATGAATTCTATGAAATTTACTTAAGAGGTTTTATTCTATTCTAGAATATAATCTCTTTCAAGTTGTAATTACTTTTACTTTAATTGCTAATTAAATTATTTTTATTGTAGATATTTGTTAAGAAATTTATAGACAAAATTAAAACGACTGGCACACTCAAGTACATCTGTTAAACAGCTTTTAGAAATAATAAAATATATGAAAAATCTGATTGAACATTTTTAAACATTTTCCAATGTATGTTATGCCAGTAATGTGTCGGTGCCATATTTTAAGCAAAACCGCAGCACATGAGTGTTGCTTCTAGGAACGGGTTGAATCAACTCCTGTACATATTTACAAACACACTTCTCAGACCAGGAAATAGTAACATTGAATCTGCCGTTTTGCGACAAAAAAAACGTGGTGATGGTGCTTCCGCAGTCGAACCCATTATAATTTCCTAGAATTACCCACCACAGAAAAGTAAATTGGACAGTCAACTAAATAATATTCTTATAATTATCGAGAGTAGATAAAAGAAACGTAATAAAAAACACAAAATAATAACACACAGGGCGGAGCTGTACATTTTTAATCTCGAACTCGGCGAAGTTAGTTTTTTGTCCAAATTTTTTTTAGCAACTCTCAGCCACTCTCCGCTTGGCAACAGTTCCTACCAAGGTCGTAGTCCGGTCGTGAGCGTGCATTGGAAACTTTAAAACGATTATCGCGCCTACTCCTTAACGGGGCAAGCAGAACGTGAAGCGCCAATAACGTTTCCGTGTTTCGGACACATTTTTGCTTCGTACTCTCACTGTAATTTCGACACAAACAGTTTTCGCGGGGTTAGTAAAAATGGACAAATTATTTTAGGATTCTAGCCACAATAAAGCGGTCTCTTCCGACCGTTGCGTCGATTAACGTCATGTGAGAAACTACTCAAACGTAGGATTAGTAAAAGAAAGTACGAAATCACTAATATCACAACCAGTTAAATGCATGGTTTTCTTTTGGGTCTTCATGGATAACAAATCTAGAGTTACGACGTTATAGTCAAATATGTAAATTACTGTCACAAGAAGTCGTTTCGTTTGTCTGTGTAATTCATCATCATCATCATGGACAGCTCATCTCAACCCACTGCAGGGCATAAGCCTCCTCCCTTTTACGCCATTCCTTTCTGCTCTGTGCCAGTCTTGACCAGGTTTTTCCCACAAGATGTACAATGTCGTCGACCCATCTTGCCATTGGTCTTCCCACACTTCGCCTGCCCTCTCTCGGCCACCACTCGGTCAGGAATCTACTCCACCTACCATCACCACATCTGACCAAATGGCCTGCCCAACGCCATTTGAGTTGTGCAATACGTCTACCAATGTCTTGTACTTTAGTATTTTTTCTGATATCCGTATTTTTTATTCTGTCATTCAAGGTGATGCCTAACATAGCACGCTCCATGGCACGCTGTGCAACCCTCATTTTGTGCATAGTTTCTTTTGTGAGCGTCCATGTTTCGGCACCATACGTCATTGTGGGCAGGACACATTGGTTATATAGACGGGTCTTTAGACATTGCGGCATTTTTCGATCTCTGAAAACGTCATCAAGTTTGCCGAAAGCAGACCACCCTAATTGTATGCGTCTATTGATCTCTTTGTATCGATGCTCTCTGTGTAATTAAATATAGTATATAACATAATATATAATTTATAATGTACCGGAGTCGAAGCGTCGACGTCATCGACTAGTATGTACTACGTAAGTCGATTTGTTCAGTTATTCATATATACATCTCATGCCGACAGCTAATTATCTAGTAGGAAACGAGTTATGTTGTAAATAATCAATGTTTTCACAATCATATTATTATTGTGTTCAGATGAGATAGTGGAGACAAAAAAAAAATGTATCATTGTTCTTTGTTATGAAACTGATAGTGGACCCGTTTATAAAAAAAAAAAAAGATGTATTATTAAATCATTAGTTTTCCTTCCGTGTCTTACGAGTCCCGGGTTTGATAATGTTATAGATTTAATGCATGTCTGTTTAAACTTTAATGCTATGTATGTATTTTAGTATTTCTTTCTTTTATCATATAATTTTTACAACGAAGATGAAGATCCCATGTCCAGGTTCCAGGCTAAATCTATTTAATATTTCAGAGGTTCAATCGGGAAATGGTAACAAACAGACACGAGTTATTTTCGCATTTACAATGTAATATTAGCGTGTATTTTGGCAGTTATGAGATGGTAATATACTTTTGTACGAGTGTCATAGTCAGTCCATCTGATTTAACCATTTTGTCTACTATAACGATTTTAACCTCCATTTTTAACTACACTTATATGATACTAACATTTATTCGTGGCTTCTTCGTTCGTGTTAATGTAGATGTAAAATTACATGAAGAGTTTTAGAATCATTAGTGTGTGCACTAACAAACTTGCATTCGTTTTAATAATGCTATAAAATATTTGAGAAACTTAACAAAGTTTGCGAGAACTCATAATTATAATTGGCTTAATAGTGCGCACACACTTTTGGATCACATTTCAGACAGTCAAGACAGACAGGCAATATTATATATTGAATGCGATATATTCCCTAATAGCGTGAGCCGGTAACGACGTCCCGCATACAAACATAACACACACACACACACAGACGGACGTCGCTAAAAATACGTACGTACGTTCATACGATGACACTGCAATGTGAACGCACTCTGCCCGCTCACGGACATCTCGCTCGAGAACCAATCATAAAATCTTTTATATATTTATGACTAACAATGTCCATAATCTTCCTTTATGGTGCTTTAAATCTACCTACTGCATGAGGAATGAGACGAACAACGCGAGGAGACATGAGCGCTTTCAGTAACCTCAAGCGCACTTTTACATTTCAAGAGACTTTTTTAGTTTTTCGATCCATGTCTACTATATACCTAATTTACGCGAAGTAATTGCTAAAATGAATTAAAAAGCAAAAACTATTTTAGTAATTCGGATCCAGTACAATACATACATACATATATATATAGGCGAATGGTTAATTGTGCCTCGACGAATAAGCACAAGGAACACTCGAACCTGCTACCTATCGTCGGTCACCTTGACCGTTACGCGGTTATTATGTACGTACAAATATAGAAATTGATAAGGTTGATAAGCTCCGTTGAGTTTCATGCCGGTTCATGTTGGGATGACTTTCTGAATCGGGACACGTTTTAATCATTAAAGAGGTACCCATCCATGTACAAGGTCCTTAATAAATGAAGTTTTATTAGAATTACACTTCTTTTTGTTTTTGTTAATTATTTACGACATTCCGGAATGAACTTGGGTTTTAATTTGTGACGGCAATTGTTGACTTGTTTCATCTTTTTTTTAATTTTTATTACTTGTAACGATTTCTGTATATTCTCTCATTAGTGCGTATATTTTGACTCAAAATTTTTGAGTTTAATTAAAAAAAAAAATTCAATTTATATACATGTCACCTAAATATAGACGAGTAGTGTGTTTTAAACACCTCGGAAATTGTCGTTAATTAGAATCCTTGTAATAAATCAGATATTTCAATGGAGAAACCCATAATAGCATGATGGTAGGAATTTTCATAATGCTCGCCAGACTAGCATTACTCTCAAGTTCGAAATATATTACTGACCATCTATAGATATGTAGCCGTCATTTAACATCAGGTGAGATTGTGGTCAAACGCTGAATCTTAACTATTTAAAAAAAATTACATAATTTATAAAAAACTAATTTATGGTATAAATTAGTAAATATAAAATATGTGGTCATTATCTTTTTAATTTATTAATTGATTAAAGAGTAACTCCGTACTAAAAACAGTAAGAGTTATTACTTTGATGGAAATTTATCGAAATTGTCTGATGAGGCGTGCTCCTGACACATCCGTGCCTACCCTATAACCGTAATAGGCGTAACGGTGGGTTATTAATCGAATGTCGTTCGTTGCCCCGGCGTTTTGCGTAGACGAACACGTCAGCGCAACGCGAGACCAATCCCATTATATATACACTTATTTTTGCAGAGTGCATGAGAGATGTATTAGTTTCTATTACTGCCATATAAAATGTTCGCCGTCACTCGATATTAATATTTATATAATAATTAACAATGTCAAATGGTTTACGCAGAAAATCACGTTGAAGTAGTAGTATGAAAATTATAAAATCTATATATATATAAATGGTTGTCGGTATATATGAGCAATTGTAATATATATGTTAATTGATAAATACCTATTAACTGTATACGGTTTGACTGGTTTTTTTTTAATGTTGTTGTCTATGACGGTAAACATGCTAAGCCTAGAGGAGGACTTATCAAGTCTTAGTCTATCAAAGCTCTGTACTTAAGGATCCGGTATACGGTGAAATTATACTGCGTACTGCGACCGCGCTTCGTGTTGTAGGTTCGAATACCGTAAAGGACAATTATTTATACGATCGACAAACAATAGTTTAGAGTCAACTTTGTTTCCGTTTATTGTACATTTGTAAAGTTCGCAACGACAGAGTACGCTATATAACGCGGGACTATCTTTAAAAGGGTTTTAAAGGAAACTTAAAATCATTGACGTGGAGAAAGTTAATCAGTTCTGATAATTGGGTAAGTTACGAATGATGAAGAGGAGATCAACAAAAATCGTTTAGAAATTATATAATAAAAAATATATTCTTGAGTAATTAATAATATAGAGAAAAAAAAACGATTTCATTTATAAATAATGTTGTTTCTAGTGACCTAGCGGATAAATGTTAATTTTTAAAGTTTTAAGCATAAGAGGTATATGAATTTGTTTAAGCCAATGACAAAAAACTTAGGTTTATCCTATTATTGCTATTATTATTATGAATTTATTTTCGCTATACAAGTATAAATTAAATAGATAATTTAATTCTAAAGTTACATATGAAATATATTTTTATGCGCGAGTTTTACACCCTTAATTATTATTTGTTGTCTCTATTT
This sequence comes from Antheraea assamensis, assembly GCA_035772565.1. Taxonomy (NCBI): domain Eukaryota; kingdom Metazoa; phylum Arthropoda; class Insecta; order Lepidoptera; family Saturniidae; genus Antheraea; species Antheraea assamensis. The sequence goes on along the minus strand of JAQQSE010000229.1, from coordinate 181,502 downwards.
TTTTTTTATATCGTGTCATTTTCGATAAATTATTGATATACGCGGGCGAAATTTTGCTGTAGTTTATATAGAATATTTCTCAACCTTTTTTTAAGGTAGATTTTGGCGAGGTTTAGTGTTATAATAAATGAATATAAAAAAGATGGCTTTCCCCAATATTGAAAGTTAAAAAATTATATTTGCAAAAAATATATAAATTTTATATGTTATTTGTATTATTCTATATTTTACATGACGTTTTATACATAACATTTTATATATTTTTACTTATATATAAAGCTAATTTCAACGTTTTTGAACCAATTAGATACTAACAATCAATGTCTGGTAATTTCTATTTATATTTTCGCAATCGAGTTGAAGTTATACTTGCCGCGTGTTATTTATTACTTCACTTATAAAATGAACAATTACCCACCACTATTTTCGAATACAAATTATATTTTATACATGTAGTTGGCATTTATTGAATTTATTAAGATATTACGTTAAATCGTATTTCGTGTGAATAATTCCGATTTTTCCGTGTTCATGATATCCTGCCGCATCGTAACTCGTAACTAAGCTAAAACGCGATTTATTTAGTCAGAGAATTGAATTTTTGTCTCTTCTCGGTAATGACCGACGTGGTTTACAATGATAATCCTCACTGAATTATATTCAGATTGCTTTTTAAGCCCCGCTCTAATTTATAAGGAACTGGTTATTTTACAGAGATGAGATTTGACTAAGTGATACTGTCTGTTGTAAATAGCACTAGCGTTTTTAGAAAGTTAATATTTCTTATATAAACTGTTGTATTTTATTACTTTTATATTTTAACTAGATAATGCCGGTCACTTCGTTAATTTTAAGAAAACTACATGTGTAGTCTGAAGTTATCTTTTATAATCACAAAATTAATAAAACTCTTCAATTTACAGGTAAATAATTTCGTTCATAATCGATTAAATAATTTCAGGTTAAATATCACTCAATTTTTTTTTTCATTCTACAATAATTGTCACATAGCTTAGGGTTTTATTTAAAAATAGAAATTGACTTTATCCGTCGAACGAAAATAATGTGTCGATTTATTTTTATTAACACAATTCCAATATCAAGATTATCAAAACACGTTACAAATATGTTTACGAATATAAACAACACTTCTACTACGCCATGTGTTGGCCATTTTCCGTGTGATAACATTATAATAATGCGCATTACCGTATTGTGTACACATTTTATGCGTACATAAATTGTTTTTCAGTGCGTATAGTTTTTCGTATTACTTTGATATGTTTATTTCTTAATTCATTTGTTTTTTTTTATGTTCTTTTTTATTATTAAACTTCTTAAATAATTATATGTTATTTGTATTCCTTATTTTATTTTGATAAGATAATAAATTCATTTGTTTTTCCTCATTATTGCTGGTTTTATTACGGTCATAAGGTTGCCGTTAAGAATTTGTTTTTCTTATTATTATATCGTTTAATTTCCTAAAATGTATTTCTCGACTTTATTTTATTATTTGCTCTGAATAAATAAATATCAACTTATTTTTTTTATACAAGTACCTAAACGTTTTTATAATTTTGTCGTATCACTTTTTAACACAGACCAACGTTATAAAACTTTTACTATGGTTATTGAACTGAGCATACCTGTGTGGCATCTGTGTAAGGGGTCGACGAGTTTTTGTCGACTAGCTGTGACCCAAAGACGGGCAATCCACTGGATGTGGGCGTCATGGACCTCACATCCGACACTTGTTGGGGCACCATTTTCGTTAATCCAGATAAAATAAAAATAATAAGCCCCGAAAAACAAACACAAAACACAGTTCACCTCACTTAACACTAAAGTCGATGAAAGTTTTTTTAATTAATTATTTTTAATATCTACGCGAGTAGTTCAATTGAAGGCCAGTCCAAACGGCGAGAGCAACCTCTGTTTGTTCCCGTAGCGAAGCCTCTCGGCGTCCTTAGCGCCTGAAATCTCCCAATATCTGGACACTATCCTCACTTTCTCCTCTAGAACAAGATATCTGCTGCTATCCTCGCCGGCGTACGGTCCAAAAGTCATAATTTTAGCGTAATCCCGACCGCAGCTCAGTTAGTACTGCGGGGCGATCGTATCATAGTCAATTGCTTGTATTTTAGCACGTCCGCACTCTGGAGTGGCAGCGAACTTACTGAGCTATAACATGCTGTCGATATAACCGTGCGCTCGGCGGCTCAGCTGTTCGCCCCTGCCCCGCGCCGCGCAACCGTCCCTCGCCCCCCGTCACATTCGGTCAGGAGCCGCGACGTTGTGTGTGTGTGTCCGCCCGTTCGCGTTCGCCCGAACAACACTAGATAATGCACATAATACGCGAACAATTTCCTCCTGATTATCACATTTATAGTAGTTGTAATTAAACATACATTATTATATTACTTGACAGAATAAGGCGTAATAGTACCCTTCAGTAACATATCATTTGCATTTTCATTCGTTTTTGCATGGATTAACTTATAACATTCATAATTAATTCGACGGAATCGCAATATTTTTGTGTGTTATCTCTTGATATTTCAACGTCATTTGTTGTCGGATATATTCGTTTTACCAACACGCGCGCGGGTACGGGTTCGGCAGAGACGTTTAAAAATAAATATTATTATTTTTTATGTAGAATTAAACAGTATTAAAATTATCTCGTACCCTATTACTATGATTTTTTACATATATTTATAAACCTATAAAAATGTATTATAAATAGAAATTTATTAAAATCTCCGTTATAGTGTTGCTATCGGCTTTGTATATAAGCAGTGATAGCTAGTACTGAACTATATTTTATTACCATTAATAAAAAATTACTTATTTTTGCAGTTAAAAAAGTTCTACTCCGAACGAATAATAAGCAACATTCATACGATGAGAATTGTTAAAAAAATCTCTGATACAGCTCTCGCTCTTCGAGTGTTAATTAATATTGAATATTTTGGTGTCAAAGGTTCTCGTAAAAAGAATTTCATCTGTATTTGTAATGTAACAATTTTTCTATAAACTTAAATATTTTACAAAATGCTTTTTTTTGCAGATTTTTTAACGTTTCGCACGTTAAGGTGTTTTGCAGATAATTATTGAAAAATGAGTTATAAATACGACATCAGGACCCTTTTAAAATAATATTATATATGAAAAAGTTATATTGGGTGATAATATAAATAAATTTAAGAAATTCTAACTGAACCATATAATACACTATTTCTTATTTACATACGATTAATATATATTTATAAAATAATATATGTATATAGATAAATATCAGGCCACCAATTCACAAACAGCTGACATACATACATATATATATATATAAACATTTAACTCCTAGACACAAACCTTTATGCCTTATTATATAAAAGTCACTAATCTGTGAGACTCGAACCTGCTACCTCTCAGATCAATCGCTTATTAACATTGCGCCTTGAGGCTTGTCAAAACCTTTAAGAAACTTTATGTAAGTCAGGCGACCATCTGCTTTGCGGTCGTCCACCGTTTACCCGCATCCTATGTGGTACGGTATCCAGGGTTTAAAGTTTTTGAGGACAAATAATTATTACAAAGTTTATTTCGCTGCATGCCATTATAAGTGTCTGTCGAAATGATTATGATGAGTACAGAAAAGAATGTCAAGAAACAAACATACGGTTTTCATTAGTACAGATAGTCCAGACCATTGCCAACAACTTTTTTATTCTTCTGTTGGTTGTAGCATTTGATGACAATCTCACCAGATATTAAAAATTGATCTGACCGTAGATGGTAATACGTAAACCTAGAGGAGAGGGCTCGGCGTCAATTGGAGCTGCTGGAAGACATATTTAGATACTTGGCGAATACCTTCCACCTTAAGGATCAAAGGATTCGAATTTATGTCAATTGACGTCGTATTTACTACAGTTAGATTAATTGAAAAATATATATTTTCATTTTAATATTTTCAATGGATTAAAAGCTAATTTTGGCACTCCAATATAGAACAATCTTAAGGCTTCCCTTTGCACATTGCTAGTTAATGAGCACGGAATTACGGGACAAATAGTAAACGGTGATCGAATTTGCTTGGACTTTGATGGGTTCTAATCTCGGCTCACCGAGAGTTGCGCAATAAAGTTCTACTTTTCGTTGTGGTATTCCTGCAATTTCTTTTCACGCGCCGTTCAAAACAGGAAACGTATATCTAAGGATGATATTTAAAAAATACGTATTCAATTATCCACAATTATATTTCTAAATCATCGCCACAACACAAATATTGCTAATTCTATTTATGACATGTTGAGAATTAACGAACGCAGTCAGGTGCTCTGTACGAGTGTATGCGAATAATTAAGCTATTTTTTACATCATTACACCCGCATCGTTTATTTCGCTTCTTATATTGTGGTATTAATTTATTTCTTCAAGGACCTTACTACATTATTAGAAATTGCATTCGATTGATATTAACCGGGCGTATTAATTAATGTAGACGCTTCTATAATGATCAAAGACTAGACCATTGAGTATGGACTTGACAGCAGCCCTCATACACATGGCGCGAAACCCGTCAGTATGTGTTTTTTATTAATCTCGTTTTATTACCAGCCAAGCAATCGGGAAGCTTGTCGGCGGACTGGATAACGACGATCGGTTATAGATTGTCGATATATTGGTGGTCGCCGTCGTGCTTACCTTTCTTTATACTTTATAGGGTTTGACCACAACCTCGTCTCGTGGTCTAGACGGGGACTGGCTCGCAAGTGCAGCTGCCGGACCACATGTATAGGTACTTGGCGCCAAATATTCAAGTTGAGGGTGGTAGCTAGACAGGTGGACTTAGAAAAAACTCTGCCATCATCTGTCCCATGCTACTATAAACTAATAGTTACGTTTTATCTAAATAATTAAATGTAGTAGCCATAAAGTACGAAAGCCAATATAATTAAATCATTTTTCCCGTGAAGGCTCGAATTAAAACTTAGGAATTTGCTCAAAAGATCCCCGTTTAATAATTTCTCATTAGGATCTTCGTAATGAGGCTTCGAAGTTTCGTTTCATCGAGCCAATTAACTCAAATTAAATTATACGATAATGTCTTCAGAGTACAGCGGATCGAAACGCTGAGATCTCGGGTTCAATTCTTCAGGAACTTATTTGTTTATTATTTTTTCCATTTCTCGTTTTCGATTTGAGCGTAGTATTCGTGGACTTTTTATATGTACATACTTAGCGCGAATGATTAAGTGGAATAGATAACAAAGTGACGGTGTTGTGTCATAAGATTTTGTGCAAGCCCCTACACAGCTAGATATAGTCGGTGATTCCGAAACATGATACACAAGAATGAAGTCTCTGTCAGAGGTTTCTTACCATGTATGTGATGGTAGCAATCCAGTCGGACGTAGCCTCCGGTCCTACAACACCCAATAAGTATAAATTCCGGACACTGCTTAAATCTGAAAAATGGTGGCCTAAGAAGACTACACTACCGGAATCTTAACTTTATATTATTAGATTGTGTAAAACGTAATTAATTGTACCACAGCCTCTAGGAGCACGGTGATTTTAACAAATACACGTTATAATTAGATTGAGCCGTCGGAACAGTAACTCGGTTCCACTGAACCGTGGTTTTTGAACCAAATATAACGAAATTAATTTTGATCAAACTCTCTAGTTACGCACAGCGAGTGCGAGTGTATGCGTAAATATTATAATTGCCTATCTATCTAATAACCAATATTAATTGATTCAATTAAATATATCCTATTAATATTTCGAACGTGGAAATTTGTGAGGATGGCTGGATGTTTGTTACCCTTTCACGCACAAACTACTTAACGGGTTTTTATGGAAATTTCCAGAAATATAGCTCACATATCATTATCATCACCATCTTACCTATATCCCACCTAAGTAGGGTCGGTAAAACATGTTTTCCTTTTCCACTCTCCCCTGTCAGACGTCATCTCAGTATTCACACATCAGTATACACATATCATTTTCCACACTATCCATCCATACCTTTTTCGGTCTTCCTCTACCTCTATATCCATTCACTTTCAAACTCAAAACTTTTCTTGTTATATGACTTTCATCTTTTCCCAAAATACTCCCGTACCGTGCTAACCATTACTCCTCAACTTCTCTGTCACTGGTGCTATTTGTTGCACCACACATCCATCTTAACATTCGCATTTATGCCACATGTAATCTTTTCTCATCCGTCTCTTTCGTAGCCCAGCACTCGGACCCATATAATACGACTGGTCTGATTATAGACTTATACACCTTCACCTTAAGTTTCAATGGCATTCGTGAGTCACAAACTACCCTAGACACCTTTAGCCAATTCATCCACCCCGCATTTGTCCTATAGAAATATAGCTTACACGTCGGAATAATTATTTACAAAGATATTGTCTAAATTAAATTGGTAAAAATCTGCTGTATGAGAGCTAGTTTCAGCGTGCGCTATGCGTCAGTTAACTTTATATAGATACAAATACAGACGGCTTCTAGTATTATATATGTCGATGTAAAGACTTTATCTATATTCATAATATAATCCAAGATCTACAAATTATTATATTCTAGCCAAAATATATTTGTATGAAGTTATCCGTCTACTATTGTAAACATGCATATAAATACTACAGACATTTAACGTAAGAGATCTAGGTCCGATTCTCTGGTATGGAGGACTCCAGCTCGCAGCTTGCAGTGACACCATATTTACTAGCTAACTCGACACTGCTGCCCACACTATTAGGTACATAGCTTATGTAAGGGACCTTTTGGTAAATCGTAGCCAACATTATCACAACATAAATGCATATACGCAAATATACACCATGTACGAAATATATGCATTACGTTGTCGGTGTATACATGTGTGTTAAGCTAACTTGTATAGTTGGTTAATTTCGAATTTTCGGAATTTGTATCTAAGGAAGTGACCCAAGCCGAGGTTCGACCAATTTGGTACCCTTAAGCTCAAGTCAAATCAAATCAAAAATACTCTATTCAGTTTAGACCCTGAGAAGGCGCTTATGAATGGCAAAGCTACCACCGCTTCGAAAAACAACCCAGTCATCGAGAAGAACCGGCGAGAAACTCGATCTGGTTTATGTTTTCACTAAACATATTATAACTCATATTTTTAAGACATAGTTATAGATAATTCATTCGGTTTTGGTGGATGCACAGAGAGGGCGTCATTTCCAGACGTCACCATCGTTCACATATTGATCCACCCTATAATAGCCTTTAGACGTTAAAACCTGTTTGACATAGTCCTTGAAATTAGTATCCTATAATAAGCTAGTTGTTATTTCAGCTATGTGCCTTCCACGCTCGTCACCAAGCCCCGTGAAATTGTAGATGTGCTCCAGGCAAAGAGCGCATAAACCATTTCTAAAACAAAGACGAAAGGGATGGAAAAAAATTTTGTATGTTCTACTTAAGGATAGTTAATATGGCGCTATCTATTATAAGGTCGCGTTGGCAATGTGTATGTATAAAAAAAAAGTCATATATAGTCAGGTGTTTTCGAATGGAGGATAGGCCCTTTTGACGTGATTGTGGATATATTTCGAATAAAGGGACTGAATCTTTCATGGAACATCCACAGTGTGATTTATCAACGGACGTTGAGAAACAATTGTCTAGTCGTGGCGAGTTATTGCCTTTCAGTACAACGACACGAAATCACACGTTATCAGCACAGAAAGCGTGGCCATTCGCTGATCAGACATAAAAATTATCGCAACAACCCGACACTTATGATTCACGGTAACTCTGCGACACCGTGTCAAGGCTTTTGTCGATTCATTGACACTGAACACTTTTTCTAACGTGACACGGATCGTATGATGCGCTCGTCCGCTCGTATGCGTCGTCAGCGAAATAATCATGAATCACTGAGTTATGAATGATTTGTCCACGATTCTATTAATGGCTGACTAATTATACATTTGAGACAATCAAGTATAGGTAAGGCAGTTTGTGTAATTCTTTAATATACGCAATACTGCAAAGTTTAAGACGTTTTGCGTTTCTATAAACTTGTAGTTGTAATTACTAGCAAAACCTGTAAAAAATATTTTTGCATTCTATGGCATATCTATTGAGGAAGGTTATAGACAATCTAATATTATGCTATAATCCTTAAAGATGAGTCAATTGCTTTACAAAATGTAGATCAGAAAATACGCTACGCGAGAACGAAGTAGAAGAGCAGGTAGATCGTTACGGCCCGAAACGTTAGCTCACAAATTGTAGGTGGTAGAGCTACGCTGAAGCTATTACTCGTTTCAGCATGAATGGGTCGGCTCGCCCGGGGTAGTACCACCCTCTCCCAGAAAACCGACGTGAAGTAACAGTGCTTGCACTGTTGCATTTCATTCGGCCAGTGAGAGCGCCGGAGGCCCATATATTTAAAAGGCCGGCAACGCTCTTGCGACTCCCCTGGTGTTGCTAGTGTCTATGGACGGCGGTGATCACTTACCATCAGGTGACCCACCTGTTCGTTTGCCCCTATAATATATTAAAAAAAAATTAACACGGACCATGACGCATTCCTACTACTTATAACTATCTTCAAAACTTAACATAGTAATCGATGTCTGAAAAAGTAAAAATCGTTAACACGGAAAGAAACTTGGTGCCTGTTAACTACACCTTAGATATTTGACAATAATAAAACATACGATATGAGGATCCTAAGAACGTAAATATGGATTGCGAAGAAGATAGTTCAACTCGGTACAAACTTCTCTGATGATTTGATAATATACAAAAATTACTCACGTGTCTAAATCTTTGGTAATTTGTATCGACGATACAGTGAAAGCACGGTCGGATATATCCAGTAAGTCTTGCTTTTTAGTAAAGAAAAACATCGCAATAAAACCATATCAGCTCTGCGATAGCTAATAACCATGGTAGTGCTGTTTTTTCTACTTCCAGCCTAACTAGATACAATCAAAAATCTCTCACCAAATACTTATAGGTGCGTTATAGCATTATACTTGAGAACCAGTCCCTCTTTAGATGTAGTGTATGTTACTAACTTCGACGATAGCTTAATTTAACTTCAGATGAGATTATTTGTCCAACAGTAAAAACAGTAAAATCTAAAATGTATAAAAAACAATATTTTTTTGACCTGACCACTTAATTTTATCGTCCAATGTTTTCTTTAAAACGAAATCCATGAGAGACTTAGTTTTGAACATAAAATAACTGATGTACGGAAACATGTACCATATAATGTGGCAGATTGGTTTATTAATTAATAATTCCAGTAATGACATAAAACGTCATCTAAATTAGTTATGCATATAATTTGAGAGAAGCTACAAATACTTATTAAAGATTCGATAAGGCAACCTTAGCTAACGGGCATTCAAATTTGTCCACGAACAACTACACTTTATAATGTAGAATATATATTACTGGTTGCTACTAAGTTAAAATACATCATTTTATACATCATCTATCGTTCAAGGGTTCCCTAAAATCAAAACACAACGAATGCACTTCGAAAAAAAGAAATGAAAGCCTATGTATATTTAAGACATATCGAATAGCCGTAAAAGACTCGGAGTACGTCGCCCACGATCGCTTTATGTTGTGGTCCTTATCGCGCACCATCCCTTTCACACGTGGAGTGCAACGTGCAGTTGTCCCTTTCGAACAGAGCAACCGGTTTGCCCGGGCACTTGCAAGTGGTCGATAGAATAGTATAGATAAGAATGTTTGATTTATTTTATCGTAAACATTATTGTTGACTGGTACTTCTGTGTCAAGATTAATAATATTGGTAATGATTATCGAATCGGAAAGTGTTTGATTGTGTGAGAAAGTCGACGTTTAAAACAATATAGTACACGAAACATTATCGTAAATAATATGTAAATTTAATGGATATTGAGAGCTACAGTTTGTCTTTATTTACCCATATTTTGAAAGTACTGACTACAAAAGAAAACGCACGTGTGATTCTATTTATCGCAATTATCAAATTAATTTGTAAATAATCTGATTTAGTATAACCATAGCAAATTTGTTATCTCTATGCTTAACATAACTAAGAAATCTAGAACCCACACACTTTACTACAAGCTGAAATAAAAGGCTAAAAAAATATTATATCCACACAATTCCAACGCGATTATTTGCTTATACCAGCAAGGATGCATTTCGACAGGGCACAATTAAGTGAGAAGAGATAGCTCAATGCACATGCTAAGATAATTTACCTCAATATTTAAATAATACAACTGTGATAAGCTTTTCGGTATTGTAATAATGACAATAAACAGACACCACTGTAAGCGAGCGCAATAAAAATGATCACCTCGAGATTCTAACAAGATCATATGTTCTATTTTATATAAGTTTTCATTAATAAGCTTTAGTTTGCAGTTCAGTAGATGTTGTTACTTACTTGCTCTTTAAAACTTGTAAAACTGATAAAGTTCGGTATTAAATGTCGGATTATTTCTCATATCTTCAAGTTCGAGGCATGCACAGAGTTACTTAATTTAATTTCATCTATTTAAGAATATCCCCACTATTGATTACGTATTATCATTTTTTTTTACATTTGGTTAAATCGTGGCCAAGGAACACTGACACTGGCAAATGCTTCTACGTCACAAAACGAGGAAGAGAAGAAGACTGTGGCTTTCTAAAACTCAGACTAGATGTTAGACTACATTAAGACGTATTCTATTTATTAATAAGTTTATTCAGTATAACTTATTTGTTCTGTATAGTAATGTGTCTTGTGTGAAATCCGTATGTAAGTTGGAAAATTCGTATCTCTGTCGTACTATGAAGAAGGGTGCTTCCTTCCACTTTCGATATGGAGTTCTTCAAACGAGACAAGAAGAGGCACTTTTGCAGGTCGGCATGATGGCGACAACTGCCGTTGGTATTTAACAACGACAGTCGCCGCTGTTGTGGATATGTTTTCATCAGGTTTTATGTACTTTTCATCAGGTATTGTGCAGTCATCAAAGTAAGTAAGTAATTAAGCCACCGTTCGAAGCTTCGTCTGCGTTAAATCATAATAATATAAAATGTAACAACATTACAATATTGGGTAGCGCCATCTATATATATATACAATTTATAATAGCAGACCACGTAGATTGACATTATCGAGGTATAAGTTATTGTATAGGTAATTAATATCAAAAATAGATTTGATTGGTTGCTTGGTTTAGGAATATATTTTTATTCATGTAACGATGATGAGATGTTCGCTCTATATTCGGACACAATTTACATGTCCTGCAACCCTGCAATTTATATATAAGGTGTCCGACGGTAAGAACGACTACGTCCGAAAAAGACGACATAATTTATTTTAAATTAACGCAATAATAAATAAAAAAAATAGTGGGATGGCACCCCGAAGCTTCCTTGACCTTGATGAATAGGTACCGTCAAATTGGGAAAAAATTGATCCAATACTACATATGACTCTTAACACGTGCGAAGCCGCGGCTTGTCGCTAATATAGTTTATAAAAAATCACTGTATTTGTAATCTTAAAACTTTATTTGACTAGACTGGAATCGAATCCGGCAACGTTCACTTATTTTCTTAACCGACTATTTAACCTTGGGCACAATAACGGGCATAACCCTATATCGAGCGTCCTTACCTACCCCGTAGGGGGTACATCGTAATAGCCATTACAAATTACAACCGCTACCCTTGACCGACGTGTATAATTTTCAACCCTGAAAAGCTTTCCGCCATTACCTTACAACGTTATTTAAAATTTGTACCCTATTACTGAAAATTTAAAGTACGTTTTTGAAATGATCACGAACGTGTGTTTTTTGTATTTACTTTAATACGTACACATTGAAAAATAAATGTTTGAGATTAAACAAAAGTAATGAATGTTTAAGTAAGCTCGAAACTTGTTTTTGTTTTTTCAATTTAATAATATTATATATATAATTCGCGCGACGTCGACAAGGGACAAGTGTAGTTGATATTTAACAGTTTCTTTATGAGAAAAAATGTGGCAAAGATAGTCCACTTAACATATAATGGCCACTGTAACTTTGAAATATGTTTAATTAACCACCCTCATACAGTATAACATAACAGTCTTCGATGAGGCGAGTTTCTTGTAACACGACATTTATCCCCGATTAATTGTCACCGCGATTGTCCAGTTGGAAAACCAGCCTTAATGGCTTAGTGGTTTAGACGTGTTGTGTTTCTGAATCTATCATATATCCAATATTCAAGCGAGTTATTGGGATGTTTGTACTTAATTTGATTGTTACCATCGTGCACATAGTCACAGTGACTCTCTTTACTGTAATAAAACAAAATATGGAGTTACTCCTGAAGGCCAAATCGGACCGGCCGGTGTGATGGCTCTATTAATGTATTAAAGACTAGCTTTTGTCCGCGGCTTCGTTCCTTTTTAATGTAGATTTGATCTATTGCTCATGAACAGGATATTTTTCTGAATGGAAGAGATCAATTTCCTCTACCGCTGATAAAGTGTATCCAAAATTTTATTTGAATCGGTTAAGTTAAGGTATGAATGCGTAACAAACAAACACATTTTCGCATTTATAATATTATATTAGTTAGTATAAGCCTATTAATAAACCGTATGAATATTTTAAACGAGAATGTTTGTAGAAATGGATGGATATTTTTTCTTTGTCACGCAAAAATTATTAAACGGATTTTGATCAAACTTAATAGTAATATAGGCTATAACATTAGAATAACACAAACACTATAATTTATAAATTTATTGTTTAATCTGGCTAAAGTATCACGATAAGTCTCAATTAGGGACTCATCAAATCTATACATACAGGAGCGAAGCCGTCAGCAAAAGCTACTTATTTATAAAGATACAAATGCTGTCAAAGGCGCAGCTGGCTGCTAGTCGTATATATTCAGAATCCACTTTCATTAAAGGATAAGTTCCAGGAGTTCGGTATCCAAACTCTGCTCTCCCAATACATACTTGAAAATCTAATGTACGTCCGCAAAAACTTAGATAAGCTAGATTTCGTAAAGGACCGACATAATCTAATTACAAGAAATAATAACAAATTGGTAATTCCATGTTTTAAGCTCACTAGGACCGGTAACAGTTTTTTAGGTAATAGTGTTAGGTTTTATAATAAAATTCCAAAACACGTTACCGATTTGCCGGATACTAATTTCAAGAACCATGTCAAGCAGGTTTTAATGTCTAAAGGTTATTACAGGGTGTATCAATATGTGAACGACGGTGACGTCTGGAAATGACGCCCTCTCTGTGCATCCATCAAAACCGAATGTAATTATATATAACTATGTTTTAAAAATGTGAATTATAATATGTTAATGAAAAGATAAACCCGATCGAGTTTCTTGCCGGTTCTTCTCGATGACTGGGTTGTTTTCCGAACCGCGGGTAACTTTGACGTTCATAAGCACCTTCTCAAGGCCTAAACTGAATAAAGTATTTTTGATTTTGATTTGATAACAATGCATTGCTTTTCCGCAAACTCCTACATTGCAAGGATTATAGAACCTACATCGATCCACGTGATGTCCGACACGCTACCAACTAAGTCACCATAGCTTCAAAATCGTTTTCATCAAACAATAAAGTTATTGTCACGCGAACGAAGTCGCGGGAAATTACTAGTGGTTATAATTAATATCAAGCGACAAACAAACAACCGGAGGTATCGTAAGCGATGGGTGTATTTCTGTCGGCGTCCTACACAACTCTACTATAGAAAGGCGGTTTAATCACCTTGGCCTGCAGTTCAAGACGTTTAGAAACCATAGTATCATGTACCAATGAACGACTAAGAAATTATTTCTACTAAATTATTCCTAGGAAAGTCGACCCATTATTCGGATAATAGCCGTATGCGAAATAGGAATTCCTACTTCCCCCTCTCTCCTCCTATTTCTTGTCCATAATGTTACTGCCTTGAAAAAAAAAAAATGTACGGACAGAACAATAAATTTATTAATACATAGATATGTAAATGAAAACCCGAACAGAGCTATCAAATCCAACGAGCACCAAATATGTTCGCAATATAAATAGCTAATTACACATAATGATCTAATTAATGGTGACCTATTTTTGACAGTTCAACCATAGTTGAATAAATTATAGTGTTATGACTTAACAAAGGTAACTAGCAGCGCAATGTTATATGAACGATGGTGATGTTTGGAATCGACTCCTCTCTGTGCATCCACTGAAACGATTCTAACGTATAACGCATTTTAAATATATAATTTTAATTTAGTGTTAAAAAGATAAATCCGATCCGGTTTCTTGCCGGTTCTTTCCGATCACTGGGATGTATTCCGAATCGGTGGTAGTTTTGACGTTCATAAGCGCCTTCTTAGGGCCTACATTGAATAAAGTATTTTTGATTTTGATCTTGATTATGCAACTAGTGGATGTGATTTGGAATTAAAATAGTACAAAAACGGTTTACACATTTTAGAATTATCGAACTACATCAATCAGCAAATATAATATACTAATTGTTTCCGATTTGACTAACGGCACGATTAGACGTATCGCGTTCCGAAATGAAAAGACGTATATCCAGTAATCAAGTAGGTATTTGATGATTTTTTAACTTGTCAAAACTATTCTAGTCATAGGTTATCTGGTGCGTTCGATACAGCAGTACGAAGCACCGTGTCGCACCACTGTTTCGTTTCCCACATCACTGTACGATACACAATCGTTAACAGCGGACGAAGCTGGCAATCTAGTGCACATATTAACAAAACCTATTTAAGTTTTATCTATAGCAAATAATTGATAATATAGTTCGTTTTGTGGGAACGAGTGCGGTCGTGTTGACGGATCGATGCCGTTGATGTTGGAGCAATTATGAGGTGTGGACGCATAGCGTATACGTACAATATTTCTATACATATTGGGTCAAAATACCGCGAGCCTCTAGAGAGTAAATAATTAGACGAATAAACATACATAATTATATCCGTAAATGTTAAGTATTTAATATATGGTTAAATTTAATAATTCTCCGACAATTGGATAATGTTTTGGTTGTAAAATTGACTAATTTAATATTGTAATCAACGAGTTGTAGGATGAGGCAATATTCAAATGTAACAAATGATAACAAAATATAATACTGCAAACTGGTTACCTATTTTTAGAAATCCTGATATTTTATAGATGACTTGTAAAATAACTTTGTGTGTTATTTATTACCATTAAATAAAAAAATGATTGTTTAATACTTTCGATAGATATTGCTGATATTAGACTTAGTCTTCCTTCTTTATTATATGTTTTTTTTATGTTAATTTCATATATAAAATTGAAATATATGTTACTTCATACGGGCAAATTTCCGAAACGGTAAATTAAAATTGCGGAGACTGTAATTAGTAACGTGATAAAATAGAAAAAAAGGACTTTTGAAGGTGTTATCTAAGCTACATTTTACATTTATCCATAGGGAGTAAACCAAGCTAATTAGTGATAAAACATAATATAAGTGTCTTAAAAGCGGCAAAGAAGTGGTAGGGGTTAAATATTCCCAACAAAACTACAATCTAAAGGTAAATTGAATTCAATAGAATATAATCGAAATATAACACATAGTTCCCGTGAAATACAAAAAAGATTTCCAGGCGGGCGAAGTTGCAGACACCAGCTAGTTTGTCAATAAATATTTTAACACCACAAGTGTTCCTAAATCAATGCACCGTCCACATAACATTATCACTGCCGTCTCAAACACACTCGCTTAGCGCTCAGCTAATTGTAATAATTGTATACGAAACTCACAGCAACTGACGTGTGTTTCTATACAATTAACAGACAAACGTCTGCTTTAGCCCTTCTATATAAATATCATATTTCCTTGTTTATCGTTTTTAATAACAATAGTACAGTAGCTTGCATTATATTATGCTTTCTATATACGGTTTGAAGTCAAAATCTTAGTGCAAACGAAAATAGTATCCTGTCAGCGGACCCTCGTCAGGAACGAAGATCTTGAACGTAAAATAAAAAAATCATTTATTAAAAAATAGATATAAAATAATTACTTATTACTAAATAAAATGCAAAATAAACATAAGTTTTAATGGAAACGCAGAGAGAGTGAGAAAAACTCGCATGGAGGGTGCATCACGCTGTTTTTTACGTGACGCTTTCTTCCAATCAATTCCAAAAATCTAACAAATTGCCCTTTAGTATACTACGTTATAAGACTCTACCTTAACATTGACAGAACATTTTTTATTTTCTGTCAAACCACTTTAAGCTCTTCACTCTTTAGGCCAGAAAGTACACCAAGCCACGTAGCGAATCATGTAGCCCGACGCGTGGTGTCAAGGGCTGAAGTTTGGGTAGCAGGTTCGATAGTAAACGAGCATCACCAAAAACTGACAAGGGTCGAACTGTGAATGCCTATACTTACGAGGTTGTAAGTCACGTAGTTAAATGTTTATGGCGGATATATAAGAATCTTGATTTATAAGAAATTATTATAAGCGTAACCAACTGCGTTGACACTAATTTGAAATTTGAAAAATGACATGACAAAGATAGTTATAATGTATATATGTATAATACATATACGTTATAAAAGATTCTCTACCTCGACTGTACGTACAAATAAACGTGTGAACTTAAATGAAATATGTTTACATTTCCATTTAAGCCTCATTAATATTGATCTAGTAATTGAAAAACATCTGGTTTTTAGTTGTGAGAGCGGATTTGAAATGATAATAGAAAGTTTAGTATGTTGCGTTTTACTTCGACGAAGACAGTCCACGTTCATTAAAAGTGTAATTATGGTTATTTTAGCAATTCGTCTATATGAAATATTTCAAAGGTATTGCCCATTTAATTTGCTTGCACTCGCATGATTGTCATTTGATTTACAATAAATTATTGTTTTGTAAGAATATACACGCCGATATTATACACTTAATAGTAACTTTGTCTGTATGTTTGTTACCTTTTCACAACTACGACTGAATCGATCAAACTTGGGATCACACGGAAGTACACAGTACACGGAATACTTTTCGGACTAAAAGTGATGGCAAAATCTAGAACAAAATATTTTTTTTTTCCAAAGTTTACATCACCTAATTTTTATATTTCATGAATTATTGGTTAATAGCAATATTTACGATGTTAAATGACGATTCACTAAGATGGTAACATGTAAAGCCATCATGAGAACTGACTCTCAAGTGCAGCTGCCGCAACACCTATACTTACGTTTCATAATTTCACCTGCCAGATACTAATTTAAAAAGTCCTCCCGCGATGCTGTGGTTTCACCAATATATTTTCCTACACCAAAAACTCAGGTTTATTAGCAAAATTTGAACCTATATCTATTGACAGGATTTTGAATATTTATCTGTTACCTACAAAACATCCTTTGTAGAGTTCTAATGAAAGTTCTAATGAATTTTCTTGATTTAATAGATACTTTAATCTATGGCACAGTCGGTCGCAGTTACTTAACTCTCGAACTTTGCTAATGATTTACGGATCGCTTTGACGCCGACGTCAAGGTAACGGCAACCAAAAGCCAAAGAAGTCAGGCTGGAAAAGGCTTTAAAAAGCTTGAAGGAAGCAAGTAACTGAGGAACTAACTGATTTTGCTTATGATTTACCGATCGCAGTAATGCCGGACATCACAAAATTGCTTAGCTATTGTCAATCGGAGTATGCTGGGTACCAAAACAGGTACTCGAAGATATCTTACCGCTGATTGCTATATAGAATCATCATCATCTTACCCTTATCCCACCTAAGTAGGGTCGGCACAACATGTTTTCCTTTTCCACTCTCCTCTGTCAGATGTCATCTCAGTATTCACACTTTTTATACACATATCGTTTTTCACACAATCCATCCATACCTTTTTCGGTCTTCCTCTACTCCTATGTCCGTCCACTTTCAAACTCAAAACTTTTCTTTTTACATGACTTTCATCTCTTCTCATAATATGCCCGTACCATGCTAACCTACTACTCCTCAACTTCTCTGTCACTGGTGCTATTTTCAAACTTCTTCTGATATACTCATTCTTAATCTCATCCATTCTTGTTACACCACACATCCATCTTAACATTTGCATTTCTGCCACATGTAATCTTTTCTCATCCGTCTCTTTCGTAGCCCAGCACTCGGATCCATATAACACGACTGGTCTTATTATAAACCATTACCATTTTTTTAGATTGCTATATAAAATGTTATCAGATATTCAGGTTCATCTTAGACCTTAAACGAAGCATCCAACATCATGTGCATTAAGTTATCTTAAACCCATGAGATTAGAGAGGCAATCAAAGAAGAAAAGCATAACACAAAACCGTTTCTTTGTTAAATTTTGTGTTATATTAAAATTGGGTTAATAAAAACATTGCTAATATCGTTGAAAGACAAAGATCAATATCTCATTTCTTGAAATTTGAGTATCAAGATCCGATTCATTGTAAACAATGTCGTCATTGCAGTTTTGTATAACCCACCGATGCCCTAATGCTGACGCATTTGATGATAGACACAGTTCTACTAATGAAAGGCACTCTTTTTAAATGAACGAATAAAAGGAAAAGCATGTATCTGGCGGTCACGTGGAAATTTCCAGACTCCATGAAGGACCGTCTCTTAGAACTGAGAACTTCTTTGTAATCTGATTAGTTTACCTTGATAAAGTTTCTGTTAACAGAAAAGACCAGCTCATACTTGTTCACAGTTTCCATGATACAAAGGAAATGCAAGCGAGAGAAAATATTGTTTTAACTGTTACAGTGCGATAACATAGCGGTGGGTAATTACGATAATAATATTAGATATAAATGTGACCTGAGTTTGGTTGTTTGTTACTCTTTCACACCTTTTTGTATTAACGTTAAAGAAAAAGAGAAGAATACCTTTCATCTAGAAAAAAATGTATTCTTACCGAAGGACAGATCAAATCTTTTTTATTAACGTGGGGAAATCCATCATGGACACGCCACCCTGTCAGGGGAGAGAGTGGGTAGCGTGAGGCTCTTACTCAAAAAACCCCACGATGTACCAGCCACCGCTTTAGTTGAGGCGACATGGGATCGTGCAATGCTATCACCATGTCGCCTCAGCGGCCATCCCAGCGGAAGGTGTCCGCCGGGCGTTGTCCTAATTATGGGGGGCAAGCTGGATATACACCAGCTGCCCCCTCCTCGTCAGGCAAACGTGTGCAATGAGGAGATGGGCCCTCGGCCCGTCCCCCCAGGCTTGGCTACGGAGGTGGAAGGATACGGACAAAACGAGCTACACCGACATAAGTGAAGCCGCGAGACAAAGCTATTCTTTCATTTGAAAATTGTATAGTAATTTTTGACTTCTTATGCGTAATTTTCTATATAAGTTCAATAGATAGCTCAGGATCTGCGGTCCATATTTTCCATTGGTTACTATCAAGCTAATTTTCCGTGAGTAGCTTCATTTTTATGTTTTTACATACCACGCAATTTGTAGGACAATTATGTCGTTAAAATATACAAATATGAACTAAGCCACAAACAAAAAATCAGCAAACTAAATATTTTGTAGGATAAATATTTTTTCAAATAATTCGAATAATTATCTTGAGATTTTACAAAAAAAAACAATAATGCATTACTATATTTATACTATTTTATATATCATGCTATATTATTCTTTATTTGCACTACCTACAAACCGTTTATGTTTCATAACAATACCGCTGATTAACTGGAAGAAAATATCGTGTGGCATTAGGCTCACCAGTGTACAAATTAAAAACTACAATAAAGTACTAATTCATTCATCATTTCGACATATTCTGTCCCTGCTACCCCTGTTAGTTACCACAATCGAAAACGTTTGTAAGAGAAAAAAAAGTTGGGCGTCTTATCAAAATGAAGCTACTCAAGGAGAATTAGCTTGATGGAAATCAATGGAAAAAATGAACTGGAGATCCGGGACTAGGAGATTTACAATCTTGTTAAAACCGAATTACCGACCATCCGCGACTTCGTCTGCATCCTATATCTTAACTGAAATTATGAGATTGCTATTCCTCATCTTTTCTTTCGCGTTAAATTAGATTTGATCAGTCTATCAGGAATAGTAATTTTATTCTGAATAAAACGATCCTAAGTCCTTTTCTGTACCCCTGATATTGGTTGAGTAGTTAAGGTGTGAAAGCGTAGCAAACAGATTCTCGCATTCATATTTATAATATTAGTTAGAATGTGAAAGTGAGCTTGTGTTCGGTCCCTTCCTACTTCATTTCTCGGGTTATTACATTGGCGTGGAAATACTACATTTAATTGTATGGCAACATATCTATTTATTTTTTATTATTGGTTATAAGATATAAATAAAGTTTTACAAACAATTAAAATAGTATCAAAATTATTAAGATAAAAACAAATGTATCTATCGACTGTGTTGCGACATCCATACACATCGTGATAAAATGGTCACCGTAACTTTCGATTGAATTTTCCTAGAGGCTTGCATGTGTAACAGCGACTGCTGAAGGATTGTAAATCCGTCGACGGTTACCATTGCTTTTGGAATCTACTCTGCGTAATACAAAACTTTGTCCTGCTTAGAAATACAAAAGAAAATAATATATCAAAATCAAAATCCACTAGAATTTGAATCTTTGAATTGTTTTTTTGGAGTATGATTTCTTAAAAGTCGCTTCACGATTGTATGACCTAAAAGTTATACACTAATTGTAATAAATGAAATAACAAATGATTCTCGTTAACTGTTGAGACGCTATGTTATTGCTAGTACAAGGGAAAGTAGTCGTAATAATAATAATAAATACTCAAGCTTCGTAACGAGTAGAAACACCGTTATAATTTACACTACATAATTAATATCGCTTTCGTGGAAAACCAACGATAATGGATTCGCGTTCGAATAACTGATTACATGCATGTGATTAAACACGACACGTTACCATATAAGCACTTCGGGAGGATGGTCGCTAATGATCTCATAATTAATGTCACTGCTATTCATCATTTTATGTTTTTGCATAAATGTCTGTAATCGATAAGATATTCTATATAATTACGAACGAAGTATGTTTATTTTAAGTTGTGTTAATTTAAATTAGTCGATTTACCACACGACAGACCGAAGATTTCTTCAATTGTTCCGCATTTGATGCCAGAACGTTCAAGCTCTCCAGAACCACACGGGCGGGTACGCGTCTCCACAGATTCACAGTAGCAATCATCTTGGCAAGAACAAAGAAGTTCGAAAATTCTTATCTTTGTCGTACTGTGAAGATGTGGAATCGTCTCCCGACTAGTGTGTTCCCTCCCTCTTATGATATGGGGTCCTTCAAACGAGGCGTGAACAGGCACTTTTGCAGGTCGGCATGATGGCGACGACTGCCATTGGTATTTAACACCGACAGTCGCCGTTGTTTTTGGACTGTACCGTACTTACCATCAGGTATTGTACAGTCATTTTGCCGAACCTATATACGAGTATATATAAAAAAAAAACCTATTACTGATATACTTCCATGAATATATGAGGTAAATACACGTATTCATTCATTTCTATTTGGTCATCATTATTTGTGTATTTACCATTATATACTCTGCTAATTTGATATACCAGTGATCTGAAATATAATCCTCGTCAATCTTTTTGGCTACTCTGAGTAGAAACGTACTTCCAGGCTTGTGCATTATATCATCAAAAGTTGAACACAAAACAAAACAAAGCGAAGTGAAGCGATGATGGCTCAGTTGGTAGTGTATTCGGACACAGCGTCGAAGGACGTAGGTTCGAATCCAAGCAACTGAGTCGGAGCTTTCGGTGAAGGAAAACATCATGTTGAAACCATAGCATGGTGGTAGGGCTTTTTCTAAGTCCATCTGGCTAGCTACCACCAAGCAAGTTGAAAATCTGTCGCCAAGCACCTGTTGGTGTATTCCGGCAGCTGCACTTGAGATCCAGTCTTCCTCTAGGTTAAGCGTGACTTACCATCTTAGACCACATCATCATTTAACATCAGATGAAAGTATGGTCAAACGCTTACTTATAAAGTTAAAATATCATAAAAGGTACATAAAATTTGCATTTATTTATGCCTAAGTTATCTCGATGTTACACGTTAATATAATACTTATTTATACCTAAACTTTTGTTTTGTGCAGAGCAGTCACAAGTTTGGGGCAGACTCTAATTCATGTGGGCTTTGATTAAACTGAGGTGATTCTTTTGATTCTACAATTGGCGTCGTATTAACATTGGCCTGTGTTAATGTTTTGTTTTTTATTAAGTTAAATTGCAGATTAATAGAACTTCAATTCAATTATTTTACGTGTTACAAATACAAAATATATAACTGAAACCTTATAATGAGATAATTATGTCGACATTTCAATGTATTATTTCTTATTTATTTCACTTGTACATTACAAGTGAACTAATCATTAGGGAGACTGATATCAAAGTTACGGGATATACGGTTAAATAATAAAAGGGCGTAATTAGGGACACACGAGCTAGTTCGACTCAGTTCTCAGAAGTATTAAACTATCTGCAAACAGTGATGGGTTAAGTTACAGGGCTGTGATCCTAGTTCAGATTAGCTATAAACAACAATGATCTTAACAACATCAGGCGGAGTACATGTTTCTTAATTACATCTTTATCCATTTAATAAAAAAACTCTTAAGTCAGACTGACAGGCAGCGCATAGATTAAAGCAAAGAATTTGAATTTGACGAACAGTGGTCTTTATTTTGGGTATTTTGAAATTTTTATTTTCACGGTAGTATACTAAATCGGTTCAAATTCCAAACCCAAACCCAGTCAAGTTATAACTCTTATTTTTAATATTAACCAGGCTCCCACGGCGTATAACGTTTTAATGGGAAATAACACGTGAAAAGTTCATTTTGTTCTTTATAATTTTGTAAGTTGCGTACGTAAATATGTACAGCTAAAAACATATGCTTTTTTGTAGGAAATTTAAGGCACTATGTTTTGTAGACGTTATTCACTTAAGTTATCGGTTCGAAAGATACTCAACATCAAAGTTTTAGGTATCCTTAATTCCGCTGTACTGTAAATACTTGTCTTTACGATGTAACTTTGGTAATATTTCGCGATTTTTCAACGCAGCTCATTAAAGTAAGTATATATGTATACGCACATATATATGGCTAGTTAGCTCGACTGAATAATTAAATGTAATTCGCGAAACTATATGTAAACAGTGTTAGTTCATCAACCAGTAGCAGGGACTTTAAATACAAAAACACTTTACGCAGTATTAACTATCAGTCTTATTACAGTACCGTTTTACTTACAACAGCCTAAAGGCGATATATCCCATGTGTTTGCTCTTGATCTTGAATAACGAATGCCAGACATACCTCTGAATGCGCGCTATTGTGATTTCATCCCCACCAATTTACTTGCTTATGATTGGTCGTTGTAGATTGACAGTATCTCGACCAATCATAAGAAGTACTTTAAATGTAGAACTTTATAATAATCATTAGCAATTATTTAACCAACATGAAAATAATAATTGATATATTTAGACATTTATAACACTTGCTTATGATTGATCATTTAAGATTGACAGTATCTCGATCAATCATAAGAAGTACTCTAAATATAAAACATTGTTAAAATGTTTAGTAGTCATTTACCTAATATGAAAATAATAAGCGATATACATATTTAGATATTTATAACAGCTCGGCCATCCTTTTTTCAACGAGTCCCTCGTTGGTAAGAAAAAAAAAATCGTTAAGTACTTCAACTATTTCATTTAGAAATATGTAAAAAATATAATGGCGTCACATACGTTCTGTTTAAAATAATAATCTTTAGCTGTTTAAGTCCTGAAGGAAATCAAACTAATCAAACAAATCAATGTAAATCGGGAGCAGTTTTAGTAGACCTTACTGCCACATATGCTACCGTATGGCGAGAGGGTTTATTATATAAGCTGTTGACTGTGGTTCCGAGTACAAAAATTGTTCAGCTTATATCCAATATGATTTCACAGCGATTATTCAGAGTACACCTGGGTTCTTCGGCTAGCGATTTCAGATTGTTAAATAATGGCCTTCCTCAGTGTTCTGTTTTAGCTCCAACTTTATTTAACCTATATATACATGATTTACCAGGTACTATCTCCAGAAAATTTATTTACGCTGATGACATATGCCTGATAACCCAAGCAAAGGTATTCTCAGATATGGAAGTTACATTACCAGAAGACATGAAAATTCTGGCAGAATACTTCAAAACTTGGCGTTTGATACCTAGCCTAAGTAAAACAGAAACATGTTGTTTCCATTTGAATAACCAATTAGCCAGGCTGAGCTAAAGGTTTCATTTAATGGCATACAGTTGCGTCACAACCATTACCCCCAAGTACCTGGGTGTTGTACTTGACCGTTCACTTACATACAAAGAGCATCTTGAAAAGACTTCGCGGAAACTGCAATCTAGAAATAACGTGCTTCTAAAACTGACTGGAACTAGTTGGGACGCAAACACCGATGTATTGAGAACTACAGCCATTTCGTTGGTGTATCCCGTAGCTGAATATTGTTCCCCGGTGTGGTTAGGTAGCGCCCATGTGCAGAAAGTAGACCGTGAGCTGCACATTGCGATTGCGGGGCGGAAAGGCAAACAATCCAACACATCATCGAGGAATGTCCACTTCGACAATACAACGGTTCTCCCGACAAACTGATCAATCTTACCGACGACGCCTTAAAATGGCTGAGATAATTAAATGTTCAATTGTAATTACAAAAATGGATACTCTATTTAGCCATACGATTAAAAAAATCAATATAACTCACTGGCTTAGTGATACATTACATTTAGTATCTACTTAAAACTCAAATACAATTACTTTACATTATGTCATAATCCATAACCTTAATCAGCAAATCTTTATAATTTAAGGGTGTCTGTTACCTGACATCTCTGGCATCGTTACATTTTTTTTTTTTATATTGGCAGTATATATATTGATCCATGCCCTTGGCCAGTATATACACTGTTACACTAATTGCTAAAACGCGAGGCACCCGTTACCTGGCACCTCATACCGATTCATCAGTCTCTAACCAATGAATCGGTATTTACTGATCCATTACGTTGACCAGCAAATACTTCAGCCATTTAATACTTGAACCATTTACGATGATACATGACACTAATCACGGGTATCTTGACCAGTAGCGTGGGATGACTATCTCGGAAGACTGCGTGCACGACGTGCGGGGTTTGCTCGCAGTGTCGAGGTGCGCAGATCGCGCGCGGTGCAGCTGGTACCATTAGCCGCACTTCTAACCGTCTGACACGATGTTTGTTACCGGTGCCACACATTAATTGCCAAAATGTGAGGCACCCGTTACCTGGCACCTTACACAGATTCATCAGTACGTGACTCTAACCAATGAATCGGTATTTACTAGTCGAAGACATTGACCAGCAAATATTTCAGCCATTAAATACTTTCATCAAAGCCTACAATCACGTTAACATTGCTTTTAAGGGTGTCGGTTACCTGACATCCCTCCATAGCCTAGCCACATATTTTTATATTGGTAGTGTATTTATTGGTCCATGACCTTGACAAGTAGACACTGTTGCACTAATTGCTAAAATGTGAGGTACCCGTTACCTGGCACCTCACACCAATTCATCAGTACGTGACCCTAATGAATCGGTATTTACTGGTCGACGACATTGACCAGCAAATATTTCAGCCACTAAATACTTTAGCTACTTGCGATGATACATGACACTAATCATCGGTACCTAGAATCACATTAACATTGCTGTTATCTTAACATCATATTCTTATTTTTTTACTTTAAGCATACTGTGTAATCAACGGCAACCAATTTGATAATCGATTATTAGCCAGCCTCTAATAAACCCGTTATTTCTGTGAGTGTACAATATCCATGTTCATTTGTATGAATACATTAATTTATACGTCAATTTACAAATCGCCACAACCAGAATCGAAATCTGGTTGGTACGGGTTCGTTGAAACGAATCCAACGATATGTTTTATCAATAGCTATTATAGCCGCAAACCTCTAACTAGACTTTGTGAAAGGCATATCCTCGACCACGAATCTATCGTTGGGGAGCACATTTTTAATTCTGTAAGGACTTCTATTACATCTAGGTTCGAGCTTCTTTGACTGTTCTATACCTATCGCACCTCTTTATACTCTAACCAAATCTCCTTCCTTCTAATTCATTCCCATCTTGCTATACCTATCCTACCGTTTTATTTTTCCTTCACCTGTTGTGTCCTAATAAGGCCACCAGCGCTAGTCCTAATATTGCCTAAACTCTCCCTCACTTCAGGCGTAAAGTCATTTAGCAAAATACCCAACTGTATGTCTGGTAAATGTTCATCCCATAAGCTATTTGGCCCGTCTAGATTTATTGCTACATTCTTTCGGGGGTGTGGCGACACGTGCTTTATACCGCATGATTTAGTAAAAGTTTTAAATTGTATACTAATGAAGCTTGTCGTTTGGGCCATAATTAAACTGGTTGGTGCGACAAAGTATCCAAAATGCTCTCTGAATACTTGACGGGCCATTCTCTCGTCGAATGATAGGGCAGTAATCAAAATACCGTTCATATACATTAATGCGTAAGACGAAGCACAAGAACTGAAACAGATTTGCGCTAGTTAACCCGGATCACCCTTAATTCGCCGTATTTAATGCGCGTCTCTTCCACGAATAAGAGTGCGCAAATAAAATAAGACTCAACGCTTAAAACACCGGATTCCGACTTTATCATTTTGACAGAGGGTCCTTCCGTGAAAGTGTAGTCTTAATAGTACCGGGCAATTGTTTAAAAAGTCATCTACTACCAATCTCCACGTAATTTTCTACTACACTCCTGCACCTCGATCATGACATTCGCATTACCAAGTGGGCTATATGGTACGTTACCTACCCCCTTAATAAAGGCACCTCTCCTACCTTCCAGTCTAATGCTAAACGTCGAGCTTCAAGTACCCTCATTTCCTAAATCAACCAGATACTCAAATCAAATATACTTTATAAAATTTAGGCCCTAAGAAGGCGCTTATCTTTTTAACATACACATATATTATATATGTATATGTTACAATCAATTTTAGTGGGTGTACAGAAAGGAGTCAATTCCAGACATCACCATCGTTCACTTATCGATCCACTCTATAAAAGCCCTTTCGACACCAAAACCCGCTTAAAATGGCACTACTCCTAGTCTAGCAAATAGGTAATATGTTTTGAGACTTTGTTATACAAAAAATCTAACACTGTTACTGGTTTTACCGAGTCTAAAACATGGAACTACCAGTTTGTCAATTTCTAGTTTTTGCGAACATACATTAAATTATCAAGAACGTATTGGGAAGCCAGATTTAAGACACCGAATTCTTGAAACTTAGCCTTTAATGATTCGCGAGGTCCCTCATTGTACACTACTCGAACTGCCCGTTTTTGCAATCAAAATTTAGTGTCTACCTCAGCTGCTGTCCCTCACAACAAAGCAGCACTTTTTGCAGTCTTCAAATTGTGCTTCTAATCTAACACCACGATCTTCTATATTGCTATGATACAGTCGACTGCACGTTTTCTTCACATTTCACATTGATATAAGAGCAACTCCCTATGGCGTACCTTTTTGTGGAGCATTTTAGTTAGTAAATGAGCATAATTATCCCTAGTTGGGGAAAAATCTTTTAACTGTAGTTTCCATTCTGGCCTAAAAAATAGAAGCGAGGGAACCGTGATACCAAGTTTTAGCTACCCCTGTTAATTTTGGTAAGGCGTAATGGACTATTTACTTATCGCTCCACCCTAGATCCGTGCAGATTAGTCAACTTTGTGAAGGCATGTATTAACCGTTTGTTCTTTGCATAAAAGGATCAAAATCCAGGCATTACACTATTTAAGACCTGATACCTATTGCGATCACTTGTATTATACAAAGCCCTAAGAGCACAATCGAATATTTCAATGAACAAATTGTTATTTCACTCGGGATTACGGCGACGTGTTACTTCACAGGACGGTGTGCGAAGGCGCAAAGTTCTGTGCCTAGGTGAATACCTCGATTATGCACGGCGCGTCACCTGCCATTCCAGAACACGTGATCGTGTCCTGGAGCGCCGATGACGACGATATCGTTAGCTCGCCCTTCTCATATAATGCAAACTGGAGCGGGACTGACCAATCGCCCGTGGCGATAACCTTACCCTGGACCGCCCGGACTGCAACCGACTGCGGAGACTGCCACAATTTTTTTCAGTCTCGAGCGCATACGCCCGCGACCATGGATACGGTTTCATGTTGTCACGAAATCTTTGTGGAGGCGCCAGCATTTTACGAGTTTGTGGAGGCGCCAGCATTTTACGAGAATACCTTCATTTATCCACGTAGTCACAGACAACGTATATTACAAGAAAAAACACTACAATTAATACAGGATTTTTTTTCATTACCTACGGATATATTATTATTGCTTTAACAAAACAGCTTACTATAATCAAAAAGCTAAATTCGTTTACAAGCTGGGTCAGCACATCTAATAAACGCTTACACTTGTTATTTTGGCCTTAGCAAGTCTTGATGTATCAAAAAAAATGTATGCTCGTAGTTACTACTTTAAACTTTAAAACCGTAGGTCTATACACAACAAAAATAAACTTGTTGTCTCATTTTTACTTCGATAATCACGACCTCACCTCATTTGAAATTCAAATAAAATATTCTTTAGAAGGATCCACGAGGGTAGATAAACATAACGAAATAAAATAATAAATAACCCTTACGTTTTCTACATGTTCACCAAATACTTATGCGTATTTTAGATCTTGTTGTGGGCACTAAGTTGCTAATCCCGCTTCTGAGATGTAAACAGTGTTAGTTCATCAACCAGTAGCAGGGACTTTAAATACAAAAACACTTTACGCAGTATTAACTATCAGTCTTATTACAGTACCGTTTTACTTACAACAGCCTAAAGGCGATATATCCCATGTGTTTGCTCTTGATCTTGAATAACGAATGCCAGACATACCTCTGAATGCGCGCTATTGTGATTTCATCCCCACCAATTTACTTGCTTATGATTGGTCGTTGTAGATTGACAGTATCTCGACCAATCATAAGAAGTACTTTAAATGTAGAACTTTATAATAATCATTAGCAATTATTTAACCAACATGAAAATAATAATTGATATATTTAGACATTTATAACACTTGCTTATGATTGATCATTTAAGATTGACAGTATCTCGATCAATCATAAGAAGTACTCTAAATATAAAACATTGTTAAAATGTTTAGTAGTCATTTACCTAATATGAAAATAATAAGCGATATACATATTTAGATATTTATAACATATATGTACCGCAAATAATCCAAAACCAAGGTTCGTGCGCTTTGACTCCTTTGCGGTACTTGCGATTTTTGCTGTCTTTTGTATTTTTTACG
Organism: Antheraea assamensis; assembly: GCA_035772565.1. Classification (NCBI taxonomy): domain Eukaryota; kingdom Metazoa; phylum Arthropoda; class Insecta; order Lepidoptera; family Saturniidae; genus Antheraea; species Antheraea assamensis. Next base: position 151,890 of record JAQQSE010000229.1, on the reverse strand, counting down.
AATCAAAGTACACATACTAACGCTCTTCATGATTAGTTAATTTAAAAAAAATCGCAATTCTGTACAGGAGCTCCTTATCTAGATGAGTATAGATCTAAGGTTTTTGAAACTTCATCCCTAGTTATTATCATTGGGAAATGTAAACGGACAAACGACTTGTAATAAAATAATTCAAAGGATGCATGTATCCCAGACATTTCGTGGAAGACCGTAACGGTCACGCGTCCCGCGGCTCGCAACCTATATTTATAATGTTCATACAAATTCATTATGAGTTATTATTTACATTTGACATATTTGAGATACACATAATAAATTCTTGTGAAAACGTTATCTAGAAATTCCATAGATGCCGGCGGCGAGAGGACGAATTGTTGAACGATCATGTTTATTATTATCAGAATGATGCGGTAAGTTTTTATCTAAAGCGGACTGTTCATGTGTCGACTTTTGCTTGCGATTATTATTTGCAAGTCCGGTTAATGCAAATTACAGACTTCCGTAAATCCCTTATAGAATCATAATTTAAAAGAATATATACCAAGGAATATGAATTGTTTCTTAGAAATTCGTTCCCATGTGTATTTTTAATACGCCAGTGGTTATTGATTATGTTGTTTACCATTAGGTAAGTTGCAGTCAGTTTGAAATGCTATAACATAGAACTTGATTACGATATATTTTTATTTGCCTTTGTTATATTTTTTTATTTTCACAAGATTTGGGTGTTTTACCGATAGTTTTTAAAAAAGCGTTAGTACATCCTATTTACAAGAGTGGAGCTGTCTCCAAGTAATATCAATAATTATATACCTATTTCTCTTTTATCAATTTTTTTTTTAATTATTAGAAAAAATTTGAATAATAGATTTGTCAATTATGTGAATGTACACAAGATTATAGCTAAAACTCATTATGGTTTTTGTGCTGGTAAATGAACTGAAGATGCAATTTTGTTATTAACTGAATTTGTGGTCAAAAATCACAGTAATGGATTAAAAACAATCGCTATATTTCTAGACTTATCCAAGGCATTTGATACTATCTTTATTCGTGCCCTACTGAGGAAACTTGAATCAATTTATTACAAGGGGTGAGGCTTATGATTGCTTTAGAAATTATCTAAGTGACCGTACCCAGATCGTCAAAATTGATAACGATATTAGTAATGATGAAAGTCAAAAATATGGGGTCCCTAAAGGTAGTGTTTTAGGTTCTACTTTGTATTTAATCTACATAAATAATCTTTTGCAGGCTCTCGATTAATAACGCAAAAATCATAACTATTGCTGACGATACAGCAATAATTGTTAGGGGTGCTAATTGGACTGAAGGTCGCTTCCCGTGCTGAATTCGCTTTTCATGTAGTAACGATGTGGCTATCTGATAATATATTAACATTAAACCTAAACAAAACTAAGTTTATTTCATTTGGGTCTAGAATTACATCTCAGCCTATTGCCCCATATTCTGACTGCTCATAAATGCTCCTCATTTACTAGCTTATCATGTAACTGCCCTATAATTGATCGTTTACATACCATCAAATATCGTGATGTTTGTATTGATAGCACTTTTTCATGGGATAAATATGTAGAAACCCTTATATGTGGGGTTATGAAAGTAACATTTGCTTTCAAGAACTTGAGAGCCTCTGCATACTACGATATTTCGAAAACGGTGTATTACGTCTGAATCCACTCAATTCTAACTTATTGCATATCGGCTTAGGGTGGAGCAGGAAAGTGCTTATTTCTTCGACTAGACGGAGCTCAGAGAGCTGAATTAAGCCATGGTGTACAAATCGGTGCGATTCTCGATTAGTGACTTATTTGGTCTATGAAATATTCCCACAGTCAGACAATCCTTTCTTCTACATGCTATGCATGCGTCAACACTCAAGCCTTACTTTTGATAAAATAACACACAAACGCAAAATTGACAGAGTATGTGTTGAAATCTTCTCCATCCTCGCTGTAACTAGAAAACGATTTTATTTTCTGAATCCAGCTGTGTACAACAAGCTTAAAAAATAACTTAACATTTTCCCTCTCACTTACAGAAAATGCAAAAAGCGTGTAAGGAATTGGCTCCTTAAACTTAACTATGAGGAAACTGAAAAGTTATCACAAGCTAGAAGATATTTCATCTGGATAGTGTTCACGGATTTTCATCGCGTCTAATATCTATTGTCCTTTTAATATCCTGTCAAATTTGAATATTAAAAACAGATAGCACACACACTCACCTAACACTACTACCATTTAACACTTTTTTCACTTCCGCACATGACTCTTGATACAAAAAAAATTAAAGATGCTTACTTTTTATTTTTTGAGGAGCGCAATATGTTGCTCTGGAGCTAGGCACTATTGGCTGCGACACAGTTTCACTATATAGTTGATAGCGGCCATTTTTTATATTGCACAAATTGTTTTTTCCGATTCCAATAAAAATGATTATGCACATTGCGTCGCATGCAATTTTATATTTTAATTGAAAATCAATCTGTATACCATAGTTCGCAAGGTGATTCCTGTAACCCTTTGTACTAGTAAATTACGTGTGTAGATATTTGAACATAATTATAAACGGTGGAAAGCTCAACTTCGTGTACCTCAACCGTAATACGTTAAAACTGGATTGTCGCGATACATACGTCCCGTGAACAGTCTTCTAAAAACCACGCCACCATAGCATGTTTCGTGCCGATGATTCAAATCCTGATTTACATCACGTAGCACATTTTCCGGGAAATTAGATCGATGTGGAATATAAAAAAAACTCGAAAACGAAAAGAACATTCACGGTAAGGCTCTTTCGTATTTGCTGAGTTATCACGTATAAGTGTTTTTTTTTTGTTAGCAACATCTGGCATATTCTAATGTTCACTGTTAAGGGTTATTTCTTAGCTGGCTATATATGTATATTCCACTGTTGGAGCTATAAATATCACTACATATTATAAAACAAAGTAGTCCGCCGCGTCTGTCTGTCTATTCGCGATAAACTCAAAAATTACTGAACTGATTGAACCAATAGATAGAGGAATACATGAGGAAGACTTAGCTACATAATTTGTCAAGGTTTTGCGTAAATTATTTGAAATATAACCAAACTGAATGACATAAAGGATTAATAAATGAAATAATGTTAATGGCCGTTTAATATTAACGTTTCACATATCGGGTTTAGCATTTTTCATTTGATTTATTTCATAAAACAACGTACTATGGTTGTAATCATCAGATTTATGTTTACTCTTTTAGTAATTATATATATCCTAAGATATACAATTATTTATTTATTTATATAGGTCAATGTGTATAGTCTTAGATAAAATATTGCAATAGTATGTATTGGAAGTCATTCTGTGTCTAATTAATTATATTTTAACTTTAGACATGATTTTATTTATTACCCCTAACGTAAATACATATACTGAAATGTGACTAGTGAACCAATATATATGCAAAAGAGAGCTTGTTTGTTTATTAGTCTTTTACACGTTAGCCACTTAACCTGTCGTCATGACCTTTTTTCTATACATTTTCAGGGGTCCAGAAAAGGACATAGGATACCTATTATCACGAATAAATGTACTGTTCTCGAGGGATTTATTTATTTAATCTCTATTGTACACCATTACAAATAAACACTATAAAACATTACACTTATGTGATTAGTACAAAGGGCGAATCTACATTATCGCGAATGAACCCACGGACAATAGCTAGTATTTAGTAATAATAATAATTAAAAAATACTTATTTAATTCTGATACTCTGTACATGTATTAAGCCTTCAGTAAAGAAGTATTAAGCGTTTATATATTAAATCCACCATCCAACCCCTCCTGTAGGTAAACGAAAAACTTACAGCGTAAATATTTTGTGAGAGGGAATCTTTTTGTAGCGAAAAAACAATTTATGGTGACCGTTTCACCTCTCACGTTAAATCATACACTATTTACCATTCTAGAAAGTTACGAAGCGACCTAGTTTTGTTATTAATATATATTTCAGAGGGGGAATGTAAAGATAATTCCTTAAGAATTTTCTATATTACAATGTCATTCGCTTTCGATGTTTATTTCTTTTCATTAGAATTATCAACGTCGTAATTTTAATTCACATTTAGTTCGTTGTTTCGATATTATTTGAGTTAAGTAACGGATATATCGTTTTTTATAAATAAATAAAGCATACGTACACTGATATCTTAATTTATCTATCTCGCTTACTCTTTAAAATAACATGTATTGCAGCCAAATCTTACGAATGGCGCGTGGATAGGGCAGTAGGTGCTTCGTCGCTGCCGCCGTTCTGAATGTTGCGGACTCGAGTCTTAATTTGTAGTCCACAAATAACTATTCTGCATGTGGACGTCCTTTTTGTATCCGATAATTACATGTTTATAAAAAGGGTCCAAAAGAGCTGTATTTAATAATAAATTAATCGAAGAGTTCATACTTCAAATCACTTGTCTAGTGGAATACTTCTGAGTTATTCACTCAGTTCCAAATTTGCCATGTACTGGCCTTGGTTGTTACTTGGATCTTGTAATAAAAGGCTGATATATCTTTACCGTCCATCATGCTTAATATTAATCCCTTCATATTTCGGGATTAGAGTCTAACAGATTTATTGTTTGTAATTTAGTCACTATTGCTCCGGTTAATGTTTTCGAAATGTTTTGATAGGGCATCAGGTCGTAATATAAAAAGTAAATGTTCCGCTAGCAGGCGATCAGTGTGATGGATTTTATTGGAGATAAAGCAAATCCCTCTGACGATATTACGATACAGGTTGTACCACATATTTCAACTGAAAAAAAAAATTAATTGATCTATTTAAAATAGAAAAAATATTTCCAGAAGTTTCCACTTGCGACATTTCCTCGGTAGGCTTAGAGGGCTTACGTCCCTTCATAGATGGTACGTTACCTTTATACTAAATTTCATTGGAATCTGTTCAGGAGTGTGAATAATTAAAAGGTAACAACAAACAGGCTGATTTATTTCTATAATATTTGTTTTCCATGGTAACAATATTATTTTTATTGGTTTTATTTCATTCGTAGTTTTAATATTTCTACTGTGCTAAGCCAATTAATAAGTAGGTAAATTTGTAACAGCATATTTACGGCGCCGCGTTGAGAGATACGCACGTTTCATTTATTTGTATTTCTTATTACATTATAGAAAAGTTGACTTTGTTTACAACTATAGAAATATACACAAAAATTTATTTGTCTGAAAGTTTTTCCATTGATTGGACGGCATGGATGGTGATTATGTTTTGGATTTTTCTTTTGTTTATTTTAATAACTAATAGATTTTGTTTAAAAAAATCGTACCGCACTTCAAAACAAAAAAGAAGATCTATGCATATAACATATAACTTGTTGTGTTTTTTTTATATGTTTGTTGTATTACTATTTATTGTCATAAATAGCGGAGATGTACAAAAATGGATAACTAATGTTATTTAAAAGGTCTCGGTGTTTATCAAGCAGACTAATTTTTATGACGATCGGATGAACTGTATTCTTTTATTTTATATTCTTTATGTGTTTTTTAGCATTTCACCACAACCTTATCTGGTGTTAAGTAACGTCAAGATGGTAAACACTCTAAAGCTAGAGGATGTGGCTCTCTAGTGTAACTGCCGAAAAAGACATGCTTAGAAAAATATCTACCACCATGCCACCTTCACCAAGAGCTCATTAGCAAGGATTTGAACATACATCAGTCGATGCGGTGGCCGAACATGCTAACAACTAATCCATCATTAATTCGATTTTTTTTAAATCGTATAGAAGTTGATGTGCAGCACCATCTAGTGACAAAATATAGTAAATATAGCAAATACTATAAAAACCTTTCCTAACTTTTAATTTCAATTTTTGTAATCTCAGATTTCAGTCATCATTTATTTATATAGAACTAGATTAATAATATTGCGTTGAAAATTAAACTGAATAAAGAGAGCGTATATTTGACGATACGAAAAGAAAAACCCATAATATAATATTAAATCCTTTATACGTTTACGAGCTCATATTTTATGATGTAGCGTGCAAAGTTCATTCCCATGGCAGGGGCCTAAATGTTAGATTTAACAGCTCTAGTGGATTGTTTTGGCACGAACACGCCGTTCTCCGTGTACGAATCTGAAATATACCTATCATTTGTCATACAAATGAAAAGGAATGGCTTGTGAAATAATTGAATGTCGTTTACATGAGAAATTGTTCACAATTAAATATGAGTAATCCATGTTATAGGATGCGTAAATTATCTCCGATTGGACCGTGAACATCTGTATCAAAAGAACACTCTTTATGGGTTACGGTTAGGTGTGTCGCGTCCTAGGATAAGCTTGTGTAAATTGGTCAAAATAACCCAATGTATTTACACTATTATGGTAAGTACTCCTATTCTATAAGGTCGTAGCGCGATGTTTATGATAGTTCTAAAAATTAGCACGTTCAAACAAACAATCTTTTGAACTTTATAATATCGGTACAGATTTTATTTATATAATTATAAGCTGTTAATTCTCAGAGTATTTATTAAAAGAGTTTTATTCTCAAACATATAACAATAAAATAAATAATGAAGCCATTTCAAACAATTCTTAATACATTTGAATTATAGAAACTTTGCGTAGAGATATTTCTGGCATGATTTATATATAACGACGTCATTGTACCTATTATTTCATAGAAAATCCAATTTCAAAGTGACTTCAATTAAAAAAACAACATGAAGAAAATCTAATTGATTTACTGTGGTTAAAGCTTACAAACTTCTCGCAGAAAACTATCAAATATTACCATACTTCCAAATATAATCGTTCTGCATAAATATCTACGCTGGCTCTGTTCCATACTTTCACACGTGTTACATTTATGAAGGTGTAATTAAATAAAGCTAACCATGAGACTGATCCTCGTGGCATGGTGTCGTGACATGTTAGCATTCACAGTTCGGCTCTTCTCGGTAATACTCGGTTCCTTTTTGGCGGCTGTTTGCGGTTCTCGTCACCCCGCGCCGCCACCACACCGCCCGCTCGTAGTATTATTTCGTTCTTATATAAGGGAATTTCTGACCAATATCTCTCAATGGCTCTGCTCATAAAGGTCACAGCGTGATGTTAAAAGGCATATAATGCTCCTTAATAAATAGATCGTAGAATGTAAAAAAATATTTAAAATCTACTTAGTAGTTTGAAAGATTACCACCGTGAAACAATCTCACAATATATATATAACTTGTCTATCTATAGTATAAAAATGAATCGCTAAATGTGTCGCTAAGCGCAAATCTCGAGTGCAGCTGCACCGATTTTTCTAATTCTTTTTTTAGAATATTCCTTGAAGTAGAAGTAGAAGGATGGTTGTTACGGAGAGAAATTTTTTAAAAATTGCCTGAAAAAGTCTAAAAACACCACTTTTCTATACTCCCATACAAACGATTCGTAATAATACTTTAAAGTCAATTTGAACATTAATACCATAGCATAAAGTTTAAGTGTTAGCGGAGAGGATCCGGGAGGCAAAACAATTGAGTGACGTTAGTGTCGTATAAATATTAATGTCAATATTTATACGATGGTAACATTTAACATTATATACCGTCCCGAATAGCAGAATAAGTATTAACAAAAAATAATTAAAGAATCGACTGTTAGGCGGTACGAAGTTCGCCGGGTCAGCTAGTATTAGTATAAAAAGAATGTTCGTATGTACGTTTTGCTAGCGGTCGGACATTATTCGTCAGTGCAGTTGACAATTTCACACGATTGTTATTATTTGGTTTACTGTTAAATTAACCATCAACTTACAAAAGATGGCGTGTCAGTTGTTTCAACAAGTGAATATAAATTTTCTATAGTTGTTGGTGGTTTTTGTTTTCAAAGCTTAACCCTAGGATATATTTAAACTGTACATAATTACGATTTCTTGTAGGGCTTAAAAAGTTATAAAAAATTACAATTATAGAAATTAAAAGACAGTTAATAATTGACACAGATAAGGCACGGAGCTACCACAAGGCCATTGAAATCAATTATGCGTGAACAAAATTGAGGCCCTCAGGTAGCTTTTTTTTTTATTCACAAGTTTCGCTCGATATTTGAATAAAATCTTCAAGACTAGACGCTTGCAATTTTACCTGCATGTGGCAGCCTCTGTTCTTGATCTTGCTTTCTAAACTTTTAGCTTCAGAGTAGATTGTAATAACTGTACACATCGTAAAAATATGCCATATTTACTCGTTTCCTTGTGACAATTTATATGTACAGAGCTACATCCATTCGTAGTCGTTTTACAATTTATCCGCACTAAGCGCTTTGCATCATTATTTATCATGCGAATCGTAAAGGAATGGAATGAGCTACCTGCGTCTGTTTTTCCCAATTTATATAATATAACTGTCTTCAAAATAAGAGTGAATGAGTTTTTACTGAGCGAACGCGCTACATCCTAGGCCTCATCCCTCACTTTCTATAAGGTGTGACTAAAGACAAGCTTCGCCCAGCAGTGTAAAAAAAATAAACCTAACGAACAGACCAATGACCATGGACGTCGTTTAATTTAAGTGCAGTCATTTTTCCTGTCCTGACTAACAAAAAATAAACCAGTCGACTTCAAGTCCAATTTTTTACGATTAGCTGAATTTTGGCAAACCGTTGCGCAGACACCTTCTCTGCGTAATATTAGAGCAGATGTCCTAATTAAGGGGACGAGAGATGGGCGGGAGTTGGCTATATTGCGACCTTTCAATAATGAACACTGAGGGAAAGCTTATACGTATGATCCAATTTGCAAGTTACAGCGACATTTCACCCTGTGACGTGGATTCTGTCGTCGGGGATTTGTGACTTTAATACATACTAACTGGTGCCTGCAATTTCATTGTAGTGAACATATTTTGTGGCATGAAAATCATCATATATTTTATGGGTTCATTGTGGGCAGTCTTTTAATTTTTTTTACCAATTTTAAGTAACTTCTGCTTATTATTATAATTACTGCATAGATAAAAAAGTATATCTAAAAGTATTTAGATTAGACAATACTACGAAATGGAATTAACACCTCTCTCTGTGTATCCACTAAAAACGAATGTAACGTTAATGTATTTTAAATATACGTATGTTAAGAATGTTCTCGATGTTTTGGTTGTTTTCCGAACCGGTGCTAGTTTGACGTTAATAAGCATCTCCTTAGGGAGCTCCTTAGCGCATTTTTTATTTGATTTGGAATATCCTCTATCTACTAGTAATAGACTTGTCTCAGTCTGTTCAGTTGTTTAGGAAATTAGTACAAGCAATAGACTGTGCAATTTTATTTATAGGTACGTATAGATTTACAGAATATAGCTAGTATGTCCACATATATTTTAAACGTCGTGCTTGTTTACTTCGACTGTTTAATGTAATTGCAAACTTTACGGCGTAATGCTATGGTACGGTATTTTACAAACCCTGTCAGAAATATTAGCATCGCGCCGCAGTGATTACATTTGTAAGCCTGTAGTCTCACATTACGACAAGCAGCTCTTTGATTTCTATATAACATTTACACCCTATGTCTCTTTGATTTGTTTTTAAATAAAACAAAAACCATTCCTATAAGTACTTCAATTGTTCTTGGACAAAATCATTGGTATGTTTTGCGGTCCTACATCAATATGTACTTACTTCACTCGCCTGTTATTCTATCTATATTTTGTTATTATTTTTAGTTTCACTTTATCTAGTCATCTGTTGTATTTCAGGTAACAAATAAAAATCAACGATTAATTTATATTTATTCAATATCTGATTAATGTGATATTTAATGTTTTTATTGTAACAAAAACAGTAACAGCGTGTGTAGAATAACAGTACGATGGTGGTCGCCATTGCGTTCGCTTAGCAAATATTCTTGAGACAGATATTGATCAAGTAATTTCTAATGCAACTTTTATGTGTGATATAAAAGAAAGTCAAGTATTCAGTTTCCCTTGAAGACATAAGATTAAGGAGTAATGCTCTGAAGCAATATGTAGTTATATCAGGATAAATTAGATTTGATAATACAAAGGGTTAAAAAGTGAAGCCTGGTTAAAGGTACGCCAAGAAATTACTACTTGAAGCATGAGTAATCCGGGGTTATTCAAATATGAATACCGCAAATTTTGATCAAATGCTTTCTAATAGTGTTATGAATGTTTGATGTTGGTTGGAAGTTGTTTAACTATTTTTATGTCGTCTATAATCTATTTCCGAGTCTTGTTTTAATGACTCCGTAATAAAATGTTGTCCATTGTCACATCCCTAATTGTTAATACGAGAACAGTAGTCAAACTAACATTTATTCTAAACGTTATAACTCATGACCTAGACCGTGTGATTCCGGATAAAGGAAAATATTTGGCAATGAAATCCTCGGCTTCCTTGTAATTACGACATTGCTCTGAAGAGATACGTAGAAAGAATTCGCTTTCTCCGGAAACGTTTGGTCAGTAATGGTTCAATCTAATAATAATTCTACCGAGTTACGTGGAAATTCACTAAATGTATTTTTTATTTACCAGTTTTGGGCTGTGACCATCTTAGATATTTATTAAAATCCTCCCTCCCGAGTGTATACCGACAGCCATGACTACTTTTTTTCTTTAAATTTGGTTGTTTTTTCATAATCTTATTCAGAATTAGTAATACAATGGGAGAGTGAGGTGGTCACAATTTTGATACTAGTTACTTCTTTTCCCCTTGATGCGATGCGTGATCTTTATATAATAAGGCCACAACAATTCGTCGGACATGATTTAGGTACCAGAGAGTCGTGGTAATTTAAAAGTCTGTTAAATATCTTGGGATTAATTATCACATACTTTGCAAAATTATCAAACGATTTAATAGCCAGACGCTTTCTCCATCAAGCACAAAAGATCGCAGTGATATATACAAGATTGTCAAGCCTATTAAGATTGAAGGTTGTTAAGCCGTGAACTACTAGGAGATGATAGCCCATCAGAAGTTCAAATAAAGAAATGCGAGCCTTACGTATACCATTGGGGAAGATGTTGAAAGCACTGGCTGATGATTTGCTGATAGATATGAAGGCACGATATAATCAAGCATCAGAGACTTATGTGTTCATCGTTCATTCGATTATTCAGTGGCTAAGTTTTGGGAATTCGGGATTTTCTTTATTACTGTTTATAACTTCACCCATTATTAGTCCCATATATGTTTTCATTTATTATAGCTTGGAATATATCTACCGTGATAAAAATCTATCTTCTATCTAAACATACAATAACAATGTGAATTTAACGTGTCTGTACTGTTCAGATATTATTGAAAAAAATGATTACAATTGACTAGGAAGAAGTAATTAAATACATTTATATAATTTTTAGAAATGTCTCTTTGTCTGTCTGTTTGTTTGTGCAGGCATCACAGTTAAAGTACAACGTTTATGAAGAAACGTCATCAACAAAGGCATAAAGCATATCCTTGTATAACGTTTAGTCTTTGTTTATTTAAAATCGTTTCACACTATCAAAAATGTGCGCGCGTCGCTCGAAAGCTGATGGATAAATTTCGATAAAAAATATTAATGTTATTTTTACATATTTGGTTCTTACCTAAAATTAACATATGTTTATTACTTTACGCGTTGAACAATATGTGAAGTGGAGCAAACGGTGTGGTGCGTATGCGCAGGAAAAAGGAAGTAAATGGATAACACCGTTAATAATACACAAATAATTTTTGTAACCAAAGTATATATTGGCTTTTAATTTTTCATGATTCTTCTTTTGTACATAAAGTATATTGTGAAGATAATAAATAACGTAGACAAAGTGGCGAATATCAGCTATAACTAAATAATCGTATACAAAAGCAAATATAAGTGTCAGAGTTTCGTTTAGAATGTGTCTTACATGAGATAAAGACTGAAGTGTTTAATGCAATTAAGTATTATTAAAGATATAAATACAAAATATACAAAGGTTATAGTATTCAAAACTGAAGTTAGAAATAAAAAAGAAAAACAGAAGCACTATAGCGAAAATGTTGAAAATTTGTACACGAACAAGTTACTCAGTTCAATATTTGTAAGTAAACAGCTTAATTTTATCCTTTCTTTTTCAAACTACAAACGTTATACTTAAATATTTATCTATGTACATTTTCACAATTAAGACAAACGTCGCAATACCGTATATGTTAAAGAATCAATCAAATTATTTGAAGTTCCAAAGCATTACACAGAAACAGACACACTACTTGAATAAAAATGTCCTCCATCTTTTACTATTTAATAAAGATAAGCATATAACTTATATTATGTGGTAATATATTTGGCACACTAAGAAGTGTACTAGACCAAGTACCGATAAAGTGGGCTTTAAAAATGAATTTCTACCATGTTAGAACCTGTCAGATTATCCAACTCCGTAGTGGCTCTCATCGCCGTATTTCCGGACCGTGCAATGATTTGTAGGTATATGCCACTAAGCGGAACTCGGTATACCAATCCGATATTTAAAAAAAAAATCCTTACATCTCAATCTACCCTGAATTCGTATGGGAAAATCGTCTCTCAATTTTTATATTTAACTACAACATAAACTAGTTTGGTAACTAGTTATATAGCAGATGTAGACGAAGCAATAAACTTTAGAAACTCACCGATTCGGTTTTACCAACAAGTCCATCATTCTCTGGATCGTCGATTGGATGAAATAGGAATTTTTACGTTAACTTTTCAATCGAGGCACAATTCATAAAGTGCCTACTACTCTCGGGTCGGTTCGAGTTTGTACAAATTTCATTTAGACGAGAAATAATATTTCATACTTAAATTGCGGTTAAAGAACTAGTCGGTATGGCCAATAATGCATTTTTTTAACAATCAACAGTAAAATAGCTGATCGCTAGTAAACATTGCATATGGACAACATCTTTGACAATAATTAGCAATCACATATTAAAACATATAGTTATGTATACTCATCATCTTCTTACCCTTATCTCACCTAAGTAAGGTCAGCACAAGATGTTTTCTTTTTCACCTTTCCTCTGTCAGATGTCATCTCAGTATTTACATCTTTTATACACATATCATTTTTTACACAATCTATCCATAAGTAAATTATTTAAGTAAATTTTACACATGAAAATGCGACATAAAAGAAATACAAAAGGTATTTCAAACTTCACATTTCTCATTTCAACAGAAGTGGAAATGACCTTAAATTAAGCACAGTCAAAGTTGTACAGGGCGTTTTTTTTTTCAAAACCAGTATAGTTAAATTTTAAGATAAAGCAGTCATTAAGTATGTAGTGAATTTGTATTATAGTATACTAGCGCCCACACGTGACTTCGTCTGTGTTTGTGTCTGTATAAATGATGACAATCTTTGTGTAGTCCTTACGGTTTATTCAACACACGCCAAGATAGTTCTTAGATGATACGAGGTTTTTAAACTTACTTTATTTAGGCTTTTTGTTGAAACTTGTTTTGGACAATTTAAATAATATAATTACAAATACATGTATTATTCTGATGTATAAATTATATTAATGTAAAGTTTAATGGAAATTCGTTCTGTAGATTTTGTATGAAACAGTAACGACATCCATCTATCCTTACAAACATTCACGCATATATTATTAATAGGATTCCTTGTTGTCTTTAAAGTTAGACCTTACACTTATTTGATGATCTGATGATGACGATATGTCCCCAGGATGATAACATGCTGTGCCTAGAGAGAATTAACTCCAACTAACTAAAAATAGAACTATATTCAAAATGCGAAATACAATTACAGATTTTCAACTTGAGGACGGTAGCTAGCCTGAAGAGCGTTCGATAAAACGCTATCAGCATACATTAAAGGAACCCCGAAAATCTTCTAGAAAATGAATTTTAAGTTAAATTATCAACCTGATATAGAAAATAGTTTTATAATAAGGAACTGATTTTCGTTTACTTAATTTGTATAGATTTAAAATTACAATTTATTAGTAGATATTGAACGCTTAGAGGAAATGCCGTTATGTTTAAACAGAAACGCACCACCCGATAATGATGGAGCGAGCACCCCTGATTGAGGAATGGAAGTGATTTCATCCCCCGTCGCTAGGGTGGTGAGAATACGAAGTGATTTTTTTTTCTATTTTTTCCTATTTTAGGGTGACGGATAAAATGTTCGTTTTAATATCCCTGTGTATACTATTTTTATATGCTTATGTTATAGAAACATGGCAGTGTTTATTTTTACCGATTCGCATAGAGTGGACACTTTAATAGCTGAAATTTAAAAAGAGTATGAAACATATGAGAGAATATGTTTAAAAATATATGCCAATTTAATCTAGACTAATTTTGAAATGCAAAAGTAATTTTTCTTTTTTATTGTCACATTTTTCACAAAGTACTTATTATTCTAATTGTACTGGAAAGATACAGAAGCAAAGCTACGGGAAACCGCTTGTCTGTCGATGAAGATCATACTATTTATGATACAAGATAATTACAAATTAGGCTGTAGTAACTGCGAGCCATTTCTAAGGTCATTTATAAATAAAATCAACCTTCATTGTGGCATTTACATTACAAAGTAATTTAGAAAATATTTTTTTATTTATTATCAACAACACCTTTTAATAAAAGGCTTCTTTTTATGTTATAGGGGGCAAACGAACAGGTGGGTCACCTGATGGTAAATGATCACCGTCGTCCATAGACACTAGCAACACCAGGGGAGTCGCAAGTGCGTTGCCGGCCTTTTAATATATGTGGGCCTCCAGCGCTCTCACTGGCCGAACGAAACGCAACAATGCAAGCACTGTTACTTCACGTCAGCTTTCTGTGAGAGGGTGGTACTACCCCGGGCGAGCCGACCCATTCATTCTGAAACCAGTAATAGTTTCAGCATAGCTCTACCACCTTTAGAAGACTTTCATGTTTCTCTGTATATTGTTATGGCGATCCAAACTGAGCTAGATACTTTTAAATACCGCCTCTCCAACTTTTATTCTCTCTGCTTCAACTTCTGTTTTCGTTGTTATAATTGTTGGACATTTTCTTTTATATGATTGGAGGCAAACGGACAGACGGGTTACCTGATGGTAAGTAATCACTGCCGCCCATGGACATCTGCGACACGAGAGGTATCACAGATGCGTTGCCGGCCTTTGAGGAAGGAGTAGGCCCGTTTCTTGAAGGTCTGTGGGTTGTATTGGTCCGGAAACGCTGCCGCTGGGAGTTCATTCCAGAGGGCCGACGTACGTGGAAAGAACGCACGTGAGAACCGCACAGTAGACGACTTCCAACCATCGAGATGACACTGATGGAATTTCGTTTTACGGCGAGTCGTTCGGTAATGGAACTCAGCAGCAGGTATCAATCCGAACAGTTCTTCAGAATACTCACCGTGGTAGATCTTTTTCACTTTTCCGTGTCATCTCATATGTTCTACCACCTTTGTTTTATTATTTTATACTATTTAAAAAAAAAAACTCTAAATACCATATTATATAAAACATTGTGAATTTCAAAGCCCTCCCAAGTTTAAAAATTCAATTTATATTTAGTACACATTTCTTTCAAATTTTCATTCGAAGGTGAACTTTCACCGAGTTGTTCTCGAAGCATGTTACGAGCTTTAATTCTTACCACGTGACAATGTGAAACGTGAAGTCGCTACTCACCTCGTCAAAGGTCAACGTGTACATTCAAAGTAAGTTTGAAATATCAAAGCAAATTTACGAGAACATAAAGGGTTATTTTAAGTAGACCCAAAGTTCCCATTACTGATTCACTTTGTACGGGCTCAGTGAGACTGATTTACCCCCATTTATGGGGTGATGAATAAGTTATGGCAGTTTTGATGTCGAATTAAGGTCCAAAATGAAAAGCTTAAGGTTGTAGGTGAGCAGCGGTTTGTTTCAGTATAATTTTGAATTATTTAAGGCGTAAGAAGATACAATTAAGATGCTATCGAAATCATATTTCTAATTTGAATGTATGTGTGGTATATAATTCATAAATTGCAACTGATTAGTCTGAACTAATTACTTTTTAAATATATATATTTGTTTATACAATTATACATTAAATCTGTTAATATTATAAACGTGTTTGTAAGAATGTCTGTAAGTTTGTTATTCTTTCACGCACAAATTGCTCATTGGATTTTAATAAAACTTTACAGTAATGGAGCTTATACACCAAATTAACATATTAAGCTATATTTGCTAAAGACTGTATTTACATTTGATTAAATATAAGGATAAATTTCAAGCAAATTTAAAAAAGAACATTGTCATTTGAGAGCTTACACAGCATGCGTGACACGAACATAATGTTTGGTGTCATAATTTATAAAGATAGAAAAGCAGACGAAGAAACTGCTAGTTATACGTAATAGTTCTAAAACGACAATGGCTTATTGACAGCGAGTTCGAACATTACGTTTAATGACGTAGGTTCAAATTCTCTAAGGATACATAGTTGAAGAGTATTTGTACTTGAAAGGGAAGGGGTAGACTTGACAATTATTTCTGACTGGATTGTGATCATATATCAGATGTATTAATTACAATATTGGCTCGCTTAGACATGCCATATTTTTTTTTATGTTATAGGGGGCAACCGAACAGGTGGGTCACCTGATGGTAAGTGATCACTATATATCCACCTTTAAGTGGGATGGTATATAACTGAATGACTACCACCATACATACAGTGATAAACACGTCTCAGTGACTCTCTTTTTGCTTAACGTATTTCAGGTTCAGCCAACGAATATCAACTACTTTACAATTACATACAATGGTCTATCCTAAAAGCCATTACTCCAAAATGTACATCTTTATTTACTCCATGTATGTACATACATATATGACAAATGGCATAATATATAATTGAAAACACGGATTATTTATTTGCCAGACATCTATCTCCCTACTCCATTCGACCGCCTCCTTTGGTATTGTATGAGGAGTACAGTCGGTGTAAGAAGTGATACTACCCCGGTACACTGTATACTTACAAGAATAAGGTAAACACGCCTAACATTGACACAATAACGTCTACGTCACATACACATCTCATTGCGGCCTGTATTGCTACACAAATAATACAAGTCATATAAAACAGCTTGTCCAAAGGCGCAATAATTACATAGAGAGTAAATGTATGATTTCTCCACTCACATAATTAGTACCTCGTAATATTATTTCAACCATAGAAAATATAACAAGATATTTAAATACAAATCAGTTGCTTCAAAAAAAAATGAAATTAAATATTTACAACATTAATAATCTTGAGACATCTTGAACCCTTTTATGGATCTTCGAGATTCAATTGGATCGCAGTATTACTAATTTACCTTCAAAACCAAAATCAAAATATACTTTATTCAATTTACGCCCTAAAAAGGAGGCGCTTTTGGACGTCAAAATTACTACCTTCATTTAGATCACTACCTCCGGGCCACCATTTTTATATAATGTATGTAAATAATTTAGGTACTTATTCATGTTGATCAAATACAAACTTACAAAATAAGAAAATTATGTTTTTAAAATAGTCTATTAAGGATTTTGAAACAAAATAAATTATTCTTAAAACTAATAAGACCAATATCACCGGAAGAATGAACCCGTTCTTGTATAAAGTAAACAAGCTGTTGTTTATAAACTGTGCAAATAACATCGACACCTACACATTCGGACGCATTTCACCGTCTTCTCCACTAAGTCTTATGTCAATATTTGGTGCGCTCACCTCATTCCTTGTACGTTTGCCGGATTATTTGCTATTATGTCGGAGGGATTACGACTCTATCGCGATACATATAAAGTGTTTAATGTGTGATTCTCTATTTACGTTAATGTGTAGTAAAATACATATAGCGTAACAGATTGTGTTTGCTTTAACAAGTTTAGAGTTTGTGGAGTGAGTGATATAGGCTTCGAGCGTTTTAGCTTCGGCTATCGTTTGAGAGAGAATCTTTCGATGCAAGGTAATCGTAATTTGTTTTTTTTTTTCCCCCTAAAATTGTTCTCTGGAATGGTTACGGTTATTAGCTATATCTCTAGATTTATATATCTATGCGGTACTCATCACTACATAGTATAAAACAAAGTCGCTTTCTCTGTCCCTATATCCCTATGTAGCGTACATAAATCTTTAAAACTACGCAACGGAGTTTGATGCGGTTTTTTTAAATAGATAGAGTGATTGCAGAGGAAGGTTTATATGTATAATAACATAAATTAAATAGTGGAAAAATACTGTTATTTTTGAGGTTACTCCAAGTTTAACGCGTGCGGGCCACGGGCAGTAATGAATAAATCAAAACTACTGTGTCGATTTTAATCATTTTTTCAGTGAATGACATAGGCTATATATTTTATACCCGTGCGAAGCCGGAGCGGGCCGCTAGTATTTTTATAAAGACTAGTTACCGTCCAGTGGAGGAAATTCTGCCATAATTAATTTCAACAATACTGAGATGTTTTCACCTTTATACTTATTGCATATATCTATCGATTTTATTATTAACACCATGTATTTTCTTGCCCTGGAGAATTGGGGCAAAAGGAGTTGTATTTATAATTTTTCCCTTGTACATAAAATATATTGGTAAAATAATAAACGACGCAGTCTTAGGCACGGGTATCAGCTAGTTATATTTTTTTTTTGTGATAACCTGTACTCAGATTTCACGGACTAATTATTAATATTAATTAAAAATTAATATTAATTAAATGTTTAACATTTAACAGTAAGACATTCAGAGTATACGTGAACAATGAATGTTTTATTTAATGTATTTGTGAGGAATATTACATATAATTTTCTAATTTTCTGTATATCTTCTCCACATGAACTTTATCTATGCCAAGTCTCGCAATCCGCCGTACGGGCACTGTGCTTTAAAAGGGGTGCAAGATTATTTTTTTCACATGCTAATATATAAATATGCATTTTTTTCTAAACGGTAAACTGTATTGAGTATTCTACAAATATTGTAGTTTATAGATATAAGGAGTGTGAATCGTAAAAGCGTCATAGCCGAATACAGACTTAAATGACGGTTTCGAGTCGTCCGTCGGTGCTATGGACAAAAACATTTCCAATTTTTTTTTATTGATAATGCTGAAGCTCATCAATAGAAGAAGATAGAGAATAGAAAAGGGTACTGAACTGTTTCATATTCACATATTTATATGTAGATATCGTACGTGGAATAGATTTTTTCTTGGGACTTTTTTATTGCAATACCACATTTATTTTTAATTATATTATTATTTCGAAATTATAATTATAGTGTAACTAAAATTGTATATATATATTATTTTGAATTGATTTAAAGTGTCCACGACTATATTCTCGGGCTCGTTTGTATTTTTTTTATTTAGTTTTAACTTAACCTCTATAACCCTTTTATCAATTTAGTTACCTTTGTTACATTTTTCTAAAATATAAAATCTCTTTCATCAATTCGTATTGTAAATAAATATATTACAAATTATATATCAAGAATGAACAACATTTTATATTTTCTATAAAGAAGGCAATCTTAAATTATGTAATTGTGCAGAAGCATTACTCATGTGTTTTTTGTTTTTCTTTTTCACACATTTGTCTATTTCAATAACAAAACTAAAAGCAAGAAAAACTTCGCGTTAACAAACAACGAAGCGGCGCTCGAATTACTTCGATGTTTAATTCATAAGATCAAATTTGATAACGTTTTAATTGTGATATGAATACGTACAAATTCGGAACGCTACCTTGCTTATGCTAATTCGTATGGGGAGTGCGCGTCGAGCCGTTTTCAAGGCTTATTCAAATTAAACGCTTTATAAATGCTCAAAGAGCCAGTAAGCCATCGTTTATACATTAAGAATTAAAATTCTGTTCATAAACCAGCTCGAGAATGATATATGTAGCTCGATGATGATCGATTGCCGTTGGTCCGAATCCTTGCAAATGAGTCAGAGCTTTCGGTGAAGACAAAACATTGTGATGAAACCATAGCATGGTGGTTGGCCTTTTTCTTTGCCAGCTAACACCCGTATGCTAAAAATCTGTTGTCACGCGCCTACATACGTGTTACGGCAGCTACACTTGAGAGCCAGACGCTCTGTAGCTTTAGGGTATTGACCGTTTTAAGTAATATCTTTATTTAACTCCAAACGCTATAACCTATAAACAAAATAAAAAAAAAGAAATATTATCCAATAGGAGCAAGGCTTATTTTGACTTTTACATACAAAAGTCTACCTGATGTTTGGTGGTCACTGCATTTTATATATAATCAAGCCTAATAGAAGCACAGTCTTAAGGCCCGTCATTTTAACTTTGGTACTTCTGTGAACTAAGTTGTAGAATGTCTATCTTTTTGATACTACTTCACAAATATACCTGTGAAATAATCGCAAATAAATTAGGCATAGAGATAGTTCAGGGCCTAAACAAGGATATAGATTATACACTAGGATTACGAAGTCTCGAGTGGGCATTAGCATTCAAGAAAGAAGAAAATATTTGTTCGTAATAAATCTTTTTTAATAATTGTGTTCCGGCAGACGCATTTGAGAACCAGCCCTACTGCACGTTTCGCGTTTTATTACTTTATTATTATTATAACTCTATCAAGGCCAATGCAGGCTAATGCAGTTCTATAATATCATACACGCCGAAAGCAACTTTGTTTTATAATGCGAGATTATATCAATTAAAACTTGTGCAGCTCTCCGTGAAACCTAATGCCAGATGAGTGGCTCCATTGTATAAACTATTAAGATATACTCAAGATTAAATGATAACCAGGTGTTAAGTAGCGCCCACGGTCCAGTGGTTACGACAACGGGTTGTTGTTTTAAGTGGTCTCGAGTATAAAACTAACTTAATCGGATCAAGGTAAATTAAACTTAGGCTTTCAAAGGCGTTTGAGATCGTCCGAATTATCTGTGTAGACGTTCCCTGTTAGTGAGAAGAACAGACGAGAAACTTGACCAGGCATCATTTTCATACGTTATAACTGTTAGCGTTTGACCACAAGCTCACCTGATGGTATATGACGATGTGATATAAGATCGTAAATACTCTAAACCTAAAGGAGGGCTGACTCTCAAGTGCAGCCACCAGAACACACTTTTAAGTGCTAGCCAGGCGGGCTTAGAAAAAGCCCTACCGGCATGCTATGCCTTCTTCACAATATTTTTCCTTCACCGATAACTCCGAGTCATTCGCAAGGATTCGAACCTGTATACTTTAAGCATTTAATCTACATTATAGATTTAAAATTACGTACAAGAAAACAAAAAAGATGGTAATGTGAAAATGATTACGTAGCTTCAATGGTTGTTATAAAAAATAAAAAATTTCAAAACCTTAAGAACTGGGTCTACAACCTTTAGACTCTTAGATGTCTTTTACTGCAACCATGCGTAGCAGCAATAAGTCGCTAGTAATATATAAGTATAAACCTAGCATATACTTCTCACATCTCTTCTCATAAGATAATTTTCCAGCTGGCAATCAAACCTGGAACTTTGGATACGGAAGGTACACAATACAGCAGTTAAGTTAACGAGCGAATAAACTTTATGAAATAGGCTCATTAGGTACAGTAGAATGAAGCTGACAAACATAAGTTTTCCGTTTACAAGGTTCGAATCAAACTCTTAATGTATTAGATTTTCATTTAATTAAAAAGCTGGTTGTATTTTCTCAAGCGAAACAAAAAGTTTGCGGTCCTTTACCGATGTTTAATTAATACCTTTTTGAGCTTGGAACGAACACATTATATAGAGAGATCAGTGTGTAATGTTTATGTATTATAAAACGCTCGTGGGGTTACACGTAACAGACACATAGAATCGTGAAGTGTGTAGAATTAAGAATCCAGCAGTACAATTATTACAAGCCCGTTATAAAATTACCGAGCTCATATACACATGAAGCGAAATTATTCATTCCAGAGTATTCCCGGCGTTCTTTAAGGCTTATTCTCCGAACGGCGTTACGATAAACCAAATGTCACATACGATGAGACTTAATGAAATATTTTTTAATGCGCTGTAACAATTAATATTTAAGTATAAAATGAAGTAAACTAAATATAAAGTTAAGTAAGTAATGAAATATAAAGATATATATTTATTATATACAACCACCAACAACTTCTTTCTTTCAAATTGCAACACACAAATGTTTATTTGACTAGTACAAAAGTGCGTTACTGTTCCCATCTATATAGTGTATTCATAAGTTTTGTTCGCATTTGGACAATGTCGTCAGGGGTCGCTGATTGCCTGATTTATATTTAACGACCTCTAAATTAATTCACGTGTTTAAATTAACAGTTTATCGTTATTGTTGCTATGAATATGTTAATAATAATACCGAGTCGTTTGTACATCTGTTCAGTTTGTTTTAGTTTTGTGCTTAAAAAAAATATTGTAGTTACTCTTAAAATTAGAAAGACTGACATAATGACATGGTAATTTACTTCCTTCTGACAGTTAAAATTAAAAGCAGTGGACGTCAAACTTCTGGCTGTATTGCGTTTGTGAGGCTTTTTTAATATATGAATAATAATAGGTAATAATATTTTAACAATCAAAAGATGAGATGAGATGATTCGAAAGACATTGTTTGTAATTTTTGTTTATTTAAACGCGCTAATCTCTGTAACTACCATACGTATATGAAAACTATGTATTAACATTTTACAGCCAATTTATTAACGAAGATTATAGGATATCTAAAATATATGTTGTTTGGGAGAAAAGGAATTATTATATTAAATGGAAAAAAGTAATATACGGCCGGACATTTTTCGTCCTCACTATACGCTGTTGGCTTACCGGGCTGTTAGGATGAACACTTAAGACACTGAGCCGTATAGCAGCAAGCTTGAGGGTGCTAAAGCGGCCGAACCTCGGCTTGGGCTGTTGCCTTGAATATAACATCGCAATAACAATACGAAAATCTAATTTAGATAATCAGGTGAATTAAACTAATTATGCATAAATGCGTTCGTGAGACACATATGTGTACCAGCTTCCCTTTAACATGTACATGTATTTTCAATTTATCAATTTGGCTAAAACTAACTAAACAAAATCGAAGAAAACAAGGGGGGCACCCTCCACTATATGTGTACAAACGGTATGTGTGGGCACGTGTATGATGAGATGCAGTGTAGTATGAGAAAAGTAGTCAGAGCAGTGTCACTATATTGCGCTAGCAGCGTGCTCCAAGGCTCCACTGTGGGAGGTAGAGCCTAGGTTGGGAACGCCCGAGAGGGCGGGCAATGTGGCTCGGCGCAGTATAAATATTGCTGAAAGTTGGTCGGCCAACAGAAGTTAATTCAGCACTACCAAGAAGGATCTGTAAATGCCTATATCAACGAGGTGTTGCACTGACCCTAATCGGCTGTGTACGCAACAGTTTTTGTACGGTATCTGTTTAAGCTTATTTATCTGCTTTGACAGTGATTCAAAATTTAAGCATGTGTCAATCAGAAGCGTCTTTCATATTTTTTTCATGTCTTATTTCACCTTATTCTATATTAATATGTTTTAAGTTTTAACTACAATCTCACCTCACTGAATCGAATGAGAACATAACCCAAGGCGGCAGTACGTTTAACCGATAGGGATATTTACTGACTCTCAAGTGCCGCTGCCGGAACACACCTATATGTGTTTGCAAAGCATTAGAGGAAAACCCTACCACTAAGTTAAGGATTTATCACAATGTTTTGTTCACCGAAAGCTCCAGACATTATTTCATTCGAACCTACATTTAAGTCATCATCGCTTCGCCACATTTCAGTTTACCAAGATTTTCAGTATCTTAATACGCATGTGTACCATATTATTAATTTTAATAATCCGTTTAAAAAAATAAAGCGAAGTTTCGCTTTGATGTGATCAATATACATTATACCAAGGGCTTCCAAACTATTTCACAACGCAATATGATAGTCCAGTCAACAGATGTGTACAATTTCATTAATCTATCTGATTTAAAGGATCATCACAATCGGTTTACTTAATCTGTACCCATTTCTAGTTTCTATTTCCCTGAATCTACGACCATTTCTTTCCAGAGAAGTAACGTACACTTTGGGAATCCTTGCACTGTATGGGTAAAAGAAAATTTGCAAATAGATATCGACGTGGATCAGGTAAGATTGTTGTGAAACGCTAAAGCCTACCTAACTAACAAAAAAAACAATAACTTGTTTTAACAGCTATATACAGAAAAGCTGAATTCGTCAGATCCACGCTTAATTTAGAAAATATATTAAACAAAAATCCACTTCGTGTCGCAACCAAAGGAGCTCTTGACAGAAATTTAATAAAAACAATTCAAACAAATCAGTCGTTATTAACCCTTCTCGGATGAGGAACTGGGAGTGTATTTTTTTTCATTTCGTTCAAACATCGCAAACAAACGGAAGGGTTCCGAAACACCCTTCGGACAAATTTCGGACTCCGTTCAAATTAAACACTAAATAAGGTTCGTGTTTAACGAACCGACACGTTCCAAATTCAAAACGTACTACTGCCATTTTCGAATTATGTGCTTTAGAATCGCGGCATTCACGGGCCGGTACCGCGCGCCGCTGCGTTGGCTAGTTCGTTCGAAAACTTGTTCGTTCATGAATGAATCTACACATATAATAGATGTGTTTTTGTTGCCAAATTAGAAATTCCTGCTTCAGATATTTTCATTCTAGCTATTTTCAGTCGGAAAGTTATTAATTTGTAAAATTGTTATTTAATTTTTTTTCAAATAAAACAAACTCACCATGAAAATTTCAAAATGTCTGTTAGGTTCAAAACAATTGCAGAAAAAGCTAGTGTAGCTGTAAATCAGTCAGAAATATAATTATATATCAGTACTTAGTACGTAGTGTGGCCTGAAAAAAAATGAAATTCAATTTAATGTATGAGTTCTGAATAAGTTAGAGAAACTATATTGTATTCAAATTTCAGCGTCTGCCATAGATAACCCACTGTGAGGCGAGTAATGTCGTTGTCCACCATTATAGAACGAGACCGTCTACGAAATAGGACAAGATAATAAAATAAAGTATACAATCCTTCAAGAATGAGAACGAGTTACGCGACTGTTCATACCCGTTGTGCATGTATCTACCGTATTTATAAATCTGGAGCATTCGTTTTATATCTCGTGTGCATCACGCTGATTAAATAAAAATAGCATTGCGTTATATTATCTACGAATTTTATATAAAACCACCGAACGCATAGCAATTTTGACGGGCGTATAATTATTCTGGCTAAATCTGCGATGCCTCGAGGCGAGGATCTGCTGCCGTCGTATTTCAACCTCGGTAAGTCTATACGCTCCTTTATATTGCGTTGTACGCGAACGATGCTATACGATGCATGCGATAATCGAATGATCCTGCTATATTAGAACTTGTTAGTGTGTGAGCATCTGATTCTATGACCGGAAACCCTCTTCTTTTAAATCTTGTCGAAATAAATTGTTAAATGTTTTAAACATATTCGTCAAAATTATTTGTAGGGAGTTTTATTACGTCCCACGTCATTTGACTCATCTGTGATTTTGTTAATTCACCATTTCGCTCATTTGTATTACAGCAAAAGTCAGTAAAAGATTTGTCAAAATCATTTGAGCGTTTTTGCTGCTTGATCTGGTAAAACAACAAACAACTCCGTCAATTGTGTTTGAACGACTTGTATTGTAATGAAATTCGTCCTGTAGGTTAATTCTGTTGGAAAATGGAAAATACAATATTTTTATGAGACTATTAAAATTTATAGGTAAATTTATGATATAGTTCAATTTACCCCGAGCAAAGCAGGTAGAAATGTAGGCTTGATAATTCATTTACAAGACTTTAAAAATCATCGGATAGCATCGCAGCGCTTACGTTTAATAAAAAAAATCCAACATTTTTTTTAAATTCTATCGAATTTCGTCATTTCAGCGAGGCCTTTTATGTTTTCGTCGCGTAACCAAATTGGGCCTCGGCAAAGGGGAACGATGCTCAATATTTATGAATTATTAAGAAATTTGAACCGTTTGTCGAGATAAAGTTTTGTAGGAGTTGAGAGAATTCATAGAATTTTCGAGGAGCTTGTAAAGTAGGCAAAAATGGCGCCGGAAAATTTTTGAGAAACTACGTTGATATTGGCCTCTTCTTTGGACTACTTGACGTCAAAGAAGTCTGTGAATTAAAAATCTCTAGGTAAAAAAAAAAAAACATAGCAAATCTTAGTTTTCCAAATGCAGTTCTTTGGCACTCAGTATATTTAATTAATTTATAGAGGAGTAATAACTATAATCTACACAAAATCTATACCTAATACAAAATCGTATACGAGTTGTTCTGAACATTACATATTTAAAAAAAAGAGTAAAACTATTTATACACGTTGTACTTTTGTTACCGAGATCAAAAAATAGGTTTTAGATTTGTTCACGCTCAAAATGAGGAACGCTGTACATGGAGCGTGACACCGACGAAAACGGGCCAATAGCGACACATCTAAAAACGTCCGTTAAAACAGTGACTCTGTAAATCTCGAAATATACGCATCATATCAGAAAACGCACGCATTATTATTTGATTTAAGCCGACATATGTAGCCTCAAAAGGCGCGAACATAGTTTTGGTCCAATCGAGCCGAATATCTCGAAGCTTGCAAACAACAAAAGTCGGATAATTACGCAAAAGCAACAAGAAGACTTCAAAATTCGTTTCAAGAACGATAAACGAGCAGCGAGAATTTGAATATTCAACCGCCACCTGGTCAAGATCGTCGCAAGATTACGGCCAGAATCGCCATCAACAGCAGCATCGCAGCGCATTGTGGTGAGACGTGCCATCCAAATTCTCCTGCCCCAAAATTACCACATTATAACCTCGTACTCCTATTCAATTCCAGTGTTGAGTCTCCTCGAGCGTGGTGTGCCTACTCATGTTACATAGCATCTGCATCCTACGTTAACCTGGTTCGCTATACTTCGGTCTACCACAGGCAGTGTCGTTATTTGAATACAAAAACCAGTAAGTACTCGCACATACTTTCAAAATGACCACTCATAGTGAATCTATTGACAGCAAAAATATAGCGAAGATTAAAGATCTCAATAGAAAAAGAGGCATAATTAAAGGTAGATTAACGAGTTTCAAAAAACACATTGTATCATTAAAAGAAACAGTGTTGTCCGTTGAACAACGTGCCGAGTTGAAATTGCGTATTCAAGGTCTCAACAGCTTAATTTCAGAGTATCACGAAATTCAAAATAGCATTGATGAGTTGGTCCCTGACAGTAAATTAAACGAGCAAATAGAAGCACGAGAAAACTTCGATATCGAATATTACGCGATTTTAGCAAAGGCTCAATGTATGATAGATGATGGGTTTACATTATCATCTTGCGCAGACAGTTCAAATACACAGTCAGTAAAGTTACCTATTATCACCTTACCCGAATTCGACGGTTCATACGACAAGTGGCTTGAATTTCGAGACACCTTTTTATCTCTAGTTCATTCATGCAAATCAATCACAAAAATTCAAAAATTTCATTATTTAAAGTCGTCTTTAAAAAACGAAGCACAATCAGTAATTGAATCGTTAGAATTTTCGGCAAATAACTACGTAGTAGCATGGGAATTACTTCTGAATCGCTATAACAATAGTAAATTATTAGTGCATAATCACATAAAAGCATTATTTTCCATGCCTACTACATTGAAAGAATCGTCAATACACATACGTAAGCTTATTGACATTACATTAAAAAATCTACGTTCACTTAAACTACTCGGCGAACCTACTGATCACTGGGATTCACTAATAATTTATATGATTGTGTCAAAGCTAGATCGCACGACCGAACGTGAGTGGGAACAATATAAAAACATTTCTACTAAGTGTAGTGAGGACTCTAAATCTCAAAAAGTTGATGACTTATTACAGTTTCTTAGAGACAAGGCAGATATGTTAGAATCTTTACAAGATCCACACAAACCACATACAAACCATAAGTCATCATACATTCCAAAGGTTCACTGCAACATTATCACGCAAAAGACAGAAGGCAGTTCTAAAATAAATTACAAACCAATAGTAAAACGGCACAAGTTATGTATATTATGTAACACACCACATCCTTTGTATTCGTGTCAACGTTTTCTTGATCGCGATATAAAAGAAAGAAAAACATTTGTTACTAATAATAAACTATGCGAGAACTGCCTTCGTCCAGGTCATATAGCTGATATATGTAGATTTGGTCCGTGTAGAAAGTGTGAGAATAAACACAATACTCTAATTTGTGACCGAAGTACGGGCGATCAGACTATCACGCGCACAATCACCCGTCACTCCGGCCACGCGGCGAATGAGTCACCGAGCTACCCCTCCTGCGGATCGGACGCAGTCGCAGGCGCGGGTGCAGGGGCAGCTAGCGGCTATACACACGCACAAAGTTATACTATACAAATAGATAACGTTCATAACAATATTCATAATACGCAAAGCGAACAAACAATTCTTTTGTCCACTGCACTTGTCGATGTACCTGACAGTTCAGGTAAATTATATAGGGCACGCGCATTATTAGACAGTGGCAGTGAAAGATCTTTTATAACAAAATCATTTTGTAATAAAATAAATCCGCAATTAATACAGTCCACACAACATATTCGAGGGGTTAGCAACATAGTCACACAATGTATTCAGACGTGCAAGCTTGAAGTTAAATCTAAAGACGGCACATTTCATTCACATAATATGCAATATTTAGTTTTACAAGAAATAACTTCGAGATTGCCAAGTATCACAGTGCCGCGTAGGTTATTTAACATTCCTCATAATATCACTCTGGCCGATCCCACATTTTTTGAAAGTCAACCTATAGATATGTTAATAGGCGCAGACTTATTCTGGGATCTGCTTAGTGAAGGAAAGATACGCTTACCTAATGGCCCTTTGCTTCAGAATACTAAATTAGGCTGGATAATTTCTGGTTCGGTAAATAATTTCCGAAGAAATCATTAAATAATATACAATGTTAGTTCACGCAAACAACAACTCTGCAGCCTATAGGTACACAACTACGTAGATTGTGGGAGTTAGAAGAATTACCAGCCTATCAAATATCAACTATTTCACATGGTGATGAGAAGCTATGCGAAATACATTTTATAGAAACGACTAAACGCGCAGTCGATGGTAGGTTCTATGTGAACATGCCATTTAAATATTCTCCTGATACGTTAGGCGAAACATACGCACAGGAGGAAGGCGTTTTTACGCGCTAGAAAAACGCTTAGACCGCAATCGCAAGTACAAGAATATGTACTCAGACTTCATCTGTTAGTACATTGAATTAGCTCTTATGAGTCGCGTGGAATCTTACGGAACACTACATTATTTTATGCCACATCACGGTGTTTTTCGTGAGATCGCCGCGACAACTAAATTTATTTTCAATTTTATTACGATTCTTTGTATACGAGTATGTTGCTTGTACGGATATCAAAATATTCTATAGGCAAGTACTAATAGACGAATCATCACGCGTCTTGCAATTAATTATTATGATATAGATCATGTGATCCGTTAAGTACTCGTATATATAAATTAAATACAGTAACACATGGTACAACATCGGCACCATTTCTAAGTTGTAGGTTTGGCACAAGAATGCTCAAATCGTGGTATCGCGCAATTTCTACAAAAATAAAAAAAAACCAGCTGATTTAGTGTCCCGAGGTTGTAACCTAGACGTTCTCAGTACTTTCATTTTATGATGGAATGGAACCCAGTAAGTTCAGAAGTCTGATTTTGAGGATACCTCAGCTAGTATTTTCACCGTTATAGACCTACCTGAACTAAAGCCAAATGTCATATATAGATTTAACACGCAGCAAGCATCCATTTCCTTATTTCCATTTATTAGATTCTCACAGTATAATCGCCTACAACGTACCGTCGCGTTTATGCACCGATTCATTTATAATGCGCGCAATTCCGGTGATAAACGGGTCGGCATGTTAAGTACATGTGAACTTAATGAATCTATTTTAGCCCTAGCTAGGTTATCACAACAGGAAGCCTTTAGAGATATATACGACTCATTTTTTAAAAATGGTTATATAAAGACTGCACCCGCTCACTTATGAAATTAAATTCATTTTTTGATAAAAAGAAATTGATCCGAGTAGGCGGTCGTATTGAGTATGCCTCAGAATTTAATTATAATAAAAAGCATCCCATTTTACGTTCATGTAAACATCATTTCGCAACGTTATTATTTCGGTACAAGCATCAACAGTTAATGCATGCCGCGCCACAATTTTTATTATATTCAATTCGGGAGTCTTGGTGGCCAGACTGTGGAAGAAATATGGCAAGAAGTACGTGCCATAACTGCGTCACTTGCACGCGACTACGTGCTAAAACTTTTCCACCAATTATGGGCAATTTACCACGAGAGAGACTTCATGCGGGATATCCATTCGTACATTGCGGTGTTTACTATGCCGGGCCAGTATTTGTTATGAACCGTCGCGGACGGGGGGCAAAACTAACTTAAGCGTATATTGGTTTGTTTGTCTGTCTTACAACACGCGCTATCCATTTAGAACTTGTCAGCGATTTATCATCAAATGCATATTTACTCACACTTAAACGTTTTATTTCTCGCCGAGGTAAGCCATTGGAAATATTATCTGATAACGGAAAGAATTTCGTTGGATTAATGAATGACCTCAAAATTTTCTTACATAACTGTTCTGAAGAGATCAAGGAATACGCAGTATCTCAGGGCATTAATTTTAAATTTATTCCACCTTATGCCAGTCATTTGAAGGCTTGTGGGAGGCTGGGGTAAAAAGTACTAAGCATCATCTGAAACGTATAATAGGTAACGCACACTTAACGTTTGAGGAGTTTAGCACGGTGTTGACCGAAGTCGAGGCCGTCCTAAATTCCCGACCTCTAACACCACTGTCCTCAGATCCACAGGATTTTCTTCCACTAAGTCCAGGACATTTCCTAATTGGCCGTCCACTAACAGCGCCCGTGTGCGCTGACTTAAGCGCTACAAACTCATCCAGGCTCACACAATATCAACGAGTGGAGCAAATACGTCAACATTTCTGGGACCGGTGGTCCAAAGAGTATATCTCCGAGCTTCAAGCGAGAACCAAATGGCAAGTAAGAAGCAAGGAAAACTTAAAAGAAAATACTCTCGTCCTTATTAAAGATGAGAACCAACCTCCTTTAAAATGGAAACTAGGGCGTATTTTTAAAGTATTTCCAGGGAAAGATGGCGTCTCTAGAGTAGCTGACATTAGAACTCCGGGCGGAGTTATACGCCGAGCATTTTCGAAGATTTGCCCGCTTCCGCTAAACGACGAACAATTAATGGGCAACGCGAGATCTTCCGGTGAAGTCTACAGCAACGAGGGTTGAAAGCAACATCTTTCAAGGCGGGGAGTATGTTCACGTTCAAAATGAGGAACGCTGTACATGGAGCGTGACACCGACGAAAACGGGCCAATAGCGACACATCTAAAAACGTCCGTTAAAACAGTGACTCTGTAAATCTCGAAATATACGCATCATATCAGAAAACGCACGCATTATTATTTGATTTAAGCCGACATATGTAGCCTCAAAAGGCGCGAACAAGATTTATTTATTTTTATAGCTTAGACATAGCTTTTATGGCTATATCAGCCCCATAGTACCCTTAATGTAATTTACTAAACTAAACTATAACTAATACAATATTGACGACTCAACAATTTAAAAAGACTTAGTGCTTCAATAAGGTTTTAGATCTTTTGTCTATTTGTCTGTGTGTTTTTTATGTGAATACTATTTTTAAAAAACACTTAACCGATTTGAATGCCGTTTTAATTATTTATTGTGATTAACTCCCCATAACATTTACCATTTGATTCATACGTATCGGTTCCCAAACAGAAAGAGTAGAGGTTATTGAAATAACTTGCACTAGTGTAGAAACAAGTTTCGGACGATATAGCTGAAGCTTTTGATAACTGTAATGTCTGTACTGTAACCATGATTGGAAGTTGTCATGAACACAGAATTAAATCATAATGCGTGTTTTCGGATATATGACCATTGTTGTTCGTAAGTATGGTCGGTTATATTAAACAGGGAATAGTTTACTGGAAAATCGTTGATCAAACGCGGTTGGCCTATAAGCATTACTGTACCTTATTAACTGTTACATTAATAAAACGTGTGGTACTTTTGTTAAAACCTAAATTGTAGATCTCGCGAACAAGGTCGCGGGCACAGCTATTACAAATAGAAAAGTAAAAAAGATATTACTTTTTTTTTAAATCAGTCACGTGTAATTTAGTGTCACAATTAAAAATGTAAAAAGCTGAGTTCCTTAACACTAATTTACAAATAGAAAACGTATCAACGCTTGGTAAGACCTCCTCTATTTCAAGAAGAATCAGTCAAACACTACCGGTTTTTTTTTGCAATAATTGAATCACAAGCGTTAGAGTCAAATTTGGTTTGTATTTTATAAATATAGTAAATATAGTTAATTGTTATAAAAAATCTAAAAATCACATTTTCCATTGTCAAAAATCAAGAGGTCTTGAAATATATAAAACTGATACTCAAAATGTGGTTTCTACAAAGAAATAATTTTATTTATTACTGTGGCAATAGCCGAATGATGGGTAAGCATAACGGAGATATCCACATGAAAGCATAGATAAAAAAATGTCGATGTTTCCTCATATTTGATTTTGTTATACCTTGATTGAGCTACAAAAAGTTTTTTACAGTATAAGGTTTGGTTAATAAGCGTTTAATTCTTTGAAATTTTAAGTAACCGACATTTATGCTAACTATATTTTAAGATTCATATGGCCTATTTAGGTAATATTGGAATAAAATAAGTGGAGTCATCATTTTTGTACTTTCGTGTATACATGAAACTTGGTAAGTTTTACAATGGGCGTACAAGTCCTTCGGGAGCTACAGTCTGCGCCTAGCTTTTAGACCGCTCTTAATATAGATGCATAGAACACAAATTTAGCTATAAGTAGGTATTATATAAAATGTATAACACCTAGACAACTTAAACATGTCACTCTTAGGTTCAAATTCAAGCTACGGAGTAGAAGCTTTCGGTGAAGGAAAACATCGTGATGAAACCATAGCATAGTGGTAGGGCGTTTTCTAAGTCCATCTGGCTAGCTACCATCTTCGAGTTGAAAATCTGTCACCAAGCACCTGTTGGTGTGTTCCGGCAGTTGCACTTGAGAGCCAGTCTCCCTCTAGGTTAAGCGCGACTTACCATCTTAGACCACATCATCA
Source organism: Antheraea assamensis (assembly GCA_035772565.1). Classification (NCBI taxonomy): domain Eukaryota; kingdom Metazoa; phylum Arthropoda; class Insecta; order Lepidoptera; family Saturniidae; genus Antheraea; species Antheraea assamensis. Next base: position 118,447 of record JAQQSE010000229.1, on the reverse strand, counting down.
TTTAATATCAGATGAGATTGTGGTCAAAACGTTTACCTATAAAGTATAAAGAAAAAAGATTCCTATAATAATATTTTATCTTTGTGTTATATTAAATTCTTATTACGCGCAAGCCCGAATTTACGGCTATATTCAGAGTGGCCAAGAAGATTGACGAGAATTATATATCAGTTAAAGTGCCAAGCCACGCTTGCCGCTAATTACTGTGAGCTTACAGAAACTTACTATTAAATAGATAGCTAACCTACTTTTGTTTAATAGTTCTACTGTATCTAGGTGTATTTACAATTACAATTTAAGAAATTTCATAATGTTTACATGTCCTCTTCACGTGAAATGCCCTTAATGTCAGTCACCGTTATCAAATTTGAATTGTCATAATGCTGTTGATTCTGATTATTCAGATTTAAAACATGTTGTGTTCAGATAAGCACATGTAAAAGCTACAATAAGTCCTTGTATTTATTTCAGACTGACTATGACCGTTCTTTTTGCGTCTAGGCTTACAGCAGAAATATCGTTAGACGAACTGTTGAATATTTATTTTTACCAGTTGTTAAAATGCTACTCTCTCTCAGCTCTGAATGGCCAGTTCTTAACACTCACACAATATAATTTTATCGTTCGCTTTTCTAACCTTTACCCACCAATGCCAAACAGTTGTTGATATTGTGGATATAAGAATTTACCGCCACTATTCCCACTTTAGGAAGAGGGCTCGCTATAAGTATAGTTAATGGGTTATTGTAGAATACAACATTTGATATTAAAATATTAGCCGACAACAACTATCCATTCGATCTTAGAAATCTGATCCTGGCTCGTCATTATAATCATCATCAGCCTGTAAGGCTCACTGCAGGGCCATAGGCTTCTTCTCAAAAGAAGGTATGGAAGCGTTTTTGTTGTTCCCACGAGATGGCGTATTAGGTTACCATGGTAACAAGTTGTTAGACAAAATATGATTTGTGAATTGGAATAAAATAGTTAGCTCCTGTAACATTTTCGAGTATTTTTATTTGAACTACAAAAAGTAACGCTGATATATTGGTTTGGAGTCGTACAGAAGGTATGGGCATAATCACCACGCCAGCTCACAACGTATTGGCGATTTAAAACTTAGAGATTCACATTTCTATATGTTTCCGCTATACGGTGGTACTACAAGAACATTTCTCAGGTTCAGGTTTTCTCATAATGTTTTCCTTCACCGTCAGCTGATAAAACTACCAATGTAAACTAGTAAATGTACGCGAATTACGAAAAATTAGTTGCTACATGCCAGTATTTGAACGAGCGACATCGGATCGATATTCCACTGGTCAAACCACTAGACCGTCATAACTGACTAGTAACCTAATACTATTAGGCAAAAATCTTAAATATGCCTAATTGACTACAGATCAAAGTCAAAAATACTTCATTCAAAATTAGGCCGGTTCGGACAAACAACCCAGACCAAACAGAACCGCCAATAAATTCGTTATGGTTTATCTTTTCACCATACATATTTTTACAAACATATATAGTTATACATTCGCTTTCAGCTGATACACAGGGAGGGGCGTCATTCCCAGATTACTTCGACCGAATACCAGATAAGTGGGAAACGAAACGATGTTCTTTGTGTGTTCCAAGTTAAAACCAAGTCATTAACTAAACTTCCTGGATTCTGAACAGTACCAACTGTCAAATCTATCTAAAACTATCTTAATATTTAAAAAAAATCTATTGTATGTATCTATGTATTATTTTTTTCTTTTGTTTACGTTGTTTCAAAACTTATCAGCTTCAGTATAAACGAGTCCTGGGGCCATGATGCAAGAGGAACTTTGATGTACAAGATTGAGTATAAAAAGAATTATAAAATATGTACCGACCCCGATCATTTTTTATATCAGCATAGTGACTTCTGATCGCTATTAAGATGGCGTAATTTCTTCGAAAGATTCTAAAAGTGAAAATATAAAGTCGGAACGATGACAAATACCGTAAAGTAGTTTCATTAAAATATTCCTCCTCCAATTAACACTTATCTTAATTCTCGTCCACTGTATTTGAATTACCATAACCCTAAAAAGTTGGAAGTGGTCTCGCGTGACCCCGGCAATTAATATCCAAAACGCCGTACCGCGACCGTCCCGTCCGACTAGTCCCATTACGAATGCAGTTGGAACACACACTGAAGTGTTAACAGTGACACACCGTGAAATATTAATGAATGAGATAACCCATTTAAGTTAAATTATACAAATATATAACAAACTTACACTTAAATTATATACCAAGTGTGTAAGTCCGCGTCTTTTCTGTACAATGGGATACGATATTGCCATCTTTTAATGGTTTTCAGCTTATTAAAAAATGCCAAGCTTTTGAATCTTCTTGCTCTAAATCAGAAAATTTAAGAGTTAGCTGCATGAATAGCACTGCCACGTCTTTTACGATCATAAAAATAACAATAATTACGTTATGTTCCAATTAAAAAGGGATGGTTGGGAATACTACCCATTCCAAATTAGATATCTAGAGGTAGTATCTCTAACTGATATTGATAAAGATGATGTTTATTATCAGTTAGAAATGACCTTTATTGGCAATCACTGATTCATAGTAGGTAATTTGCATGGATATTTTCTACTTTCTTTGCTTTAATAAATTATAAAGTATAGTAATAATAGAGAGTAGAGAATTGATAAATAATCTATAGGTGAACTGCACATCTCCTCTTGTTTATAAAATAGATAACGACTTCAATATTTTTGTCGTGGCTTTTGTCATTATTCTTTCAGTATAGTAACATGTAGCCAATTTAATAACCACATAGCTGATTTTTTTTATTACACCACAAATAAGTGACGGTACTATACCTAATTATCAGATGGTGAGCATAGGTAAATTCAGAAAGCAACCACAATCCATCAGCAGCCGTCTTTATCATGCCAAGCTGCAAACTTTTCTGTAGTTGGATATAAACTAAGTGATCCTGATAAGCGACAAACTAAAAGAATCACTCTGACGAGCTTATCATGCTCATGAGAGTATGGTGATAGTGATCCAGTTCGGTATAGACTTGATTACAGGATATACATAGATAGATCCTGGACCCCGACTTATACTTGTTATTATGGTGGGTGGTACCTACTTATAATGTATAGTGGCCGCGATTAAGTTCAACACAGTTGCTGTTTAGTTGTCGAAAAATTTGATGCTGTATGGACTATATTATTAAGGAAGCAATTTCTTCACTGATATCTAAAACTAGCCGTTAATTTCACAGTACTTTGTTTATCGCTCATCTTAAAGACGAAGTGTTGCCCGAAATAGAAATATACATGACAAATAAAAACAAAATTATGTTAATAGCGGCCATAAATGACCCGCCAAGCCGGTGTAGGGTTGACACGATATGTTTTTCGGTGTTTCTTTTTATATTGTTTTTTGGGCAGAACGTCATCCCTGTTGATTGATGTTATGTTTTCACTTTGGCGGCGAGTAATTAAATAGTTTGCGGTGGATAGATGAGGTGGTGTAACAGTATAAAAGAAATTAATTGGCGAAAATTTTTTTAGGTTAATTGCGTTTTGTAAGAGTTTCGGTTATTAAGAAAGCCGTCACATGTTTTTATATCGTTTTTCTGTATTTTAAATAATCGTTTATGCTACCGGAAGAAATAAAGAGTGTTTATAGTTGTATATCGAATTTTTTTACGTGTACATCATTACCCCGACTGTTGTATTGTGTATTGTGAGGTGTTAAAACCGATACACGAATATAATTAATTATGTGTTTGACGAACCTGATAATCTATTTTGTATTAAAGCGAACAATACTTTGGTTGTATATTATAAACTGTCGACCGTATTATTTATTGCTAATTGTATAATTATTGTATTAAAAAAAAAAAAGTTGAATGGAATTATATATTTTCATTTTTTTTTAATATAGCAACATTTTTATGTATACGTATAAAAATTTAGATTTTAGTGTCCATTAAATATTGAAAATCAAACATATTTAAGGAGATTTTAACCGGTAAAGCTTTATTATACGTTTTAATATGTCAGTTATCGACCAGAGTCAACAAGAAACTCGATCGGTTTTATAAATACTATTTTAACTGTACAAGTAATTTTTCATAGTTGTTTATTATTATTTTCGCGGGATGTACAGAGAGGGAGTTATTTCCTGACATTGCTATTGACCCCCCAATAATAATCTTTTGAGAGTGGTAGAACCTGCTTAGTATGGAACATGAACATATTGTCCGGCGAATCGGTAATCTGTTTTGGGAGCTTATTGTTTAAGTAAAAATTTTACTTAAACAAAAAACTTTTATTTATCTTACCGAGTCTAAAATCTAAAATGACAATATATTTCTGGTCTTAATAACTGTATATGTACGCGTTGTGTGTACGAGTTCATCATCCAGTCGGTTGAACCGATTTTAATGAGGCTTTTACTATCTTATCTAATTTAATCACAATATAAATCTAACTTATAGTCGCCAAGAAGTAAAAACAAAATTTAACATAGGTCATTTACAAACGCCAATAAGTTGTGACAAAATTTCAAATAAAAAATAAGAGTCATTCAATAGTTAATTGATATATAAAACACTTAGTTTCAACGAAATAAGGAAACATTACCTTATACAAAACGTACAACGAAATCAAAGGCACCAACTAACCTATAATATGTTGCAATTATTTACTTTTCTTTTTTTTATATTATAGGGAGCAAACGAACAGGTGGGTCATCTTATGGTAAGTGATCACCGCCATCCATAGACACTTGCAACACCAGGGGACTCGCAAGTGCGTTGCCGGCCTTTTAATATATGTGGGCCTCCGGCGCTCTCACTGGCCGAACGAAACGCAACAGTGCAAGCACTGTTACTTCACGTCGGTTTTCTGTGAGAGGGTGGTACTACCCCGGGCGAGCCGACCCATTCATGTTGAAACCAGTGATAGCTTCAGCGTAGCTCTACCACCTATTTTTTAGAGTACCCCTCCAACTCTTGAAAAATAACGTGTGCGCGGCTACGCTCGCGTAACCACGTTCATACCGGCGTGATTTGGCGGTGAATTTCTCGGCCAACAACGAAGTCAGCTCGAAACAAAAAAAAACTTTTTACGATAAGAATCCGTTTCCGCTGATAATTTATAACTAATATATCATACATAAACAAGTATAAAACTATATTCGTTCCAATATCAACAATACTTACGTATTACCATACAATATGATAATTTATTAAACTTTAGAATCTAAAGAAACGTCTATTAACAATAGACGCCACGAACTGATGCCGTTATGCTTCGATTCAATAACGAAATCAGTCCTTTCCGTACAATAACAAAGTCGAAAATCTACTGACGTTTACCGATTGACTGGACACGACGTAACTTTCAAAATAAAATAGGTTAATAGGCTTTTTAAAGTCAAAACTTAACTCACGGTTTGTTTTAAACGATCGCTTTTTGTGTCATAGATTAAATTAATTTACAGAGCCGACATGTTTTTTTCGGTCTGACTAACGTTACTAACTGGCCTTCCGGTTACAACTTCACTGGGCTTGGTAACTAGCGTGGCAGACATTCAGACAATGGCAACTGGTAACTAACGTAAGGATGCCAAAGTCACCGAACATCGGCTTGGACTTTTGTCTTGCATTCAATTAATTCCAACTAATTATTCAAGCGAACTAGCTATCCATTCGTTTATACAATATATATATATACTGTATATGATATAGGTTTACCTGTATTCAGTGATTTAAAAAGCCTAAGTAGATAAAAAATTAATACTGAAAATATGTACCTATTGTGTGACCTACTGTGTGATGTGTGTGTGTAGTGTCACTGTATCACGTAAGTATCGTGCTCCGGGACTCAATTTCGGAGGCCTACATAAAATGTTAGAAACGACTGTACAATTAAAACGAAATGAATCAGAATAATACAATACTAACATTAATTAGTTCTTTGTATTTATTTTATGCTCTTAGAATTTTTTTATAATATTATTTGTTGTATTCCTATCGTACTCATATATCTACGTATACCAATTTTTATGACGAACGCTTAAATGGTATGGAAGTTGATATACTACAGCGCCTTGAATGATGAATTGTAGTATAAAAACCTTCTCCATGTAAAAAAAACGCTGTACTGTGCCAAATTTCATGATGAACGTTAAACAATTTTGAAGGTTTTCAGCGTTAAATACACATATACACCAACATACATTTTTATATATACACAAGAAGAAGTTAGAAAAAAAAGAACAAAATAAAACCTGGTTAAAATGTTTTAGGTCACTACCTATATTCGAAGCCACTTAAGCGACGTACCCGAATGAGTCCCTATGGAGAAATTGCAGCCATATTATTCCTGATGCCACTTCACTATGGCATATTTATCAATTATTTTATTTTATGTATTTATCAAGCTATACTAAATAATTTATCAAGATAAATAAAATATTAAATTTCTAGGTAATCTGTGTAATCTTAAGAGTAATGGCAGCTAAAGGATATATTTAACCGATATGTATAAATATTACAAAATGCTTCTTAATCTATGACAAAGGTAAAAAAAAAACTTTGAGGCTCTTGATGGGTGTCACTAAAAGCTACCAGGTTTTTATCTACACGGTAGCTTTCGCCGGTGAAGCTGTACACGATGTTTTGTTGCGGCAACAAACTAGATACCATTTCTCAAGTTGAAAAAAAAAATAAAGATTTTATAAAAATATAATATTGCCGCTTTTACAAATCTCTTACATTAGAGATAGTGTAACTGTTTAGGCCAATATCTGTTTGTAAAGAGTAATTTATATATTTCAATGGTTTACTAAGACCTCGTTTGATTTTAATTGTCAACTAGCGGCCCGCTCCGGCTTCGCACGAGTATAAAATATATAGCCTATGTCATTCACTGGAAAAATTATTAAAATCGATCCAGTAGTTTTTATTTATTCATTACTGCCCGTGGCCCGAACGCATTATATTTGGAGTAACCTCAAAAATAGCAGTATTTCTCCACTATTTAATTTATGTTATTATACATATGAACCTCCCTGTTCAATCATTCTATCTATTAAAAAAACCCGCATCAAAATCCGTTGCGTAGTTTCAAAGATTTAAGCATACAAGGGATATAGCGACAGAGAAAGCGACTTTGTTTTATACTATGTAGTGATATAGCTAGATCTATATTCTGTTTATAAATCTCTCTATCGCTCTATAGTGACGAATGCTGATGGATTACATAACTGGCCTCAGTTTGTTATGATACAAAAAAAGCGCAGTGGTCGCTGATTCCGTCCACATACATGACTAGCTTTTGTATGATGACCGTAATAGTTCTGTGTCAGGTATACATCATATCATCTATACAGATTAACTTGTTCTCGTGGCTTGGCTCGTGTTAATCTACATTTGAATTATTCCCCTGGAACAGTACATTTTTTTCTGGATGGGAGTCCTACATCCTCTTTTGTACTCCTGATAACGTGAATATATAATTAAATTATATCCTTAATAGAAATTTATTATATGGGATTAAAGAGCTCTTTAACAATATTTTGTAAATAAATAAGGAGGTAATTTTTTTTACAATATTTTTTGTATTCTCTTCCCATTCTTCATTAGAAAGACTGCTGTGCCTTTCAGCAAAGCGGTGTCTCCTATATAAAAATACGTTGAAGTATTACCACAGAGCTAGCAATGTTATTGTAGCCAGTTTTTATATTATTATTTCTTATAATACAGTTTATTATCAGTTCTTACTATTATAGTTTGTGATAACAAATAGCCGTCTTACTGCAAAATGGATATTCTAAATATTCTCTGTCTAGCAATTTTCGAGCAAAACATGGCGGCGCATGAACTTTTGTGAATTGTGCGCGTGCGGGTGCTTCTTCTCTTCATATTTGCCCTCAATGACGATGTTCCCGTCAGCGATCTTCACCGATATCTGTGAGGAGAAATGCTGCGAGTCTAAATTTACTTGGAATTTATCTTTGTCCACTTTAATATTGGAACCGACTTCTCTAACTATGGCAACGAAATACCTACGATTGATTTAAAATAGATGACTGGATTATAGAAGTTAGATTGTAATGATAAAATTATATATAAAATAATAAAAGTTAGCCTACAGTTAATCTAGATAACACACGTAGAACTTTTTTTCCAATAGCCACCATTGTGCAATCTAAGAATAACAGCAACTTTCCAGAAATTAAGACTCCGTCGGCAGATATCGCTACCATGCCGGCTTACCAGTCTCTTAGTATCTGTACATTGGCTAAATTCGAATCGCGACAAAATTAAAATAAAGCCACTGTGACGAATAGATCCCCTTATGTATTTCCATATGCTATCAATCGATAAGAACACTTGTCCAATACAAAAAAAAAACAGTTATTTTCAGTACAACGTAGTCGCAGATACGGATTGGTATAAACGCGTAAACGATTCTGAACAGTGTTGAATGTAACAGTTTCGTAGTAAGCAGCATAGCTAACTCCCTGTCTAGGTTCTTTGTGCATCACACTATAGCCCGAAGCTGCTTAACAATAACGACAGCGCCACGTAGCGGCGATAATTGGAAACGCGTGTACATTGTCATTGCCTTAGGGTGTCCACTCCGCGATCCACTTTAGATAGTGTCAGCGTGTATCAATTCATTGCATCCAATGAATTCTGCTTCACGCTAGACGCGTTGTTCCCTAGTGAAAATAGGAAGGTGGACCAAGTAACAAAAGTGTTGTTATATTATTTGTACCAAATCACGACTATTCAACTACGCTCTATCCATGAATGAGTATGAGGTTTAAATTTTAAACGATTGTACTAAATTGAGGGACAGCCCACTGCTATACAACCCTAAGCATAGATTCTACTATTCTTAGTAGAGATCGAACTTGGAAACTCTCTGAGTATCGTTACTGTGACTCCTAATATACGCTATAAATCTAACCTAAAATTTTTTTTTTCTAATACTATGTATGCATTTAAGTTTTTATGCAAGAATTAATACTTCAGCCCTTAAGCAATTTAGAAAATAACATTTGTCCGTTGGCTTGCTTATAACTGAAAAATCATCGAACGAGTTTACATAACTTTATATTTAACTAATAGTTGTATTATGGGGCTAGGATTTAGTATCTGTTTATATACGTATACATATATGTAGGTGTTAGAGCTACGCTGAAGCTATTACTGGTTTCAGCATGAATGGGTCGGCTCGCCCGGGGTAGTACCACCCTCTCACAGTAAGCCGACGTGAAGTAACAGTGCTTGCACTGTTGCGTTTCGTTCGGTCAGTGAGAGCGTCGGAGGCCCACATATTTAAAATGCCGGCAACGCACTTGCGACTCCCCTGGGGTTGCTAGTGTCTATGGACGGCGGTGATCACTTACCATCAGGTGACCCACCTGTTCGTTTGCCCCCTATAATATAAAAATATATATATATATATATCAGACTAAAAGTAAATTAAATTAACACAAAATACCTTCTAGTAAATTCTGATACTAAGTTTAACGTAAACTATTCAATACTAGCAACCGCGAGCGACTCCATCAGCATTTGTAGATTTATAAAAGATGAAGAAGATACGTATCATAATGGTCTCACTCTAACGATTTGTATAAAGCACGTAAAGATAGCTCCGAAATAGCAAGCCTATTCCAACTCACTTGAAACTTGTAACAATGATAGCCTATATATTATTATTTATTTGCTATGTTACTGTAAAGTTTTATCAGAATTCGAGTACGGTAACATTTGTATGAAAGAGTAAAAAATACCTTTCATTCTGACAAACGTTTTTTTAAAAGAAGCGTTTTAAAGTCTTTATCCCTATCCCACCTAGGTAGGGTCGCCACAACATGTTTGTCATATTGTGATGTATGATTTCGATGAATCGGCCGCGCGTGCCTCACGTCAACCTTCCTTGGGATTATTTTTTAGTATCACTATACCTTCAATGTCCGTGGATATATGACTCTGCAATAACAGGTGGTAAAGATTCAAATGACGCGCTTGTGTACGATGTATCCGTGAATTACACTGCCAAAGGCTCTGGTTTCATGGAGTAATCATTAAGATTTCTTCCTGCAAATGTGATTCAGGAGGTTTTCACTGGCATGTATTTTCCTTTTCTTGTCACTAATGTCAGATTTTACTTATTCGGTATTTTCTCTGGGATTATTGCACACACAGTAATTTTGAGAATATTGTCTCTTGTTCCCTGTGTTGTGGCGCACCCGTGCTTACTATACACATAAAGAAATACGAGAATTTATGCACTTAGCAACATGACACCTAAATGTCAGTTTTTTATTACCATAAAGGGTTTTCTGAGAAAATATTTCATTTTAAATAATTTTGAAAAATATTTGTAATCCCCATGAATAGCCGCGTCTTTTGATATTTAATTTTATAGATTTATAAAAGCGGAGTAAATGAAACCACGTGCGCATGCTCCGACAGTTTTTGACAGTTACGCGTCTATGTCAATAATATAATATTCATATATCAGGCACAGTGACCGCTATTGAGTAACGATGCAAATAGAAAATGTAAAACGCGATATGAAAAATATTGATCTTAATCGAATGAAATCATCCCTTAAAAATAATTAAAAATTTTACCCTTTACATTATCCAATTTTTTCCCCATCGTTTAACTAGTAAATATGTTGCACAAAAGGTTCTATAAGGTATTCTTTGAAGATTTTATGTATAAAATAAAGCATTTATTAATGTTTTAAAATCCATATCAACAAATAACAATCATTTCGTAATTCAATGTACTGATACACTAAACTCTTCCGTAGGTATAGATATTAACCTAGCAAAAGAATCGTAAATATAAATCGTGTGGCTTCTGAGAAAGTCGTCGACACGCGAACCTATTAGAAAACCAGAAAACCTTTTTTATGAAGCCTATTTAAAATTGAAAACTAATTCACAGCTAAATACTGAGCGAGACCGTCTCGTCGTCGACTAGTAAATAAGCAAACGGAAATTAAAATCGGTAAAACAAATCGCTAATATTAAAGTTCGGTTTATTACACCGTGAGGAAATTAGAAAAAACGGAACTTTGTTGGGATTAAGGTCATCAAGCAACGTTGAAACCAGTACTATGACGTTATAATGCATTATAACGTGTATGTATAAATACAGAGATTTGACTACTCTTGTATGATTTTTTTATTGGAATAATACAAAGTGACGGCAGTTGGTCTGATGGTAAGCACTGTGTACTCAGAACCATGACAGATTTACAAACGACCGCGAGTAGCCGCTATCATGCCGGCCTGCAGGTGACACAGAAACTGGATACGAAACGACGTGGTATGTAGTGATAGCGATGTCGGTGGGAATACAAAAAATATACATCATTTTCTTCTTAATATTATATCAATGATTCAGGAGTTTTTTTATTTTATCAATCCCACATAAATCGAAGCTACGTTCAAACACGTCGACAGTGTTATTGCTTCAATTAACCTTTTCAACATTGCTTCGTATACGTATATATCTGAGCGTGGGAAAATTATTTCCCGACCCTGACCGTATTTGAAAATGTTTTTATGTATTCCTTAAGCATTTCTTTTGATGAAAATATTTTGAATATTTTACTTGGAATATGTATTCAGAAGGCATAAACACGATTACAAAATCTCAAGTTCTAAATAAACCAACGCAACAGTAACGGCGCGGCGCTGCGGCGTCCCGTTGCCCTTTCCGACGGAGTGGAGTCGCCTTTAAGCACAAAGATCATACGGAGTGCTTGTTCGACAAAAATGACCCTTACACCCCTACGACATAACATCGTCGCCGAACGCAAATATCGTATCGGAGCCAGTAACCGGTTCCGAGAGGCTGTTTCACTACCGAACTACGCACAGCCACGTATTATATGTATATTAAACTTTATTTACGATAACACAGCTTTGTTTGGAGCATTAATATAGACAGTTAGAATTCAATGCCAGTTTATTTAGACCTCTATAATCCAAGAAATGTTGACCAAAAATCATGATTGAACTTGGCTTTATTAAATTGTTTTACATTAAAATTAGTTAGTGACCGCTCTTGTAAAGTTTCCTGTCCATAAATTAAGATTTAGAAATTAAATGAGGATGGTCGATAAATTCAAAAGTTTAATGACGTACGAGATGGGAAAGTAAAAAAAGTCTCAAGGAAGTTGCATATTAAAGACTATAATAACATGTTTAACCTAACGGTAAGTTTGAAAAGTAAATTGTTTATTCATACCATTTGAATAATCAAAAGGAATACTACTGATTCAACATCTTTTTCATTTTTATCATCTCGTTTTAAGAGTGGTCAAACTTTGTATTCTGTATGTACGTATGCTCCTGGTCGCTGGCGGCTATAGCGACTACTTCAACACAGACGAGCTCATCACTATAGGAGTCAGTCTAATTTGGAGTTCAAGAGATATTCCAATGCAAATGCAGTGGAACGAAGCCAGAGGAAGGTTAATTAAATAAATAGAAATCGTAATTTAATTCCAAAAAAAAAAAACAAGGAAAATCAAGATACAGACATCTGTTAACAGTTATTGTTGTCTTTTCAGCCTAAAAATATGAATCTAACTATAGAAGTATTGCGAGTTGTCCTGAAACGCTTTGCTCGGAAGTTCGTATTTGAACAAGGAGTCGCTATGCAATCATGCACGTATAGATAATGCTCTATTGTCATCCTTACATCATTCGCTATTAAGGCATACTGCTTATACATAAAACTAACTTTTGTATCTCTTTTTTGGTCCAGAGTGTTATGTTCTATAATTCATCGATCCAAATGTCTATGTATAAGCTCATCCACATGTTACCAACAATAATCTTTTTATGGTACACTAAATAGTAAAGTGAAGTGATAAACCCTGAGCAATTTCACTGCTGGAACACTTTCACTTATAAGCCTTATACTGATACAAAAGTCCATTAAGACTGCATGCAATACATATTATATGAAGTTTCTTTCAATCACTTTCTGTGTATATTTGTTAATTTATGCTGTGTGTACGTGAAATAAATACGTCTCTCATTCTTTAAGTCTCAGCGGACTTGTACTATTGTCTTCTAGTCTGCAAAGACGTGGTTGATGCACGAAAGAGTACATGAATCATTCGAATTTGCTCCTCGGGAATAGCAACCTGATATAATTAACCCAAGGACTGCGATCCTTTTGAGGTTGGTTCCACTTTATATGAGAAGGGCTGCTTACCCCTTTGCTACTTCATAACATATATATTTTCATAAAAAACAGACAAGATTCATATAGTTGTTCTATATAGACAAAGATATGAAGAAAATAATAACTCGTAACTTTACACTACCCATTTTCGTTTTCCGTTACAAAATCTCAAAAATGTTAATGATGTCAGAGATCATAACTTTTAATAAGTTTGACCTAGCCACATCTCATTACAAATAAAATTGTATGTAGAATGGCCGAGTTATTAGATAAAATCACCAAGATATGTATTCATGTATGCTTCTAGAGCTTGGACTCGTGAAACGTAGACCAATAAAAAAGCAATACAACAAGAAAAGAAAATCAAGAAATCAATCAAGAAGATCAAGTAAAAATTATTTGGAAACAGTATAGTTACAAGAAAAATGCGTATATGTTTGAAAACAGAGAAAGGTTTTGGCATATTTAGGTGATAAATAAAATAGTCACAAATTCCAGAGGTGTGCTTATAAATTTACTCATGTTTTTCCTTCGATTTTTAATCAATGAATAAACATTCTCATCACCTACTATCACTCATAAAGGTCAATAACTCGATGCCTAAACGGACAAATCAGCTCTCGTTTCCTTACCACAGAACAGGTATAAAACTTGTTTACATATAACCAGGAATAGAATCCAAAACCTCGTTCACGATGCTTATCCAATAAACCATCACGTTGCCGTGGTTGCCCTCTCGAGCCGGTGCCATGTGCTAATAAAAACCGGTCTTAGAGTATTTTATATTCGACGACTTTTTTGTTTTTATGTTTGAGAATTACTTTAACAACAGTTTTGTCAGCAAGCGCAGTAATGTACGAAAATTAAAATTTATATTTTCATTTTAAGTAGAGAAAGTTAATAGTAAAACTGTAAATTCTCCTTTAATAAACTATAAATATATTTACAATAATGTAACTTTTAAAGGTTATTACTATTCTAAATATTATCAATGTTAATATTTTACTTAACAACGTTTTTTTTTTTCGCATTTATAGTACCAACATTTTTCACTTTGAAATCTATGTGGAATCTAAGTCATGCATTTTAAGTACAATAAACAAAAATAATATGAAAAAGATGGTAATACCTTATTTGTTTATTTGTTATTATCTTCTTAATTCTGCACTGCTTTGGCGCAAAGAAAATTAACTCTCAAGTGTAACTATCAGAACATATTTATATGTATTCACCTATAGGTGTGATTTTTTTTTTGCCTTGTTGAATAAAGAATAAGTAATTCTTTAGCGCTCTTTCAAGTCGTATTATGTATATCTAAATGCGTCACAATGAAACTGAAATTAGTGCAACTTACTATTTATTTTAGTCTACTTATAAATCACATTACAACGTATTTTTATGTGACATTATTAAGTCTAATATTATGCAACTCATTAACCATAAAGACTGTGATTCATATCAAATCGCGGTCAACTTTCTCTTTCAACATTTATACGTGCAAAACGTGTGTAGTATGAAAAAAGCAAATAAATATAAAAAGAGCCTTATTGAGCATTGAGTCTTAGAAAATAATCTAACACTGTGCAATACGACACGTATCACCTCATCTGCTTGGTGGTAGGGCTTTTTCTAAGTCCGTCTGGCTAGCTACCACCCTCAAGTTGAAAATCTGTCGTCAAGAATCTGTTGGTGTGTTCCGGCAGCTGCACTTGAGAGCCAGTCTCCCTTTAGGTTAAGCGTGACTTCCCATCTTAGACCACATCATCATTTAATATCAGATGAGATTGTTGTCAAAAACGTTTACCTATAAAATATTAAAAAAAACACGACATTTTTTCACTGAAGGCTCAAAACTCGCTGTAGGATTTGAACTTGTCAACACTTACATGTGAACGTTTAGTGTGATTAATTATGACATGATTTTTGACAATATCATATAAATGATAATGTCGCAATTGTATCTGATTGGATTGCAACTACCACATAGTTTGTGCAACCTCCACCAAAGTGGCACAGTTAGAAGTTTCGCATTCCATTTATCAAATGAGGTGATACTTTGTTCGTATAAGATTAAATCGCTACCATATATGTGATGAAAAATTCATCACAGTCAATCTTTTTGGTTTGTTCTGTTTTGGAATCAGCCTACATGCCAAAATAAATCAATATTTTTTTTACTTTCTTTCAAAATATCGTCAAAAGGTCTTAAATGAAATCTAGCTAGAAGTCGAGCTAAAATTTTTAATTATAAGAGGTCCATCATGGAACTCGATTTTTTCCCATTGAAATAAAAAAGAAAAAGATTTTAGAATTAAGGAAGAATTTTAAATCAATTGATGGCTGCCGTTTTTTTGATTACCTTAATTTTGTCGTGGTGCAATAAAAAAAAACATCGTGTCGTTATCGTATCGGCCTGTGTAAAAGCACCCCACTACTGGACTACGCGAAACGTGTTTCTAATATTATGATTGGAGGTACAATTTATGCATATTACTTTTTGTTTCTGGTCGCCAGTTACAAATGAAACTTAGATCTAGGTAAGGTTCTATTCGTAGCAATTACTTCGAAGGTTTCTACGTAATTTGTTGCTTGGAAAGTTCTAGTTTATTCGAATGAAATCATCGTGTGACGATCCGAGATTTACTTTCCCACGGAATATGATTTTTAATTCGTTCGCAGCTCACATTTGTTCGCTTTCACGCGCGAAATCAAATTCAATATATTAATATGTAGGTCCTGTGAAAGCACTTAATACCTTATTAAAATATGTTTATAACCGATTTAAATTCGTGATATATTACAATTTAAACAGAAATATAATAATTGTATAAATTATGAGCCAATACTCGATAATCTTTTATCGCGAAAATTGTTTCGCCGTATCATGGGAACTTTGCGTTTTATCGGGCTTAATAATTAAGTGTATTTTAATTTTAAATTGCATTTTTGTCATTAGCTCTTAACGACTTGTAGCTTAATAACTTTAAAATATTATCTGCCTTTAAATGGCCGTCTTGTCAAAATCGATTTAACCGTTCCGAAGACCATATAATTTAATTTGTATTTATAAAGTATATAGAATAAATAATAAGGGGACCCGTTCTCTAAGTCTAAGTATCTAGTTACAAAACTTTAAGAAGTCATAAATAAATACAAATTGGAAGGAGGCTGAAATTTTTTTTTTTTCTCATATGATAAAAAAAGTAAATGTGTTGTAACAAAAATAGATTTCAGCCACAACGCCATCTACTGGGCCCGTCTACAGCCAAACCGAACTCGGGTATCTAATATAATAAGCACTACTAGAAAAACATCACAATCAGTTAAGTGGTTTACGTTACGAACGCATGCGTACTAAAGGCCTAATTTGGTGTATAAAAACTAGCTGTTACACGCGACTTCGTCTGCGTTTTTTATTATCTAAAAATATATTTTATATACAGAGTAAAAAACGTAATAAAATGAAAGTAAAAATAAACTTTGCTTACAGAATTTCTTTATAAACAATCCGTTAACATCCCCTCTCCTACTATCGCACCGCTAGCACCACATCTCCGCAGCAAGGAAATAGACTTCGCTGAACACGTAGTGCTTGTAAAATATTGGTTTTTCAAAACTAATAATTGTTTAATTGCTATTAAAGACGTTTAGTGTTACCACAAAAAACTTTGATAATATCTTTTTTCTATACCGTCGATGAATCGAAGCATTTAAAGTCTCTATTCTTCACACTCCCCGCCCCTAACATCTACAATCTTTTTTTTTCGAACTGACCTACACTGTTGGCTTCGTCAGGCTTCTACAGATCCACCGGACTACAATCTACAGTCTACAATATTTGTTTAATACTCAATACAGTTTTTACCATACAGAATAAAAAAAACATACAGATAATATTATGTGCATAGTAACATGCGAAGAAAATACTTTTTGCCTCTTACTATTATCGAATTTCGATAACTGGACGACCGCTAGTAAATTAAAACTCGTTATTAAAACTTTTTAATAAGCTTTTAAATTTATACCGTGGGATATAGAATTATCCACATTAATATAGACTATAATTAGTGTTGCCACCCATAATCTATAATAAACAGTTGTATATTATTTCGGGCAGATACATTTTATATTTTATGAGAGTATTAAACTATTTGAAAAGGGCTACATTAGTTTTCATATTGTAATTTCTAATTTTTCAAACAAACGACCAAAATACAGTCTTTTGGGGATTTGTATAATAATAAATATAGATGATACAAAATAATATATATTTTTTAATAATTTAATGAAAGCTTTCGTCCGCGGCTTCGTTCATGTTAATGTATGTATGTCCTACCTCTCGGGAGCAGTACCATTTTTATCTAGATAAACGGTACCTACGATACCTTTTCTGTGCTCATGACAACGTATTTATAAAACTTCATGATGATTGGATGAGTATTTTTTAAAAATATATTATAGGGGTCAAACGAACAGGTGGGTCACCTGGTGGTAAGTGAACACCACCATCCATAGACACTAGCAACACCAGAAGAGTCGCGAGTGCGTTGCCGGCCTTTTAATATATGCGGGCCTCCGGCGCTCTCACTGGCCGAACAAAACGCAACAGTGCAAGCACTGTTACTTCACGTCGGCTTACTGTGAGAGGGTGGTACTATCCCGGGCGAGCCGACCCATTCATTCTGAAACCAGTAATAGTTTCAGCGTAGCTCTACCACCTACAAAAACCTACCTAGTTAACGATTCATTACCTGTATTAAGGTAATTCGATGGTAGCACCAACTTTTGAGTCAGTTCAATGAAGTATCTAGGAGTGATCTTAGATGAGAGACTTTCTTTTGTTAATGTTACAGAACAACGCAACTTACAACTAATCTCAATAATTAAACAGTTGAGAAAAAGCAGATAAAAATCTCCTAAACCTAAGTAAATCTACAGTGCTCTTGGCGAATCAGATCTCATATCTAGTTATATTCTTCTCTTCTTCTCAATTTGAAGTGGTACAGCAACTACGAAAGTAATCACATTGGAAAGAGCCCAAAGATCTATTAGTGAAGGCATGTGTAATAAATCCTATAGACATCCAACAGAACTACTATATAAAGAATGTCAAATCTTGAGCATTTGCAAATTGTTCATAGCCAAAGTCATCACCACAACTTCACTACAAAATTGTACACTCATCCGATTACAAAACTATACTTACTTGTAGAGTTTTCAAAGTGTATACACCAAGAATAAGATCGTCATTGGTAAAAACCTTCTGCAATATCAAGGAGTGTAACATATGGGAAGTAAAACACAAGATTCATTCATGGCTTCCAACTTTAACTTATCGTAACACTGAAGAGCTCTTAAAAGTAACTATATAAGATAGAAGCATAGACAACAGATTCCATAAGATACAATATAGCATAACCACATACAAACAAACACGAGCGACATACAAAATGTTAATCTAACTGGAAATACATAATTTTGTCGCTATAAATCAATATCTTAGACTTTGTCTACAAAAATGCCTGAAATATTTGAAATGTAAAATAAACCGTATACTGTTAAAAAGTTTTATTCATAGAAACAACTAACAATAACTTTGTACTTCACGCGAATGGAATCGCGAGTACTTTTATTATAATTGTATTATGAATATCATTGTTCATATTTATGTTTCCAAAGATCATTATAATTTATAATGATCCAGACTTATATAAGTTTTTAACAGGAATACTTATCACAAAAGCCACGCAATCACTAAAATGCAATTTCTTTATTTTGCTTAGTTTTACAATGTCTGCATATATTACTAAGAATTTTTATAAGCTAATATACTTACCGTGTACAACGTACGGTAAAAATCAATGAAGCCGGTTTTGACATGAATTTAGAATATGCAACTTTTCAAATGTCATATTTTAACACATTAGGAAAAAAATTACTTCTACAAGTAACAAATCCAAATGCATGAATATGAAAATTCCTTGATTTAAACTATACTCGTTGCACCAACGGTGGTTGCATTAACCTTTACTTTAGTTATAATTTATTCCAAGGAATCATTTTCAACGAATGAATATACAAATCACAACGTTCTCTCGTGTGTGTAAGGGTATAATATAGAACATTACTAGCGACAAGCTCTCACTGCGAGCTAATTGAGATCGCGACGTGAGAGATAAAGGCGGATGGTGGAGACAGTTCTAATATAACAGCTGTATGTTTCCAGACAACTGTTTTGATAAGCGAATTCCCAGATCTCTGTGTTATGTTGCACCTGCAGTATATTCATTTCTTCTTTTGTATTTACTTCAAGATATAGTTCTTAGCATCGTAGTGACTACAGATGTATGTATCTGGATATGTAAAGCGAAAGTCTTGTAAATAAATAGTTAATATTTTAGAGCAGTTGTTATATAAATATCACGGTAATAATCTAGAAGCATCTAAAATTTAGGCAGCTGTTTAAGTGATATAGAGTTATATTCGCTTTTGGCGGATGCACAGAGAGGGACGTCATTTCGAGACGTCACTATCGTTCACATATTGATCCATCCTATAATAGCCTTTAGACATTAAAACCCGCTTCGTCAAATCGGTAATGTACTTTGAGACTATTTTTGAAAACATAACGCTATTACCTAATAAAACTATTACTGGGCTTAGTCAACCTGATTCATATTTAACTAACTCTAGGTTATCTAAGTTTTTGTGGGCTAACATTACATTATCAAGAAGATATTGGGAGGGTAGAGTTAAGAATTCTTGAAACTTAGTCTTTAATGATTGGCGAGACCCCATATTATAAATTGCTCGAACTTGCTTGTATTTATAGTAAGTACTTGAGAGCCAATCCCTTCCCCCTCTAGGTTTAGCGTTTCTACCATCTTACAGTACATCATCATTTAACATCAGATGCAATTGTGCTCAAACGCAAAAACCTAGAATGTATAAAAAAACGGAAAATATTTACAAAATATTATTTTTTCTATAACTCAAATAACTATTACAAAAAATAATAACAAACGCGTCCGGAGAGCTACGGACGAATCTAGTAAAAGTTAATAGGCACATTAATTAATATTAAGGCATGAAATATATCACAAGTAAAGGTAAAATAAAGCGTTGTTAGGTAATGAGTACGTCATTCAGTAGCGTTTAGTGAATCATTTATCACGCGAACCGTTTCAACTTTCGTTTCGTTTCGGTCTGGACAAGTTGTCTCGTAGTGATAACATCGCTCAGGATGTATTAGAATGCTCGTTAATTCCATTACTATTATGAATGAGAAAGTTTGTAAGGAGTAATGAATGTTTATTACTCTTTCATATAAAAACTACTCAACAGTTATTGTTGAAACTTTACAGTACTATCTATACATATAATAAGAATGTAAATCCAACGTGTCTGTACTTTTTTGATTTTTGAGAAAAAAATTGTCAAAGTAACTTGAAGCCCTAATTTTGAGTTATTATTGAAGTGACAAGGGGGTGTGACCATTATTAGTTTTTAGCCTGATACATTACAAATATAAATTCAGATTGTTTCATTAATCACTGTGTTTTGTATTCCGTTCCACGGGGACGAAGTCGCGGGCACAGCTAGTAGTTAATATATCAGTTCAGTACTATAGTTAATATATTGACTATAAATTAGCAGACATCATTATTAACAGACAGATAAGAGATATTGACTTTAATATGAAAAAAACTACGATATTTCTTTTTTTTAGAAATAGTTACATTCCTCAGATCTTTCCTTTTGTCACGAATGATTTATATCCACACATTTTAATAAATTTACTCCTTTGAATTTAAATCGTGGTGCTATTTGCTCTAGAAATGCTTTTGTGACCCCCCCCCCCCCCCCCCCCCTCCTTGATGTGTAGAATTAATCTATCGATTTCTTATAATTTGAAAATCATCAATACATTGTGGCACTGTAGTAATGAATTCAAAGATTTCTTTCAAGATGAAGCTCAAAATCATCGCATCTAGAGTCGTCCTACTAAAGTCACTCCCGGCGTCTGTCTTCCCATCCTCCTAAAACTTGGGAGTATTGAAGAGGAGAGTGAATAGGTATATTGCGGGTAAGCGCGATCTATCGTCGGCATCATCTTCACTTATCATCAGGTGAGAGCGATGCTAAGCGTGTGCCTGTAAAATATAAAAAAATGTCACCGTCACAGTACCTTCCTATGGCCTTGCTACGTTCGATTCTTTAAGTGCAATAAGACAAAATATTTGAATAAAAACATTATGATTGAACCAAAGTATGGTATTAGGGTACTTTTTAATATGGTTAGCAGTAGCTAAGTGGTAACTCTCATGTTGATAGGCGTATTTCGGCAGTTGCAATTTCAATTTCAGTCCTTTGGGTCAGTACAAGGAATTTATAAAAAGGTTGTACGAGGAATCGATTTTGTTTGGCTCAAGAAATAAAGCCAGACCCAATTAAAATTAAAAGCTGAAAATTTGTGACGGTGAATCTATTTCTGCTACTCAGTCACGCAAAAACAACCAGTTTGATAAAACTTTATAGTAACATAGCTTATACATACATCGGAATATCACACATACTATAAAGACATTAAAGGCGTGCAACAGCGAGCTATTTGCATTGTTGACGATACCGAATTAACGTGATGTCTAAATTCATTAAAATTTTACAGTGATATTGGTTCTCTATTTGTGTTTTAACGCAAGTACAACGGAGAGTGTTCTGTTGAATGTTTTGATATGGTGCCCTTACCGCCGTCCTAAACTCGTACATCCCGCTCTGGCTAGGTGCTCATCTACAAACCCTGAAACCCAGGAAATGTACCACCGTAAGGTTCGCATAACCTTCATTATGCGCACACTAGCGTTGTGTCATGGGTTGCCGAATACGGTGTTCCCCCAGGTTTATGACATGGAGCTGTTCAAAATAGATTGAAATGCACTATTCACGGTCGGCAACACAATAATGATGCTCCTGGTATTGCTGTAGCTCTTAGACGCCGGTAAACAGTTAACATTGGATAGGTTGTCTGCCGGTTTGCTCCTCTTTGGCATAAGAAATAAATAAATGGTGGAAAAAGTATAAGGATAAATAAATCTGAAACAAATCTGCCATCTGGTAGCTATTCTTGCGTATACTGCATAAATAGTTAAAGTTACACGAATATAAATATAACATGTCATCATTCCAAAACGTACAAACGAAAAAAGGAGCGAGCGGCTGCTAGTACTATATACCAGTCTACTCTATTACTAAAAAATGGTCCTAAACTGTATAGTAAAAATCAAACAGTTTCTGTAAAAGTAGGAAATATAAAAGAACCAGCAATGTAGGCGGATCATAAAGACGGACGCGGCACAACGCGATGAGTCACGATTTATAGACATGCGTACTCGCAATAGTTTACGGCGTAAGCGTCAGATTACAAAAACTGTGACTCACGTCCGCGTTGTATTGTTGTTATACGAGATTTCTATAATGTTATGTTTGCTTTTGTTTTCCTAATATCGAGTGACTCGTCATTGAAATCACGCGTTGAGTTAAAGCATTTCGTGTACCGAACTATGACCCTCAGTATTATTAGTATTTAATGTTTAAAATTTGAAATTATTTTCGATGATGTTAAAGTTTAAGCCAACTCTGCATTCATCACGATTGTTATGTATTATGTGAGATTAATAAAACATCCTAAACATAAAATTTCTAAAGGCAACTGGTTTATTTTTATAACATACCTCTACAATTTATACTCTTACTAGCGGCCCGCTCCGGCTTCGCACGGGTATAAAATATATAGCCTATGTTATTCACTGAAAAAATGATTAAAATCGATCCAGTAGTTTTGATTTATTCATTACTGCTCGTAGCCCACACACATTATTTTGATAAATCTCGTAGAGTTCAGCCTGCGTTTGTTGCAATGTAAGCGGAATAAATGTAATTATTTACGACATCATATTAGAAACCTCAAAAGTAACAATATTTTTCCACTATTTAATGGATGTTATTATACATATAAACCTTCCTCTTCCATCACTCTGTCTATTAAAAAAAAACCGCATCAAAATCCGTTGCATAGTTTTAAAGATTTAAGCATACATAGGAATATAGGGACATAGAAAGCGACTTTGTTTTATACTATGTAGTGATATTGAGCTACCTACATAACAACGATTGTTGTATAAAAAACCGTTTAAATGAATGCGCCTCGCATGGTTGCTAGTTGAAATTGTTGTACATTCACAGTTGGGTCCATATCGGTAATGGCGACTAAACCGTCCGCGCTCTCCACACCCCGCGTCGCACTATAATTTGAGTCCCACTATTACTTTGTCCTAAGTTCGAGTACTTTTTCACCTACACTTTTATGGGAATGATTCCTCTTCTAAAGGACGCAGTGTTATGCTAGACAACCTGTGATCATCATCAGTGATTCAACTATAAAATGTAAAAATAATTTTTCAAATTTGACTGGTAACTTATAAGAAACAACCAATGGCTTAAACTATATAATTTTATGGTATACTTTTACACTGTAGCATTTAACTTAATGAGACAAATAACCCTAAGTTCGCTTTCGACGGTTTATTTGCTTCAGCGGCATATTCTTTTGTATTGACGCAATCGATATATTGAATGAATAATTGATAATTGGCAATTCGAAATCGATATCGATATTATATCCTATGTTTCGTTTATGTTATATATAGAATCGTTCACATACTTTTTAACAGTAGGAAACAGCAACAGACATGTAGGTTACCTGATATTAATTTAGCTTGGAACAATTAATCACCGACCTACACAAGTACCTCAGTTCTGAGGCCAGTTGACACAATTGTGTATACCTTTTGAACGGAGTACGCAGCATTGTGAACACCGCTGCTTTGGGGGAATAATATCAGTGTGATGGTGCATTCACAGTCGGGTCTTGCAAAGGGGACCTACCACGATAAATCTAAAAGTTTAGGGAACAGAAAGAGAAAATGTTTTTGTTATATTTTTTGTTTACTTTAACTGTTATCTGAGATGCTGGTATCGTGTTTAAATATAACTAGCGGTTGTCCTCGACTACGTTTGTATCTTTGTAAATGATGTACCATACACTATTTGTCGTGTAACTCGTGTAGGTTTATATAGTAGGTACTCGCCTATATTGATCTCAGATGGCAGGATTCAACAATTATACATTATTGTTGTTGCGAATATATTTGAGGTGGTTGTAAATCAGCTCTATCCGTAACATTAAATTATTTCTCGTTCTATTTATACAGTACAAGTTGTATTGTACAAATGTTGTTGTGGCTCGTTGACTCGTCGCTCGTAGAGTCGTTTGCCGTAGGTATTATTGGGGTTTGTTATCGCCGCGTATCTCTAATCTTGAACCTTTCGAACTATTTATCACAATTTCGCGTGTCTGTACTGATCAGACGCTACTCGATCTCTGTCCGTTCTGATCAGACGCTATACAATCTCTGTCCGTCCTGATCAGACGCTATACAGTCTCTGTCCGTCCTGATCAGACGCTATACAGTCTCTGCCTGGCTTCCCGTTCGTATTCCTTATTTAAATGCCTCGCAGCTGATCCGCTAGCGAGCGCACTCCGCGCGTGTGGCCTCTTTCTGGCCCGACGCGCGACGACACCCCGTAGGGAGGGCTCGTAGGAATATTTTTAGTGAATGGACCCAATGAGTCCATTGTCCATTTTCTATTTATGACACCATTCTGTGCCCTGTATTTATAACTTCCTCTCCGACAAACTTATCCCTAATAAATTACGTGGTGTATTGTTCTTACAATCAATCAATATGTTCAGAGTTCTTACTCACAAAAAACTTATAACTAACACATTTTGACTTTCTACGTACTCCGTAATAACAAAACCCTTAACCGTAATAAATTAAGTCCGATATTTCGTAAACTAGCACATAAAACTAATTGTCCTGCACATGGCTCGCTGTCCGTAACAGTTCTCCCTCCGGCGTAGCTTGCGTAGCCTCTATCTCCAGGACGGCGAGTTTTGATGTCGGGCGCCGGAACACGCCACTCCGTGTCTGCACGTCGGCACTCCGCACTCCTCCGTCTGGTCCGGTGTATGTTCGTACGATTAGTCCGCGCAGCCATGTGTTTCGTGGTAGCGAGGCGTCAACGACCACGACAAGGTCCCCGACGCTCAGGGGCCGTCGTCGGTCGGCTGCTTTCTTCACTGACCCCGCTAGCCACTCCCATGCGCCACCATGATTAGGCGTGTAGAGCGGAACGTAACGCCAATCCATACGGCGTCGTAATCCCTCTTCTCGTAGAATGGGTGTCCACTCATCGTAGGCGGTGCGTAGTTCATTTTCCGCGCCGCGAAATTTCGTAGCGTTATCGCTATACATAATAGCTGGCCAACCTCTTTTCGCCGCCATTCGTCGTAGCGCCATGATCGCTGAATCAGTCGAAAGTGATGCTGCGATCTCTAAATGGATCGCCCTTGTAGTTAAATACGTAAATAGGGCGACCCATCGCTTCTCTCTTCGCCGACCAATGGTGACTTGTAGCGGACCGAAGTAGTCGACTACGCAATTTGTAAACGGTCGGTGGAACGCGTCGAGTCTGACTGCCGGTAAATCTCCTGTTATCGGCGTGCGAGGCGTCGCTCTACGTATTTTGCACCTCGCACATTCCCGCTCCACTGTACGTGCTGCGGGTCGTAGCTTCAAGATCCGATATCGTTGTCGCAAGTCGTCTATTACTCTCTCGCGGTTGCTGCGACCCTCATCGCGATGTTGTTCAGCGATGAGTTTCTGTACCGTTGGGTGTTTGCCGTCTAATATAAGCGGTTGTTTGACCCTTGATGATACGTTCGCGGCTTCGATCCGTCCGCGCATACGTAGCATATCGTCTTGGTTTATCTCCGGACCCAGCTTGTAGAGGCGACTTGTACGCGGTATTACTTTGCCTCGCGTTAATCGCTCTATGTAGTCGGCGAAACTCTCAGTTTGTGTCTGTCGTAACACATTTTCAGCGCGTTCAATGTGTCGTTTCTTGATATGTTTTGTTCTGCGCCGACATACTCGTATGTCTGCGAACGCTAACATTGTAGCGACAGTTCTCACCAGTCGTTCGTACGAGGAGAATCGCACTGCGTCTGGTAATACTGCATCATTCGATTCGATCGTGTATGTCACTACGATTTTCTCGACGTCTTCTTGTGGTGCCGTGTGTTCGGTAGGCCACTCGCATTCCGCGCGAGTAAGGAAGCACGGTCCCGTGAACCACCGGTCGTTGTTGTTGATCGCTATGTTCGACGATCGCGTTGCACTATCTGCGACGTTTAGTTGGGTCGGTAACCATCGCCACTGTTCCTTTTCGGTAAGTTCGGATATTTCTCCGAGACAATGTGCAACATTCGGCGTGTTTCTGCGTTTGTCGTTTCGTATCCAACTTACCACGGTAGTTGAATCTGTCCAGTATACTGTGCGAGCGATTTCTATGCAGTGCTCGCAGCGAATAGCATCGTTCAAACGTGCTCCGATATCGGCGGCTTGTAGTTCTAGCCGCGGAATCATTTGTGTGCGTCTAGATGCGACTTTCGCCTTTGCTGCCTTTAACACGACGTGTACGCGACCGTCGTTGTATGTCACGCACCAATACGCTGCTGCTGCATAAGCCTGTTCACTCGCGTCGCACAGTATGAGTGGTTCAATCTGCTTCATAATTATCAGATTGTAAGAACGCGACAAGCGCTGTCTTGTTACGTTCTCAAGTTGATACAGCCAATCAACGAACGTTTCGGTATCTAAATGTAGTCTCCGTACGTTTTCTTGTTCGTAGTTGCCGAGCTTTATGTATAACTCGATCGATCGTGTGTGTAGCTCGGCCGTTACGTGGTCGCATTGCTGGATAGTCCCTCCTAATATCTGTTTGACATGATTATTAGTGTTGTCCGATCTCGTTAAACGCGTCCCGCCGAGTGCGTTTATTCTAAAATGACTTTTGACATGTTTGTGAAACACTTGTGCTACGCTGCTGTCCCCGCGTCCCGGTATGTAAGTATGTAATAGGTAGTCGTTGCTTTGATTGAGCGTGTGCGGTACCGTTCCGTGTACTACCCAGCCCAGTTGAGTTTTACTCGCAGCCGGCTGGTTCGGTTTACCGACGCGTAACTTCCTGGACACGATCATTTCCCAGTGATCCGTGCCTATTAATATGCGTGGACGTGCCTTTTCGTAGCACACTTGTTTCACCGCTAGGTTTCTCAGGTGCGCGTGTTTCAGTATACTCTTCGGTATCGTTTGTTCGCGCAACCGAAGTCCGTTTATTGTACGCGCTCGGAGGTCGTATGCGTTATCACTGTCTCGTTCACACAACTTTAATTGTATAAGCTGGCTTTGTGTGTATTCTCTCCCCATGTTAACACCGTTTATTTGCAGCGGGTATATCGGTCCGTGCGCGCCAATAGTATTCGCTAAGTCCTCATCTATTAGTGAAACGGTCGATCCCTCGTCTAACAGTGCGTACGTATCTACGGCGCCTTTGGGTCCCAATACAGTTACCGGACACACTTTAAGCATAATTTCTGTCGGTTCGGAGATAGTAGCGACGGACATTACTGTCTCACTTGTGACTGTCTTTTCAATCTCGCTCGGCTCGTTTAAATGAAGTGATGCGTGATGTGGGCGACGGCAGGAATCAACGCCGCACGGTTTTTGTTTACAGTTCGCTCGACGGTGGTGCTTGTCAATACACTTGAAACAGACGCTTTTGCTTTTCACTAAATCCCAACGCTGCTCGACGTTCAGTGCCTTGTACTGCGGGCACCGAGACAACGAATGGGGATTCTCACAACACGGACACCGACGTTCGGTTTCGGTGTCTGTTGTAGTGAAAACGCTCTGCTTCTTTTTCGATACGAACTGCGGTGCGGCCGGTTTGATGTCTCGCCTAGAAGGTGCCGTAGTATAAGCGGCCGTGTATGTATGTTTTATTGCGCGGCTTGCTTCGCGCATTAGAAATTGTGACAACACGACGATCTCTGGATCTGTAGTACCGTCGTTCTCTTCTGCATAGTCGCACCATCGAGCTTTCAGATGCGGACTGAGCTTTTCTAATACTTCTCGTGCTAACATGGGGTTGTGCAAATAATTTCGTTTATCTAAATTTTGTAGAATACACACTATATTCTGTAGTTTCACTGCGAATGTGTTCAATTCGCTTGCAGTCGTCCCAGGTCGTGGTAACCTTCTCATATCTTCGAATGCTTTATCAATGATGACTTCCGGTCTGCCGAAGCACTGCTCTAGTGTGCGCATGATGTCATCAGGGTTTGCCGCAGTATGTAATAATGCCGACACCGCGTCGCGGGCGTCTCCTCGCAAGCTGTTACGTAGTCGCGCTATATTTTCAACCGGCGTAAGTCGATACAGTTTTGTAGAGTCACGCATCGCCGCTTTAAATGGTAGCCACTCATTGATGGCTCCAGCAAACGTCGGTAGGTCGATGGCTTGGCGTGGTGTGGGCTGTGTACGCGTCATTTTCTCTAGTACTGCGGCAAGTTGTTTAATGTCGCTACTCTGCGACGGTGAAGGCGAACGGGCGCGTCGTTCTGACCTGCGTTCGCTTTGTGGCACATCGATACGTTTGCACGGTGCTTGCTCCCCCCGTGCTACATCGGATTGTGAGCGAAGCCAGTCATCCACACGGTGAATTCGTTCTTCTGACTCCTCGTTCAGTTGCTCGCGTTCATCCTCTGTTTCATTGCGTATCGATGTCAGCTTTACGGCGAGTCGTCTTCTAATCAACTCAGCCTCTATGCTTAGTTGTTCTCGCCGTATATTTGCTAGTTTTTCTTCCGCCTCTAGCTCGGCGAGGCGTGATCGCATCGTCGCGCTCATTGTCGATCGTTGTGAGCGTGACGGTGAAACACGTCCTGTTCTTGTTGTGATTGTTCGAGTTGCTGGTGCGAGGGGCGCGTCTTGCGGTCGTGACACTCCCTCCATTCCCTGCTCGTCTAGAGATAGCGGTGATTCGTCTAAAACTCTTATCGTCGTCTCCTGTGCCTCCATTGCGTTGCTCTGATTTCTTGTAATAACCATTTTGAGTACGCCGATCGTGGATGCTCACAGAATTCTTGACGTTTTTGTGTTTTCTTCGAATCGCTGTTTCTTTTCTTCAATCCGGTTCTCGGTAGACCAAGCAATGGTCATTTATTGAAGTAAAGCTTTCTGTATTCGGTTCGCAAAGGACCAAGCAATGGTCCTTTCTCGTTGAAACGAAGCTTTCAATATCCGGCTATGAAGGACCAAGAAATGGTCCTTTCTCGTTGAAACGAAGCTTTCAATATCCGGCTCTGAAGGACCAAGAATGTTGCGAATATATTTGAGGTGGTTGTAAATCAGCTCTATCCGTAACATTAAATTATTTCTCGTTCTATTTATACAGTACAAGTTGTATTGTACAAATGTTGTTGTGGCTCGTTGACTCGTCGCTCGTAGAGTCGTTTGCCGTAGGTATTATTGGGGTTTGTTATCGCCGCGTATCTCTAATCTTGAACCTTTCGAACTATTTATCACAATTTCGCGTGTCTGTACTGATCAGACGCTACTCGATCTCTGTCCGTTCTGATCAGACGCTATACAATCTCTGTCCGTCCTGATCAGACGCTATACAGTCTCTGTCCGTCCTGATCAGACGCTATACAGTCTCTGCCTGGCTTCCCGTTCGTATTCCTTATTTAAATGCCTCGCAGCTGATCCGCTAGCGAGCGCACTCCGCGCGTGTGGCCTCTTTCTGGCCCGACGCGCGACGACACCCCGTAGGGAGGGCTCGTAGGAATATTTTTAGTGAATGGACCCAATGAGTCCATTGTCCATTTTCTATTTATGACACCATTCTGTGCCCTGTATTTATAACTTCCTCTCCGACAAACTTATCCCTAATAAATTACGTGGTGTATTGTTCTTACAATCAATCAATATGTTCAGAGTTCTTACTCACAAAAAACTTATAACTAACACATTTTGACTTTCTACGTACTCCGTAATAACAAAACCCTTAACCGTAATAAATTAAGTCCGATATTTCGTAAACTAGCACATAAAACTAATTGTCCTGCACATGGCTCGCTGTCCGTAACAATTGTCATGTATGAGCTACATTGCTGTAAAGTTTCATCAAAATTAATTGAGTAGTTTTTGCTTTGGAACATACGTCATTAGGTCTGTCATTACCACCATACTTTGTTCAGCCCTTTTGTACAATATGAATCAAAATGTTTGAGTACAGCAGAGTCTCAATATTATTGCTTCAAAATTCATTTTCTATTTATCATTAGTTCACATATTGAATTGGCTGCATACATAAAGATATTTCAACTGGAAAAGGCTATATATAAGATTATACGATGGCCGGTAAAGTCAACGGATGTGTGTACAAATTAACCAAGACAGAGAACAGAGCCACAAAATTGCCCAACAGCGTCCATTAAGGACATAACATTAAATCTAATTATACCCAGCAAATAACGTGGGGGGTACAAGATGTAACGTGCAGTATAATTCTTCCATTTAATGTATGTTAACATAAATTAAGGGGTCGTTATATTATCGGAAATAAACTGACTAAGCCAATTGAATGCTCTGAGAGTTTTAGATGAAACGGACAATTGAAAAAGGCGAGGTTCTGAAACTCCTGCACATTCAGACTTGTTGTACTTCTAGTTCTGGTTATGTAACTTTTATTTAAGTTTGACTCTATTTTTAAAAAGAATAATCAATTTTCTATACAAATCGCTGCGTATAATATATTATTGTAAAACACGAATTTTAAATACAACTGAGAAGAGTATAATTTGACAAATATATGTCATAAAAAAAAAATTGCAGGTTTACATTCATACTTACCAGAAGTGGAATTAGGCTGAATGTGAACCAATTTCAAAACCTCACCTTTTTTTTAATTGAATACGGCCCCCACTTCCAAAGTTTTTTTTTAAATATCGTCGCTGTCGAGGCAAAAGTTTATAAATAATAACCTTTTCTCACATATAATACTAGTAGAAAGAAGTAACGTAGTCTTGAGGCCATTCCCTAAAAATGGATACCTCTGAGGATTTCACTTAAATGGTTACTGAACCATACTTGAATACTGATCCAAGACACAACAATGCCAGAACTGCAAACTTTGCGATAGAAAGAGATTGAGTGACGCTACCACAGCAAACACAACATATAATCAACATTTTAAAATTGTTGTGTGCCAGCACTTGATTATTGCGTTTGACTAGATTGCGACCATCATACACCAGTAGTAACTACCGCTATAGTGGTGCACATCCACGGGATAGTGGGATGTCTGTTTCCGATTGGACCATTACTAACAGACCATTCGCATTATAATTCGTTATAATGACTCCCTTTTAGATTGACTGCGTTCGGTATATTCTGCAGTATACAGAGTTATAAAAAGGCTTGCAAGCAGGCGTGACATTGACGACTGGCAATTGATTTGGGGAACTCTTGGTTTTCTGTTATTTTTGGATTACAATTGGCTTATCATCACGTTATTTCTTGTGCTGGAATAAAATAAAATAAATCTCATACGTTATGAATTTCACAAAGCTAGAATACATAAAATAAGGCAAACACGACAAATTAAAGCAAAGATACAGTGTGTACACCTAACATGCAAATACAATTTCTATATCATTTTTCTTCTTGTTATTAATCAATAGTATTATAAATTTCCATTATTACAAACCAAAAGGAAGATTAGGATTCAAACTTTAAACTTTCTTATTGTCAGATGAATTAAGATAATTTTTAAGTTATCAATAATGTATTTATTTAACACAATAATTAACTAAGTATTTTACATTTT
Organism: Antheraea assamensis; assembly: GCA_035772565.1. Classification (NCBI taxonomy): domain Eukaryota; kingdom Metazoa; phylum Arthropoda; class Insecta; order Lepidoptera; family Saturniidae; genus Antheraea; species Antheraea assamensis. Next base: position 86,340 of record JAQQSE010000229.1, on the reverse strand, counting down.
AATACTCTTTTGACTTTACAGACGGTTCGCTGACTTGGGCATTGGGCATTGATTCTTTCTATTTTCAAGTCCATATTCATATTTGTAAAGTGTAAAGTATATATTCTAAAATACTAATTACTAAAATAAAAATAATCATTCCAATACTTAAATAAATCATAACATCATCGTCAGCCAACAAATCTTCTATCATCATATAACCTTAGACCCCCTAATATCTCGAGCGACTACTAAGATTTTTAATTTAGATAAAAAAAAAGGAAAATAAGAGATGGCATCGTTTAACATGCGTGCCCGAGGCTTCTGCCCTGGAATCGAGATATATGGATAGGTAATCATTTTCTTTTAACGTAATTTAAATCTGTTACCACCAGCTGTAATATATCAAATTTTAGTATAATTTAATTTCATATAACATAACATTATAATTATATTTTATACCCTAATCTACGGCTTAATTGAGCTCTATGTAAATTTTTATTAGAATACATCCACTTGTTCGTGCAATATAAAAGAATAAATCAACTTTCACAACTATAATATCGGACACAACTGTAAAAGGTTGATGTATTTTTTGATGAAGAAAAAATTAACAAGATGTGCCAGATGTAACAAAACATTTACTAAAATCTACAAGTAACTAGGGAAGCTAACTCTCAGTTCCTAGTTAAACATTATAATAAATTGTCGATGTATTCCAACAGTTGGACATAAATGCCAAATTTGTCTCCCATTTATAGTTCAATTTAAAGCACGGCATGAATTAACAGTAAAGATTTCGTACTTTTTACTGAGATTTAACGTATTATAATGATATGATTTAATTACAAGAATAGTAAGTCATTATTTATTTAGTCATATCATTTTGCAGAATTCACTATAAAACCGCATATCAACGATCTTAATGTACTAGGTAATGTACTACATAGTAGATTGAACGGTCGAAAACTAGCTCTTAGAGTCACAATTAGCAAAAAATATTTTAATTAAAATTGTAGAATTACGCAACCAAAAGTCTATTTGACCATTTATAATATTTATTGGTAATAAGCAACAGTGTCATTCGTTCATTTTTATAACATATGAGGTAATCTTGGTTTTGTTTTCAAAAACTTTATAATTTACCATCCAGTACTAATAAATTCTCTGTTGATTTTCTTGCATACGCACGTTGTTTACATCCGTGCGCTTGAAGTAGATGGGAGCGAACTTATCTAGGTTGTCTATTACAATGTAATAAACGTACTATACTGTTTCATACCGTGAGATATTTTTTCTTAAATTAAATAATAACGCAACGTTACGCCGTATCCTTGTGGGAGTAGTCAGAATTTATATCATATTATGCTATTATACGAAGTATGGTCCGTTTAAACACATCATATCTTAATCAGACCTGATCACACCGATAAGTATTCTGGTACAGATAGGCCGCGAATTATGTATAACAAATCTTTAATAACAATAACGATATTGTCTTCCCTACTATAGAGAAGAGTTCCCTTTTTTTTTTACATTATGCCCGTTACATAATTCAAATTTGCTATTTTTAAATTTTGTGAATAGGTTTTTGCCTTTGTCCACAGCAGAGAGTAGCTGCTGGATTCCACTCTGGCCTCTTCATCCGGCATGTCAGGCAATCCACGGGATTATTCACCACTTGGCGGGACAGCCTTCCGAGCCGGTGTTTAAAACTAATAGTCTGGTTCGAGGCTCCTACTGATTGACGTCCAGTCAGCGGATAACTATTTCACCGGGTCAGCCCGATTCTCGCGGCTAAACTTGTAACTGCTTCAACAGCTTCAGCAACTTAAACTGTATCGGATTCAAAACAACTTCGGAACATCCTTCGGAAGGGGTTGGTTCTCGTTCACTATGCCAGAACACATATAGGACCTTTACTTTGCGACATTCTAAACCCGAGGGCGGTCTCTAACCAATCGGATAAATAACCCTACCACCAAGCTGAAATAGATCCAAGATAACATGGTTTACCATCATGACCAAGATCATAATCGGAACCAACCAACCAACAGAAAACCGACGTGAAGTAACAGTGCTTGCATTGTTGCGTTTCGTTCGGTCAGTGAGAGCGCCGGAGGCCCACATATATTAAACCCCTGGTGTTGCTAGTGTCTATGGACGGCGGTGATCACTTACCATCAGGTGACCCACCTGTTCGTTTGCCCCCTATAATATAAAAAAAAAAATCGGTAGAGCCTCGCTAGTTATTCGGCGGTTATTATGTTGAGGTTTGCTTGGGCATCTAAGAAGATGCTGGATACCCCTTTACAAGCTCTATGGACCGTAGTAGCCTCTGAACTTCAGGCGGACCACGTATAAAGAAAGAGCATTTATCAAGTGTGTAACTAACCCAAATAATAACATGAATTACCTCCTCGAAATTCACAACTTTAGTAAGAGACGTTAAAAAAGCAATTGACGTCATAAATATAATATTAGGAGAAGATGAGATGAAAGATCGTTTCGGAGCACAAAAAGCCGCCCATAAAAAGTTTCATCGCGCGTATCAGCGAAAAAAGGGGTCGCAGAGCTAGTTAATTTATTCAGTGGCGCGATGTGTGCGCGCTCTGCCGTTTCTTATGCAAATGAAAATATTTACGACCGTCGTCGGTTTTGTTCGGCATTTAAATAAATTATACCCGAACTTCATTTTCATTTAGCTTTAATTTTATATCATTAGGCCAAGCTTTCAGTGATGGCAGATATCGTGATGAAAACATAGAGTGATGATGGTAGGGTATTTTTTAACAATCGCTTGGATAACCACTGTCGTCCTGAAAATTAGTTTAGGGCTGAATCGACAACGCTAGAAGAAATATATTATTATTATTATTATCTTTTTATATTATAGGAGGCAAACGAACAGGCGGGTCACCTGATGGTAAGTGAAGTGATGAGTAAGTGAAGAATGGATAAGATTAAGAATTAGTATATCAGCGGGAGATTTGAATATAGCACCAGTGACAGATAAATTGAAGAGTAATAGGTTATCATGGTACGGGCATATTATGAGAAGAGATGAAAGTCGTGTAACAAGAAAAGTTTTGAGTTTGAAAGTGGACGGATATAGAGGTAGAGGAAGACCGAAAAAGGTGTGGATGGATAATGTGAAAAATGATATGTGTATAAAAGGAGTGAATACTGAGATGACATCTGACAGAGGAAAGTGGAAAAGGAAAACATGTTGTGCCGACCCTACTTAGGTGGGATAAGGGTAAGACGATGATGATGATGATGATACACCGTGTAAATTCTATAACATTGCTTATACAAGTTACTATAACAGAAATGTGTTCCATTTAAGTCGGTTTACCCCAAAACCCATACACTTTTTATAGCGCAAAAATCGTTGTCTATTACGACTAAATTCGTTAGTGATTAAGACATCAGTAAATCTTAACAAAACATGAAGAATACCTCATGTTATCAGTTTAAAAAAGGCGCCGACTACATCTTTGAGGTGCCGAAATTTCTTAGAAATACATCTGAGGTCGTAAATAGTTGTCTTGTTTTTATTTTTCTTAATTGCCAAGAGAACGTGCGCCATGACTCATGGATTGCAATATCTCTAGGAAATATGGTCTCAGTTACTAAACACATCGGAAACGGTCCTACCTTTTATCATTTGTAAACTAATTTTGATGGTCTCAGTTACTAAGCACACCAGACACGGTCGTACCTTGTCATTTGTAAACCAATTTTGAAACTGTTAACATGGTCAGTAAGAGAAAAGCCTTTTGTATTGATGAAAAAGTCTAATAAGCACAGTTAAAAAGGAAGAAAAGAAATTGATGTATGTGATGAACATTATTGCATGTGATGGAAGGACTTTTTTGAAATTGAAAAGCTGTCGACAAGCACCTGTTGGTGTGTTCCGGCAGCTGTACTAGAGAGCAAGTTCTCCTCTAGGCTTAGCGTGCCTACAATCTTAGACCACATCGTCATTGAACATAATATCTCATGGTCAAAATAATGGCTATAAAGAATTAAAAAAAGTATAACTTTTCAGAAAAAAATATGTTAGTTTGGTTACTTCAGTTACGTTTATAGAGTTTATACAAAATAAGTTTTTGAAATTTAAAATTGAATTATCTAATGTCGGTTCTAGTTGCAATAGAAATATTACTGTAACGTAATAAAAATAAAATGGAAACTGTGACCCGAGTGCTGCCTAGATCCACTAGATGCTGTATGCAGTCATATCGTCCAATTACGTGTACAAATTGAGGAACGGCGGCTGAACTCGAGTCTAGTGAAATAAACCTCTACCACTTTGTCTGCTTACTGGTATTAAACTCCGTTAAAGCACTGTTTCGATGCAAATCATAAGAAACAGCGATTTTTATCAACGCGCTAGTTTATTGAAATTTTAATGACTTTTATTATCAATAGCATCGGATTTGATAATAACATTTTATTCTAAAAAATAAATATATATATATAATTAAACAATTGTAAAATGTATTGTAGACCGTGTCCCTTCGGATAAATAATTGGATCTCAACGAATTAATTAGTATAAATAGCTGATGTCCATGACTCTGTTCTTCTAGAAGTGGATTTGTTATTGCCAAGAAACTACACATTGTATGTAGATTAATTGTCGATTACTTGTTACTATATAACTGTTACATATAACGCTTTTATCGAGTTAAAATTAACATCTTTAAATTTTATGATTACCGCTTAACCATTATAGAAAATGTTAGGATTTACAATTAACTTTTATCAATAAAAAAATTTTGGCATTAGCTAATTTTCTTCATACCATTCGACGTGTCGCAGTATTTATATTAAGTCTTTGCTCGTTATATATTACGTTCCTTACATCTACAATATATAATATTTGTACAAAATATTTATACATTTTTCACTATTCAGAAAAAAAAGTATATAATCAATAATAATATTAGTATATATTGACACATGAAGAAAATACTTTGTACTCTTTAATATAGTCGGATTATGATCAGCAGGACTAATAACTACTGAGTCATAATAAATCCGCTTAGCGCTTCCTACAGTTCTAACTTGGACAGTTCTCAAAGAGAAACAGACCGGGCACACCTGACCAAAATACCCGAGGCCATTTCCACTCGGTTGGCGCTGCATTGCATATTATAACAAGCCCTAATTAGCTCAATGCTGAGTGTAAGACTTCTCTAAAGGCACGCCTGTCGATAATACACAGCAGACATAGTTGTTCACAGAGATGATAATGACATATATATAACACTCGTTTAGAACAACATCGGAACATAAAATCAAATTTTTTTTTTCATTAACAAATTTTAATTGAATTTAATGAATATTAAATTATTACGCTTTGGAAACAGTTTAGTTAACTGATTTTAATTCTTCTTATTTATACTCGTAAATTTTCATAGAATAGATAAAATTATCTTTGGTTTTTGTATCACATGTATAATGATATAATTTTTGAATAGGTTAATTCTTAACAAAAATTAACATGTTTTTCTTTCTATATTCCTTAATAGATAATTTAGAAACTATGACAATAAATTCACATTTCTTTTCCTTATAATTAAATCCATTTAAATTAGTACCTCACACCGGTATAAATCTACACCATACAAAAAAAAATGTATCTATTCAGACTTATTTCTGAAATGGCTGAACTGATTCTGACGAGACTTAACTTAAGCAGATAGAAAACTTATTCCAGTATTATATAGAGTGCATATCAAGAAGTTTTCCTATAGAGCCTATGTAGTAGTGATAAAATTGAATAGACATAACTTAAGTCAGTAAAAAAATTCAATAAAAACAATGAAAAGACTGTGTTGTATTTTAAATTTTTAAATCAATTATAATCTGAGTTATTTAAATTTCATGATTTGTAAATTGGAATTATTAATATTAGTCTAGTTTTCACATTTATTGGCACTCCGAGAAATAATTGCGTATATTTTTAAGCAATTTATTAATATCAATATTACATCTACGCAGGGGACTATACTACGCGTCGCTAATCTGGCGCAAGCGCAATACGTCGCAAGCATGTCGAGGACATCAGTGATACGGACCCATAATATTTTCCCCCACCAAAAATCACTGAGCCCGGCTAAAGAAGTTATCCCTTCAATAAATAATAGTTAAATGAATTCAGGTAAAACACATTGTTCTCGTGAAACAACCAAATTAGTTTGTACATAAATAAATATATAATTAAATTAACCCGCTGTCGCTGCAGCCTATGGCTCGGGCAGCGGTGCATGAGCGAGCACGGTTGGAGCGCCCGGGGCCGATTCGACCCGCGTTGCACCTGTTATTATAATGAACTATTGTAATGATATGACGTGAACAATGCATACGAGCTTTAAACAGGTTTCAGAGTTATATTAAAGGCAGTGGTAAAAAATAAAACTACACACTTAACCAGTTTCATATATTGTCAAATTCTCACTCTTCGATTTTTAGTTTTTGTTATCGAGACACAGTTTATGCGTGCATTACTTAAAATCTATTGGATAAATTTGAATCATTTTTTTTTGCTTTTACTTCTTAGTTTTAATTAAAAAAAAATATCACGGTAGCTTAATTTGATATAAAATTATTAAAGTATTTAGAAGCTACGATTTTTGATGCTCAGTACACGTTCAACGATGTGTGTTTTCTTCCCGTAGAAAAGTGGGGCAAGCGGTGTAGTGATTATGATCTTTTCCTACATAAAATATATTAGTGAGATAATAATAAAACTCCAACAACCGACAGTTCAGTATAAAAGAACTTAATACCATTTAACTTATTCAAGTAAAAAATCAAATTGTTTTAAGTTTAAAAAGATCACTTTTCTATAATGTAACGTCGTATTTGCCAATTCATCTTTTCAATTAGATAAAGTTTATGTGTTTGTTTGTCATTGTTAAATAGCTTCATACGTTACAACCAAATAACATGTTCTAATTGTTTTTTTTTTTAGATATATTGAGCATTACTTATCATATTTTAGTATACCGAAAATATATTTAGCTCTTTAAAAATCCTAAATACTAATTGGTGTGCTAATCTATGTTTTTTTGTTATATTATTTACAAATGTAACTATGTAATTGATTGAAAAATATTATTATTTATAATTAGTCATACTATGGTTTTAGTACCGGTCATATACATTAAGTTCATCTAAATATAGTGTGTTATATTGTTTTCTAGGTGGTAGAGCTACGCTGAAGCTATTACTAGTTTCAGCATGAATGGGTCGGCTCGCCCGGGGTAGTACCACCCTCTCACAGAAAGCCGACGTGAAGTAACAGTGCTTGTGCACTGTTGCGTTTCGTTCGGTCACTGAGAGCGCCGGAGGCCCACATATATTAAAAGGTGGGCAACGCACTTGCGACTCCCCTGGTGTTGCTAGTGTCTATGGACGGCGGTGATCACTTACCATCAGGTGACCCACCTGTTCGTTTGCCCCCTATAATATAAAAAAATTAAAAATAATAAAGTTACTCTTGTTAATCCAATTTAAGTAAATAAAGGTAGATTCACACACTCAATGAACCCTCTAGAGTGACTTATCTCTAACGGCCGTCCTCGCAAGGGCTTTTGTATACCGTCAATCCCTATAGAATTCCGCTTTGACACATATCTAAGCTTTGTGTGCCGTATCGACAGATCATGTAAGTCAGGTATTGAGCCTTGGGCTGCACGTCCCAGTTATTGACATACTATATAATCCTTAATTGCTTCTGCATCAGTTACCTAGGAGATTAATCTGAGAACTATCCTCTACCTGCAATATTGCAGTTATTTACTGCTTCATATACACATTATATGAGTGTTAGCTAGTCATAAAGCTTAAATTAAAAATGTATTATCACTTGTTTCTTAAAACAAACGATTTTATTAATGAACTACGCCATTTATCTAGGTTAGATGCGAGTTACATTTCCATATTTGTATACAATTTTTTTTATATTACTTGTTTTAAAATTCATCAATTTATCTATATAAAGTGTAAAGATATGTTGCCTATATATTACTCAGAAAAGTCCTCTCTGTTAGTTCTAGTCTAGTCTCTGTTAGTCTGTAATAATCGGTTCAAATTTTTTGAAAATTTGCCTGGAGAAACAACAGCGGGTTCAGATTTATTAATTTACTGCCAATATCAGATAAGATGTCACTTCCCATATCCTATCATACTTCAGTACATATTGACTATTTCAGTAAAATCGCCAATATAATAAATAATGAATGGATAACAACAGAAAAATGCGACAATAGAATTCAAAATATCATAAATCTGTGCAAATAAAAAATCGTATGACTATGTTACCAGTTGCTAAAAAATGTCACGTACGATGTATAATTTGGATGGATACAATAAAATTTTATATTTTGGTTGCAACAGTTGTAATTTGTTTTACAAAAATCAAATGTAATGTTGGATTAGAACTGAGAATCGTCGACTGTTACACATTTCCATTAGAATGTCAAATGCAATAATTAATGCAGTATACATTTCATATTACAAGTAAAATTATTAATGTATTCTTGCCTTTTAATTATCAGATCTAGTTGTAGAAAGCGATTAGTTTCCATGTATATCACTCTTATTCTAGTGTCTTCGATATGAGGTGTTAAAATATCCGTTTGACAAATGTCGCTAATATTTTTTACCATTAACATTTATTTTAAAGTAGAATATAAGTGGTCCCTTAAAGAATAACCTTAATAATGAAGTAATAAATAATAAAGTTACAATGATATCAACATAAATTTAGAAATTTATTGTATTATAAAACTACACTACATATTAAGTGGTCCGCCGCGTCTGTCTGTCTGTTTATATCTTCGCGATAAACTCGTAAACTCCTGAACGGATTTAATACGGTCTTCACCAATAGATAGAGTAATTAATACACGAGAAAGATTTAAGTGTATAATTTGCCAAGGTTCTGTATAAATTGGTTGAAATATAACGATAATTGTTGGAAAAAGCCAAGCCGCTTGGGAGCTTTCATTGAAAACGCTGCCTAATTCTTTTGAGATATAAGAAAACAATGCAGAGCGAGATATTTCTTTTTTATAAATCTACAGAAAAGTCTACTATGGTATATATCCATCTTTTACGGATAGCTTACTATACCCATCTATCTTTTAAAAACATGGTCACATACCGTGAGGTAATCGGAAGGCTATTTAGACGAATATAGTATTAATTCTTATCAAATTGAAAACATTAGTTACCTTAACTATTTCATTCACATAAGTACATATTTTTATTATCAGGTCAGGACAACGTCCGCCGTACCTGCTAGTAATTTTATAAAGTAGTATTCAAGTATATACACGATTACGATACAGGATTACTCTGGGAAATATAAAAACCCGAAATATCCGTAGATCTATTAATATGTATGTCTCTTTCATACCTTTTTTCATTATCGTGATTTTATTTTTTTTCCACCTAAATATAATCACTACCACATGGTGTCCTCTTCTACTCTCCTCTACCAACTGACATCTTACTATTCATCCATCGGTCTTGGTTATTACGCTTAAGATATTTTATTTCAGGTTGCAGAAAAAGTTGCGAAAAACTTACGATATAATATCGAAGGTTTTAAGAATAACAGTCAAGTAACAAATGCAACTAGGACGGGCTGTTGAGTGGTAATAACATGTTAAGCATCTGATATCGAAGGCAAATTGTCGGTGCTTAATGTTACAGCAACTGCTCTGAGTCAGGTCACTTTAGAAATTCTAAGCTCACTTATATATATATATCCTAAGTCGTAGTGTCTGTTTGTTATACAACTACATTGAGACTACTTGACAGGCAAATAAATTTTAATGTTATACTACTTGATACCATACATTATGATTTCATAAGGAAATACGATTTAGACATATATATATATAATTCGATCCATTTTTTACCGCTTTGATATAGACAGGTCAACAAAATCTAAGAAACACATACGCGCTATATAAGTCTTCTGGCAAAAACAACATTTTTATTGTGCGTAATTTTAAATCTGTTCTAACTTCTAAGTTATTTATTGAATTGGTTTGCTGTAAAGAGTAATTTTACGTTGGTGAATAAATTGATATCAATATTGGTCAAAATAACTTCTAAAATAACCTATATTTCTTAATTACATGATACATATAAAATGGTTATTGTGGGTTATTCTTAAGAGAGATGGACATCGGTAATAAAACACTTTTCTTTAGGTCATTTTAAAACATATAATTCCATAGCACATTGTATTAACTTGCTTAACAACTTGAAAATACATTATTTTTTCTTTACTGTTAATATGTATAATATGCATGTTTTATACCCATAAACTTTCGGATGAAATAGAAAGAGAAATGACAGCGAGGAACTTATCAAAATCTCTTTGGTAAACCCTAAAAATAAGACAGCGAATCTCGACCATACGCAGTTGTATTGTGTAAAGAGTGTTCTCACTGCCTTTATTGTCTTTATACGTATATTCTCACGAAGTTTATCAAAGGAAAATTATATAGATAGACAAATATGAATTGCCGAATGTATTTAAGAGCATCACTTCAGAACAGCTATACCGATTTGACTAATTCTTTTATTGTTGTGTTTGTATTTGTCAGTGCAAGATTTGTATGAAAGAAAATATTTGAAAAATCATACGAATAAGTAAAAAGTTTGAGTTCAAAAATCTCCAGATAAATAAGTGAGTGAGTGAGAAAGAAGACAATAGAAAGGTCTTCAAAAATATTGACAGAATTAGCAAATTTGTTCAGTTGTCATTTTATTTCATTATATGGTGGTATTATAACGGGAAGATTTAGTCTCATTTTCAACATTAGTACACCTATGCGAAACCGTGGTCAGCAGCTAGTTTATAAATAAATACGCGAAGATAAAACAGTTCAGTACGTTTATCTCCTTAGTTTGGCATTCGATTTTTTTTGACGAGCTTTAGGATACAAACTGGGAAAATAGTTACTTTTTACAGCTGCCGTAAAAAAAAAACAAAATTGGTAAAAAAACAGCAATAATGTTGGTTTAAAAAAAAATTAATTATAGTCGATTTTGTCACTGGACCATCACTAGTAATATTAATTTAATAATAATAACGAGTGAAACCACAGGAAAAAATTATAGATAAACTGTAAACGTCGATAGCAGTTGTGCGCGTAAACCTTCCGTTCGAAAGCCAATGTCATTTACAAGTTCATAAAGATATACCTCGTTGCTGCCAGTCACGGTAACATGTCGATTTGTTGGTACGTTTAATCTACCATTTGTTTATTACCTTGGAAAATAACAGAAACTGGACGTGTAACGTATAACGAAGCTCAAGAGAGAGGCGAAAAAATGGCGTTATAGGAGTTTTGAATTATGAAGTTTTTAAAAGAAGGAAAGAGAGATATATACAATTGCATTTATAACATATGTCAATATATTGACTAATTAAAAATGATAGGAATAACAATAATAAAAAAAATATACCAAAATAAACGTAAAAAAAAAACGGTGTGGTCAGGGAACTTATCGCCAGGAAGAAAGTTCCTTACGCAATTTCTTCAATTCCATACGTAATTCGATATAGAGATTTAGATCATTTATATTTGACGCTATATAACACTTTTTCCTTCCGTGACGAATTTTACTATTCAATAAACCGCAATCTGTGAGTCGTATTAATCAACTTCATTCCAAAGCATACTAGTAAAACAATTAAAAATTCTGTATTGTAAAGGTTTATGTGTACCCATTGTGCTGAAAGAGATAAGACCTGCAACGCCAATTCTCACTCGATACCCAGAGAGTAACATGTGCGTAGCGATTATATGCATATGTGTGGTGTATGTACTATTGCGTATTTAGTATATTTCTGAGTAGAAAAAAACGTCAATCAAGTGTTTAAATATAAGACAATAAATACCTATATATAATAATGATTACAACAATTATACAAATGTATGCAGAGGTTAGTTTATACCCTACCCTATTATGAGTTATAAAGGTGTAAGAAATACAAAATCTCGTTACAAAGATATTATTTAAAGTAAAGATTACTTCTAAGCAAGTATATAAATATGTCGGTAGAATTCTGAAAGATTATACTTTGCTAATTTTAAGCATCTAAGGATAATATGTACTTAAGCATGTTGTTGCAGCATATTTCGCCTCATCGACGATATCGCTTTCAAATAATGCAGGTATTAGGGCTGATGATTGGGAGGAAACCACGTTAAATAGTGACAGAGGGGAGGCCTTCGGGCGGAGGAAGATGGAGAAAAACCTCATTAAAAAGTTCCTGTGGGAGGAAACCACATTAAAAAGTGACAGAGGGGTGGCCTTCGGGCGGAGGGAGAGGGAGAAAACCTCGTTAAAAAGTCACCGTGGTAGAAAATCACGTAAAAAAGTTACAGGTGGTGGTGGTTGGAGGGGGTGACCCCTTGACTGCCAAACCGGACCAAGGAGGGAAGGGGCTGGGGACCTGACTTTCCATTGCACATTGGTTCGGTAGACGGGTAGGCAGCTTGACCGGGCTGTCGTCGCGGTCAGGGCGTTCGCGCTGGGCCTTGTCGCCGGGGTGGCATGGTGCTTGCTTGTTCGATCCCGTGCCACTCCATAGCGCGGCAGACGGTATCTTGTGGGTTTTTTTAGTCAGTAAGAGTCTGACACCCCACAACTCCCCAGGGCGGTGGGTGAACAATGAAGGATTTCTTCCCACATTTAAAAAAAAAAAAAAGGTATTAGGGCTGATGGGAAGAGAACTAAGTTTTTTCCGAGTTGTACACATCTTATTAAGGTTCGACTTAGCAAAGTTCAATTTACCGAGGTTTTAATGTATTTCATTTGAAAGTGGATTTATCTCTAGCATAAATCAGGCTATTAGACAACCCTAACTTTGTGTTTTTTAATCACAAATCGATGAATAAATCTTATAACAATTGACTCGATCACTCAGAAAACGTTTTAGTGAATCTTTAACATCGATTATATAAACGTTACAAACGTACCCCGTAACGTTAAAAATAATAATAATCGATATGCAAAACATTATAATGGAACCGCTCAATCGAACTAATGTACCGTCGAATAGAATAAGTAGTGATTTATTACGGCTTGTGTAAGAAAAATGACTATAAAATAAAATAAGTCGTTTATAATTCACGACATTCCCTCGTTAAATTATTCTACTTTAGTTAAATAATAATTTTAAGTTTTTTTTTATATATATTATAGGGGGCAAACGAACAGGTGGGTCACCTGATGGTAAGTGATCACCGCCGTCCATAGACACTAGCAACACCAAATGTGAAATGCAAATCGCAAATGCGTTGCCGGCTTTTTAAATATGTGGGCCTCCGGCGCAATCACTGACCGAACGAAACGCAACAGTGCAATCACTGTTACTTCACGTCGGCTTTCTGTGAGAGGGTGGTACTACCCCGGGCGTAGGGCGAGCCGACCCATTCATGCTGAAACCAGTAATAGCTTCAGCGTAGCTCTACCACCTACAAAAATGACTTATAAAATTCAATCTATATTAACTAATATTAATAAAATTCAAGTATAATTTGTTTTTCTGGTTTAATCTCAGAAATGGTTGAACTGATTTTTATGAGATTTTTGTTACAGTTACAGGATTTTTAAAAACGTTATCTACGCTATATATCTTTACAATTTCTTAGAGGGGCTAGGCAATAATTGTAAAATTGAACAGAGTTAAGTTTAAAACACTGACGGCCGTTATAGGTGTGCTTCGTAGTATCGACGCACGGTGTATTGAAGGAGGTTAAAGTAAATTACTGGGAAAAGTTGTTAAAATTGAAAGAAATTTGTTATAATGATTGGAGAGAGTACTTTGATGAAAGGAGTAAAGAAAAAGGTATTTGGTATAAAACAATACAGTGTTAGCCTCTTCGTATACCTTGGTTTAACAAATGCAATTTAAATCGACAATATGTCAAAATAGCGTTAAGACTTCGTTCAGGGCACTATCCATCGGGAAGTTTTGCATATCTAATGAAGAAAGCGGAATCACCAAACTGCAATGTATGTGGAAAAATTGATGATGTGCATCACTTAATGATGGAGTGTGCCAAGAATAGCATTGAAAGAGAGTCGTTGATGAGAATTATGAATGTTAATTGCCAAGACATCGGTATTTGTCACAGCATTTTGGCAGAACCCTGTTCGGAAGAAGCAAAGATGTTGTATGACTTTGTAATAATATCTCATCAACGACTCTCCTGTTGAAGCTCGAAAGAAAGGGAAACAATGGGGCCGATATATTCAATAGAATAAAAGCTCCTAAATATAAGATAAAAAAAAATGATTAAAAGTTTTATTTTTATATCACTTATTACAGCTTTAATGTGTTTATATTTAATGGATTTAGTGCATTGGAATATGTACCTTATACCTCAGTGTTATTCTCCTTTTTAATGTTTGGACTCGTTCATAACAATAGATTATCAATAATATTTATTCTTTCCATAACTTTTCGATTATGAATTATCGTAAAATATTTAATCATTTTTTTATAAACAATAGTTCAATTCATCACAATAAAGCTCAGAAATAACCGTCACCTTATATATATATATCTTATTGTGATCTGAACAGATACATCACGACTCCGATTTATTATCGTCGTATGGTATAAAATATGAAAAAACGTTAGCTCTTTAGCAGATTATCAACTAACATTTTAGCAGAGTTAATGAGGTGTCTTAATGCGTTTTTATGTTATTGAATATACGGAGTGATATTGATAGATGGATATATAAAATTTATGTAATTACGTAGAGCCGACTCTAATGGCGGAGGGCGGGGGTAGTAGTAGGTAGTTCGTGTATATCTGTGTTGGGACAAATACACACATTAAACTATGATTTCAACGAGTATTCATTGACATTTCTCACACTGCAATCCCGCAGCAATACAGTCCCACTATTTGAAATTTCAGCGGAGCAAAACATAATGAATTAGTTGAAAAGCTATCGCGTATTACAAACCGTTGTAATTTACAAACTATTCTACTTCTAAGAGAAGTGTGTTGAAAATGGCGGCCGTCAAAGCATCTTTTTCTATTTCGTGTACTTTTTTTAAGGGGAATGATAAAAAAAATAATATCAATATACGAGATATATATGTATAATGGTATTTTTGTGTGTTCGTTAATCCGGCCGATTTTGTTTTTAATTGCTGCGTCGCCCGGATTAACGAAACACAAATTACCATTATAAAACGACATTTAAGGTAAATAATCACGACGTCGATCCCAAATTATCAGGAATAATGCTTTATATAAGTGTTAGTTTTCTTCTTCTTTATTTTTTGGTTCCGGCACGGTTTGTGCACTAGCCAGCGCGTCAAGTAACAAGATTTTGCCAAGTAAGTGTCTTGTGATAATTATAATGTTCTAACAAGATGGTGGTTCCCTTGTTAGAACTTTCCATGGAGTTTTGGCGGCATCTCAGAATGCATGCTCTGTGATATTATTTCCCATCCACTTCACTTGTGCATAATAACCGAACTATATTACGTAAAACAACACCAATATTACAAAATATAGAGTCTAATAACACAAGATTATGAATAAAATATAAAAAACCACTACATGACAGACCAAGATCCCGCCAAAAACTCCTAAATGTTAGTTTTAAATATACTGTTATCTAATGACAGCGCTCCATCCACAGATTAGAATTTTACTACAGATTAAAAAACAAATAAATCTGTGGTTTTGGCTATGATATAACAATATTAATATTAAAGGAAATACACTTTTCTTTACATATGTATAAAAGTAAAACCAGATAGACGCGAAACAAGATAAAAACGGTTTCATATTGTTACAGACTTATGTATGTATAGAGTACAACACAAAACTGGCTTTTAATCTAAACAGATTGTGTGCGAGATACAAAGTAATAGATTAACAGGAGACAGGGCCGCTACGAATACTTAGAACTTGTACAATTTACAGTAGTTAAAAAAGGAATTATGTCGATGTGAGGAAGAAGCCTCGCATTACATGTGATTTGGTAACCCATTTGTGGGAATAAAATTTGGTTGTTAGGTAAAAATATTTTATTCATATGCTATAATAATGTTGTGCTGCTACTTAAGTGCTTGATCGCGACTGACATAAAGAATATATTATGAAAATAATTTAGACAATAAGTAGGATGATACACGCATAAAAATTTATGAAATCTGTGAAATGTATCAGTATAAAATATGTCATGTACCTATTACGTCGTATATCTTGTATAAATAACGAATGTATTTACAAATTACTGTATAATTTTCAAATCTTTAGCCAAAGATTTTAATTAAAACTGCTTGTATAAGCATTTAAAATACAATCTAAAAGTACATATAGAGAAAATTAAAGTAACTGTTATTTGTCTGAGTTAATCTTCAAAAGAGTTGTAACAATTTTGACACGACTTTTACAGGCAGAGAGACTATTTTCCAAAGTACTATATAGACTAATTATCACTACGCTTTCAAATAATTGTAACAGATTATATGATAATGGTTTCGATTATAAATTTTGTAGACGAAAACGCATTAATTAATTGGTTGTTAATGTAAGAAATGAAATACCACAGCATTTTCGTAATAAAATATAAAATCAGCTATAAGTGATCTTATATTTTATTTAGTAACTAGCTGCCCGCCCCGACTTCGCACAGGTGATTTAACAGTACGTTTTTACAGTACGGCCATGTAATTAAAGAAATTGGCAAGTAAATGTCAATCTATAAATTTTTTGTTCTGAGTTTTGTCTGACTACTCACTTTTGAATACGAAGATTTTGTGATCAAAAATGTTCAATTTTCCTTAGGATTTTTCAAATATTTGTTAAATCTTAATTATATTTGTCCAGATAATTACAAATACCCAAAAAATAATAATTAGCCAAATGGATGCAAGTCGTTTTGAAGATAATTTATTTTTATTTGTATGGATTATATTTTTTGGGTGCATATTGGGCCCATACAATGTCTCAAGTCCACATATTAAAAGATGTAACTTTACTCGAAGTGTTCGTAAGCATAGCCTACGCGAAACCAGATACACAACTATACTGAAACAAAGGTTCAATTAATTTACACCTAGACACCAACATATAATTGCAATATAGAGTACATTTGATTGTAGTCTCGCCTGATGTTCATTGAAGATACAAAACTATTGATTAACTTTTTGTTTGGTAGTCAAAGAGATCTTCGTAGTGCTTTTCATCCGAACGGCATTAGGATGGTAAATTACAGTGATCTTTACCTTATTGCCCGAAAGGCAGATCATGTCTTTCTTGTATATTTCTTTATCATTTTTTGTAGCAAAATGCTAATGCTTTTTTATATATTATAGGGGGCAAACGAACAGGTGGGTCACCTGATGGTAAGTGATCACCGCCGTCCATAGACACTAGCAACACCAGGGGAGTCCCAAGTGCGTTGCAAGCACTGTTACTTCACGTCGGCTTTCTGTGAGAGGGTGGTATTACCCCGGGCGAGCCGACCCATTCATGCTGAAACCAGTAATAGCTTCAGCGTAGCTCCACCACCTATAAAATGGATCGTGGATGGATGGATGGATGGATATGCATCATGGATTTTACTGCGCTGATTATTATTGCATTTTGCTCGAACGTATCACCTCCCTCGTCAAACGTTTTTTATGTGAAATTCAAATTTAACTGGCTCATGCCTTAATATTTCAGTACTTATTGGGTATTTGTAAACGCGTTGGATAAAACGGCAGATGACTAGATTAGACGTACATACAGAACACACCAATACATAGGCTACATTTTTTTAAAGATATTGTTTAAAATGGTATGATTAAATGTCTAGCGGATTGAACATACCTGTCAAGTTTAAGATCTCTTAGCGTGCGCTGGATAAACCATTTCAGTTACGCCAAGTAATGGTGTTGTTATTTTTTTTTTAGAAAGATACAAAGGCACATGAAAGCGCGGTCGGCGTTCTAACCAGTTTTTAATATAGTTAAAAAGTCAAGTACACGATCTGTTCGAAATGGATTATGTCCCAACCCTATCTATCTGTCGGGTAATTCATCATAACAGTTTCTGGCTGTACGTGTAACGTTATCCCCCATTCGGAACGTTTATATCCCTCTTAACTCTCAGACTAGTTACGAGAAGGATTGCTGATATATTTTTTTAATAATTTTCCTTTATGATTCGTTAGTTTTGTTTTGATTAATGATTTACAGAGGCAGAAGCTTCCTCGCACTTGTTTTTTTATCATGTAATAAACATGAAATTATTGAAACAATTGATGTGAATTTTCTTAAAGGTTCTAAGTAACCTATTTTTTTAATACTGTAGCGTTTATCCACAATCTCACCTAATGTTAAATAACGGTGTGGTCTCAGATGGTCAACACGCTAAGCCTACAGGGGGACTGACTATCAATTACATCTGCCCGAAAATATCTATAGATGCTTGGTAGGAGATTATCAACTATAGCCACCAGAAAGTAATACCAATATACCATTTATATTCTAATGTAATTGTATAGATTACTTTTAACAACACCTCTGGCTCGACGCGACGACCGAACGCACCATCACTGAGCCATCATTACTTCTTACCATGCTTG
Organism: Antheraea assamensis; assembly: GCA_035772565.1. Lineage (NCBI taxonomy): Eukaryota > Metazoa > Arthropoda > Insecta > Lepidoptera > Saturniidae > Antheraea > Antheraea assamensis. The sequence continues at coordinate 67,703 of JAQQSE010000229.1, read as the reverse complement.
CTTTTTGTTATAGTCCTGTTGCTTTGTTGTAGTCATAAAATACAACATGAACTAAGGAAGTGTTAAATCTCAAAGCTTTTAATTTAGGAACTCTGGCGAGTGACTATAACTTATCTTTAAATGAATATCATCTAGCGACCGGGTGATAGAGCATGATAATTCTGGACAGCGACAACCATACAACTAATGTAGCAAGCGCCAGTGGTATAGTGATGTGCCCTATTCTGAGATCCGCCGATATATGTTTAGTGTCCAAACGTAGTGGTGGTGTGTTTATAGTCTATTGAATCCCTACCACTATACACATAGTGGCTGTTTTAGTTAGTCGCGTTTCGGGATTAGTCAGTGTATTCACCAGCTGCGGAGAGGGCAGATGCATAAGCGAAGACTGGCGGTGCATTATAATTCTATCAGTATCGGCCGTCGTTTCTGGATTTAACTGTAATTAACATTATGTACTTATCATATTGCTTATCATTCCAAAAATAAAAAAAGAACTAAGTTACTTCGTGAAATATTAAGAAGTAATAAGATCCCTGTTTAACTTAACCAGTCGTGATTTGAAACTTCCGTCGTATTAATGATGGGAACGTATCGAAAAGGCTTGTCGACATCGATAACTATAATTGCAGATTTCGTAGTTAATACAGGCAGAATTGAACTTTAAAAGCAGTCAGACAACCATGAGTAAATATTTCAACAGTTGCGGGTCGGGAACAAAATCGTGATTGAATAAAACCTACTATACATTAGGTGGTATCTCTACAAGATTTCAAATCAAATCAAAAATACTTTATTCAATTTAGGCCCTAAGAAGGCGCTTATGAACGTCAAAACTACCACCGGTTCGGAATACATCCCAGTCATCGAGAAGAACCGGCAAGAAACTCGATCGGGTTTATCTTTTTAACATATACTTATATAATTAAAATTCACAATACATTCAAGTACAATCGATTTTAGTGGATGCACAGAGAGGAGTCAATTCCAGACATCACCATCGTTCACATATTGATCCACTCTATAATAACCCTTTGACACCAAAACCCGCTTAACATGGCACTTAAACTTATAGTCTGGCAAATCAGTAATAAGCCAGCATCTGTTAAGAACGTGTAACGTAGATTTACTTAAAACTATTAATAATTTATCGATTAAAGTATCCACGGCAAAGTAAACAAATACATAAATATCAAATTTCTTCAGATTTCATAACATAAAAAAAAATCTTTAACCAATTATGGATTGAAGAGTTTCTTGAGCAATTTACTTTTATTGGTAAAACCCACGCGTTGTTATTTCTGTTATTTTTACAAAAATAATGTATACGAAGACCTTATCCTTTGTTGTCCTATAAATCACAGTGTTTTAAGCCAACATGCCGGCAACGCACTTGCGACTCCCCTGGTGTTGCTAGTGTCTATGGACGGCGGTGATCACTTACCATCAGGTGACCCACCTGTTCGTTTGCCCCCTATAATATAAAAAAAAACATCCAATATTCGTGCTTGACTTGTCTATAGGGGTGATAAGCAATCTGTTCGAATGCTTTTAAATCGATTTTCCTAAGAGATATTTATTTTAAGCTACAAAATAAATATGTATAAGTTTTTATCGATATTGACGCAGTATACGACACTACACGCTTCGACCGACTAAATCATACCCATGCACTAAAAGCGTTCATAGTAGAGGCCCTGTCGCTTAATGTTATCCATTGTAAGAGAATCCTTATGACGTCCAGATTAAAACGATCTCCTTCCCCCTCTCCAAATACTTACAAAATTGATACGAGCGAGGTTGACAGCTTAATACCGGGGCTCATTGTAAACTGGATTTGCAGATCCCTTGTATAAAGTTCGACCGTTCTAAAATGGTACACTGTTCCCCTAACGGGTTATTACAAATCGGGTGTAGGGAAGTGATACTGGCAAGAAGTGAGGGTCAACAAATGCTGGCATATGAAGCCTGCACAGTGCTCCGAATTACAAACTTAAAAGGATTGCATATTCTGGAAGGATATTTTGATCAGAAATTATCGTACGATTGAAGATGTATTTACTTTGAAACAGAATACAGTTCAAATTTATATATTATACAGATAAGCAAGTGATGTAAAAACTATGACCGCAATACTTTCGCCAACGAAATTTACACAGATTCTATAAGGAATTTAGAAAATGTATTGGTCTGGCTGTGTCTCACGCCTTTGCACATATCTTTGGTGACTAGTTAAAGCAAAAAGGTTAGTGTGAAAATATTATGTCTTCAAATGTCAACATATACCAATTTTCACTTGGTTGAAGAGTACAAAACCTTATATGCTACGGTGCTACTTCACTAGGCGAGGTAATAAAATACGTTAATAGTAATAATAGCCTGTACATTATTCTGATCTATAAGTTATATTACTGTAAAGCTTCACCAAAATCCGTTTTTAGATTTTGCGTAATTAAGTAACAAATTAGGTTATGCAAGTATCATTGGAGAATAATTTTCAATACACTACACACATATCTTAAGTACATCTATCTCGCTTACTCTTTATTAAAGCATAATAGTTCGTAGCCCCCGGTCACCCACATTTCAACTAAGCCCTAACTCTATTAAAGAACATAAAAATCATTGGATGTCGTAACTTCGTGTCATTGCTACAGATGAAATTGTCCTGTATGGACGAGTATGTATGCTTATTTATCTGTACGAACGTAAAAATGTTAAGATTAAAGACCAAATAATACTGACGTAACTACCTATAAAGGGATCTTTACAACCGATTCGCTTCGAGACTGTATTATCAAAACAGAATAAAAGCGTCATCTTACATCACTCCCTTTCTTCCGATGGCACCATTGATTGACAATGCTTTCCGTACATAATGAAGTTCTTGCTCCCAGAAATCGCACACGAATATCCACCTTATACAGTAACAAATACAGTCGAAAATCTATTAATGATTTTTACTATTTACTCGACAATCTAGGCATTCGGTACGTGGTCGTAAAATCGCCTATTTTCATAAAACTATTTCCAACAAAGTTTCATAGGCATCGCGTTGTTAATGTGAAAATAAACTTGTCTGTTTAAAGTTTAAGGTTCAGTTTTGTTTAATAATGGTTTCTGGGGTCGAGCCTGTTCGATCGGTAGGTATGGAAAATGTTTACCTGTTTTTTTTTTATTATTGCGTATTATTTTTCGAAGAAGGCAGGGAAAGTTAGTATTTTTTTATCAATTCTATCTCAAATATAATTTTGTCTATCTATTTAAAATACCTCTGGGATTGATATCTCTATCATAATTAGTTCTTGTTCTTGATTGATTAACTGCTTTATCTGAACTATAACATTAAGGAATAAAATTATGGGTTCGCGTCACCAATGACCTCGACATGCTCGTGACGTTTATATTGATATTTTGTATTGAGCTTATGCAAGCAGTCATATGTTTGATTAATTAATAAAGTGTATAAAAATGTATATAATTATTACTCGGAGTGCCAATACATGTGACGACCAGATTAATGTTAATAATTTTAACTTACGAATTCAGACTATAATTTACTTAAGAATTCAAAAAAGAGCACAGTTATTCCATAATTGTGAGTTTTCACTTCTGTCGGCAGTCCTTATGGCCGTCCCAATTTTTTTTAATAGTAGATACGCCTAAGCCAGCCGCTATACTGGATATTCTGCTTGATGTATGGTAGTCACTATACAGTGAAACATTGTTGTGTACACAATGCTTAAGCATAACCTGATCTGATATCAAGACGAATGTTAGCACTAAGTTAAAAATAGCCTTTCTAACTACAGTTTTCAGATCACTGATAGATTCTTTTATCAGTGTATGAGTGGTTAATATTGTATAACACTAGTTTTTGCTTATATTTGACCTATGCTTTGTAGTCAGTGCATTGTCTCTAAATGAAAGATACCTATGTCTTTTTAATGTATCTTTGACAACGTGCATGCAAAATTTCAAGAAGATTAGTTCATGAGTAGTTAGTTAGGACTTGAAAACGTAACAAACAAACTCATGTTTGCATTTATAATATTAGTTAGGATAGAACTTTTAATTGTGGCCGTTGTTTAGAATTTATACTGTTTACCGTACAGTACAGAGCGACCATTTTGTCGTTTGACAATAGAAAAAAACAAGCTTTCGTATATATAAAATTTCATCAAAATAATCATTTTTTAAGTTAAATCCAGACAGACAGACAAGTTTTTAAATATAAAATTCAATATTTATGATCTAGAAAGTAACTAACATTTTTTTTCTCACATTTTCGCAATTTTACATATATGATTGTAGAAAAATTCAAACCTCGTATACGTTCGACAGATACTCGAGTCGATAAAATGAGTATAGTTTATCGGCACGTCCCTAGTGACAACGATCACATAAAGGTAGATTCCAGAAATTGTTGTCGTTTACGAAGACATATCAACACATCACTCGACTCTTGATCAGACCGAAAGGTCGAGTACCCTCGAAGTAAGTACTTAACGTGATCTAGACTCATCAAATTATCACTACATAGTATGAAACAAAGTCGCTTTCTCTGTCCCCATATCCCTAGGTATGCTTAAATCAATAAAACTACGCAACGGATTTTGATGCGGTTTTTTTTTAATAGATAGAGTGATTGAAGGGGAAGGTTTATATGTATAATAACATCAATTAAATAGTGGAGAAATACTGTTATTTTTGAGGTTTCTAATGTGATGTCGTAAATAATTAAAAAATTTCCGCTTACATTGCAACAAACACAGGCTGAACCGTAAAAATGTAGTGTATGAATTTAGATATTCCAAAGATAGCAGGAAATCTTGATGGTATAAGGAAAGGGGAATTGTTTTACTCCAAATAGAACGCGTGCGGGCCACGGGCGGTAATGAATAAATCAAAACTATTGGATCGATTTTAATCATTTTTTCAGTGAATGACATAGGCTATATATTTTATACCCGTGCGAAGCCGGAGCGAGCTTAGTATATTATAATTACAACATTACAAAAATATACACCAAAAATGTAGTAAAAGAATAGGTTGAATAAGAACTACAAATTTAATATCAATTATCTACAGAATTTAATAAAAACGCAACGTAGTTTTGGCAAGAAAATAAATAACAATTTTGCTATATTCATTTTGTTTCATTACTGCAATTTAGACATTACTAAAATATGAATTCGAGGAAAACCGGGCACTGACGCAGGCGAATGTTTCAGCAATGCCTGCTTGTGAAATATGTATATAAACAGACGTATATTAGGCGAAGGTACGTATGGGAAGCTATCCAGGCGCATAATCCTCGCACCGACCTCTCATATTCGGTCGATTTATGGTCACCGGTCGCAGGTCAACGTTAGATAACTTATTTTAGATCGAGGTTGGACCGATCCGACCGCTTGGGACCTCTACAACCATTGTACGGATAGATCGGGTAATATTTTTTTATTGAGACCGGGAGAAATAAGCTACCGATGCTAGATTGTACAGGTTACAAGATGAATATTTTTAACAATCGCTTATTGTCTTTTGCATAAATACTACGATACACTAGAATGTATACTACGAGTATATCATCAATATGTCATAAGGGCTTGTGAAAGAATAAACGGATCGCGAAAGGCGTCAAAGCCGAAATTACGAGCAATCAATGTACTGTGTCAAACAATGTAATGTAATGACATAATTTTACCGGAGTGAAAGTTATATAGATATACTAAAATATTTCTAATACATGCTTATAGAAAATTACATTTCTACTAGCAGGCTCGGCGGACGTTGTCCTGCTCTGATAATAAAAAAATATAAAGGTACTTTAGCGGCTTCACTTTTTCCGATTCTTTCAACAGTTATCATCATATTTCAAAAATTGTATATCTAAACCTTTCCTGTAAATTACTGTATCTATTAGTGAAGACTGCATTACAATCCGTTTGTCCGGACCAATCTGTTAAACGGCTGAATTGACTTTGACGAGACTTTTATTGTCGAGCAGAATAAATACCCTTTTACAATATAATCTACTCATCCCTATGGTTTTCCATTGGAACTAAGTAGTAATCAAAAAGATTTTAATCAGGTAATTTACTATAAGGCACAACCAGAACTATTTTCGTGGGAACTAAGTTGCGAATACAAACTAGTGAAATATTAAGTTCAGTCACATATATATAAAATTTGTATGGATGTTTATATACCACATTAAACGAAACGGTTACTATTTTTTGTGGTAACGTAAAAATTAAAATTGTTATAATAACATTCCTTCTTACATACGTACAAGTACTTGGTTCAGTTTTGAACGACGAACAATAACTTGATATAGCCGTTTTTCTTTGACATGAGATTATTCTGTTAAAAAAAAAAAAAACAAAATATATGATTAATTTTGTTTCCGTCTGTACTTTCTAGTACAAAAAAGTTGACCGTACTTATCCATACGTAAGGTGTGCTTCCTACTACGACAGTTTTTTACGAACAGTACCCTCCTCTCAGTTATGCTGAATATAGAAATATTATATTTTAACTTACAATACTGATTTTTTCCCTACTCTTTTTTCAGGCACCAGAAATGTAATGTAAAAGTATCTGATGTATATATAATCTCAGATATTATTAAATAACGATTAAAGAATATAGTGATAGGCTTTTAGGGGTATGAGTGTGTGTTATCTATATCGCATACTCCATACATAAAGTGAGAGCCCCTAGTGAACTGATTTGTAGCGTCATGTTATACAATTCAGCTAAGACACCGCATAAAATATATCTACAGAAAAGTACTCGATAATATATGCCTATTTACTAAGGATAACTCACAGTAATAATTATCTGTTACAGATTATTAAAAAATAATTCGTTATTTACGACTCCATTTTAACAAATATAGTGTTAATCTTTATCCGATTAAAGACTTTAGTTATGTTGGGCATTTAATGTACAATAAAACTGCTCTTTAGGGTATAGAGTATTATACCATTTAAAATAATAACTATTTATATAAATAATAACAATAAATATTTTGGAAAACATCACTAACATAAAACTACGCGCTACAAAAGAAGTCGTTTTTTATAACACCGATCACCCCACACACGTGCACATACATACATGTAGGTACACATAGTGTTTGAGTTTATTTATTTATTTTTTTTATCCCTTTTTCGAACGAAGTTAACTTAGATTAACTTAGTAGTCAGATTCAAGATACATGTATGAGTTCGTGAAATATACATGCTTGGTACACGTGTTTGTTTCACGAATTTATATATGTATGAAATAGTAGTTAGCCTAAGCTTAGTTAGACTCGGAATATTCGGTGACAGCCCAAGCCGAGGCGCGCCGTGCGCCCTTGTGCTGGTTGCCCATATAATATCGGGTGAGTGCCATAAGCGCTCCCCTTGGAAGTCCGGTGAAACTGTGGAGGCCTTGCCAGGTTGACAGTGTGGTCAGTTCGAAAAAAAAAAAAAAAAATCGTTTTTTGTGAAGATTCTCTAATGAACTGTAAATATAAAAGGAGCAAAAAATTTATCCTAATCGGTTATAATACTTATAATGCCACATTATTACATTGCAGCCATGCGAAGCCGCGGCGCGTTCCTAGTAAATCATATTATAGGGATATTTTTTTTAAATGCATTGTCAAAAATCATCGTTAATCAGCGGTCATAATCTTTATTTCGATACCGAGGCCGATATAATTTTGAATCGATTCCTTTGTAATCGATAGTACAATCGCCGAGATCGTAACGGCTAGATAAATCTTCCAGTCACGAATCTGACCCCGAGTTCAATAGATTAATTTATAACTTTATATATGGTATGTTTGGAGTGCGGTATGTCGATATTCTATGTATATACTATCAGACCCTCTAGGTAGAGATACCTTAATAAATCATGAATATAAAAAATGAATGAAAAATATAGAGTATAGAGAGGCGAAAAAAAAATTAGTACGAAATTGACTTCGACAAAAGTGCTAGCTAGCTGCCAAGTCCAAAAAATATTTAGGTACAAACAATTCACTAATATCGGTCAAGACAAGTCGTTAAGAAAGAAAAGAATTAATCACATTAATAGCAACCACCATAGGCCAGTTCATATACCAGTTATTCTAACTAAAAACTCACCTACCCTTTTCGCGAGGACGCTTTATTTGTTGAGAGCGAAAAATATTGGCCTAAATTTTTATATATTATTATGTCATTAATTAGAAATAATCAGTACTGCTAATTTAATTATAAAACATAATTAAGGTGATAAGCTGATTTTTATAAGCTAACTTAGCAATTTACCACTCTCGAGTTGGAAATCTGTAGCCAAGCCAAGTTGCACTTAGAACCATTTACAAATTATAAATAAACTATTATAGGGTGGATCGACATGTGAACGATGGTGACGTCTGGAAATGACGCCCTCTCTGTGCATCCACTAAAACCGAATATAATTATATGTAATTATCTTTTAAAAATATGAGTTATAATATGTTTAATGAAAAGATAAACCAGATCGAGTTTCTTGCCGGTTTTCTCGATGACTGGGTTGGTTTTAGAACCCCTGGTAGCTTTGACGTTCATAAGCGCCTTCTCAGGGCCTAAACTGAATAAAGTATTTTTGATTTTGATTTGATTTGACTGTGCGTCGAATAGTCATAGTTCTATGCCAACACGTTCAGTAGTTTTGACTTGGTTGTGACTCAAGGGAACTGTCTTTTTATTATCTATAATATTTAATCTAGTGTTCCTAATTCTTCTTCTCTTAAACAGCTTTTTGATGATCATCTTTGTAATTCTTGGGTCATCTGGATGGTACTCAGGTATAGTTGAACCTGTTGTCGAAGTCTATATTTCTTTTTATTTTTACTGTCATTTTTTTTTTAGTTTTATTCATACTTCTCATATAAAAAAGATGTATTGCCAAATATTCAGCCTTCATCAGTTTACTACCAAAAAATATACTTCGCCAAACATTGTACAGTTGGCCGTGTGGTTATATTACGCAAAATAAAAAAAAAACTATTTAATTTTATTATTTAAATTTGTTCATAAAAGTTACCCACAAAAAAATCTAGTACTTAAATGTAATGCTATAAATTTTAAAACTACAAGTTAAAAAGATGTAAATAATCCTAATCTGCTATTTAGTATAGATTCATCCTACTGTTTTTATAATAACATAATTTTCCAAAGGCATTAGTTAAGAGGGTTGCGTTTCTCACTCAATTAATGCGAATTAGTATTAATGTTGGAATTACAATATCACAAAATGTTCACTTCTGACGCGCACCTAATAAAGGCTTCCGTAGAAATGCCACAAACTATATACGACAGAAAGGTTAAAAATTAATCGCGTGAATTTTAAGCGGCTTGTAAAATTTACATCGCGTGTTAATTTAATAATACGTTGTTTCCAACTATCAATTTGAATATAATAAACACGTTCATCACGTCGACCACGCTATACTAATATTATACACGCCAAAGTTTTTGAGGACGAATGTTTGTTACTTTTTTCACGTAAAAAGAACTAAACAATTTTTTATAAAACTTTACAATAGTAATACACTTTAAACAACACAATAATAATAAATACAACTTAAAAGATGTTTGTTGAAATTGACGAAATTATAACGATAAATGTCAAGTAAATTTAAATAATCCTGCCACGTGAGGGTTATTTCAGCGAGAGTTGTATAAACTGTTATAGTTAGCCGTAAATAATATATGATATTATTACACCCTATTTCATAAATACATATGTGCGGACTGCAAGCAGCCCTCGCCTCGCACGCCTCCACGGGCATCGACACGTGAATGCACCCCGCAAGCCTTGGACGAAGCAACTCAGGCTCGTGCGCCCACACGCGCAACACTCTTTCACTGGGTCTTGTCAATTATTGATGTCTATAAGTACATATTATAAACATTGTGCCTTATAAAGCGTTATTATTATTACATATCACGTCTATAATATAAACCAGCGAAGCTTTAAGCTATCGAAGCGCAATCAGATATTACTTTTTATAAAGATATTGACGTAGATGAATTTGCAGCTCTAGTGTTAGTCTTTATATAATTCTAGAAAATTATAATTTTATTATTACATATTAGTATTAGAATATGATACTAGGATGAAATTAATATTTATAAATAACAGCTGGGCCCCGTGATTTCTTTTTCATGAAAATGGTTTTACTATTTTATTGAAATACAACACAATTTATCAGTTTTTAAGCTACTTCTATCAATTTTTATTACTAGTGCTTAGATAACACTCTGATAAGTACTCTGTTTGCGAGTAAAGATCTCGTAAATATCGGGTCAGCCGTTTAGGATATTAGTTTGATCAAACAACAAACGCTTCAATTTTATTGCCATGTACTATGTATTATTTTTAAATACTAGATTAGCCGGTGAACTTTCTATAACTTACATATATTTGTGTACAATGTAGTCAAACCTTAATACAAAATTTTTATTAACATTATAAATGCAACACAGTTATGCACTTAATTTATTTATAGCTTTCTCATGTACTATTTTTATTTTCCTGAGACACAAACCATTTTGTATTTCAACAAAACAGACCAAAAAGATCGGAACTCGTACTATAGCTATGAAACAAACAAATTTCTAAACGCATCTATAAATATTTGAGAAACGAATGATCATTTTTTATTTCTAAAATGACAAAAGACATCAAATGTTTCTTAGCTAGGAACATTTTGTATTTGAAAATTAAATTGTCTTTTTTAGTATTTTCCTTTACTTATTATTTATGATTCTCACCGTTTAAACCTTCCCTGAACTTTCACAACTATTTCAAAATCGAAATTAGCGAAATCGGTAAAGCCATTCTTGAGTTTTAGCGAGACAAACAAACAGCAATGAATTTTTATATATATAAATGTTAATTAGATATGTATATATGATATATCACCATGAGGTCAACAAATAGTGTCAACAATTTTGACGCTAATTTGAATTCGTTACGAATAAAAATAATAGTATAAAAACCTTGCCATTAAATATCTTCGTTTTACCGATTTTAAAATCAAGAACAACGAATTTGGATTAATTTGCACAGAGCGAACTCTCTGTCGTTCTATGTATTGTGGCATACACTGTATATCACGCGTACAGGCGTCGCAGCCGCACAAATTAATCAAAGAGAAATATTCATGGCGACACATGCCATGAAATGATAATGAACCCCTATATACACCGTCAAAGTTATAAGATATAGCGTTATATATTTTTTAATAATAATAATTAACTTTATTAATTCTTTCTTTACTTCCTCCTCCAAATTTCTTCATTCTTCTCTCTTTTTCACCAACCCGCTATTCCCTGCCCGTAACTTTATGTCCGTCACCAATCCAGCGGTTGTAAAGTTTACCACTTGATCTTTCACCTTAAGGGCGTTGTCATTGTGTGATCCATTTTGGCTAACTTAGATTTGACATGCGCTCTAAATCGCCTGCCCAGTTCGACGTTTTTAGGCTTTGTCGGATTCTTCCTGGCTAGAATAGCACCCACAAGTTGAAAATATGTCGCCAAACACCATAGGTGTGTTCCGGCAGCTAAGCTTGAAAGCCAGTGCTCTCTATAGTTCGTTTATCATCTTAGAGCACTGAGATTCTGATCAAATTTCAAAGCCTATAAAGTATAAAAAATCTTATATATTCGGAACATTTGTGTTATTTAGCCAAATTAAATTTGGTAGAGCCATCATTACAATGACTAGAAAACGCTTAACGCTAAAATGTCGTAACGTTCGCTCTTATCTTATCATTTATACCGTGCATCTTTATACAGGGTGTGATATAGCCTTGTAAAACAATACGCCGTACAATAGAACGCCTTTGCCTGTAGACAATTAGTGTAGAGTATTCGCTTTTGACCGAATCAGATCCAATGGGATCAGCCATTGTCTGTCGGAGCTTTGACATATCCAGGTTACGTTTAGAATTTGCGATGTGATATGGTTGAATACCTAACTTATTTATATCTCACTTCGAATATTAATTTTATATCTAATTTATGTTAAATAGGCTGACGAATTGTCATATTGTAATTCGTAAGCGATTGGTTACTTGTCGTCTAAAATAAGTGTATGGTGGAAAATTTGTATTTCCTTAGCTAGATACAATCACTAAACCGAAAATTGAATGCCGAGTAACCATAGGTATAGTCCGGTATGACAGTCTTTGATATTGTGGTAATATAACATCAGGTTCGAATTTTAATTCGCATAACTAAAAGATTAGGTTTTCTGTTCTCACCGAGTTGTGCACCAGCTTACTCAAAGTTACTGATACTGGCAGATACGCAAATTACGCTTTATCAAATAAAATAAATAATAAAGTAGAGTTCTTGGCAAACTTATATAAACTATAGTATCCATAAAACTTGCGTTTTTTCGACCTATGTTGTGTAATTTTAGTGGCATTTTATGTAGAAACGCCGCATTCTGGCAGCGGCGGTACGAAGGGATCTCTCGCTCCGAGCGTGATGAAGGCCATGCTCAGCAGCGAGTCCGTGTGGACAAATTATGAAAGAAATAAATATGAACTAAATAAAGTTAATTTGATTCTTTTTAACGTTGTAAAATTATTTTACGTCTCGAGATGAGATTTTCGATACACTTGAAGTAATATCATCGCTAAACTCAATTTAATTCGGATGCGGAACAGTTGCGATGTGGCAGTTAATTGAAAACGGGTGTCAAGTGGAAGCGACGCGACACTCCTACGTACGTGTATAATAAATACATTTATAAGTTACCGTGGCAGATGGCACGATACTTATACAATTAGATGCCGTATTTCTGTAAAAAATGCTGATTAGGTAGGTATACTTGACAACATTTATGATAAGCAAACTTACTAGTTCCTGCACGGCATCGTAACGTTTACGATGTCAGTTTTGACAAATGACAGTTAATAGATTTTTTTCTAACCGGCATCGCGAATGCATTTACCAGTGTAAATATTATATGTCATGAGAAATCTAATTGAAGCACTTATACCTTTTTGCATTTATTTAAAAAGGTTATGGCGAATGATAAAATTAATTATTTGTGATACTATTGCAAATTTACTTCAATTTTGTACTGTTTATTGCAATATAACGCGGCTAAAGTTATAGTGGTATAAGGTACAAAAAGTGTGACCAATCAAGTTCCCTCCAAAATTAGTCATCTAGTAATCAATACAGCGGAGCAAAATATACCACAGATGAAATATATAAAATAACAAGACGTGTTTAATTACACAACCCAGGATACGAGTTACAACGCAAAATCGGAAATCAAACATACTTAGACAATGGCTTATTATCATTTTGTCGTTTTATTAACAATAATATTGTTTTGTTATAAAGGTGAGCGGACACTACTCCTTGAACTCGCAACAATATCACTTCAACATATCTTTTGTTCTTTATTCTGTTTCCCGCATTTCTTTAGTCAAACGCTATAACGTACTAAGTACTATAATGGGCGATAGAAACGTTTCTCGGATTCCGTTTAACAAAAGTTTCCAATTCACACTTTTAAAGAAAATGACTACACAATTTTTACTTTTCTATAGTATGAACAATTTGTACGAGTATTTCGAGTATATGTATATATTTATGAATCCTATTTTATATAAAAAATAATAAAGACATATGTTATGCTTTATACAAGGATATATTAGTGTAGTAACAATTATTAAAAAAATATATATTTTGTTATTCCTTGCTTTCTTTATTAATTCTATTTTCCTTTATAAATTCTGATCAGTTTTGTTTTAGTATAAAACTAATTTTGCTTGTTCAACACACAATAAATTGGCAAAATGTTGGCGAAGCTTTGTTATATTGTGTTTTGTCAAAGTTGCATAAGTTATAAGATATTATCGTATGTACAGCCCTCATCAATGTTTTTGGAAGCTCTGAATAGAGTCGGAAGTTTGGGCTTGCCCATAATATAATATAAAAAAGAGTTTAATATCAAACAAATTTTCAATATTGTTATAGGTATCTATAAATGGCATTTATCTATCCTTAAGCTATCTCGATGTTAAACATATAACAGAATACGTATTTATACCTCAACTTGTGTTCTGCGCATCGATAATTAGAGTGGTCGAAAAGTTTGTATGTTTTCCTTACTTAATAAATAAAAAGTAATTAAACCTACTTAATGTACATCAAATTACTTGTACAACATTAAAATATGAGTATTCGTACCTATTAAGTACATCTGACAAAGGCTTACTACGTCTAACTAACGAGAACAATAAAATTGGTCTTTTACAGGACTTATGTACTTACTGTGTGGATGTAAGGTGTGAGTGAAGTATCATGTATTTTATGAGCTAGTGAACGATAGTGACACTGTGTCGACTAACAGCTAATTTGAGCATTTCTTTCTGGAGCATCAGACTTAATAATATTGTCACATGTTATATATATATTGGCTCGTCCGATTCTAACCATAGTGCAAACACCATAGTCTCTCGAATTCGATTCAATCTCACTCAGGTTATTTCGAACCCGTAGTAATTGCATATCAGTCGATATTAGAACAATCATTTTGCGCAGTTATACCGTAGTCTTTTATTAACACAGTTATTATTAGAATATTAAACAACATCGATACTTCTTTGTTTTTTCAATAATGTATTGTTTTGTTATTTCTTATAATCAAATTGTTTACGATTTCAATTTTACAGCAGTTTCAACAGTCAGTTGTTTGTTGTCGTGTTTGTTTATTTTTCGCTTTTGACACATGCAATTTATTCTGATTCATTTGTCTCTGATGTCCCAGTCCCTAGTAACCCGTGTGATGTATCTAAGTTGTTAATCTTTCACTCAAAAACTACTCAACGGATTTAAAAAAAAATTACAATAACTAGAAAGTAAGTTGGAAAAAATACTGCACCTGAGAGCTATCTCATCGCACGCTGTATAAATCTTTACAGTTGTAAGAAAATAATATGCGGTGTCATCGTTTAAGCGGACCAAACGCAGACAAAGTTGCGGGCGACTGCTAGTCGTTTATGAATAGACAAAACAGGAGGTTTTGTTTAACCGAGCTAATCCTGGATATCCATCTATTATGACAAAAATGTTACTTTCACATAGATCACTTATCGGGTACTATATACCATTTATGTTTATCTTTAAAAACTAAACAGTGATGATAAAAATTAATAGTGGAAAATTAAAATCGAGAGTCAGAGTTTTTCGGTGTAATAGAAACATCATGATGAAACCATAGCATGGTTATAGCGCTATTTCTAAATCCGACTGGATAACTACCACCTTCAAATTAAAAGTCTGTCGACATGCACGTGTCGGTATGTTCCACCAGCTGCATAAGAGAGCATCCCTCTAGGTTTAACCTATTTAATATCTTAAACTACATCGTTATTGACGCTGTAGAAAACCGAATTTTAATATAGCACAAGTTTGCCTGCGAATCGTTAATCGTTCATTATTATATTAAATACGTTATAATAATAAAATATAGCCAATAAAAATAGATTATACGTACCTTTTTATGAGATTAAAAATGCGTGTAATCGGACCGCTACTTTTGAAGATTACTTCCCACAAACGTATACAATTTATATCTCTTTATTATAGTTGTAGTGTAAACAAATTCGGCACGTTCTATACGTTTTGTTATTCCTCTTTTTATGGAAATCATATTTTATACAGTTACAGTACGTTTCCCAAACAATCCCTATTGTTTAAACTCTACGAATTCTATTTTGAAAAAGGAAAAAAATATATATCAATGGAGACCAACGCAACCGACGAACGTTTGCTGTGTAGCTGCGAACTCGTACCCAAAAAACCACTGGCCTTCACCTCCCCTCCCTATATTAATATTACGTTTGCGATAGGGGACTCTAGTTGCCCGAGCATAAGTCAAGTTATGCTGGTCGTTGTAATTTACAACCAGCCCCGATTCACTCGCTGTGGTAGCCGCGGATATTTCATGCACACAAATCAATACCTTGGTGAAATGTTAAGTTATATAGCGTGTTTTTTTTATTATTTTAATTGCATACGCTATTTTTATATAACAATTTGTTGGGTAAGCCGCTTGTGGAAGTCGGTGATCAATTTTAAGCAACTACCAAACTCAAAGTGAAGTTCTGACACTAAAACTCTGTGTCGCTAGAATTAAGTTACAAATATTCGAAAGGACAATAAAACCTTCATATCATCTTATAATATATCTAATAAGTTGTGAGTATTTACCACTTAGTAAATATAAATAACTCGCACGTATACGAGGCAGCAT
This sequence comes from Antheraea assamensis, assembly GCA_035772565.1. Classification (NCBI taxonomy): domain Eukaryota; kingdom Metazoa; phylum Arthropoda; class Insecta; order Lepidoptera; family Saturniidae; genus Antheraea; species Antheraea assamensis. The sequence goes on along the minus strand of JAQQSE010000229.1, from coordinate 51,386 downwards.
TAAAGATTTCTCATATCAACAGAATGTCAAAGCCGTATCGCTTTCGTTATAGCATTATATAGGAAACATTTTCCGGAACGATTGTTTCCTTTCTAAAAATTATTCTACTAATAGGCATCACATCTTTAAGTAATATATGTTATATTCTACTGTTATTGACTGACCGTCTTAATTTTTCAAATTTAATTTTAATCGTAGTCATCTCGCGACACTACGCTCTGCGTTGCACGGACCTATCACACTACAAATTCTTTCTTACTTAGCGTACTTTCAAACCTAAACTTTGCATGGTAATTCTTCCGCTCCTAAAAGACGTAGCGTGTAGTGTATCTAACCTACAACCTTTTTTTTAATGTGTGAAGAACATAAACTCACTAGATACCATCTGCCGCGTTATGGAGTGACACGGAATCGTACAAGGCAAGCACCATGCCACCCCGGCAACAAAGCCCAGCGCGACCTCCAGGTCGGAACGACAGCCTGGTCAAGCTACCCTACCCATTTACCGAACCAAAGTGCAACGGAAGGTCAAGTCCCTAGCTCCTTCCCCCCTATGTCCGCTTGGTAGTCAAGGGGTCGCTCCGTCCAACCGCCACCCACCATTGATTTTTAACGAGATTTTCTCCTCAATACCAGTAACTTTTTAATGTCGTTTTCTCCCACGGTGACTTTTTACCGAGATTTCCTCCCTCCTGCCGCCCAAAGGTACACCCGTCCGTAACTTTTTTACATGGTTTTCTACTACTGTAACTTTAGTTTTCTACCTCAACCCTCTGACAGTGCGAGCTGAAGCAGGCCCGTCCCTACCCCATCCCCCGTCAGCTCTGATAAAATAACCTTACTCAATATATCCCAACTAATATTATAAATGTAAATGTGAGTTTGTGCAATTTTGCATACACGTTATTAGGGGCACAGAAAGGAACACAGGTTTTCCATTGATCCAGAAAAAGTACTATTACTCGCTAGATTAGTTTGATCTGTTGATAGTTCCAATCTAAATAACACGAGCAAAGCTGCGAGAGAAAACTAGTCGGTTATAAAATATAAGAACAATATTTGAAATCTCATTGGTATTTCTAAAGATTATTATATCAAGAAAAAGGAAATCTCTTATTTTAATAATATTAATGGGTATTAATTAAATAGAAATTATATGCCTTATTGTTCGTTCCTTGATGAAGAATACTCTTGAGTAAAGAAGTGCGCGTCTATTGAAATACATATTCATTGGTTTATACGTAACGATTGTTGAAGTGAAATAATACTTACGAAAGTTTCCCAAACTTAATGTATTATGTACAGGGCTGTCTCGGCGCTGACAACTCTTGACGACGATTCTGACAGTAATTATATGCGGCAGGCGTAAAGTTTTACCCCAGTTTCAACTATAACCAACATTTATGTTACAATGGTGTGAACGTTACTCTATGGTTATCATTTAAATTTGAAATATTTTTTTTTATTTTCAATCGCCGATCGTTATAACGAATTATATTTTTATATCATCCCATGTGAAAAATCTATAAGTTATAAATATATATCGCAGTCTCAACACGTACCTACTATTTTTCCGAAATTCTTATATGCATTAAATAATTTGATTTCGATCACTCTATTTGTTCTTCTTGTTTTTATTTTCGTATAATGTTTTATTATTATATTATGACAAATTAAAATAATAAATAGTTCTCTGAACTTCTTAATTTTTATTTAATATTTATTCGTGTTTATTTATTATTATTTTTTTTTTATATCGTTACATTTTGTTATCATATACGAGTATTCTAATTCTAATTGAATTAACAACCCAATTACACCGTAACTAAAATATTTAATAACTCTACGAAATTACTCTTGTTAATTTTTTTTTTTAAATAAATACTTAAACCAGAAAGAATCAATTTGTCCCCTTATATTGTCACATAATGAGACTAAGATATCGACAATACATCGTGCGTTCGCGCGCTAATTCAATGTAGCTTTTTTCACGAAAAACCTGTTGTCCGATGGCTAAAATAAATACAGATTAATATATTTATTGTTTTTCGTATATACTTATTTAAAATATATTCCTTTTGAAAAATCTGTTTCAAATTATCAATCGAAACAATGTTTAAATTACTGATTTATTGTCCATTTATTAATAAGCGAAGAAAAAGATGTGTATTTTTTTGCACATATTTAGGGTGCATCGATGATGTCCATCACATCTTGTCAAAATGTGTTCGTAGTGAGAGTATAAGATCTGGGCTAAATACTTCTGGTTCATTCCATATTGGTTTATATGACTCCATACTGTCTGACCCTACTTCTAAAAGTGCTTGAGAACTGTATAAAACTAATTTTAATCAGTGCTAATTTTAAATTTGTATAATGTTACTTAGAGCGATATAGTCGCGTAGGCGACTAAGCCTATAAAAAAAAAGATGTATTAGTTCGCGCTAGCAGCTTATGTAAGAGAACAAAATTTAAAAAAATATTTTTAGTAACGACTATTATGTTATTACTTTGATAAAAGAACATCAATAATATTGAAATTTAACCCTTGAATGGATGATTTTTGTTTTCAAATTTAAAACTAGTTTTAAAACAACAACAAAAAATATAACTTATTTTTAAGATTTTTGAATAAAATTATGTGGCAACAGAAAGTAGACAATTGGCAACAATATGCATTTAAGGGTTAAAAAACAAGTTACAAAGTCGACCACTAGTTTATACTCGTACCTACTCATTGCGTCGATTCGATCGATGTCACGCAGCTGGAAACCTCAAAAGCTGACGTATGTCAAAGTAAAATGTATACACGGACACGACTGTTACGAAATATTATGATAACGATTGGTTGAAATATCAATACGGAACAAATAAATCGAAAACATTAGAGGACACGTTCTACGCGTTACTATCATTGCATCCTGTTCGAAAACCTTTAATCTCGCATTTGAAGTATTATTAACACGTGTTTTATTAACTCGATTTCATGTCTATCTGTTTATTACAAATTTTAAGCTAATTTGTTACATATCTTTTAAATAGTTCGTAAACCGAAACCTGAACCTGAGAAACGTTCTTGTGGTACCGCCGTATGTGGGATAATATAGAACTGTGGACTTCTCGGAGTGTGAATTCGCCAATACGCCGTGGGCTGGTGTAGTGATTATTCGCTTACCTTCATTTTAATTTGGGAAAAGGCCTTTAAGGTCTCTTAAAGGCTAATGGGGTGATGATGATATTATTCACCATACACCCAGCGTAACACTCGGAAAATTGGTGCATTTAGGCGCGACATGTTCCTGGATTAATCGCTATGTTTCGAGTAACCGAGAAACTTGATAGATTATCTAGGCTGGGTTACGCCCACCAGGCTGATGGAGATAAACACGTCAAAGTGACTCGTTTATGAATTATATTGTGCGTACTATAATATACACTTTGTCTTGATCTGATAAAAAAGGTGTCTTGAAATTTAATATATACTAAGGTTAATTTCAAATCTAGTTTGATTGGTTTTTTTTTTATAAAAATGTTAAGAATATGTAAATACATATTTTTCACTTGATGTTTAGCACTCGTTTTATCCATCCTAACAAAAGTTTCTACCTCATGTTCTACAAATTTCCTTACGTAATAAAAAATATTGGTGATACCTGTCTAACCCCTACAATGGTTAGCGTGGTGAAGGCTAACCACAAAACTTATCAAGATATGAGTCACGCTTTTGAGTGGTCACTCGACACCAAAAGTTTACTACGTTTCGAATTCTTGATTTGTTTAGGTTGTAAATTAGAGGCTTTGTCCTATGTGTCAAGATAATTGCGGATAGAATTTTTATAACAAAATAGCTTTAATAAAAATAGTTTTGTGCAAATTATAACAACTACTAAAAACTTCTATTTGTTTATTATATTTTATACGATGAATGACAAAGGAAATACCATCGTGATGATGATAAGTGTTTCATCTCAATTTTTTCTTCTCTTCTTTTCTGATAACGAAATCCAAAGGTAGTTAAATAGTAATTCTATGAATCTGCGAAGACCCGTCAGATCAATAGCGTTAGTCAGTTCGACAAAAAAAAATAGTTCACATAGTATCAGAGCTAGCCTAACTAGTAGCTATGATATTGACAACGTTTTACGGTTAAAGTACGGTACGGTTACGGTGATTAACATTCACACAAGCAAAATCGCAAGAAAAGGTTTGTTTAATGTATTATGGTACAGATTCAGTCGAATACAATTGATATATCTTAACACTATATAAATACCTCATACCTCAGTCGAAATGGTAACAATGTAATAGCGTCGACTGTCGCAAACTCGCCACCGTTGTCACAGCAAGATGTGATACTGAAAATTGGAGAGCATATTATGGAATTTTTTAGAACGTGCCTATGTTAAAGTTACGGTTCACTATGAAATGAGTTGGTTATTTATCACACTTCTTTAACTCAGCAGGGTGTACCAGATAAAAGTCAAGCGGGGCTTGAGTTACTCCAGGGTATTATGAGACTTTTATGAAATTTAGGCTGCTGTATGCATTTGTGACTTTAATGGACGACAAACGCAGATAATTTTGATGTTATTAGCAGCTTTTCGAACGTGCTCCAGTATCACTACATAGTATTAAACAAAGTCGCTTTCACTGTCCCTATATCCCTATGTATGCTTAAATCTTTAAAACTATGCAACGGATTTTGATGCGGTTTTTTTAATAGATAGAGTGATTGAAGAGGAAGGTTTATGTGTATAATAATATAAATTAAATAGTGGAGAAATACTGTTATTTTTGAGGTTACTCCAAATTTAACACGTGCGGGCCACGGGCAGTAATGAATAAATCAAAACTACTGGATCGATTTTAATCATTTTTTCAGTGAATGACAGAGGCTATATATTTTATACCCTTGCGAAGTCGGAGCGAGCCGCTAGTTTTAAATAAATCAAACAAAAGTGAAATCGCAAATCGCTCGTAACTTATTCCGCAGCCTAACAACGGTTACTCAGTTAGTCATAGAAACTTATCGGCACGTATGGACGGAACTTTATCAGTTAGTAACTTGTTATGCAGGTCAGAGATCTGTTCCCGGGTTAGCATTTAGAACAGCTGTTCGAATTCAAAACAACTAATTACTTGCATTTGCCAGCGTAGGAGAGTTAAACAGAGCGGCCACTGTAACTTGACCTATTTTAATAAACGATTTGTTTGTGTTTCGAGTTCTATACGCTTTATTATTACTTAATAAGTAAAACCTTGTTTCTTGATTAACAAATGTAAGTGGGTTTCGATTACGAACGTTTCTAGTACCTATATATTGTTTGTGGATATTGCTCAGTTTCGATATACTATTAACAAGAGTTGAATGTTTATATTTATTATGGGCCGAGTGATTAACCAGGACACTATTTTTACTACCCCGGGAAATATAAATAATGATTAGTGCTATATTGTTGATTTTTTGGTATTTTCACCTGCTCACAATTTTTTTGGCAAATCATCTCTATTCTGAATGACCTTTATTTTTCATCTTGCATATGGTGTTTATTACTATTTGGCCGTACATACCATAACAGTCCGAGAGGCTTTAAATCGTAATCTAACGGTAAGGAAAGCAACGATAGCACCTTTTGAAGCTTATGGAGAAAGGTGTTTGTGATTTATGACATTTCTAGTACTCAACCTGTAGTAAATCCGATAGAGTTTTTAGTTCTTAAAAGAAATAGGATTCATCAGTATCAAAAAATGTTGCTGCAGTTCAGCATCTCATAAAGTTGTGAACTTAGTACCGCCAAAGATGTTTTCTTGTACCTGTCATGGTTAAGGTACCACTATTTTCCTTTTCGACAGATCCATTCTGTATAATAAATCCAGACAGAGACATTTGTAGTTCGTGACATACGGCGGAACAAAAATTACGTGATACAGAACAAAATATAGTATGATTCACTTACGATAAACAAAACTCCGATAGATTCAACGCGTTACCTTTAGGTATTATTGAAATCTGTCAAAACAAAGGAATACTTATTATTTAGAGTGACTCCAATCACGTACAGTCATCGACAAACTTTTTGACCGCTTAGAATATAGTTGCATTATTAATATATTATATTGTATGTATAACATCGAGTCAAGGATAAAAAAAATGCCAATTTTAGATTCCTATAATAATACTTTAACTTTGTTTTGTATTAAACTCTTGACTATATTATCCGCAGTCTTGAACTTCGGCTATATTCAGAACGGCAAGAAGTTCGGCGTGTACTGTACTTAATTAACTGTTTGAGAAAAAAATTAACAACTGTTGAATGAGTTGCATATGGCTTTAAATTTTAACAATGACATATAATTATTTTTCGTTACTTAAGATTATCAACTATCATCATTTTAAAGGGGTTTTCCGATTCCATACATACATCTACCGACGAAAAAATCAGCGTATATATACTACCGGTAAAGCATTAAGACGACGACGCATTAAAACGAGGCACTGTGTCTTGACTCACGAGTACGTTGCTACGAAACAGGTAAGTAGTCTACCTGATATTAATAGTCACTGCGGTCTGTGACTATATATGGCCGACCTTGAGAAGATCGTAGTCTCGAAGGTAGTCATGTCAAGGAACTGAAAAAAAAAGAAATCAAATGAAAACAAAAAAAAATCCTCGACTATAAAACCCTACACAAGTTTTAGATATGGAATATCACGACACACACACACCCCCGACAAAAAAACTGTTGCGTAAAAAAAATTGTTTGTCTGTAAGGATAGACATGTCACAAAACGACGTCGCTATCGCTTGTTACGCCCTCCTGCTTGCACGTTCGGTGCAGGCGGAACGTGACAATTAGTCATGCTTTTCCATGCGTACAGCCGGCGTTCATGAATGTATAAGACATTATCACCTCAAAAATATAGACGCGATATATTTTAAATCCCAGATTATAGTATAGATCATTAACACGTTGCCAGCTGTTTTCCCATAATAAAAAGTTTGAGAACATGTTAGAGGATTGCTTGTAGAAAACACATAAAAATAATTAGTACTCGAATAGAAATACTCTTATTACCATAGCCAACTACACATGTAGCTGGCAGTGAATAGCTGATAGTTTGGCGAAGGTGTTTTTACGGTCTAGCACACATTTATAAAACCTTATTCTAACTACATAAACTCATAGATTGTATGTGAATATCCTGAAGACACAATTTTCATATTTATTCAACCTACTCGTTACAGTCTAACAAACGTTCATATAATTACAAATGGGGCTCCGTCCGTATATCTAGCTTCCAGCCTATTACTAGATCAAATATTTAAACAAGTCGGGCCTGCATTATGCACGCATCAGTTTGCCTTCGAATCGATTCGGTTTCTACATAGCTTGTTTTCATAACGAATTTGTTTGCCTCTGTATTCCGTGGATGCATCGTTGTTGTGGGGTTTTGAATTTATGAAGGTAATTGATTGCAAAAGAAATTGATAGTCTATGCTACTATTTTTATTTGACGGTTGGCAGAACGTGGCAATTTATTTTCGTAATATAAATTTATAACTTGTAATACTTTGATCATTTCTAATAGATAAAACTAATACAAAAAATACTGTTCAGGGTGGTGGAATGAAAAGTAAAAACAAAAACAAAAAAAAACAAAATATCGACTTTTTACTGATTGGATATGAACGTATACACGATACTGATAACAAAAATAATTTTTTTTTAATTTTTGTCTGTCTGTCTGTTTGTTCCGGGTAATCTACAAAACGGCTGGACCGATTTTGACAAAAATTTCACTGGCGGATAGTTACAATTACAGCGGATAATATAGGCTATTTTATTTTAGACTAGCTGTCATCCGTGGCTTCGTCTGTAGTACTATCTCCAAAACGATTGGACCTATTATAATGGGACTTTCACGTTGTAAAAAGTAATTAAAGCTTTTTTATTTTGGACTATGGCTTCGTTTGCAGTACTATCTCCAAAATATTTGAATCATTTTCCACGGAACTTTCACTAACACATAGCTAAACTTAGAAGAAGTAATTTACAATGATAAAAACAAATACACGCGGAGCTGTGGGCAACAGCTAGTTCTAAGTATAATTTCAATTCCGATATATAAATGAATCAAACGAAAACACATATTTAATAATTACATATGTCTAAAATCAACAACCCGTAACTAAACTGAAATGTAAGGTAGATTTTAAGGGTCCGATTTTAGTGATACGAGTAGCGGCGCTATGATACGATATAATTAAATAATACGTTTATCTTAGAGACACGACCTTACTATAAAACGTTCTCCACAAAGAACGATCAGGATGCATGCACTCTCTTTCACCAAAGTTAAATAATCGTTTAAGGCATTACTTTGAAGAAATCCATTAATTAATATTACAGTGGACGTTACTTTGCACGTCCGCTTGTGGTGGTAAATTGAAAGGTCACAGATTTCTTGTCGTTTCATGTGCTAGTATGCCAATAATACGTCGTGCACTGGATTTGTGAATCCATATCTACACTCGAATTTCTTACCGCTCCGCTTATGCATTTAATTCAAATCTAAAAAATGATAGTCATTTGATACTGACGCGCAGACAGACAAATTAATAGGGCTCTGTGCTTGATATGATACCTATTTAATTAATACAGAGTATGAGGTTTCAAGCAATGTAACTGTGCTTATAGGAATCTGTTAAAACAACCATTTCTATGAATCCTTAAGACGTCTCTATGTGTAATTTTTGAAGTCATTATAATTTTTAAGTGTGAAATAATAAACAGTGTATTTCTATTCCATCTCATATACCAAGCGGTCGTGTGAATAATGTTATTATTAAATAAGGAAACTGTATTATTATTTTCAAGAAGACACTACAACAAATCTGAGTTAAGCTATTTGCCGGGTCAGAACAGTACTAAACCTAAACTGGCCGTCATTAGGGGTGCCGTAACTTTGTTTGAAGGTACTTCACCATATTCGAAGGAGTTTCTGGCAACCGTTGAAGACATTATCATCACTTGAATACAAACTCACTTGATATTAAGTCATGATTTTATTAAAGATTATATCTCAATAAGCCTAGAAAGAGGGCTTATTTTCAAGTGCAGCTACAGCAATAGGCTTTTGAGTGCTTGGAAACAAATTTACAAATTAAGCGGGTACTGGCCAAACACGTGAGCATTAGCATATACTATATCATGTCTAACAGAACTACTATAGCATGGTATAAGAGTCAAAAGGACTAGGGAAGTGACTAAAGCAAAAATGCGTTATGCGAACAATGATGGGTATCCAGATGCTTTCAGATTTCAGACTGCACACAAAAGGCCTAATGCATCGTTGCCATCGGTGACCTAAACTTCATATTTTAATGTAACTTTGTCTGTCTGTCATTTTTCAAAATCGTGAATATCCTTTAAATCAAAATTAAATATTTGACCCATACAAAATGCCTACCTATAGTACCCGATGAAAGGCCCGAGTCGTAAGGGCTCGTAATAAAAATATGCTAATTGAACAATGGAGGGGTCTCGGAACCAATTCTGCTTAATTGCAAATCACAGATTTCTATTATATCCACGACTACCGTGAAAGGGTAGACAGAGATGCCCAGAAAATTAATTTCCATAATGCATGAAGAAATCTTGGAGACAACACGAATGATATATATAGAGAAGTTGTTTTAGACAGTCCTGTTATACACGCAATTTTTGTATGCGTTACAGTCTATTTATTGGAGAATTTTAAAGGCTATTTAAAATTACGCTGCGACACGTAGATGAGATGCAATTATCACAGTGTTCGGGCTAAAAATCCATATAAACAGAGTAACTTAATTATTTAGTTGAAAGTACTGCGTGCTTGTTAAATTACATTTTAACAGTATACATATATTTTGTATGACATATATAATAAAACTTAAATTATTAAAATTCACAATAAAGATATATAAGAAATATATATCTTATATACTAGTCCTGCCTTTTGTTTTCAAACGAATGAAATACAAAATTACAGTGAATTAAGTTTTAAATGTGCCCACCGTGAGTAAACTGTCAGTTACGTTAAAAGCTCCAAGGAAAGTTGTAACAACTCAATCGGCTTTGTTTTACAACTATAAATAAAACAGCCGATGGAGATTTACGTGCCGTCGTCAATGTTTGTGACACTACGACAGATATTGGGATTTATCACGCTATCGTGTTCGCATTCGTTAAACTTTGAACTTGCCACATTTTGTACTTTTCGGCCTCTTTTTGTCATACCGTGTAAACTCACAAAAAATTCATAAATAAATCTAATCATTGATTATGTCTTCAAATTATTATACTAGGTCTGTAGTTCACAATAATACTAATCTATTCCATGATTTAATTGAATTAGTCTTCATTATTCACTCAACCTGACGTTTACTATATTATCTTTTGGATTCTTATTTATACTGAAACTATTGGCTGCCTGCAACTTCGTCTGAATTTATAACATAATAGCATGAAAAAGTTTAACGGCTTATGTATCACACGCCGAGATAACTTACAGATATCAGGATTCTTTTAATCTTTCACGAAACTTATCGTTATATTTTGATATGTCATACTCAACTTATACATTTAAATATTATTGCGTGTGTGTCATTCTGATGTAATCTATGCCACTGTAAAGTTTTATCAAATTTTGTTCTTTAGTTTTTGCGTGAAGTAGTAACAAACATCCATGCATCCTAACAAACATGCTCCTTTATAATATTACTTGCATTTTACTTGCAGCTTCGCTCTTATTAATGTAAATTTGTCCTATCTCTCGGGACTAGTGTTGTACTTTCTTGTACCTTTGACAACGTGTTTGTATTGTTTGATGATCGGTTGAGTTGCTAAGGTGTGAAAACGTAATAAAATAAACAAACAAATTTACTTTTGCATTTATAAGTTAGGATTAATAGAATTTTTGATTCTGATTTTCTAATGTGTTGCCTACAATATCTAATAATTATTTAGAAATGGACAGCGCTTTCGTCTTAGTTTTTGAAGATATCTATTTATCATTCCATGAAAACGTTTTATATGCGCTATTATTCTGTTCATGGCTACTTAACCCCCATAAACATTTTTGAAGTTTTAAACTATTTTTCTTATAGTAAGGTACACTATTCTGAATGTAAATATAATTGAATCAAAGGAAATCTACCAGCAAAATAAAAGTGTACGTATCACCTTCTTTGTGAAAAAACATAAATTGGCGACGTTAAAAATCGTATAGATATGTAGGATCTACGAAAATAGTCCTTCATTTTGGCTCGTATGCTACATTCTACGCTCTCGTGTATTTCTCGTTATTCCTTATAGCATTTATTTGTGATTCGGTTTTTGTTTAAATACTGAGCATGATACGTTTGATATATTTATTTTATGTTTTATTTTTATGAAGGCGTTACTTTGCAGTAAACCATAATTAAAAATTAGGGTGTACGTTACTCCGCACTTATTTTTTAAATCTTTAATTTTTTCTTTATCATTTTAAATACACGTATTTTTTATATTTTACAGATAGATACCAATAGTATCAAGACGAAAATGATAATTATAAAGTGCACGCAATGAATTTAGAAATGCAAAGTGAATGGTTAACCATAGGTGAGTTCTGCATCCCATTAGCCTTAAAATGGCGCACCCTACTACATGATTGGTCTCCGGCCCTATTAAAATTCTATCTTAATGCCTTCCAAATGACCCTCCCAGATCAAAGTAACCTAGTAAGATGGGGGAAAGCCTCTGAAAAATCTTGCTCTACTTGTGGTGAGGCCGTAGGTACTGCAAGGCACTTATTGGTAGGTTGCAAGGTGCTGCTTGATAGGGGTTATTACTCACGCCGACATGATAGAGTACTTGAAATCATACGTGAAGCAGTAAGTCTTTCAGTAGCTAGAGCCCAAAAAGGACTGACCACAAATAAACGACAAATTAACTTTATAAAGGAAGGCTCAACTGTCAACTCTAACACCAAGCCTTTCTCAATCCTAGGTACTGCACCTGACTGGACTATTTTAATGGATACGTATGACAAGCACTATAAAATCCCAGAGGATGTTGGTGTTTCTTCATCCAGACCGGACATATTCCTCTTTTCTAGACATATCAAACATATAATACTAGTAGAGCTTACTGTAACGTGGGAAACGAACATTCCTAAAGACCACACAATCAAATTAAATAAATATTACGACCTAACTAATGAATTCAATAAAAATGGCTATGTGGTTAATTTATACGCGGTAGAAGTAGGAGCGAGAGGTTTACCAGCAAAATCTCTCTATAACCTTCTGAAGGACCTTGGCCTGTCGAGAACTGCAGTAAGTTCAATTTTAGAACGAGTATCAAAGGCTGCACTAACAGGTTCCTACCAAATTTGGCTAGGCAGGGCGGGAAACTCGAGCAGTGAAGGTGAGCGTTGATGCGCATCTCAAAGGGGGCCTCCTTATACCTACACCTAGGTCGCAAGTCCTGGGAACTGCTCTGGGTTTCCCCCTCTGCCACACGATGGACCCGGCACCCGCACGGTGAATCCATGGAACGCTAAGAAGTTTGTCTCTCAACGCTAGGTTCAACCATCCGCCAACGTCTAGTTCAATTACCGAACGACGCCTTTTAATTACTTTTAATTGCTCACAATCGTTTTTCATTCCAGTAACACGTGACAGCGGCCAAAAAATTCCGAGTGAAAGTGCACAAGATTAACGTCCACACAATTTTATAATACAACATATTTTTAATATTATTGCAGCACAAAATTAAGTTCACATTATAAGTAGTCACACAGCAAATGGAGACGTTATAAAGCTGAACTGTTAATTTCGTTGTTCAAAATTCGATTCGTGACCGAGTTTGATGTGATAATGGATTCCTTTAGTTTCAGATAACTTTGCGTAAATTATCATAAAAGTTAAATAATATTTTGTTAATCAAAACTTTCGTAATTTGCATTAATAGCTTAACTATAAAGTGTTGTTTTAAGTTTGTTCACAACTATAATTTTAAATAAAATAACTATGGTATCAAAGTTTTGATAACTCAACAAGTCGGCATACGCATAAGATTTAGATATAGCTTAAACAAATTACAATCTGAAATGAGTTTTATTAATAAAAGTAAAAATTGATTGACACTGCAAATCAATGTCCTTCGAGCCACAGAAGAATCACTGTCTAACCGCTAATTGTTTTAAATAATATAATGCTAGTATTTAAAGTGCTTTAAAATCACTGAAATTTGTCTATTAATACATACGTCATCGACATATTTCTTTCTACCTTAATTATTTGAAGATATTATTTCATAAGTACAAATGTCTTGTGCTTATTGGAAGATGATATCACAGCTAGTTGACCGAGTTACGATTTTAGTAATGACCCTATAAATACACCGAAAAAACCAATGGTGCTGTCACTTTTATTCCATATTTTGTATATGGATACGAGTATATTCTGACATTGTGATCGGTGATATGAGAGTCCTTCTGAACAAAAAACTATTTGGCATATGTTTTCCAGAGCATATAATTTCACGATGAATTATTTCAAGTGTATGTATAATATTTTATCCACCTAATTAATATTCAGCCCACATTTACCGAGTGTTGAGTGAAGGCCGCGCCACGTTACTGACATTCTTGCGCGTCTCTCATCTAGATTTGTGGTTACTTTCTTACTCCCAGTTATCAGTTCGAGACCCATTCGATCCAACCTCTGTCTTCTCACCTTGACACACCAGTGAATGCTTTTAACATTTGTCCTGCAATCAATTTGTTTTTATATAGCTCCAATTGCATTTGAAAGAGACATAATTTTACGTTCCTTTTATATATTGCATCCTACATTACATCATAATTGATAATTGTATGTATTTGCTTTGTTTTCATTGGTAAAATTATATTCAATAAAAGTCTTTCAACATCGAGAGCATAGTAACTTGATATTTCACGAAAAAATACATACGAACGAAACACTGGATGCAAACAAAAATCCATTTACGAAGCTTCGTCTAAAGGGTACCATTTTAAAGACCTGCCGAATTTAAAGTTACGCCGCCATTTTGTCCGGTTTAACGAAAAGCGCGGTAAACCGGGTGGGTCTCGTTAAAATGGTCGCTTTGGTATACTTTATGTTCCGGGCTATATGTTTGAGTGATCCCGAATGCCTGGCTCCAGGCGATGCAGCCCGGTGATTTTTTTCAAATTATTTATTCCGCTAGCCGTTGAGAGCTGGACGTTAATCAATACTTTTATAACGTGATATGATGGTATATTAAAAAATATATATATTCTCAATTTTTTACTAAGAGTAAAGTGGTCATAATTGAGTTGGAGATGATAATTATAATTTCTAGTAGAAATTTCTAAAGAACAGACAAACACATTGTAGATATTTTCAATAAAGTAGTAAAGTTCCAAAAAAAGGTAGGTTAAGTCAAATCCTATTGGATTTGATTACGACACCATGGACTAAACAAAACCCTCAATACAGTGCCAGGATTAGGAGTGTCACATTCCTTGATCAACGAATATATATCTAGTAATTAAGCAAATTGGTAAGGTGTCTGTGCCTGACTGGACCACCATACACATAGTGATTAATCCGTCTCAGTGATTCTCTTCTTTTTCGAAAAACCGGGCTTGCAAGACGGTATGACAGAAGCTTCTGTGGATTATACAGTGATTAACCACCAGATACAAAACCATCACTCTGTTCTGGTACAATATAAAATGGATTATACTCTAAAATGTTATTCCCAGATATGTTTACTCTACTCAAGCGCTGAGCATTTAAAAACCCCGGAGAGGAAATAGCAAAATAATATTGAAATGGGGAAAAAAGGTGAATTAAACGCTTTTAAAGATAAAAATGATGGTCCGCCGGGATTTGTACGTATTACTGTATTAATGGTGTACATGGAAAACGTTTTAAAAAATCAAATTAATATTCCAACGTTAGCACTGGAACGACGATGGGAATAATTTTGTAAACGAACCGTATGTCGAGGCGAGGTATAATGTTAAATTTTCTTAAAACTCTTTGAATTGCAGGAAATTTTAACTAAATAATTGTAAGTTTTTCACGTATTTTTTTACAAACATAACCTTCCTGTAATTACATGGAAATTTGACCAAACTATAAATATTTCAATTTCAAAAATTGGAAAATGTACTTCAACGTTTGTTCTAAGAACAAAAGAATTTAATACAGAACGCAACAAAGATAGCCTTCTCATATACCGTGGTTCGCTATTGTTAGTATTATATAACAAATGGTTCTTTACGAGTTTTTTTATATAAGTAGAAAACGTACATAACTTAATTATGAAAAAAAAATAAAAGAATGAAGATATACGATCATATATTAGTGGAATAAATCCATAGCAAATTACAGAGGAAAAGTCTTTTTGGGCTCCTGGCCTTAACGTTTGGAATTAGAATGTCTTTTATGGTCAATTATCAAAACCTGGCAATTCCGACACTCTTTGAATATATAATTATGTTGTTAGTTTTTTTGAATAAAATCTGTGAAAGCACTTAATCCGAAGTAATCCTAAGTATTACAAGCCAACATACAAAAAAAAATACGAAACGGTTAAAAATGGCAATAAACTGAAATTCGTAGAAAAGCAAGTAGGTATCGGAAAAAAAATTTCGACAATACATTTTCAACTTTCCGTCTAGGTGAGCACATGAAAATGCCTTACTAGAAGAATTTCATTTACTTCTTGTTTTTTATCATTACATTGAAGAATATTAATTTGTTTTTTTAGCTTCCCGGTTGAGACGTAACGGACAAAATTGACACATATGTGATCACTTAGTAACATTATAGAATAGTTGCTTGTTCCCGTATGAAGAATGTAGTTGACAACACCCTTAGCTCCTCACTTTCGTCAGAAGAATCAAATATATATTTCATTAGTTGTAGACCTTTATCCTGTGACAGTTTTATTTTGTTGCAGCTTCAGACATTTCTTTACATTTGGTAGACTTCATAATCGTTTCCAAAATATAAAAAAGCTATTTAATTCTTAAAGATGTAAAACGAAACCAGTCGCTTTGATATAAGTTTTAAACTTCACATAGAAGAGAACTCTTCAGCTCAATGCAAATGGTTTGCCATTAGCTCACTCTATATTCCTTCTTTAATTTTAAAGTAAAAAGTTAAAAGCCTATAGAGACTCGGCTTATATTTTCGCCTTAAATATTTCTTCCTTCACATATACAAAGTAATATATTACTGTGAACTATACGATCATCATCACCATCTTACTCTTATCCCAGCTAAGTAGGGTCGGCACAACATGTTTTCCTTTTCCACTCTCCCCTGTCAGATGTCATCTCAGTATTCACACTTTTTGTACACATATCATTTTTCACACAATCCATCCACACCTTTTTCGGTCTTCCTCTACTCCTATATCTGTCCACTTTCAAACTCAAAACTTTTCTTGTTACATGACTTTCATCTCTGCTCATAATATGCCCGTACCATGCTAAGCTATTACTCCTCAACTTCTCTGTCACTGCTACTATTTATAAACTTCCTCTGATGTACTCATTCTTAATTTTATCCATTTTTGTTACACCACACATCCATCTTAACATTCGCATTTCTGCCACATGTAATCTTTTCTCATCCGTCTCTTTCGTAGCCCAGCACTAGGATCCATATAACAAGCCTGGTCTTATTATAGTTTTATACACCTTCCCCTTGAGTTTCAATGGCATTCGTGGGTCGCAAACCACCCCAGACACCTTTCGCCAATTCATCCACCCTGCATTTATCCTATTTCTCACGTCCTTGTCTATTCCACCGTCATTTTGGATTAATGAGCCGAGGTACCAAAAAAAAATTAAATAAAACATAAGAGATTTGTTTTATCTCTTAAGAAACATATAAGCTTACATTCATCGATATATCTGGACTAACCAGCAGATTCAATGGTATTTTACTTCTGATTAATTAATCTTCGAGTGTTGTAAACACTATGCGCTCGCTTCCCATGCGTCATCCACAATACGATTTGTTTCAAGCATAATATTATTTCATTGTACTTTAACATGCTTTCGGTGATAAGCAAATACTGTCGTTTCCCTTTACTAAAATCTATGATTCATAAAAGACTATTATGTTCACATGCATAGATATACATTATCTGTTGTTTTTATTACTTTTGTTAAACGTTTTAAAATAGCATAGAAAATAGAATTAGCAGACATTAATCAATACCAAATTGAAAGCTGGAATCGGATGATTTGATAAGTTACATTAAATAAACAATAGAAGATTATTATTTACAGTGGCACAAAAGATGTTCATCACAAAATAACGAAAAGTTCATGAAAACACCGAAATATTTTCAATTTCAGTGTTGTTATTTCGTTACAAATGAAACATTGTTCGATGGAAAATAAAACCGAGCCTAGACCACGTCGTGCATATTCCCATAGTTTTCACTTTTTTTTTTCTTTTTGACGGGAATATTACAGCAACGGGATTTTATTCCGTTTTCTACATTATTTTTCGATTTTATTTTACAAGTAATTTGTGAACATTTTTTTCTAACTTCTTTTAGATCTGTATCTTTTCTACACAGATATCGGAATAAGTCTTTGACTAGAGTCCCACCATAAAACTACACAGGGAAATATATTATTTTATATACAAGTAGCTTTTAGTCGCAGCTTCGCTGGCGTTTATGTAGTTTTACCCTATACCTCGGATACAGTACCTTTTTTTGGATAATAAATACGTTTACACCATTTCGTTTTCTGTATCACTGACAAGGTGTAAGCGAAATGTCATGATGATGAGTAGTAAAACGTAGTAAAATGTGAAAGTGTGAGAAACAAACTCGCTTTCGCATTTATTCCATTAGTAAGGGAAAAGTAATTTTTTAGAGGTAAAAGAATTTATAAAATCGGTTTAGTAGTTTTTAAAGTTTATTCTCTGAACACAAAAATTAAAAGATTTATTTATAATATACTTAGTAATTACTATTTAGTAAAAAAAAGTACCATTGTGACGTCATAAGTGTTTTACAGGCTCTTCAGACGTCTCTTACAGGCTGATGATGATAATAACAAGGAAAACTATTCAAGTTAAATGTGAAATGTTTGACGCGTTCCAACATCACATGAATCGACCATTCTGTTCAATCGACTCTGTGGACGATGCCCGGTCAAGCTGGGAACGCGAACATGAAATGTATCCTTTTGAATATTGATAACTGATAGTTTCTATATATTTATTTTAATAAACGTGTTTATTTAATTCAAATGCAGCCATCGACCGTGGTGGACGGGGAAGGGTAAAATTATACCTCATTGTTTTGAGATTCGTTTGGTTTTTTTTTTTTTTTTATTCTTTATTTTATTAAAGGGTTTGGTCGCAAAACGACCATGCCACCCTTATTGGAAGGCATATACTAACTACACACATACAATAAATTTATCTTCTATTAACAGCGACGTTGACTAGCCTGTACAGCATCCTGGCTTCATCCGACAAAGGTGCAGCCAAAATGCTGTTACAGACGCCAACGCCACGCAAATCCTTATTTACTGTTAAGCAGTACTCTCGCCTTTCTACCTCATTACGGACACATTCCACAATAACGTGGTAGACATCTTCTAATCTGTTACACTCAGTGCACAGAGGTGATTGTATTTTTTTCATTAAACTGGCAAACTTGTTAAGTGGAATATGTCCGGAACGAAGTCTCAAAGCGGTAACTATTTCAGCTCTAGACCAGTCACTTTTATCAATCCAAGGGAAACGAGGAGGATTGGGCTGTATCGTTTTGTACCAAATGCCTTTACTGAGAGATCTTTCGTTAAAGTACTCCTTCCACATGTCGACACAGCGCCTTTTCACGATATGGAGAACTTCGGAATACACAGGCAAACATTCAAAAGGAATACCGTCAACAACAGCTTCTTTTGCTAAACGATCTACCTCTTCATTTCCCTTAATACCGACGTGAGATGGGACCCATTGTATAATTGTGTTTTTATTTTTAATGGCAAGCTTCTGAATACTTTCCAAAATGTTATAAGCAATAGGTATCCCTCGCCTATTAGTTGTGCAAAGAATTAAATGTTGAAGGGCGCTCTTGGAATCAGTTAGTACAACATAGTTACCAGATTCGAAAGAATCGATATACGATAAAGCTTCTGCAATAGCGATTAGTTCTGCAGACATATTGAGACATTTGAATTTATTTTAAATTTTACAAAATTTTTCGACTGCACATCTAATAGAGCTGCACCAATACCATTTTCATCCTTGGAGCCATCGGTAAATATCTTATAAAAATGACTATATTTTTGAGCTATATATCTTTCACAAATCTCCTTCAGGTTATTACAATCATGGAACCGTTTTGGTTTGTTGACTATTTCTAGTTGTGGTTTCACTATATTTGATAAATCCACACTGCTGACCCAAGTGTTTAAAGAAAATATTTCTATTTGTTTACTCGACCGTATAGGTGTCGATTGCAGAAATTCGTGTAATAAAACTAGAATAGGTTTATTTTTACGCCTCCAGTAAACATTATTAAAAACTTTGTGGAAATCACCAAGAATTGTTATGACTTCATTGTCCTTGTAAGATTTCATTTTAAGCCAATATTTCCCTGCTAAATAATATCTACGAATATGTAGAGGTTGTATATGAAGCTCTGACTCCATCACATGTATTGGCGTGCTCTTTATAAATCCCCCTATTATTCGCATAGCCTGATTCTGAATAAGGTCTAGTTTTTTCAAATGTGTCTTATAGCTATCACTATAAAGGAAACAGGCATAATCTATTCTACTACGTATGATGGAAATATATAGACGTCTCAAATGCTTTGGATGAACACCCCATCCTGACCCTGCTAAAATTTTAAAAATGTTTAAAAATTTTGAAGTTATGTTCATAACTGACTTGATATGTGTGGTCCATTTAAGAGACCGATCTAACCATAAACCTAAATATTTTACTGTCTCCACGACCTGTAATGAAATGCCATTAATTTTAACGTCAATTGATTCCCTGTTAAATCCTGTTTTAAATATGCAAACTTTACTTTTTACAGACGAGACATCTAAACCTATATTTAGCAATAATTGCGATAAGTTATTCAAGGCTAACTGAAGTTTTTGTGCTGCATCCAATACATTAGAACATGTAGTATATAATACAAAGTCATCTGCATATTGTGAGATGAAAATATTGCTTATTGTCGAACAGATATTTGCAGTCACGATATTGAAAAGTAATGGGGACAACGGGTCTCCCTGTGCTAAACCACGACCAGTGCTTCTTTTGATAAATGAATTTTGAAATTGAATTTTGAGGTTTCGTTCTTTCAAAAAGTTCCAAACATACATGCATATTTTAGATCCTATTTCAAAATTATCCATTGTTATAACTAAGCTTCTTAAATCTACATTGTTATATGCATTTTCTACATCTATAAAACATCCAATAGTACATTGTTTATTAGCAAAACCGGTCTGTATTCTAGCTACTAAACTTGTAAGGTTATCCAATGTAGACCGACATTTCCTAAAGCCAGACGTACTAATGTGTACCAAATTATTTTTCTCTATGTACCATTCTAATCTATTGACTAAAATGCCATGAAAAACTTTACATAAGCAAGACATCATTGAGATCGGTCTCAGAGATGAAGAAGAATTTAGATTACGTTCTGGTTTTGGGATTGGAAATATAGTTATATCTCGCCATTGTTTGGGTACAAAGCTTGAAAATAAGAAAGCATTATATAATTCTAGCAGTAAACCTTTCCCACTGTCTGGCAGGTGCTTAATCATGGAATAAGAAATATTATCACTTCCAGGGGATGTGTCTTTTGACTTTATACATTTTTCTAGTTCTTGAATTGTAATCTGAGTTTCTAATTTGGGATTATGAGATAAGAAAATTGGATTAACAGGAAGCGCATAATCTGGCGTCAAGCTTTGCAGTAACTCGTAAACTTTTTCTTTTTCATTGTACTGTTTGGATATTTTATAACCTTTAATCCAACTCATTTTAGTCCACATCGTAGGAACAGAAGTAGTGTGATCTAGTGAAGAACAAAATTGTTGCCAACTCTTACTTTTTGCTTCACGTATTAATTTTTGTGCTACACGTATTTTATCTTTTAAAGTGACTAGGTTCTGTGGAGTTGGATTACGTCTAAATATAGATAATGCTAAACGTCGTTGGGCTACAGCTTGGGAGAGAATTGGTGACCAATAGTTTTTCGGTACAAATTTACTGTCTGGGTTTTGATTAATTTTTATAAGTGGAATGTGTATTTCGGCAGCTATACTCATATAATGTACAAAAATATTATATGCATACTGTAAATCTTTTGGTAAAGTTAGATCGGAGTAAATATTTTCTAATAACTCTGTAAAACTATCCCAATCAGCTTTTTGGTAATTCCTTTTCAAAACCGGTTGTAGATTACCAATACATTTAGATTTAATCATTATCATGAGGTGATCACTACCTAATGTTTCATTTAAAATACTCCATTGAAATTGTAACGCTATGTCAGATGAGGCTATAGAAATATCAGGAGCAGACTGCTGCAATTCACAAGCAACAAGCTTGATACGTGTATGTTGGCCATTATTCAATGTAATAAATTTACTATCGATCATGGCATCAAAGATTTGAATACCCCTTAGATCTGTTTTAGTGGACCAGTTGGTATGATGGCCATTGAAGTCACCCAGCAATAAAGTTTTCTTATTAAATAACATAAATATTTCATCCCATTCACGTTGAGAGGTACGTACAGATGGCGGGCAATATATAGAAACAATATTTTCAATTCTATCGCAATTATAAACTTTAACACTAATCATCTCTATAGCAGTATTAGGGCAGATTGTACTTTGTATATGTGATTTAATTGACTTATGAGTGAGAATAGCAACTCCACCATATGAATCATTCCTGTCTTTTCGATAAATATTATAATCGCGTATCTTTAACTGGCTATCTGGCACTAACCAGGTTTCACTGAGGGCAGCAATGTGGATTTTTTCTAGTGTTAATATATTTTCTAATGCTATTAGTTTTGGTCTAAGACTTTGAGTATTCCATTGTAGTATATTAAGTTTATCTATTGATTTTGTACTATCCATTAAAATAATTTAATATACTATTTAACATGGGCCAGTCTGCAATATTGTCTACTACGACTAAAATCAACCATTCTACACAAAGTTTTATAATGTTTGATACCTTAGATTGTATGCTATCTTTACTTAAAAATATAACTTCCTTAAGTCTTACTAATAGTTCTTCAAATTTCACTTCTCTTTTTGGTGTTGAATGTGTGTTAGGAAGAGCTTCAGCATGACAATCCTCTATGCGATACTCAGATGGTTTAGTATGTGGCTTAGTCTTCTTAGAAGTTTGTATCATCTGCTTAGGCTGAGTGTGTTTATGAACATCCGCTTTTACTCTAACAACCTCAGCAAATGTAGGCGAGTTTTGAGTTATTGTTTCAGAGATATAAGTAGGTTCCGGGTTAAACTTACAAAAATTATTCGTTAACTTAATCTCTTCCTGAGAAGGTATATTTGGCGGTACATATATTGTCAAGGCTTTTCGGTATGGACAGTTAAATTCTGCCATTAATTCTCGAATCTTTTTTTCTTTTAGATACGCTGGACATGATCTATTGAGGGCCATATGTTTTCCAGAACAATTTGTGCACTTATAATCGGTGGTTTCACAATTAGGATGATTTTGGGTACATTTTGGACATATTATTTTCCCAGAAGGGCATCTTTTTGCTGTATGTCCTAGTTTCCAACATCGGGAGCATTGAGACACTGGAAAAACATAAGGTTCTACTACTATTCTTAAACCGTCAACTTGAATATAGGGGGGTAAATAAGAACCTTTAAAACAGAGGCGGACTGATTCACATGGAGACCAGCCTTCTTTATTATCATTACGGCGCAAAAGACGATTAAGTGAGATTAATTCAGCAGAATTTGGACATTCAATATTATTTAACATTACTTCCTCTGTTATATCTAGATCTATATTTCTAATCACGCCATATGACAAACTATTTTCCATAGCTCTTTGAATTCTCCATCCTTTGTCAGTAAGTTCCCTGCATGTCTCCAATTTTGAAGCACTGCTCTCGTTTGTAATATCTATTCGGACCCGATAAGGATTGAGGTATTTAACTTTAATTATGTCAGTAATCTTTTGCTCCATAAATAGCCTGGCTAGAGCGAATTGTTTAGGCATTTTATCTTTCCCAGATATATACATTTCAATGATGCTCTTACCTTCATTTACCTTTTTTTCTTTTTTTTTTGTAACTACCGTCCACTCATTTTCGTTTTCTTTTCGCGGTCTTTTAATCGGTCTTGCAGAAACTGTATCTTCTTCTTCCATCTGCGTTGGTTCATCATTACATAAACGGTCTTCCTCTGAATCAATCATATCGTCTTCGCTCAATAATTCAGTATCCTTAGTCGCTGCTATTATGTCATTATAATTCGTGCTATTGATATTAATATCCATTACTGCAACAATTATATAAAAACATACTTTTCGGCTTACCCGCCGCGGCTTGAGCTTGTAAACCGCTCCGAGTCACAAACAATAGACGTAATTAGCTTGTAAACACTATCTATTCACAAAAGAATCAACCACCTCGTACGAGTGCCGTATGGTGAATGCTGTCGTTTGGTTTCTTCGTATTCTTTGCGTGTACTACAATCTCACCTCATCTTAATTGACAATGTTAATTAAAGCTTAGAGAACTTATAAATATAAAATATACTATACATTATCTATACTTTATAAATAAAAACAGGTTTGAATTGTACAATGACAGAGACATAGTATAGTCAATAGAGAAAAACATGGTAAACATAGAACATCATAGCTTAATATCTTCTAGTGTCTGACTATATTCCATATTCAACTCGCCTAGCTATCCATTAACCACACTTGAGAGTTAACTACCTTCTAGGCTTATTATTATAGCACCTGCATACACATCCTCACTTGAGTCAAGCATGCAATCTAAAGTTCGAGGCAACGATTGATAAAAAGAACCTCAAAACAAGAAAAAATATTATCAAATTAAAAATCCGACTGTAAACATACTGTTTATCGATACCTCATATGTTCATGAAATCGTTTAAGCCATAGAGCGTTCTAAAGAAACAGACATATCTACATTCGAAAATCATTGCCCTTCTACGCAAACGATTAGAAAAACCATTTAAAGGTTAACTTTATAATTAGCATAGTGGTAGAGTATTTTCCAATGCCCGTCTAAAACAATAATCTCTCCTTAAGCATCTATTGTTGTATTCTAACAGCCGCTCTTGATAGCGAGTCATTCTAAACGTATTGTCATCTTAGGATTCATTAACATCTGTATTATCTTTTAAAGCCTCTAACCTATAAAGTATATAAAAAATAGTCATAAAATCTAGTAGATTTTGTTTATTGCATTCTCTTTCTTTATTTACAGTTATACTGTAATTACCCGATGTCCTTTGTGTCATTCAAATTATAGCCCAATCGGTAAGTGAATCGTAAATAGTTATACCGTCGTATAATGCATATCTAGCTAAACTGACACTCATATAGCTAATCGCATTCAACGTACGTGACAAATGCATAGACGAGTGCGGCCAGGTGTTGTGTGTCGTTTTATCGTTCGTTTGCGCACACACGCCGTATCTACCGCGTTATTATAAAGCTGTAATGATAATTACGACACGTGTACGCTTTTATTATGGATTTGATGTGTTTCGAGTCGATTAGTAATCATTGTCTTTAGGCATATTAATTCCTCACAGACGTGCAATGTAAAAATAACACTTCTATATTATTAAAATTAGATCCTGAGAAGGAATTATGTTTGAAAAACATCACAGTTACGCAAATACTTGATCGGGTTTATCAGTTACAATTAATAAATATATTATTTATAAAGGAAATATAGTGTAGCATTCATATCCACACATCGCTATCATTTGCGTAGGACGATAATGGCGTAATTTCTTCACTAGATAACCTAGCAAAGCTTGCTTGACTTAGTTTGTTATTAATTTTGCGTCCAACGTGATACCCAAAAACTAGCTAAGTCTATTAAATCTTCTATCTTGATACCACTAATAATATAATACATTTAACATTGAGTAACGTTAATCGCATCCTATACTTCTAACAGTATATTAAAAGAAATTGTAACTAAAGCACCGTTTAACTATCTAAATTCAGATATTTAACTTTAAATGTGGTAGTATCTGGAAGTATAACCGTAGTATTAATACAGTTTGGTCATATCTTATATTTTGGTGCGCTTAGCGATCAGAGATGGGTAGTGTTATGTCTTCAGGTATTTTATTGTAAGGGACAGCGGTTGAGGGAAATTATTATCATCATCAACTTATGAGAGACCCACTGCAGAAATCTAGTTCTATATTTTCCCACATACGGTGATACTACAAGAACATTTCTCAGGATCAGGTATCATCACGATGTTCTCCTTCACCGTCAGCCGATAGTGTTACCAATTTTAAATTAGTAAATGCATGCAAATTCTGAAAAATTCATTGTTACATGCCGGGGTTTGAACCTGCGAACATTGGATTGATTTTCCACCGGTCGTACCACAAAGGCCACCACAGTGTTAAGGCTGAGTTAGATACTATATTGATATTACAAAGAAGAACACTTCATGCAATTTATAAAATGAGTACACGTCAATCATTGAAAAAAAGTTTTAGCAATTCAGTATATTGAACTTTAGCTTTATATAGCTTTATTTATATATTTATATCTGATAATAATTTAACGTACGTCCTCAAAACTTAGAAAGGCTAGATTTGTTAAAAAAATCTGGCACTATTTAATACTAAAAATACAATTACAAATTTAAATTTAACGTTTTTATATTTTAGATTCAGAATAGTGTTAGATATTGCAATAAGGTATCAAAGAAGATTACTGATTTGCTGGATAGTAGGGTTAAAGAACTATACCTAGAAAATTTTAAATTGGTTACAGGAACGTCAACAACTATTTGTGCCTTCACTAAAAATGACTGCAACCACAATAAAGTAAATTGTAATGAAACTTTGTACAAAAGAGATAGATAGACCAGATCAAGTTTTTGCACCCTTCTCAATGATTGGGTTATTTGTCCGAACCGGTAGAGTAAGCACCGTATTAGGGCTTAAATTGTATAAAGTATTACATTGTTTTAATTCACCTCTCATATATTAAATAATCAGGAGCGAAAGATTGTTTCCTCGATAACCACAAAATATAGAGGATTGAAGTGGTAGATTATTTATTCCTTATAGAATTTGAATACCATATACTATTATACCTAGGGATAAGTTTAGTATCAGAGGAATAAATTTATAACTAATATAACTGTGATGACACCTATAAATGCTCTCGAGAACTCGCAGCTGTTTTCAAATTTTACTCACCAACGCGTGCAATACATTCGCTATCTGACAAATTTCTTAAGTCACATTAAACAGATATAAAACTCAGAAATTATATATAAAATAAACCTTTCAGTATTAAAAGATAATAAAGACAATAACGTTGAAAGATATTCTCCCTCCGGCGGCGTCTTTTACGTTGTTTTATATCTCGCGTTAAGTGTTAAGTTGCTGCCGTCGCCTGAATGTGTTAATGCGACTTATTAAGCACATACCTCGACGACGTGTTTATTAAAAGAATTATAAAGAACAGCATCACATCGGACAATAAAAATCGTTTTTACTTCATCCATAAAACAGTAATACATTTCGATGGAACCATTCGAAATCCGTTTTGAAACGTTCACCAAACACAAAAGATTATGAAGCGTTCCCAAATGTCTCTGATTGTGGGGTTCCTTGTTGCTGTAATATTTATAAACTGGAATATTTACGCTATATGACACTAAATAACTAAGTAGTCCGGTGAATCTGTAGAGGCCAAAAGAGACAACAGGGAATGTCAGTTCCAAAAAAACAAAAAAACACTGTGACCCTTGGAAGCAAAGCAATTGTCATACAGAATGTAGGCACTAAAGTAAGCTAAGCGAGGCCGAAGCAACAATACGGGCAGGCAATATGGCATGGCGCAGAGTATTGGCAATAGCGAAGAGAAAATTGATTTAACATCAAGCTTAAGCTTACTTTGGCAGTTACACACGATTTTCAAAATTAGATGCTAATAAAACCGAGGAGTCTATCTATTTGATGAATATTTACTATTTTAACCAGTATCTTATCCAACATACAATCCTGATATATATTTTTACCAAAGAATAACACCAGTTTATCAGACACAGCTAAACAAAGATTCATAAAATATAACTGGCCAGATCATATTTATTTAAACCGTTTTTTTTTTCATACGATGTCATTTTCGTTAAATATATTGGTAACGAATCTTTATCAGTGCCGTCTAAAAATAAGGGTGACTCTCGAAAGATCCAGAATCCATTGACAGTCGCTACCGTTACATCAGCATTTAAACCTCCTTATCTAATCTAAGCATTTGCTGAGCTTGGAATGCGATACTTGAAAGGGAGTCACTGAGTTTAGCACCATATGCTTAGTAGCAGTGTTCTTGTTAAGTAGTAGTTCCTTACTAGCCGCGTGTAATACGTCGATATATCTCAATAAATAGGATAACGCAATACGGCTAAGATTGCCACTGTGTCAAGAATCAAACTTGGTATATGCTGGTCTGGATTAATTCGAACAAAGTTGTCGTGTAAATTTTATACAATTTTATTAAATAAAATTAATACAGAACCCACTGATATTAGGAGTTTAATTGCGCCGGATATTTTTATTATCGGTTAAAAAAGGTGCGCAAGTGCATATTGCATATTCTGCAGTCGGTCGTAAGGAGGTATTACTGTGATAATTTATGGTTCTGTGGCGTTTATCGCTCTATGTCAACTGTGGGTCGATCCGTTTTTACGAGCGTGCGCGAGCGCACTGTGAATCATTCACCGCGTCATAGATTAATAAAAGAATGTGACAGATTGGCTGATGTTTCTTTCAATGCGGCCTGCACTTGTTCAAGACGTATCATGGAAGGTACGAATAGAATACATTGAAATGTAAAGTGTATATTAAACAATATAATCCCAAAGTTATAGTTAAAATATATCCCTACACATCGTTTTAAGCTTATATATTTCTACATTTTTTTGGGTTCTCTCTGTTCCAAATTTCATCGTAATCGGATAACAGATTTAGTCATTAAAAGGTAACAAACAAGCAATGGAGCTACTGTTGCATATACGAGTATTATAATTAGAATACAATGTGGATTAATTCAAGCTATCTACACTTTGATGCTATATAAAAAGAATCGTAATTACAAGAACTATAGTTAAACAAAATACAGTCAAATATAACAAATAGAATACTCTATTGCTTACTATATGTGGGATAAACGATATTAGTTTTTGTTGCTTAAACAAAATATAACGTAATTAAATAGACAGAACTCTGCATTCTAATATGAACCAAATAAATTACTTTATTTTGAACAAAACTAACTCCTGTTACTAATACACATTGATGACTATTCTACGTATAATCTAACTCGAAAACATAGTTAATCGAGGATTGCACTAAGCCTTAACCCTACAAAGTCCATCTATTTAAAGATAGCAGTGATAAAAATTTTTTCGAGCTGACTACACTGTTGACCTGGCAAGGCCTGTACAGTTTCACCGGACTACAGTGACAACTTAACGCTACCTACATACCTAGGATATATATTTTAAATAAGTTAAACATAGAATGGAAGCTGTATTACAAAGATAATCGTATATTGGCATAAATACAACTTGAAGGTAATAATAGGAAAAGGAGCCCAGAAAACACCATACCAACCTATTATAGATTCATTATTATTACTTATGTCCATTGTAGGAACGTCTTCAGACACAGTGTCATATCACGATTATCCGATTCCAAAGATATAGTAGACGTTTCAACGTTATTATCTGTGTCATATCTGTAATAACATTAATCATTGACCGAAAGCTTTCAAACGGCGAGATTAATCCGCGTTCGCGCAACTTTTACAATGTACCCGGTACCCATCAGGAAAATTTTACGAGTTCGTATTGTCAGACAAAAAATTGTAAATTCGCTTCACTTAATGACATACGGGCGAGAACGTTGTTGCATTATTAGACTTATTCCATCTAAGTTAAAGATGCCCGAAGTGACGTATTCAAAACTTTATGGATCATTGTCACGGTGATTCATCTTATTTTATCTCAGTTATTTGTTTGAGAGGGACCTTAAATATAATCCAGATAAGGGATTTTAATTTTATTAGGGAGTTGGGGTCACTATAACCGATAAGTCTAGCAGGCAATCAATCGACTCGACAAGAATGCTCAAAGAACACAGTAGAATTAAAAGACACATTTTCAACAGGCAATTTAAAAAGATTCTGAACAGTAACTTTGGTCTCATTTGACGTACTATTTATAGTTTGTCATATTCCGGAGTCAGCTAGTTCATAATCAACACTCGAGAGACTTATAAGGCGGAATGCCATCAACGGATTGCCGATCTATCGATGATTGTCATTATTTTTGCATTTCCATACATCTATATACTCCTCCTCAACGAGATCAATGACAATGACTCCAAATCATTTCATTTCTTTCGAGTGTGGTCCCTAATGTAACCCTCGAACCCAAACTTACCGTTGAAGACCTGATCATATATATAGCAGAAGAGCTGGCAGTTCTGATTGTACGTATATATGTAAAAGCGATGATGGCTCAGTTGGTAGTGTGTTCGGACACAGCGTCGAAGAGCGTAGTTTCGAATCCAAGCATACCGAGTCGGAGCTTTCGGTGAAGGAAACATCGTGATGAAACCAGAGCATGGTAGTAGGACTTTTTCTAAGTCCGTCTGGCTAGCTACCACCCTCAAGTTGAAAATCTGTCGCCAAGCACCTGTAGGTGTGTTCCGGCAGCTGCACTTGAGAGCCAGTCTTCCTCTAGGTTAAACGTGACTTACCATCTTAGACCACATCATCATTTAATATCAAAAGAGATTATGGTCAAAACGTTAACCTATAAAGAAAAAAAAGCTTTAGGCTATCTTTTAATGGTGATCGTGGGCATCAATGATCTTCGTTTGTCAAAAACAGTCTTTTACTCTTGGAATTTACTATGCTCATCATCGGGCAAAGTGTCTCGCCACTTTGTCTTGCTTTTAAAAAAACGATAACGAAGAAATGGTTCTGAATTCCACAGTTCACAGCTCGACGATACGTATCATAGGAATTCATTTTATAACACCTAGATGCCGTTTGCGCGCAGTAATTTCGCGTCAAAACTTTTGTGATCATAAAAACTTGTTCCCTTACACGGGCATTAGTGGGAAAGCAGATGGTATTAATGCCCTTTTTTGCGTGTGCTGACTGTGGACTGTGGGACATCTGCCGGCCAAGACGTATATAGATGGACATTTCGGTTGGCGTTACATCGAAAGGGGGAAATTTGTCATGTTTTCAAAATGTAAAAAAAAGATATTCTTTGAATTAAGCAAACTATATCAATAAGTGTCAAGCAAGTTTGAAAAACCCCTGGCATCTAAGTACTATCCCAGTATACGCTGTATAAACCATTAGTATTACACGAAAATAACCTATATTGCCCTTATTTATAAAAATACAGACGTAAATTAAGTCGATGGTAAATAGGAAATAAAATAAAAACATATGAAATTTTTAATTTTAAAATAAATTAGAATATAAACGCTAAATTTGTGAAAAAATGAGAAAAAGTGTGATAAGTGAAAATTAGGAAAAAATACTTGGGGATTAATCACTATTGACATTTATACAAAATTACCAAATTTACAACATGCTTACAACATATTGATGACTATTCTACGTATAATCTAACTCGTTAGCTATCGGTTCAATATATATGCAATTTGATATAGATTATACGCGTTTAAATACATTTTTATTCTTTTATATAAATTAATATTAACTTATCTAAATAAATAAAAATCAGTTGTTTGTAAGCGCATCACTTCCGAACTGATGCACCTATATAAATAATCATTTTTTTTTGTTGTGTTTATAGTTGTCAGAACAAGGTTTCCATGAGACAAAAGTACAGAAAATCAAAAACTAGGTTCAAAAAATTACGATATACATATAGTGAATGAGACAGGTTCAATCATCCGGCAACTTCAGTTTCAGCCGTCAACTATGCCTTTTGCCTTTTAATTACCGTTATTTGTTTTCGTTACTAATATTTCGCTTATTCTATAACTAGTTTCTAATCGTGGTGATGTAGTGGTTTGACCGATGGAATATCAATCCGATGTCAGGTTCGAACCCCGGCATGCACCAAAGATTTTTTCAGAATTTGCATATATTCACCAATTTAAACTGGTAACATTATCGGCTGAAGGAAAACACCGTGAGAAAACATAGACCTACCTGTTGTAGAAATGGTACCTCTGTCTGTAGATCCAGTGAAAACGACTTAGAGGGCAATAACGTTTAATAAAATGAATATAAAAAATGAGAAAGCAGATCGAGTTTCTTACTGATTCTTCTCGACGTCTGGGTTGTTTTATTCGAAGCAATTGTAGAACTTTGACGTTCATAAGCGCCTTATGAATACGTACATGGAATAGATTTTTTTTTAACAGACGCAATGATTTTAATTTAGTAGTCATTTTAATAAACGACTGCTTCTGCCTTTGTTTTTTTTTAATATTTTTATACGAAACTGATATCTGCTATATTGTAGAGTCGATAATGGGTTAAAACCAATGATTAGCTCACTACTAATATATACTTCTGCAAAGACATTATGACCGTTATGAAGAGTAATGGTGACATTCTTAAAGAACTTATCGTCAAAGGTTCCCTGTAATTTTACAGCATAATGTTTCTTCGGGCATATTATGCCACGTCCAATATATTGCAAAGGCAGATACTCGTTGAAGACATTATAGGTTAAAATGCAAAATACCGTTGACAGCAATTCCTATTACATTGAATACGATCGTGAGAAGTGAAGAAAAATACTTAACAGACCTCAAAGAGTTAATATGCTTTCATTGACTAAATATACGTGAAGCAAGATGATTATTATCGTAAGAAATATCAGCAATTATTGTAATGTTATTATTATTTTTTAAAAAGAACTTTATGTTGTTACTTCGTGACGTTTCTACCGTGATCTACATTTATACGTACCTACAACGAAGTACTGTTATTCTTGGATAGTTCGATATAATGTCGATATTTTGTGATTTAATTTAATAAGCAGCAGTATAAGGTAAGTTTCTAATATGTAAACGAATAAACATAAATTGTAAAGTTTTAATTAATCATTGCATTAAAAGATTATTATAAGCTGTAGTACAATGTAATTGTGTAATAGAAGTATGAAATCCTAATGTGTATATATTACCTAATGTGCTAACAAAAAATGTTCCACGTTGTATTACTTTTTTTTTATATACACGAGTTCTTTTATAGAGTTAACAGGTAGAGTGAAATGTGTGAAATAACAATCAAAATAATGTCTTACTTGTAACCCTTATTTAATAGATAATAAATAGACATTAAAAAAATAGGAAAACCTCATAGTACATTTTGAATCATACATGTAACACCACTTGTTATAATATCTATATCTACCGATAAAATGAAATAAAATGTATACAACTTTCTAATTCTCCTACGTTACACTTATGACGACGCCGTGATAAAATATAGCTGTATTATATGGCGAAGCATTTATAATAGTGGCTATTTAGTTCCGATCGCGGTTTATGATAAGGACGCTCTGACCTTTTGCTTATTGTAATGACTTAATAAATTTGTTACTGATGCTATCTTAACGAATGTATGTAGGTTGTGGAGTACAATAAACTATAGACAACATTTTTTTTTTCATCCATTTCAACGTAATTGATTGATCTAAGATAACTTTTTAATTTTGATATTAAGACTAGCTAGCCTGCAATTTCGTTATCATGAATTAGGTTTGTTATTTCATTGCAACTACGTTTTTTTTTTTTTTTTTTTTTTTTTTTTTTTTTTTTTTTTTTTTTTTTTACGTGGGGAAATCCATTATGGATACCCACCCTCCCGGGGGAAAGGATGGGTTATGTCCGACTCGCACGGACTAAAACCCCACGGTGTACCAACAGACCGTGTTGTTGGGGCGGCAAGGGATCGTTCTCGCTAATCACCTTGAATAGCCGCCCCAACGGTCCGCCCGGCGGAAGGTGGCCACCGGGCTCCTACCTATAGAGAGGCAGACTGGGTACACACCAGCTGCCTCCCCTCGTCCGCCGGACCTGTGCAATGAGAGGATGAGTCCCCCGACTACATCCCCTCAGGTCCGGCTAAGGTGGTAGGAGGAGGTGGGCAAAG
This sequence comes from Antheraea assamensis, assembly GCA_035772565.1. Taxonomy (NCBI): domain Eukaryota; kingdom Metazoa; phylum Arthropoda; class Insecta; order Lepidoptera; family Saturniidae; genus Antheraea; species Antheraea assamensis. Next base: position 17,868 of record JAQQSE010000229.1, on the reverse strand, counting down.
CGCCGCCTCCTCCCGCCTGTCCTCCTTTGGCGGAGAGGGCCACTTACAGGATCTACCTCTCGGGCCCTCTCCGCTGCCTCCTTTTGCGAGATGACCTCCTCGCAAAAGGAGGCCACAGCTCGCCACGCCTGTTCGCTGCCGAGCATGGACAGAACCACGCTCGGCAGCGACAAATCTACTCCCACCACCGCCGTCAGAGTGCGGCGCTCTCCCTCCCACGCAGCACACTCGGACAGAGTGTGCTGCGCGGTGTCTACGTCAGCGCCGCACTCATGACAGGCGGCGGTCGGCTCCCTGCGAGCAATCTGGTGCAGGTACCACCCAAAACAGCCATGGCCGGTGAGTACCTGCACCAGTCGGAACGTCAGGGAGCCCCAACTCCTCCCCAACCACTCCCGCAGGACCGGGCGGACGGCGTCGACGGTGAACCTCCCGAAACGTGCGTCCGCCAGGTCCTGCATCCACCTTCCTGTCGCCTCCTCCCTCATCTCCCTCCGTTTTGCCTCGATCTCCCTGGGAGCCGGAGGCTCCCCACTACGCTTCCTCGCCGCCGTGAATTCATACACGGCGGCGAGAACTCCTGCCTCCAGCTCCCAAGGCAGGGAGCCGGCGAGCGTGAAGGCCGCCGCTGAGGACACCGTTCGATACGCCCGGATTGCCCTCAGTGCCACCGTGCGCTGCGCACTACGCAGCACGCGCACGTTGGCGGCACCGAGGGCATCAGCCCAGACCGGTGCCCCGTAGGCGGCCATCGCCCGCACGACTCCCATAAAGAGTCGACGGCACCCGGCACCCGGCCCCCCTATGTTGGGGAGCAATCGGCCGAGTGCCGCCGCCGCCCCAGCAATACGCGGCCCGAGCCCCGCAAAGTGGGGCTCGAACCGCCAGCGCCCGTCCAGGGTGAGGCCCAGATATTTCATCTGGGCCGTTACCCTGATCCGGGCGCCCTCCACCATTATGTGGGCCCCAGGTGGTGGCCCTCGCCGAGGCCCATGGAAAAGTATGGCCTCGGTCTTCTCGAGGGCCACCCTGAGGCCCAACCTCCTAATGCGCCTGACCACGAGGGTTGTGGCCATCGTGGCCAGGCGCTCCACCTCCCGCCATTCCCCCCCCCGGGCCACGACTAGGGTGTCGTCCGCGTAACAGATGAGACGTGCTCCATATGGGAGCACGCCGCGGAGCACCCAGTCGTAGCCCATGTTCCACAGGAGCGGCCCCAATGCCGACCCCTGTGGAACCCCCCTATTTGTAACCCGGCGAATCATCCGCCCGTCGCCGTCTACGTAGGCGACCTCCCTGTCCTCGAGGTACGCCTCCAACAGCCGCCGCAAATACGGGGGCACTCCGAAATATCGGAGTGCCTCCTGGATAACCCCGTGCGGCAGGCTGTTGAAGGCGTTGGCGATGTCCAAGGACACCGCCAAGACCCTATCCCCCTGGGAGGTCGCCTCCGCAGACAGCGACTTGAGGAGGCACAGGGCGTCCACCGTGGAACGCCCTGCCCGGAAGCCATACTGCGCGTCCGATAGATTTGGCCCCGTCTCCTCCAAGTGCTGGACGACCCGGCAGGAGACAATTCTCTCCAACGCCTTTCCGGCGTCGTCCAGCAGGACGAGGGGCCGATAACCGGACGCGCAGTCCAGAGGGCGGCCCTCCTTCGCCATAAGGCAGAGCCGCCCTTGCTTCCAGGGTTTCGGAAACTGTCCGACCGCCAAACACCGGTCAAACAGCTCCCGAAGCCACCCCCCCAATTGGCCCAGTGCTAGGCCGAGCACCCGACCCGGGACCCCGTCAGGACCGGGCGCTCTCCGCCTGTTGAGGAGGCGCTCAACAGCCCTCCCCATCTCCTCCTCCGTTATTGGGGCAGGACCGTGATCAAGCGCCTCCTCAACCTCCACCCGAGGCGGAGGCATGGGAGGAGCTGGCAGCAGCGGAGGGTCGGGGAACAATTCTCCCACGACCCTCGCCACCACCTCCGGCCGGAGGGTTTCCGTCACGGGGGGCGCCCAGGATCGCAACTTTTTGCGCACGATCCGATACGGGCGCCCCCAAGGATCTCCCTACTACGTGCTTTATTTAAATTGTATGTAGACTGTCTTTTATTTTCTATTTGTATTGTTTATTACTAACCCCTATTAGCCTCTATATTTCTTTTAGCGGTTTTAATTTAACACTATTATATCTTTTAAATACTGCTTTTAGCTCATATGGAAAAGCGTAATGATTTTTAGTCTGGACCAAAACTATGAGAAGTCCTCTATTTGATGTATATAACTATAGGCACTTCAGTTTTATATATGTATACATAAGTATGTTTCTCCCAAAAATTATTCAAAGTCGTTCACATCAAATTGGTGGTCACTTTAGTACGTTTTTTTTTTTTTTTAAATAGAGGGCAAACGAACAGGTGGGTCACCTGATGGTAAGTGATCACCGCCGTCCATAGACACTAGCAACACCAGGGGAGTCACAAGTGCGTTGCCGGCCTTTTAATAGATGTGGGCCTCCGACGCTCTCACTGGCCGAACGAAACGCAACAGTGGAAGCACTGTTACTTCACGTCGGTTTTCTGTGAGAGGGTGGTACTACCCCGGGCGAGCCGACCCATTCATGCTGAAACCAGTAATTGCTTCTGCGTAGCTCTACCACCTTCATTATTCACAAGTCGAAAATCAAACTATTGGTTACAAGACTATAGGAGACAGGTTATAATTTAAAGGGATTATTTCAATACTAGTAACCACCCGCGATTCCGTCTCTGTTTCTATCGTTATAAATGATAATACCATATATTATATTCGCCCTACTGTAACGGTTTATGAAGCGCACGCCGAGATAGCTCTCAGAAGGCATCTGACATTTATTTTTATGCGTCCAATTCAAATAATATCTTTGTAAATGATGGTCTTTGTACTATTCTGATATATAAGCTACATTAGTGTAAAGTTTCACCAAAATACATTTAGTCATTTTTGCGCGAAACAATAACAAACGTCCACACGTTCCCACAATCTTCTCGCTTATAATGTTACAAGGATATATTTCAACTGTAATATGTTCTTTTAAAAAATGTATGATTTTAAAGATATTTTATAGCTTTGATAGTTATAAGCCCTTAATCCAGATTGTATTTATTCAAGCCATTATTTGAATCTGTTCCAGAAAGGCTTACATTCAATTTAACTAATTAAAAATATACAATGAAATATAAAGCGATAAGACATCATGACAACTTTTATGAGACCGAATTGCGACTACCGTATAGATCCGTCACAGTGACTCTCTTTTGGTCTGTCATGTAACCAGCCAATGTATATCAGAGACTTGCAGGCCGGCATGACAACAGCGACTATCGAAGTGTTATTGATCGTTCTATGGTCGTCTTTATTTGAGAAATAACCCTAAACCGTGGGTCGGATTGTCGTGCTAGGATAAAGGAGACATTAAACAAATTACTGACTTTTAAGGAGTGATTTCTCAGAAATCGATTCACTCACTGTGTCCGATAAGAAAAGGGCCTTAAGTATAAAAAAAAAAAACAAAAAAAATACGATGGTTTGTGTTCTTGATGATACGAGTTTTGTACTCCTCAAGTCACGACGTTCGCACGTGTGTTATGGGATCGCCCGGGGTTCTCACAATAGACTCGGCATTATTTCTTTTTATTTTTTCCGATGTTATATCTGTTAGTAATAATATAACATACCAAATAACTATGTATAATTATAACACTTTTTATTCTATCCGGGCAATATGAGATTAATGAAAAGTTCAATTGGACTTCATAATTAACACTTATTTTGACTTAAGGATTTATTACATTGAATGTACTATTATTAATCTGTGGTTTTGGTTATGCGTTAGATATGGTAAAATTGGTGGAAATTGTGATTACAATGAAAAATTAATTGAAGAAAATTCATATTTTACAGTTTCTGGTGTTGAGAGACATAACCTCAATATTGAAATAAAAAACAATTTGTACATTGTTATATTGTTACAACGTTATTTGTACTTTGGTCAGAAAAGACATTGGATGCAAACGTATACAAGCAAAATGTATGCATTTAGCATATATGGTGCAAAGAAAACAAACTCCAAAAAAAAAAACAACTTTTAAACACATTTATTTATATACTTGTATATATATATTTGAGTTCAATGTAGCACGGATATATTTGGATGTCAAACAGCGGTACACACTTATAAAAGCTTAACGAATTCGGTCAATGAATGTGGATAGACGGAGAAGGTAACTGCTCTGTCGTATGGTAATTAAAATCGGTTGTTATATACGCAGCTAGCTCGACTGCAATTGAACAAAATTTAACCTGGCTTATTAAGAATTGTATTTGACTATACTATTTGTTTATGTTGTGTTACAGGCCGCTGAATGTAGTCAGCATTTTGAATTATGTCTTGTCTGTTGTCGTGTCGTCGTTATCGTGTTGTCAACGATGTCGTTCTAAAGAACGCAAGAACACAAATATTCGTGAGTTTTAGACCGACAATAATTCTCACAGCCAATTTTTGTGTAAAATCAAATGGACCAAACTGGTAACTAGATGTTTATACCGTTTCGCTTTATTTAATAGACAGAGCTTTTTGGACGCCAGCCTAACCTTGTCAGGATTGGACGTAGCGGGAGGTTTCATGGCGAGATTTCCCAATATTCGCGATAGTAAAGGGTGTGGTGTCCTGGACTTGTGGAGCTATAGTAAATATCGTTTTTTTTTAGTGATGAACGTACAAACTCATATTTTAGCGGAGTTGGAAGATAAAAATTGTTCCCGACTTTTTACTACAAAAGAACGAGGGATGTTTGCACGGCCAGAGTAAAGTAGGTTCTAGATCGAGCAGCTCCCGCCGAACACAAACCTATACCGAGGTAGTTAAGAAATGAAAAGTTATATCCTGTATGTATTAAACACTTCGGAATACGAACAAATGTCAATCGATGTCAATATTGAACAATAAACCGTGTAATTACGAATACTTTGGTACATTTTAAAAGATTCCTTCAACAAAAGCCTCGCGATTGTTAAGAAAAAATTACAGTTGAATACGACAATGTGGTGGTACATCTCACGGAGGTGAATTACGCAATTCATGCAAATTTCGGTTCGAATTCCATCGGCTTGTTTAAGAATTTCAAGCGAATATAATTCTAAATATATACCTATAAATGAATAAACGTTTGTAAAGACGTTTCTTGACGTGTAAATAACCCCAATTTACGGGTCATTGTTGTTCGTAAAGAATTCGCTCTGATTTTCTTGTCGTTCTGTATTTCTCGATTTTTCGGTATACCATTGTCCCTGTTTGTTGTAGGCCGACGAACTCGAGTCAGTGCCTGTCATTTAAACTGTCACCTCTGTGTTGGTATTACGGTGCGGTTAACGGAGATAATTGTGATGAACTGACGGAGATATTTTCACATCGACGCGGTTTACTGTCTTAGATAGACACGTCCCGCGGCATGGAAAATTGATTGATGGTTTTTCGTCTTATATTGTAAATACTGCGTTGTAATAGTCAACTAAAGTGGTATTTAATATTTCTCAAGTCAAACTTAATTTGTGTATTTTTTTCAGAAAATGTCTTAGTCTGAAGAGTCTTGGAAATATAGCTTGACAACACTTTGCGTTGCATTTCATTTTTTGTTTCCAAAATATTGTGAAAATATATGTCATGTGTGTAAAATCTATATTATAAAATGCATTGATAATGAATATGATACTAAAAAAATCTCTGTCTGTTTGTATGTCTAGATTTAACAAACAATTTTTTTTTGTACTTTATAGGTAAACGTTTCCCCATCCACCCCCAAATTCCCTAAACCACAATCTCATCTGATGAATGATGACGTGATCTAAGATGGTAAGTCACGCTTAACCTACAGGGAAGACTGGCTCACAAGTGCAACTGCCAGAACACACCAACAGGTGCTTGACGACAGATTTTCAACTTGAGGGTGGTAGCTAGCCAGACGGACTTAGAAAAAGCCCTACCACCATACACCATAGTCTCCCCTTGTTTTTTACACTTATTTTTATTTTGAATCCATAAAAAAAGAAAATTTCCTAGGAGATAAATATTAAAAAAAACTCGAAAAGGGGAGCTCCACAACTTTTCCTTTAATGGGGGGTAGTGCAGATCTCCCCCGTTCCCTCCCCACTCTCAATTCGACGGGAGTCAATGGAAATTCGTACCTAGTCTTTGTAAAATCTACCTTATGTAAGTTTCTAGTGATATGTATTAAATTATCAAGGATGTATTTCGAGAGTACAGTTTTTGAATTCCTGAAAGTTGAAACTTGATCTTTATTTATTAAAGTCAAATCATGAATAGAGTAATAATTTGCAAAAATAAATTAATCGTTTTGCTCAATTCAACAATTTACATTCCATTCATTGGTTATTTCTCACCATAGAAATAAAAGTCAAAACAAAAAGTATTTCTTTTCTTAAATCAAAATCAAACACAACTTGTTCTAACCGACTAACAATAAAATCAGTACATATATGTAGATATAATTATCTGTCGCTTGTATCCATTAATCACAGAAGCGACTGCACCTAATTAGACAATGTTTAAATATGCAGATAACTTTTCAGAACATTATCCAGGTGACATATAATTACGCTTTTCCATGGGAACTAAGCATTTATAATGAATTAGCGATAACTTAAAATTGGTATAAGAGTCAATGAATAATAATAACATTTAAAAAAAATATGACAAATCACAATTCAGATAAAACATTATATTCATGTGAAACAAAATAACGATTTTCATGGGAACAAAGTCGCGACCACCGGCTAGTTTAAAAAAAACATTATACCTAAATTCTGCGGTAATAACATTTCTATGAGACAAGTTTCTTATCAGCGTGTATAAGGACAAACAAAAAACACTAGTTAACGTAATTTATATGTATCAACAAGAAACAAGAGATGGTATAATTAAAGACCATTAAAAACTTCTAAGATAACAAACACAAGACCAAACAAGTCTCAAAGTAACAAATCACATGAACAAACTGTAACAAACAACAGTAATTGTTCGCTACAACACTAATTCACAGTTAATGTCCACTGTGTAACGATTTAAGATGCAGTTTGAACCGGTTTACGGAACCTAACTAATGTAACTAAACTCGATGTTAAATTAATTTGGCTAAATTGGATAGCACCCTGTGGCCGTTTTATTTAAAGTGTCGACATCTGTTGATTAGTTTTGTAAATAAAAAATGTTATCCGATAGATGGCGTTGTATACAATTAATTTGATTAAAATTCACACTAACGTAAACCAGTAAATATGTTAAAACAAAGTTGCTTCATCAACATTATCATCAGCCTGTAGGAGATCCATTGTACAAAAAAACTGATGTAAGCATTTAAAAAAATATAAAAACATTTTTCTGAAGCCGCTATTGCTGTCCCTGACTATATATCCCTTATGAGATACATCTAAAAAATGTACTACGGAATTATATTCTTAAAAACGCTTACAAAAATGTTTTTTTGGTATAACAGTATCTTCTAAAGATAACTCACAGTAACTATTTTCATTTTTAATTGTTGTTAAAAAATATGTTGGGTATGTAAAATACATTTTCCTTTTTCTCACACCCCTGCGAAATGTCATCACAGTAGTTGCACTTTTTATATTCGAGTCAATTTTCACACAACCTGTTTCGGTCTTCTTCTTTTTCTACTTCTATATCCGTGCACCATCATGCTTAAAACTTTTCTAGTTACGTGACTTTAATCTCTCCTCATAACGTGTCCGTACCATGCTAACCTATAACTCCTCAACTTCTCTGTCACTGGTACTATTTCAAACTTCATCTGATATACCCACTCTTATCCTTTCTAGTTACACCACACATCCATCTTAACATTCACATCAGTGCCACATGTAATTTATTCTCATCCGTCTCTTTTGTAGTCCAACACTTCTGATCCATGTAATACAACTGGTCTTATAACAGTTCCATACGATTTCACTTTGAGTTTTACAGCGTTCATGGATCACAAGTTGCCCCAGATACCTTTCACCATTTCATCCACCATAGATTTATCCTTATTCCTCACGTCCTTGTCTATGCAACCGTCGTTTATTAGGGATTGAATATAGATCAAAATTGCCCTTTACAGAATACCGCTTTAATGAACATTTCATGAGATATCACAAATTATTTTTTTTATTAAAAGATTCATGGTGAATCCACTTTTAAGGCACTCTTCTGAGCCGATAATACCAATATAATTTCATACACATTCCATCGATAGTAATTTTATAGAATATACCTTGAAATCAGAACATAATTACTTAGATTTTTAGTGATAACATCGAATAAGTAATAAAATTTACCAAGATTTGGAGGTACTATTGTAATAAGCTTAATAAGCGCATCTCTCGAAAGCTCACTTACTCACTGGCGGTCAATTGAATAAATTTCGACCGTGCCGAACGATGAATAAAGAGTACCAGACAGTATTTAAAAGCCTCATATAAAAATATCCCTCTGGCTAAGTCATGGCCACCGTATACATGATGATTATCTCGTCACAGTGACTCACTTTTTAGTTCCTCGCGTTCAGATAACGACTATATAACTAACAGCATGACAGCAATGTGTATTATATATAGGTTTTAGCTATTGAGATCTCTCAGTGACCATTAGTAAGTTGTTTTAAATATTTAAATAAAATATTGTTTAAATCCTTTATTAAAAAAAAGAATTATAAATACCGTCGTCTTTCAACTGCCCTCTTTCATGAACACTCGAGTTGTGTTCAGTCCCTCCATTCAGTTTACAATTTAAAGCGAAAGTTCTAGAATTCAAATATACGTTTTTAGTTTCAAATACCAATAAAGGGTGACCGCTGCCAAAATGTTTAACTTACAAGTTACTAGTGATTTCATTCTACATATATGTGAACAGAGTATATTTATTTTTGTTTATTTTTAATTTTAATTTCTGAGGATACCTCAATTTTATTTGTTGTTTTGGAAGCTCTATTAAAGAAAATCTATAAATTTAATATATTAACATATACGATATCTTCCAGTAGTGACTTTAATAGGTATGTAGAAAGATTAAAAGCGGCAGAGAAAAAAAAATCATTTGATTTGATAACGCAATAAATCTCAAGAAAAGATGTGAATTGATTGTAGACATATTTTTACCTATAAATCAAATATACGATTTTGTCCGGGTAAGTTATTAAATACCTGAACTAATCTTGACAAGACATCATTAACAAATTAAGGATTTATATAGTACTAGCAGCCACCCGCGACTTGGTCTTTTTTTTTTTTTTTTTATATTATAGGGGGCAAACGAACAGGTGGGTCACCTGATGGTAAGTGATCACCGCCGTCCATAGACACGCAACACCAGGGGAGTCGCAAGTGCGTTGCCGGCCTTTTAAATATGTGGGCCTCCGGCACTCTCACTGACCGAACGAAACGCAACAGTGCAAGCACTGTTACTTCACGTCGGTTTTCTGTGAGAGGGTGGTACTACCCCGGGCGAGCCGACCCATTCATGCTGAAACCAGTAATAGCTTCAGCGTAGCTCTACCACCTACAATTCTGCATTTATATAGGTCTGCATTTATATGAATGTGTCAACAGAATCCGTTCAGAAGTTTTTGCATGAAGGTGTAACAAACATCCGTTCAAGTTGACAAACATACTGGCTTATAATATTATTAGTGTTATATACTTAGACTTTCATCAAATAATAAATTATATAAAAACTCAATCGGTAAAAGTAGTTAGTGATAACATTACAACTGAAATACAGCTATCAATTAATTCCAATGAATCACGTTCTTGTAAAAGTACACAAACATTTTTATGAGAAATATGTCGCCAACACCTGCTAGTGTTAACTGAAATTATATTATACTATTATAAATAAAATAAAATAGTTCATAGTACAAAGAGCATCCCTTTTTTTAAATATTGAATATTGAAAAAAAGTGTACGCCAAATAAAATTTCTCCGAGGACTGCAAAAGTTCTGTTCAAAACTCTCACCAGATTTTATAAAGACTCGCGTAACAGCTGTTCCATGGGCAATATTGCAAACATATCCTTACACTTATTTTCCGTCTTCACAGCCAGAGAATAAAGTTCATTTTGTATGTTTCAATCATTCCAAATGTGGTCGGGACTTAGCTCGGTTTTGCCTTTTCAATAGACTAAAAGGTTCTTCATAAATGGAGTTTATCGAATGATTCTGCTTTATAAATCACGCGATTTTACAGCTCAGTCGTGGACTATTTTAGATTTTAATGTGTTTGAAAGGTGGAAATAAACATGTACCTACCTCTTACGATATTGTGAACGAAATTCATAATGTATTAGAATCTGTTTGTGGCAAAATAAGCCTTAACTAGGAATTACAAATAATAGGAAGTATTTCCAAGTAGTTTTTATCATGTTTACGAGAATTTATTTTATCATAATCGAAATTGATAATTACACAATAAAATGTTGATATAGGAAGAAATATAAATAAAAACACATCTCCAAGAACTTAAACTAAATAACAGCTACCGAAAAACATAGACAGAATCATTGTGACGCATGTGTAATAGAACGAATTGAGTCATATTAAAAAAGAAATGAAACGAGGGATTTATCCAAAAAACTAAAAGAAATATGTACACGATTCAATTTATAAAGTAAGAATATCATAAAAATATGAATATAAAATTAAACTAAGCCTTCTACTTTTTTCTAAAATTATAATTATGTAACTCGTTCCAATTAATAGTTTAATATAGTCAACTCGGATAAATTCTTGTACATCCACAGACAATTGGTTAATAAGCTAAGGGAAAGAATTGCATCAAGTTATAGCTTCTAAGGAAACGTGGTTTCAAGTGATAATGTAATGCAAAAAAAAATGGGAATTGATAAGATATTTCTATACGTACTTAACTTGCCATTAGTATAGCAGTACTATCAGTGGCAGAGACATTATTTCATAGGTTAGTTAGTAATTTCGATGTTATACGGTGAAATCTTGTACTTTCCGATCGAGGCTAAAATTAAGTTTCCTTGTCAACTTATTCGTAAGTATTCGAACCTACGTCAATTGATGCGGTGTTTTAGCACGCTAACACTAAGCCTTAAATCGCTTCCCTTTTACTTTAAATTAAGAGAGTTTTAATAGTATTAAAACCTTTATAATAATTTTCAAGAAATTTCGTTTTATAAAAAAGAGTAACATTCTGTTCTGCCAATTTGAAAATGCGTTTTTATGACCATGTCCCATAGTTTTTCAACAACTTTTTGTTGGTGCAGGTAGTTCCGAGAAATCGATTGTGGATTCTTAGAAGTTTTTTTGGGTGATCCCTTAAAAGCTTGTCTGTAGTTCGGACGTAACTTAAGTTTAATAGAATTGTTTTGCTTAGGAATAAATATAATATCATATAATTGTAGTATTGTATATTTTTTTTATGAAAAGACCAATGTTATCGATGATATTCTCCGATTTGCGATTACAAATTGGTCACCTAATAGCAGGAGTGTATTTTTATATAGTTCATAGGCTTGAGCCACGTTTGATCCAAACACACGTGATTAGGGAGTATTAGCATAGCTACCGGAAGCCCATATGAATAAACCCTTCGAAAATGTAAGTCATATCCTCGTTGAATTTTACTCAGAACTGTTTCAGCCTAGCGTCTGACCACTGTCATATCGAATACTAATTAATGGAGCACTCGCCCTAGCAATACGCTAATTCTTCAACTGACACTGATTGAGCATTCGAATTTTGATCAGAATCGATTCATGTGTCAGCCTAGCATTTACCCACAATCATATCTTATGTTAATTGATGGAACACTCGCATGGAAAAAATGTAGGTCTAGAAATGAAACTGTCTCTCTGAACTGATTATGGAAATGCACTGTCAGATACTTAAAGTATTTTTTTTTTTTTACTTTTCAGGCAAGCAAAAGACCCTTTTGTATTGTACCGTAATCAAAAATAATCATAGATTTTAAAATTGCGTCAGTAAGTCATGGAGACTGCTATTGTATATAGTTAGTTATTGGCAACTTACAAAGCTTTAGTTTTTTTAAGTATAGTCTAGGTATATAATGAAACCCAGCTTGCCTCTCTATAAGGACGACGCCCGGCTGACCTTTCGCCGAGCTGACCGCTGGGGTGACATGATAATAGCACTGCACGATCCTATGTCGTCCCAACCAAAGCGGCGGTCGGTACACCGTGGGGCTTAGTGAGTAAGAGTCTCACACTACCCACTCTCTCTCCCGAGAGAGTGGCATGTCCATGATGAATTTCCCCACGTTAATAAAAAAAAGGGTATAAATAAACAGCAACAAAAAAAAAGAGAAAGGGGAATTAATTGGTGTCCACATTCATCAACCATAAAATATGCATACGTTATTATATTGTCGTCCTAACCAAATTTACAACGAAGAAAGTTAGCAAGAAACAAAAAATAATTGTAAGGCTTTAACAGAATTAAGGTAATCTTTAAAAGCTCGCATTACTTATCTTAAGTAACTTATACTGTTATTGTTTTATTTTTATACACAATTTTATACGGTTTTTGTTGTGATATAAACGTCTATTCTAGTTGTAAATCATCACGTTCTGATTTTGTATTCAATATTTTGCATTATCATCAATTATTATCTAATCATTATCAGTCAGCTGCGGTTTTTCGGTCATTGATGATAACTCTATCTTCGTGTCTGAGCCACAACTTACATCAGACTTGCTTATATCCATCATAACTCCACATAATTTCGCTACAAGATTGTGTAATATTTCAATTCTTGAATAACGAATAAAAGCAAAATACATAATCAATTGGTTTAGAAAATATTATAGTATAAATATTTTGATTGAATTAAAACTGTCATAGGTTTGAATGTAGTATAATGTAGAATCACGTTTGGTCGCTTTATGAAACGTGTTTGTTGGTAAACGTGACTGACCCTCGCACGTGTTATAATATATATATATTAAGGGAGAAATGTCATTTACTCGTAACTTTTTAAGTGTTCCCTAAACGATAACCTTTTCAAATTGTCGAAACGAAAGTTTTATATGAAGTTTATAAAGTGGCTTTTAAAGGTGAACTAAAAATAGCGACACTCGTGTATGTTGGTACAAATAACAGAATTTATTTAAAAAAATAATTAATTACTGGGTGGTAGCTGAATTACCATTAATTTGTCGAGTACAATCGCAATATACCAGGTGTGACATCCGCCATAGATGCATACATCTTCATGCACCATACACATGATGATCAACCTGTCTCATTGATTCTCTTTTTCTCCGCGTTTTAGATAACACTATACCATCAGGTATAGTGGAGTTCTCTGCAGTAAATAAATAAAAGTATAACAAATTACTAGAACGTACAAAAGACAATTCAAAGTACATTTTGAGTAATGGCAATTTCATGTCAGTTCATTCTTTTCATTCTAAAGGTTCTTAACATTATTATAGCTTAAAACTAGTCGTAAATATTAACTGCTATTGATTATTTATAGATTAACAAACATGGAAAAATTAATGAGGTAAATCATAACATGCAATACTTTTCCAAGAAATCCGACGCCTTAAACATTTACCAATATATTTGATAACATTTGTAATCTTTGTATTTCTTTTTGTTGCGCGTTTTTAAGTAAATAAAGGTAATAAATAAGATTAAAGAATGTCCCGTAAAGGTTTTTACAATTGAATCATTATCTGACGTTCTTCATCCTTAGATGTGTTTCAGTCTTCTCCATAACATCCCTCCAGACAGATCTATTGCCGGCTGTTACTCTTGAACCTCTTACAACGATTAGTTATAATCATTATGAATACAAATCAACCGTCTGAATTTTAGATCCATCAGAATTGCCCTTCAAAAGTATTTTAGGTGTTCTGGTCTCTTTCATTAATAGGTACATGTCCTGCTTAATGTAGTTGTTCAATTTTGTTTTATATATCTAGAATAAATTATATAATTGCCTGTCAATGGATTTTTATATCTCCAACTAAAGATATACATTTATTAAATAAGCAAACATACAGATAATGTTCAGTATGAACATAAAACAGTTCTAGTTGAACACGTGGTCGCGACTCCCTAACGTGTACTCATGTACCGGTTTTGTGAGCTTATAATAGCCATATAATATAATAGATCCGAGTTATTCCGAGACCTCTATGTAATACAGTACAAAGACTGACTTACGAACACTGTAAGTCACGAAAGCAGTTTCGTATTTCTTAATTGTTACGTCACTCTTATACTAAATTATGTAATGGTCACTAAATCTCACAATGGCCGCAATGAAATGAAAAATGAAATAATTGTATACACGTTATAATGGGCCTGCGATAATGTTGATGAAATAAAAGCATTGTAAGGTCGTGGTAGTGGTGGAATGAGTAAAAACTGTGATATATCGGATACAATGTACGATAGTTCTAGCTTCGGTAATCGCCATTCACCTTTTTTAAATTTAATTCCATTTTCTAATTTCAATTTTATCTCATTACTCTCTAGTTTCAGAAAAGCAAATCATATTAGAAGAAACTCAATACATGAAAATATCAAGTCTTTAATTAGACTTATATAATCAAAGATAATACTAACCTAGTAATATTAAAGAAATACATGAATGTGACGTCACAAAAATCATATCATGAAATATTTATATAAAGATGATGTGTATCAATTTATATGAGATCATGTGTTGAGTAAATATACATTTCTGGATCATGATGGCTCAGTTGGTAGTGTGTTCGGAAACAGCGTTGAAGGACGTAGGTTCGAATCCTAGCAACTAAGTCGGAGCTTTCGGTGAAGGAAAACATCGTGATGGAACCATAGCATAGTGGTAGAGATTTTTCTAAGTCTGCCTGGCTAGCTACCATCCTTAAGTTGAAAATCTGTCGCCAAGCACCTATTGGTGTGTTCCGGCAGCTATACTTGAGAGCCTTTAGGTTTAGCGTGACTACCATCTTAGACCACATCATAATTTAACATCAGATGAGGTTGTAGTCAAACGCTAACCTATAAAGTATAAAAAAAAGATCTTTTATAAACTCCAATAAATTTAATTATTAAAAATCGACACAACACGGAAGTAGAAGAAAAAAGCGACTCAGAAATGACAATAAGCATGATTGATATAATGAAGGCATCGGAAGGAAGCAAAAGCTGTTCCAATGAATAGAAAGATATGATATGATATGATATGATGCTTCATTTTTCCACATATTCTTATAAATCCATGACGTGATGTTATGTGGAATCGTTTTTAAGTACGAAATTATGTAAATCCACAAGTTTATTACAAATTAAGAACGGTAATTCTTCTTCACGGTGGTTTGACAAGGCCGAGAAAAATCGAAATCTTTATCTACATTTCAAATATCTCAAAATATAATTGTTTAACTAAGCAAATAATGAACTTAATAAGCTATCCATTAAATCTGAATAAGATGAAATCATTGAATTGTATATACCCACGACGTCAACAACGTAAAACAAAATATTGCAAAAAAAAAACGTTTAGAAGAAGAACGCAAAACAGACAAATCAAAAATACACTGCTCTCATCCATTTTACTAAACGTAAAGTGACCCTTTCTCGAGGGACTTGAAAAACCAGAAACGACAAAAAAAGGTCACACACACACGCACACACGTCTAAATAAGTACATACGCACACAACACCAAGGCATGTCGCCGCACGTGTAATGTAAACCTATGGTTGTACAAAAAATAAACTTGAAGCAGATTTTACGAGTAATTGTTATGAAGTTAGTAATCATTTTGAACCTTTTGTAATGCTGATTAAGGATGAGATTCGAATGTAGTAGGAAATATTGTTTATGATGAAACATCAGCTGTTTGAACCTTCAAAGAACGTGGAGGGTACGGGAGTCGTGATAATTTAGAACGAACTGTTACTTGCGTTTACTGATTCGTTTAAGTTTAATGGTATTTTGGTGTGCGGATTATTATTGTATAATTTAGTGGTAGCATTATTACAAGAGTTAAAGCTTGGATGAGTTACAATTAGTTTTAATATAGAATCAAATGTCACCATAGTTCATTGTTGTATGTCTTATACTTCAATTACTTCGAAATTATTAATACCATCGCTCACTGATCAGAACCGAAAAAACGTTTACCAAAATTTTTGTACCGAATAATTTGGATATCAAGTTTGGAATGTAGACAAAGCTCAGAATAATTTAAAGAAGTCTAAGATAATACGTAAATTCCTCTTAATCTATAGACAATGCTATGCTATCAGTACATTCAAAAATCTAATCATTAAGCCCCAGGTTACCTGACTTATGGGTACGATAACCAATTAGTCGTTCTACGTCTATCATATTAAAATCATCCGGCGTATCGTCATTGTCACCATAAAATGAATTGATGGCATTAAAAAAATTCAACAAAGTCTTCCAAATAATCCTTTCAATATTATTGTATTCTTAAGATTCAAAATTTGTTGCTTTTCTTATAATATACGTTATCCGTAGATGGTTTGGTTGCTTAAAAAAACTACCTGACCGTTTCTTTTTTTTTTCTCGAGGTTTCTGCCTAAGCGTTACATTTTTTTTTGTTAGCCACTGGTCGATACTACAAGTTCGTTATTATTGGCCGTTTATTGTTAAAAATTTTACATAGTATAAACAAAAAATATTAAGCTTTACATACCGACTTCAACCGTTTTTATTCAAAAAACTAACGAAGTATAGGCTACCAGTCACGTTCAAGGGTATAGTAGTAGTAATTTTTGTATATCTTCTTGAAATGTTTTTATAATATGTAAATTTGTAACCAAATATATCAATTCTTATGGCGTTTACTTTTAAAGCATATAGCTAACTCTATTTGTACAATTTATATTATATCTGACACACTCGATGATTGGCAAAGATCAAGTTTGAAGGTGTTTACTTAGAAAGGGCTGTTGGGAACTTATTATCACGACGGCACCAACAAAATGTCAACTGATGACAGACTTTCAACTCGAGACAAGAAAACAAGACCAATTGAAGGAATATTTGTTTAGAAGATTTATACACGACATTTGAGTCATACAATTATCTCGAATTATTTATGAATTAAATCATCGTGATAAAATAATGACTATAAGTTTAGTACTCAATGAAGTCAAAAATACCTTTTACATCAGCTCCAGTGTGTTCTAAGAAGTATGGTTGAGAGTATGCGAGAAGTATGGGAGCTATCAAGCTCCCTTTCTAAATCTACAGCCCGCGCCTTGACATCTATCAGCTTATGGTAGTTTAGTACCACGAGATTGTGGTCATAATGCTAACTAATTAGTATATAGCGTAGAAAAAACTCTTACATGAATCCTTCACAGATCACGCCGCCGCGGCGTGACTGTGAATTTTGCTCCAGCACACTCGTCTAGGCCCCCTCGACAGAGGCTCAAGCCGAGGTCCGATCCTCCGTAATGGAGCCCTCGAGCGCGTTGCTTGCGCGACTACAGTGACACTAAATACATTTCCAAACACTAGTTTTTACAACACAACACCAATCACCCCACAACGTGCACGTACACACATGTATCCACATAGTGGTTGGGTTTGTTTTTTTTTTATCCCTTTTCGGACGGAGTTAGCTTAGATTAACTTTAGCTCCTTCCTAGCCAAACATCTAAAGGCAGGCCTTAAATAAATTGGAAGAGTGTAAGTGCCTAAAAATAGGAATAGTCTAATTTCCGATCGTGATGTCAAGATAGAGCATAGAGAAAAGAATAATATATATAGTACATATATATTCCAATCCCGCAGATTTCAAGAAAA